>OY293410.1:71493188-72693188 GCA_958502065.1 Chrysolina americana
GGTACAATGAATTTGTCCCCGTCTTCTTCCGTCCGATATAAAATTCCATCCTTTGATAGGTAATAGTCTTTTTCTTTGTCCCAATCACCCTTCACCAGTCTAATAATTTCTTGACAGAATATTTCCTGTTCCTGCGCGACTCTTAATTCTTCCCTGTCCCATTCCTGTATTATTCCATCTTCCTGTTGTTGGTTCACCTTCACAACACAAATCTTTGATATGCCCTCGTATATAAAAATTTTGAAAGAGGAGTTATGGAACATGAATTCTACCTTTTCTAACACTTGGTCCCACGAAAGTTCGTCCAACCCACATCCTTCTTTTAACACCATCCACATGGCTCGTTACGAAGGTTTTTCGTTATAGGTAGTTTTAGTTATTAAATAGTAAATATTTCGTTCAGGTAAATTCAATTCCGCTGTTTCGCCAACATTCTTGTTTTGCTGTTTTAGAGTATCGACGGAACCATATATACTTTTAAATTGTTGGGCTATCCCTTTTCCCATGGCAAAGTCCTGTGAAACACAATGGGCTAGAGCCCTCTCCTTCGGAGCGGAGAACAAATCTCCTGGGCGGCTAATAATATTCTTGACTTTAGGTACCTGGTATTGCTTCCGGTATTTCTTGAACTCTTCGTACTCTAGGTCGAGGAAGTGATCGCCCTTATTATACATCCTACTCAACGCGTCGGCATTTCCGTGAAGTCTTCCCTTCCTATGGATTACCGAAAAATCGTATTCGGCTAGGGTTAGTGCCCATCTTACTAGTCTTGAGCCCGGGTCCTTCAAGGTTAGAAACCATTTCAATGGTCTGTGGTCAGATATGACCGTGAATTTCCGCCCGTACAAGTAGCATCGGAAGGTTTGTATCCCAGAAATCACTCGTAATGGTTCCTTTTCTGTCGTAGCGTAATTTTGTTCGGCCTTTTTGAACGTCTGGCTGGCGTATGCTATAGGTCTTTCGTAGTCCTCTTGGCTGGGTACTGCTACCACTCCTGATCCAGATGCGTCCGCAGCTACCACAAAAGGTTGGCTAAAATCGGAAAAAATGAGTACCATGTCTGATGTCAAGGTGTCCTTCAAGATTTGTATGGCTTCCAACACCGCAGGGGTCAGTTCAAATTTCACCTCCTTTGTGAGGTTGGTTAGTGGGGCAATTAGCTCGGCGGCATTTGGTATAAATCGTCGGTACCAGTTTACTAGTCCTAAAAATTACCTTACTCCTCGTACGTTCTTGGTAATGGAAACTGATGCACGCCTCTATATTTTCGGGGTCCGGGAACACTCCGTCTTGGGTGATCATGTGACCTAGGTACTTAACCTTCTTCAGTAGAAAATTACACTTACTTGGCTTCAATTTTACATCAACTTCTCGCAATCTTTCGAAAACCTTCCTTGATCTTTCAATGTGGTCTTCTGCGCCCGTAGAATTAAAAATGATGATGTCGTCTAAGTAGACCATGCATATATCTCCCGTAAGCCCTGACAACGTAATATTCATAAATCTCTGAAACGTTGATGGCGCATTGACTAAGCCAAAAGGTATTTTCAGGTATTGAAACGTGCGAGGTATATCTCTTTCCTCCATGTCTATCACTGAAAATAACGCTTCATTTCCTGAACTATATCCTTGGATCAAATCCGAAATATTGGGTAGAGGATAATATTCCTTTTTCGTTATGCTATTTAGTCCCCTGTAATCTATACACATCCTCACTTTCTCGTCCCCATTGGGTAGTCTTTTTGTTACCAATACCATGGGCAGACCATGGGCTGTAAGAGGGTCGAATCACGTTTGCCTCCAATAGTCTGTCGATTTCTTTTTGTAGCACTCCTCTCTGGTGGTAAAGTATACTATGAGGTGCCTTGCATATAGGTTGTGCTCCTGGCTTATCCCGTGCTTGACCTTCGTAGTACTAGTTCTCACCACATCTTCTTCTAAAAATAGATCTTGGTACTCTTGAATCAGCATCTTCAACTTCTTCTTGATAGTTTCCTCCAAATGGTCCAATTCAAATCCGCCGGTTTTTCGTTCCTCCTTTTCCAGGCCAATGAAGCCAATCACCTGGTTCGTTTTGATCACGTCTTCCTTTTTCTCGACCAACACCGCTGTAGCCAATTTTCTCTTCTTATTCAGTTTTACCTCAATTGGTGAAATGTTCACAACTCATACCCAGATTCGTTTAGCGTTCTCCGTCACGCTCATTGCTGTGTGGACATCTCCCATGTCCACTGGTTCGCACACTACTAGATCTCCTATTATCTCTTTCTTCAGTACGGCCGCCTCTATGGTTTCTGTTCTGGCGGGTATAATAACATTTTCTTCTAATAGAGCCTTTGTCTCCCAAAGTTGTTGTGAGCCTCCTTGACTCAAGGTATCCTCTCCCGGGTCTTCTACCTTCTCTTCTTCATTCTGCTCCATCGGTGTCTTCTCTAGGGTTGGTTCCGTTTGGACTTCAATATGACATACTTTTATCTTTTCTCTTTCTTTTCCCATATCAGCTTCTTCCTCAGTCAGTACTTCCTCTTCAACTGGCATTTCAACTTTCTCTTGCAAGGTATCCGTTTGCACCTCAATATGTCGCATTTCCACTTTCTTCCTTTCGTCTTCCATTCCAGCCTCTCCTTGGCCTGTGTCCCTTTGAACTTTTTTGGCGCGTCTCCTCGGCGCTTCTTCTTCTGGTCTATCTTCTATATGCCTGTAGAACTCCCTTCCTTCGGGGAACCATTTTCTCCTCCCTGAATATCTGTTCCTTGGCGTGGCTTCTTCTTCTTCATCAAAGTGCGTCCAGTATTTTTCCTCCATTTTCTATGATTTTTCTTATTTTCCTTTCCGTACGTCCTCTTCCATTGACTCTCTCCATATTTTGGTTGTCTGTAATAGGTATCTCTCTTATAGCCTCCGTTTCTCATCCAGATCGGCCCGATGTCCCTAGAATAATTAATAGGAACGGTCTCCATTTCTTCTAAATATAGTAGCATAAAAATGTTCCCATCGATTTTAACTGTTGGGTGGGGTCCATACCGAATGTTGGCCCAAGTAGCCAGATGAAAATCCCTTCCCAGGATTGCTTGAATGTTTCCCAACGTATGTTTTCCGCAAACTATAGCATTCTAATTTCTTCGCCATAGTCCGTCTTCACTGCTCATTTCAACCCTGAACGTCCCTTTTGTCCGTAGTGGGTGTCCCGTTACACTGGTCAGCTGATATCTATTTGCTTCCCAATTATTTATATTCCTCCGGTCTACTACTTCTTGTACTATAGTTACAACTGCTCCGGTATCTACCAATCCATAACACAGCACTCCATTTAATTTTATTCTAATAATATAATGTACGTCTCTCATCCTAAACGATGATACCTCAGGAATAACCATTACTACCCTTTCTCTCCTATGATACTGATGTGGTCGTCTATGACCTTTTTGATAACCCCCCGTATAATAATTTTGCTGCCATTGTACTCTCCGACCTCCATCTTGGTAGTATGATGTCGGCCGCTTTAGTTTAAAAATTATCTGGGTTTCTTCCATTCCCTGGAGGGCCCTGTGGTCCTGTTCTGCCTTCCTGTCTTCGTTTGGGGACAGCTCCAGTCGATGGTCTCCATTTCCTTCTCTCTTCATTTCTTCTATCTTCTTCTCTTCGTCCCGAATACTGTTGAAATCCGACCCTGCCTGAACTCCATCTTTAAGAATATGTCCTAGGACCTCCCTGTCCTCTACCTCGTTCTTGGAATCCACTGTTTCTCGGTGGTCGGTTCCTGCGACAGTCTCGTGCCCAGTGACCTTCTCCTTCGCAAGAAAAGTGAACGTTGGGTCCTCTGGTCTGTGTCTTCGTTCGGTAACCTCGACTGGCGGAATGTCCTATTCGTCCGCAGTTATAGCACCTTCTTCCTTTTCCTGAACTAAAATTTCTCTGTTGGGGTTGAGAATTCCAACAATCTTCTTTGACGTGTCGACTTTTTCCGCAGTCCTCGCAGGTCCTCTCGTTCTCTACTGCTGATACCCTCATGTTTCCTGCTCTCCCTTGAAACATCATAGTGGCCATTTCTTGTAACTTCACCAATTCTTCGGCTTTTTCTAAGTCCAGTTAGTCTTCCCTTAATAACAGGATGCCTGTCTCTTTCATCAGGTTCTTCCTCAATCCTACTTTGAATTGATTTAGCAATAGCTCCCGGTTTTTCATCTTAACTCCCGCTTCTTCTTCCAGGGTAGCTCCCAGTAGATCTTCCTTTAATAACTTGGCCTCCAGGGTCCTTAATCTTATGCAAAAAGATGACACGTCCTCATCCGATCGTTGAAAACAGTTGTTTAGGTTCCAATGGTTTTCTCCCGGTAACTTTATGGGAGCGAACTTTTGCACCAACTTCAATTTTAACTCACTGTACGCCAACGAGTCCAACCCTGCGTCCGATTTAAAAAAATTATATGCGTCCCCTGCCAACTTAAATTTGAGAAGCTGGAGAGTCTCCTCTTCTGTCCAATTATCCAATTTTGCACGCGCTTCGAGATCTCTTTACCGATAAAACTATCTAACGTGATCGCCACCATTCCCAACGAATAAACGGTGGGTAACCGTAAAACCGCAGAATTCATTGCACCTGGGGTCGGGGGATTATTCTGATTATTTGCGTGTGCCATTGTAAATTAGAGTTCTGCTACTCCACTACTAACCAAGGAAACGATTATTCAATTGACTTTTCAAACTTGGTTTATTCTTCCGCTTTACCTAGTATAGTAAAATAAAGTTAATCTGAATTTTCTATAAGGCCTGTTTCTTTTTACCTTCCCTTGTACATGGACTTTTTTTTTAATCCGTTAGGAATTACCCAGACAGGCCCTGTCTCCGGAGACCCGACACTTCCGAAGGCCGCGCTGGTGTATCATTAACCCCAGTGAACACTCTTCACGTCCGTGGGGTGAGTGATTACTGGGTTCGAGAGTCATGTGCCCTGAGAAGACGGAGTGAACCAAGAATTACGGCCTTCTGCATTCTTCCGGCCAAGTTTTCTGCCGCATCATGGCAAGCCGGTATGATTTTCAAGCTTGAGAGCAGTGTGTCCATCATTCCACCAAAGACCCCTACTATCAGAACCACCATCTTGACAGAATGGTTTGGATAAAGCCTGCGGAGTTCAAAGAGAAGATCTCGATATTTATTCCTTTTTCCCTCCTCTTTTCGGATGATGTTCGTTTCGCCAGCAGCTGAAAACTCAATGACGAAAATCGTTCTACTTTGATGGTCGAGGAGGACTACATCAGGCTTATTGGCTTGTATTTGCCTGAGGGTGGGGAATGAGTAGTTCCAATATATTCGGCACTTCTCATTCTCCATTTTAATTATTAATATTATTATTATTATTATTAACAATAATTCTTTTTGACAAAATTTAATTGCACCTAAGCTCAGATTACTTTTACGGTAGACACCTCTTGTATAAATTCAACAATAATCACCTATAATTTTCTGAATTTTCTGCTATATAAAAAATAACAAAAACTGACTTGACAACAAAATTAAATCACTTCTCGAACACTCCCTGTTTAAATCGAAGAGAATCTATCTATCTTTTCAAGAGTTCAAATGAAGTTTCAACTTTTCTTGTATATAAAAAATAATAATAAAACAACTTGACAACAAAATTAAACCACTTTTCGAACACTCCCTGTATAAATTGAAGAGAATCTATCTATCTTTTCTAGAATTCAAATTAGTTTCAACTTTCCTTGTATATGAAAAAAAATTAAAATTAAACGATTTGACAACAAAATTAAACTACTTTTTGGAAACTCCCTGTATAAATTGAACAGAATCTATCTATCTTTTGTAGAGTTCAAATTAGTTTCAACTATCGCTGTATATAAAAAATTTAGTGGTCATCAAAATTAAATCACTTTTGGTATAACCCTTGTAAAATTTACCAAAATTATCTGACTTTCTGGAATTCAAATTACGTTTCAACTTTCCTGGTATATATAAAAACAAAAATAAATCAATAGTCAATACTTAAAAATGTCAGTTATCTATCCGCACCGCTCTAAAAATAGCGTTTTTCAAAAAGTAATTCAATTGAATTCTTTTTTTTTTCCAACTTGAGGGAAAACTTGTTTCCTCAAAAATGCTTTGTATCCGATGATTACTAACGACATGGACGCTCGAAAGACTAATTACCGTTCCGCTGCGTCCTGGAAAAAAAAATAATTTTGGTTTGGCTGTATTCCTGATTCATGCTATATTAAAATAGGATAAAATGTTAACGTGGCGCACACACAACTGGCGTTTATTTTCCCCACAAAAGACAATTCGACCGGTCTTTCAAATTCACCCTAATCGCAGATAGTGAAATACTTCGCTCCGAAAGTATGAAATAAAAATCAAACTACTGTTGAAACACTTTCAACCGCTTAATCTTTGATTTATAACCGCTACTTTTTCTCCTCTGAAAAATCGCCTTGGGTAACCCTTGCCTAAGGTTACCACTCTGTCCTTCTTGATAATACAGGCTAAATACCTGCTGAGTTCTCTTCTTCTTTCTTGAATATACTGTAGTAAAACTGCACTAACTAATTTTCCTGATTTATTTAAAACACTATTTACAACAATTATTCACTAAAACATTTACTTCACTAATTTATTTCTACGGTGTCAGTCTCTATCCGCTAACTCTGGAACTGTAACTAACTCTGAATTCTGACTGTCCACCAGCGGTTATATAGTCGCAAGCAGGTTCCGTCAATGGCTCCCTCGATTATTCTGGAGTACAGAATATTTCATCTAGATGGCTCTTCGAACAGTATCGAACGATCGATTTATTGCAGCTTGTTCTCGGCGATCCGTACGCCAGCGGATATGCTGTTGTAGTTGAACGAGGGTGCATAATTAATTAGATCAGGGTCTCGGGGCCGGTCTCGAAATCGTTACATTGCCCCCTTCTTAAAGACCTGGACGTTCGATGGAAGTAGCACTCCATCGTCTTCAAGATGGGTCGAGGAAGATGGTTGCAGCACACCAGAATGTTGATGCCGCTGGATCTGAATATTGTCTCCAACATGCTTCTTATAACTCTCCAGTCCAGCCCATCAAGCCCACAGGCCAATTTTGGGTTTGCCAGGTCTACAATATTCTTGTCCAGCATCGTGTTTCTCAATCTCGTAAAGCTCTCCCAAACATCTTCATTAGACGGCTTATCTCGAAAACGCTTCTTGGTGACCAGATAGTAGATATTTCTCTGGCCTTTCCTCAGCTGTAATACCCCTCCAACTTCCGGGTTCTGTTCTCTCAGTTCCTGGATTCGCCCGAACTTCTTGGAGAAAACTACTGCAATGCCTCTGGACATTTGGAGATCTTCTGCCTCACAGTGAGCTAACGCGTAATCGGCAGGCACCTTGAAAAGATCTCGTGACTCCTCTCGGGATACTCCATGTTGAACTCTCTGTCCGTTTGAGTACAGGGACATGAACCTTTGAAACGTCATTTCGTCCTCCGGTGATCTGACTGTGCGGACTTGATCGTGTTTTCCGGCGTAAGGGGACAACCTATTGAAGTGGACTATCCTAGGTTTTCCTCGTGGTGGCTTATATATGCGGTAGACGAGGTGTTTATCCTTTTCATGATCTTATATGGACCTTCCCACGAGTTCCGAAGTTTCGGTGATAGTCCACGACGACGTTTAGGGTTGCATAGCCAGACAAGGTCACCTGTCTGATATCCACCAGCATCCGCCTTGACGTCGTAGGTCTCCTTCATTCTGTCGCTGGCACTCTGGATGTTCAAACGGACCCGTTCATGGATGTCGTCCATTCTCTGTCGCAGTTTGCTGACGTAGTCATCTCCCGCAGTGTCTTGTCCTGGTGGCGTCCCAAACTTCAGGTCACATGGAAGTTGCAGCTCTCGGCCCATAATAACACTAGCAGGGGTTTGGCCGGTTGACTCATGAACTGCGGAACGTTACGGCATCAGGAACAGATGGAGGTACTGGTCCCAATCCTTCTGGTGGTCAGAGACTACCTTGGACAGGTGGCGGTTTATCGTCTTATTCATCCGCTCCACCATTCCATCGGACTGCGGATGTAGAGCTGTGGTCCTCGTTTTCCGGATGTTCAGCATCTGACACATCTCCTGGAACAGGTTTGACTCGAAATTCCTACCTTGATCCGAATGCAGCTCTAACGGGACATCGAATCGACAAATCCACTCCTTCACCAAGACGTCGGCAACGGTGATGGCTTCTCGGTTGGGCAGGGCATAGGCTTCGGCCCACTTGCTGAAGTAATCCATCGCCACAAGGATGTACTTGTTCCCGTGATCAGATTGTAAGAATGGGCCAGCGATGTCAATGGCGATCCTTTCGAAAGGGCTGCCCACATTGTACTGGCGCATCGGGGCCTTAGGTCTTGTTCGAGGCCCATTACTGGCAGCGCATACAGCACATTTTCTGCACCAGTCCTTGACGTCAGCTTGACAATTGGCCCAGTAGAACTGTTGCCTAACTTTCTGGAGGGACTTCGTCACTCCCAGATGTCCTCCAGTGACCCCATCATGGATTTCTCGGAGCACTTCCTGTCTTCTGCTCCTGGGAACTACTACCTGACGTCTTTCTTCTCCGCCATCCTCCGACTCCAACACACGCTTCAAGACTCCATTGTCTAAGATGAAAGAGTTCCATTGGGCCCAGTAAGTTTTAACGACTGGGGAACAACTGGCTATTTTCTGCCACGACGGTCTTCGCTCACTCTTCTTCCAGCCGATGACTAAACCAAGATCTGGATCTTTCTCTTGGTCTTTCTGGATCTTGTGGTCATTCCAGTTATCATCGACCGCCGTGGTGTCGACTCCTTTTCCTCTGTTCGTCGGCAGTGCGAACAGTCGTCTGGACATGGTCTTCGCGATAGGGCATCCGCATTGTTATGGCTGGTCCCAGCCCGATGTTCGATCTCAAAGTCGAATTCCAATAGCCTCTCAATCCAGCGTGCCACTTGACCCTCGGGATTCTTAAGTAGGAATCTCAGTAGGAATCTTCGTCCATACACGTACTTGAAGAAGTGCTCAACTCCCTTGACAACAGCCAACAGTTCCCGCCTGGTGACACAGTAATTCCGCTCCGGTTTACTGAGGGTCTTGCTGAAGTAACCGATGACCTTCTCTTGTCCTTCTTGGATCTGAGACAGGACAGCTCCAAGTCCCACGTTACTGGCGTCCGTGTCCAAAATGAATTTCCCGTCTGGAAGGGGGTAGCTCAGGATTGGTGCGTTGATCAAAGCTACTTTCAACTTCCTGAATGAATCTTGGCATTCATCTGACCACTGGAACTTTGTTTGTCCTTCCGTGAGCCTGGTCAGTGGTTTTGCGATGTTAGCAAATCCCAGCACGTATCAGCAATAGTAAGTGCACAAGCCAAGAAAACTTTGAAGCTGGTGAATGTCTTTCGGAACGGGCCATACCTTAACAGCTTTGATCTTCTGCTCATCTACTGCCACTCCTTTCCCAGAGACAACGTGGCCGAGATAACGTACTTCTTTTTGAAACAGATGACATTTCTTAGGGCTCAGTTTCAGTCCGGAGCTTCTCAGTCGCTGAAATACCTCTTCCAAGTTTTTTACATGGTCTTCGAACGATCTGCCAACCACAATAATGTCGTCGAGATACACCAGACACGTCTTCCATGATAGTCCTTTCAAAACCGTCTCGATCAATCTTTCGAACGTGGCTGGAGCATTGCAGAGGCCGAATGGCATAACTGTAAACTGCCATAATCCGGAGCCGATGGTAAAAGCTGTCTTTTCTCGATCTTCCTGGGCCAGTTCTACCTGCCAGTATCCGCTCTTCGAATCTATTGTTGAAAAAATCGTAGATCCAGCCAGCGTGTCTAGCGTGTCGTCTATCCTTGGGAGAGGGTAGCTGCCCTTTTTCATCACGTTGTTTAGTTGACGGTAGTCTACGCAAAACCGTGTTGATCCATCTTTCTTACTCACCAACACGACTGGATAGGACCAGGGACTGTCGGATGGCTCGATGACTCCGTCTTTCTCCATGTCGTAGACTATTTTGTCAGCCTCCTCCTTTTTGGCGAGAGGAAGTCTTCTGGCTGATTGCCTGATTGGTCGGGCTTTTCCAGTATCTATCTTGTGCTGAACCACCTTTGTTCTACCGCCTCTGCCTACTCCGGTATCGAAGATGTCCTTATACTTCCTGACTAGTTCTCTCAATTTAGGCTTCTGTGCTGGCCCCATGTCCTTGGACGAGATAGCAACCAACTTCTCCAATTCTGCTGGCATGTTACTGGCTTGACTAACAGTGCCGCGTACATTCCTTATCACAGAGGAAATTGACGAGCAGTGCCTCAGAATTGTTCCTTTCTTCAAAGTCACAGGGTAATAATTTACATTCATTACCCTTACCGGCACAAATTTATCAATTCGCAATAAGGTCTTCCCTAGTGCGATTCCTCGTCCAATTTTCTCATCATGGAGCTTGGGCTCAAAGATCACCACGTTTCCATTGCTCGCATCTCCATCCAGGCGAGTCTCCAAAATGGTTTCAGCCCTCTCCGGTACGCTTACGTCTTCAGCCAGTAGAACTCGAACCATTTCTTCATTTCTCCCATGAAGTACCAGATCTTCTCCGTTGACACTCAGGACACCGTATTTAAAATTCAGCTCGAAACCTCTCGAGTTCATGATGTCCATCCCTATGATTGCATCATCCTCGATATCCGCTACTAGAGCCCGATGTTTCACTGTAGTGCTGCCCAAAGTCAGTTCAATTGGAAGTTCATCATACACAGTTGCCGGCTCTCTTGTTGCTGTGCGTAGCTTCCAGTTCGACGATTCGATTCTTGCCGGTGTTTTGGCAAAAGTATTTCCAAGGATTGTCCTAGTCGCACCCGTATCAAGGAGCATGGTGCGAGGCTCGTTGTTATTGAGACCGTCTACGAAGACCCCTTTGTCTTATCTTTGAAGTACAGCGACATATGCATTGTTAACTAGGGTTTGTTGGATACGGGCTGACGATTGCTCCTTCTTGACCTTCATCGTTGATGTCGATTTTTTCAATGTTGGACATTTGCTACGCACATGCCCAAGTTCTCTACAATTTCGGCATCGTATCAGTCTTCTCTCAGGCACAACTTCCTTCAGCAATTTTCGCATCACAGCTTCGATATTAGCGGGCTCCTGTGGCTGTGGATCTTCCTCGATCATCCGGACTCTACTCTGGCTTTTGCAGGATTGCTTTGCTGCTTCGAATTCCAGAGCGCGTGCCAATGCATCCACGAGATGTGCGGGGCGAGCTAGTGTTAGGGCTTGCCGGGTTTCCTGGTCACGAAGTCCATCCAAAAATGCCTGGACCGCTAGTCGCTCCATTACATTTTCCGGTGTAGCTGGTTACGCAAGACGAACCAAGCGTGCAATATCTGCTTAAAATTCTTGCAACGATTCGCTTGATTTCTGGCATCGGTTCTTCAGCTGTGAGTGATACACGTGTTCAAGGTGGGCTTGGCCATAGCGGAGTTCCAAGTGTTTTACCAGCTGTTCATAGTCTTCCTGTTGTTGGGCGGTGAGCGTTTGTAAAATATTTGTTGCTTCGCCACGCAATGCCAGTGTCAATGCTAAAGCTTTTTCCCCAGCATTCCATCCATTTGCTTTGGCAGCAGCTTCGAATTGTCGGTGGTAGTTTGACCATGGAGTATTTCCGTCAAACTGAGGCGGTTTCAATGAGAGCTTTCCTGGTTCCGTACTGACCTTGAGATTTTTAATGTCCTTCCGAACTTCGTCCAAGTTCATACTCAGGTCCACCCTTGAATTTTTGTTGTAAATTTCTGGTGTGTGTGCAGAATCTATTCGCTTTTCTAATTCACTGAATTTTTCCTTTATTCTGCAGATTTCTGTCTCCGTTCACCATTTCACCAAGGTTCCAGTTCATCTACCGCACTACTTCAAGTTTCCGTTTGCAGCGATCCTGCAGTTTCTGCAAGCATCCATTTGCGTATCTGCTACTCATCACCGCCACCGCCGCCTTCGACATATCACCATTCATATAAATTCACGTAAGTTGAAATATTAGGTGAAAATGGTGTATTCAAAAACTTTATCGCAAATTGATAAATTACTTGATGTGATCAAACAAAATTACTCAAGTTCCATTGCACGAACGTCTTTAAATTTGATTAGAAAAAAAAAAAATTAGAAAATGCGAGTTGGCTATGAAAAAATTATATTATCAGTTGGGTAAAAAAGAAAATCGTTAGTAAAATTGGAGAATTGAAACGTATAAGATGCATAATAAACGTTATGAAAATATACATTGGATCAGGTTTGAAACGAAGCAGTAGAGTTAAATGGGAAAATGTTAATGCAATTTTCAATGATAGAGTAAGGACGGGTGTAATTATAAATTTGGGACACAAAGAAGTCCAAAAATTTTTGAGTGAATAAATCAAGAATTTACAAAATTTTGGACATGACATAATATTATTGGGGGATTTCATCAAAAAGTCGAATGATTGTGAAATAGTTGATCGAAAATTTTTCAATACTCCTAATGCAATTATTGATTTGGGTACGGATTTAATTGATTGGTATATTCAGCATGTTGTGGATGTTATTTTGAATAAACTCGATGAATTTCAGAAACGTGACTCTAGTTGGGCGTTGATTAAAATTCTTTTGCTCGAAATAGCAATCAACAAATTCGAAATAGGCAACGGTACAAAATTCATACGGTTACCTAATGAAATTCAAAGCAAACATGCATGTGTCAATATTGATAATCAAGATGATGCGTGTTTTTTTGGAGCAATCGTGAGTGCTTTGTACCCTCCCAAAGGGACAGTTTCACGTGCATCTTCATATCCAAATTATGCCACGGTTTTGAATACAGAGGGTTTGGAAATTACTCAGATTACAAAATTTGAAAAACAAAATAATATTTCAGTGAATGTATATAGTTTAGAAATGACTGTTATCAAAGAAAAGGCATTTTACGTTGTAGTACTGCACGATTAACCAAAAATAAAATGAATAAACATGTTAATTTGTTATTAGTTCGAGATGAATATTTTCCTAAAATAAACGAATACGACGCTTTGCCTTTGGATACAGATGATTCGGATATCAAATATCATTATTGCTGGATTAAGAATATGTCTAGATTGCTGTCAAGTCAGCATAAAGGTAAAAACTTATTTTGTGATAGATGTTTGAATTATTTCTATAGCGAACAAAAATTGAATGAACATATTGTCTTGTGTGAGAATATTAACGAGTGTAAAATTTCATTTCCAAAATTTGATCATGTAGAATTCCGAAATTATGTATATAAACAAAAATGTCCATTTGTTTTATATGCTGATTTTGAATCGGCTCTTTGAAAATTGCAACCTAAAAATTTCGGATAAATCAACAAAATACCACAAACATAAAGTGTTCAGTGCAGGCTACTACTTGAAATGCTCGTATGATGACAGTTTGTCCAAGTTCAATAGCCATCGGGGTGACGATTGCACGCAATGGTTTACAGATGAAATGGCTAGCATTACCAAATTGTTGATTCAAAAATTAAAAATATTATACCAATGATATGTAATCATGATATTGTTGAAGCCAGGATGTCATATTTGTGAGAAACCTTTTGTAAAGGAGGACATCATTGTTAGGGACCATTGTCACTTTTCGGGGTTGTTTATGGGTTGGAGTCATCAGGGTTGCAACCTTGGCTTCAAAAAGCTTTTTATGATACCCATTATATTCCACAATCTCTCCGGGTATGAATGTCATTTTATTATACGGGATGTAGCAAAAAGAGGATGTGTGAGCATACTTCCCACCAATAAAGAGAAATACATTTCATTCACTCAATACGATAGTGAAACCAGCATTAAATTCAGATTCATAGATTCATATCGTTTTATGGGAGCCAGTCTCGATTAGTTGGTTTCCACAATGGATGTTAAAAATTTAAAGATAAAAAAAAAAAGAATTTGCACAATTAGATGATGAAAAATTCAAGCTTCTCACTAGGAAAGGTGTATTTCCCTACAATTATATTGATAATAGAGAAAAACTCCTCGACACTGAGCTACCCTCCAAAAATCATGTTTACAATAAGCTCAACGACACCGAAATTGATGATGCGAAGTATGCTCACGCTCGAAATGTTTGGCAGCAATTTGATATCAAAACTTTGGGGGAATACAGTGATTGCTTTTAGCAGGCGTTTTCGAAAATTTTCGTGAAATTGTATGCTTAAATATACAAAGTGCAAATTACAAATATTAAAAGACGTCGATATGGTCAAGTTTGTGGAAAAGGGTATACGAGGCGGTATTTCAGTTTGTTGTAATAGATATTCGGAAGCTAATAACAAGTATATGCCTACATACATTCCCACGCAGCTATCCAAATTTATCATGTATTTCGTTGTAAATAATCTTTATGGGTGGGCGATGTCAGAATGTTTACCATATGGAGGCTTCGAATGGGTTGATACAAATATTGATGTGACCCAAATTCCCGATGACAATCCCGAAGGATATATTTCACAAGTTGATTTGGAGTACCCTGCGGGGCTTCACGATGTACACAAAGATTTTGTCCGGACCATCGCGTACCACCAAATTCTAAATTGAAAAAATTAATGCAACCCTTCATAATAAAACAGAGTATACGTTGCACTATAGAAATTTGAAACAGGTTCTTGAACACGGTTTAAAATTGACCAAAATTCATAAAATTTTGAAATTCAATCTGCATGGCTGCGCCCTTATATTGAGTTGAATATTCGATTGAGGACTGCAGCCACTAATTCTTTTGAGAAGAATCAGTTCAAGTTGGCCAATAATGCTATTTTTGGTAAAACAATGGAGAACATCCGGTTGCACCGAATAGTGAGATTAGTGTCTTCCTATGAAGGTAGATATGATGGAAAAAATTTCATTTTCAGCCCTCGATTTCATAATCGTACAATTTTCGATTCAAACTTGATGGCTATTGATTTGAAAAAAGCTGAACTTATATAGAATAAACCAATGTATGTAGGGATGGCTATTTTGGATTTGTCAAAACATGCATGTTTCAATTTTATTACGAATTTATGCTACCCACTATGGGTGTGGAAAAATGCAAGTTACTGTATACCGATAGAGATAGTTTAATTTATGTTAACGTGTGGCGACGGATATGAAGAACTTATCAAAAAACAGATTTCCAAATTCGATACGTCTGATTATTCGAAAGATAACGAGTACAACATACCACTTGTGAATAAAAAGGTATCGGGGTTAATGGCAAAATTATCACACACTTTGCAGGGTTGCGTTAAAAAATGTACACTTATAAAGTACAGGGGGGTAAATTATTTGAAAAAGCAAAAGGAGTTAAATATAATGTTGTGAAAAATAAATTAACCTTTGAGGATTACGTGGATTGTCTGAAAAATTCCAAATCAAAAGAATATTATACAATGCACAATCAGATCATTTGCTTATAACGTTTTCAGTATAGAGCAGACGAAAGTGGCTCTCAGTCCGTATGACGATAAGCGTCATCTTATCCCCAAATCACTTGATATATTACCGTGGGGACATTATAGTTTAAAGTTATTCTCTTTCATTTTACAAGCACTGTTTCACTCACTTGCTGTTTAAAATAAAAAATCAAGAAGATTGCCGCCTTTATTTGCATGCATGGAAAAAAGTCGGATTTTGTTGATAATACACACACAAACACACCTGAAAGCACCATTTTTCGGCAAATATTTCAACAACTTGTTTATACTTCAAATACATATGTATATAATTTTTTTTGTTGCTGTATTTTAGGGAAGGTATTTTGAATAAAGAAAAATCAAAATTATTTCCTGCGTTTTATTACAATATTTCGTTTGAAAAAAAAAAATAGATTCATTCTATATAGAGAATTGAAAAAGTGTATCAACATTTATTTTTGAAAAATTACAAAATGAAATATTTTCTTTGAAAATGTGATTATGCTTACAATGGATATTTTTTGAATGTCTGCAAATTAATAAACTTGATGAAATTAAACATACATAATTTCTTTTTCTTATTTATTACATAAATCATACACAAATTTTTGTTTATAATAAAATGAATATTCACGTAAAGCATTAGCCAATATACTATCTAGTAAACTTGAGGCTTAACAAAAACCTTCTATAATTTCTTCCAAACTTAAATTAGTTTCATTATCACGTAACCATGATTAAATAATGCCAAAAACACCTCGATAATATTCACAAAAGTTTAGGGCATCCAGCATAGCGATTCGGTCAGACAGCACCCCAATGTGTGTATTGAGAATATCGTTTACATCTAGTTGACACAGCTCCATGTTTGTGGTGTCCTTGGAAATGGAAATTTGTTTGGTATAACTTTAGATGTACTGTGTGATGTAAATGTAATCGCCACAACGTGTTGTGATTGGATCATATTCGTCTACATAGTCATTGATTTGTGATTCAAAGAAATTTTCCTTGATTTCTTGCAGGATGTCAATGAGGGTTGCCCATTCAAAAGAAGCAAAATTGATGGAACGAATGGAGAACGGTTGCTTCAAAATTATGCATGGGCTAAAATCTCTGGATGGACTTAGACCACATCGAATTTCGTAGGAAGGTACGGGAAAGACCATCAACATGAACTGATGTTCGTTCCGAGCTGCCATTTCGTATTGCTCCAATGCTCTGTCGATGGCATTTAGAGTTTCGTTGCAATCTTCTTCATCACTACCACACATTACTACAACTTCGCTGACGTAACCACTATCTTGAGACATTTTCGTTTTCAAACTGAATATTTGTCTGTGCTTGCATACGCTTTTATAGCTTCAGATCACGTGGCCAATTTTAAAATTGTTGTTGCATGTTTGTTAACTGCGAAAAACTATTTGAAAGACCCCTCGGAATTATATGAATTATATTGACTTTGATGATTTTGAATAATTCCGTAGTCCAATTGGGTGTGTAACCCTTTTCGAAAACGTGCTTTGCCTTACTGATTCGCACAACATCGTCGACTTTGAATTTTCTTGGTCCAGCTATTTTCAAGTGGCTGTATGTTGATTTGAGAATTTGTTTCTCGTTGGTTTTATGAATTTCCGATGGTTTCATACCCGTCTTTGAATGACGTGTATCATTGTAAGATTTTGTGATTTCAGGTAATATATTCAGCCATTTGTAGGTGCCATTTGAACTAAAATACTTGTACTTGTCCTTATAATTCGTTCGGCCATAGACGCTTTTAGGATGCTGTACGTATTGTAGTGATTTATCTCATGTTTTTTTCATCAAACTTTGGAATTTACTGTTGTAAAATTCCGTTCCCTGGTCGGTTTGTAGATTTTTTGCATATCGTTTCGTGTGTGCCAAAATATCTGCAAACGTTTTAGTAATCTCCTCACCAGTTTACGTTTTCAGCGGACGAGTCTACACGAATTTCGAGAAACAATCTCATTTCGGCCAAATCCATTTGCCATAAATCATCTAAGCCTTTAATAATGGTGCGAGTCGAGGAAAATTTTTCTAATTCGTTTATGCAGTTCACGGACAAGTTGAATCTTGTCTTTGGAAGCCATCACACATATGTGATGGCGAAACTGTGAAACCCACTATTTTATTATGGTGATGCATACACTACATTTTGTCTTTTAGTAATCTCCTCGACAGCAGATTTTACAGTCGCTATATATGTATTTATTTTGGTGATTTGCTGTGAAATATCAATTCGAAACTGGTTTAACTCATTCTTGGTTGGCAGCATTTCCTTGTGCTTAAATCTCATTTTAAATTGTGTGCATGAATCGAATCGGTTATTTCCGAAATTTTTTTCAACAAATCTCCACGAATATTTTCCATATCAGTTTTGTATTGTTGGTTGAATTTTTCGAAAAATTTCATTATAGCGTACCTAACTTACTTGCGTTATTTGAATAAAATTACTTGCAAGTGTTTGACTTTTCTTTTCCAGATTATTTTTTGTTGCATTCAATTCGTTTTCAATTTCATGTTGCATCTTTGCCATTTTGTCACTCAATTGAACTATTTCGGAATGGTGCTGTTCACCTGATAGTTGCAGCAATTTTTCTATCGATTTCATCCACATATTTTTTAATGGCAGCATCAGTATTATTGGTAGGGCTCTTTACATTACTCAATTTCAAATTATTAAAATCAACGTTACCATCTGGAGTGTGCAGCAAACCACCTCCAGAGGGCGTAGGTAATTTTCGCTTTTTATCACCGGTGTTGCTGTCACTACGTCCAAACTTATCGATAACCATTTTGAAAATGTGAATGTATGCATGGATGCAAGTCATCTAATAGAATTATAGAATTATATTTGCCTCTTTGAGTTCACTTAAAATGGCAATAATCTCATTGTCATGTGAAGTATTTACAGCATCCCGAGAGGCTATCAATAATTTGAGACGTTCGCATAGCTCGTTGGGATCATCCCAATAAACAAACTCGATGGGCTTGGTATTGAATGTCATTGCAAGAGGTGTTTTAGGTAAACCGCTACCTTTTGCTGGAGGGTCGGGTGTTTTAGGTAAAGCGGTACGTGTCGATATTTTACGTTGATTATTTCCTGTCGGAAACATTGGTTTAATTATATCAGTATACTTGTATTTCCGAGTACCTTTCGGATAGCCTAGGGAGTTTTTGTGAATGTTCGACAAATCTACAATTGATTTGTATGCCTGCATATTTTCATTATTATAGCAATATGAGTTCATATATACCGGGTGTTCCTTTCCACTGATACCCACCCATTTTAATGTATCCGCTGCGTTTGTCGAAATCTATTTCTTTATTACCCAGTAACCATTTTGAAGAATCACCATCATATACAATAATAATAATAATAATAATAAGCCTGATGTAGTACTCCTCGACCATCAAAGTAGGACGATATTCGTCATTGAGTTTTCAGCTCCTGGCGAAACGAACATCGTCCGAAAAGAGGAGGAAAAATGGACTAAATATCGAGATCTTCTCTTTGAACTCCGCAGGCTTTACCCAAATCATTCTGTCAAGATGGTGGTTCTGATAATAGGGGTCCTTGGTGGAATGATGAACACACTGCTCTCAAACTTAAAAATCATACCGGCTTGCCGTGACATTGCAGAAATCCTAGCCGTGCGAATGCAGAAGGCCGTAATTCTTGGTTCACTCTGCCTACTCAGGGCACATGATTCTCGGACCCAGTAATCACTCACCCCATAGACGTGGGGAGTGTTTACTGGGGTTAATGACACACCAGCGCGCCCTCCGGAAGTGTCGGGGCTCCGGAGACAGGGCCTGACAGGGTAATTCCTAACGAATAAAAAAAAAAAATTATAATAATGGCAGGGAGGCCAACCACCATCCAAGGCCTTGATGAGTTGCGACACCACTTTCCTGAGCAACCGGTGCAAAACCGGACCGGCAGCCAAGGCGCACCCTGGAGGGAATGCTCATTCCCTCTGATGTCGGCCGTAGGTATACTAGGCTAACTCCCCGGTATCCCCTAATACTCGGTTCCAAATGAACGAGGAAGAGGCCCCCACAACCGACCCCTTCGGATGAGGGGTCATAGGCAAGGTGGTGGGGCCCAAAACGATGGATTGCCACATGACGACGACCGCAACGACAACGGACGCTTTGAGTGGAAGGATAAATTAAGGGACGGTCTTCTGCATTGCTATGAGAGCAGTGAGCCCGCCCGATGAGGATACATGGCAAGAATACATGCTCTGTGGTGTGAGATACACCCTGAGCATGCCGCTTTTTCCGCCCAAAACCTGAGGGATTATGTATCTCATCTTCGGGCATGAGGCTATGTCGGAGCTCCTCCTCAGCCGGTTGACGAAGTAGCAGAAGTGGCAGATATGCCACGTGTCGATCTGGCTGTAGAGGGCGCACGCAACATTCTACCTACGGAAGGCATCAGAATCCGCAAGGCGCTTCATCACACCAAGTCCCTGAAGCCACAACAACTGGCACGGGTGGATGCGGAGATTCACGATGTCCTTTCAGAAGAGGCTGACATCTGGCAGATCAACTCTGCCGTGTATGACGCCGCTCAGGCCCTGTCCCAAGCAAGCGGAGAGGAGGGATACCACCCCTCGATTGGGAGGCATGAGCGACGCATTCACAAGATGGAAGCTAAGATCAAGTCGGCGAGACAACACGCGTCTCGTATCCAGAGTGTGGCGGACTACGTGGCGGCCAATAGGCCCTTCACGCCCGCAGTGCGGCGTATTGCCGCAAACCTAAGACGAGCTCACTACACACTGAATCAGGGCGTGCTGTTGACCATCAAACAGCACTGTCTTGATAGGATACGAATGCTGGCGGCTGCAAAAAAGTCACTGGTGAGGCGGGCGAGGAGCATCGCGGAAAACATGAAGTTCCGCGATAAACCCTCTCGCCTATTCCAAGAGCCTCCAAGTGTTATGGATAACCCGCCGGCGGCTGATCGGGTAGAAACCTTCTGGAAGAACATTTATGAGTTTCCGCAACCACTCAACGTAGATACTCCAGCCCTAGCGCAGTTCGAAGCCTTCTGCAGGAGGCTTCGTCAGCATGAGCTCAATGAACTGCGCAATCCAATAACCTCGGAAAAAGTTCGACGGGCCCTAAAAGGCTCTAAGAACTTTGCTGCTCCAGGCCACGATGGCCTATATAACTATTGGTGGAAGAAATTTCCATGCAGATTCTGGATGGGTTTGTCGAGGGGCGAACCGTGCTAATCCCCAAAAACGGAGATTTGTCCGATCCAAAAAACTACAGACCGATAACATGCTTGAACGCATGTTGTAAGACGTTTATACGCATTTTATACATGCGAATACGCAGTTGAGCTGGTGTATGAACAGATATATGAGCAAAGAGGGTCAAAGAAGGGGGTCGCTGGCTGCAAGGAGAACCTGCTGATCGACAGATACATCACGCAGGACTCCGTGCAGTTCAAGCGTAACCTTTCAATGGCCTGGATCGACTATCGCAAGGCATTTGATACAACATCGCATGAGATCATCATGCATTTGCTCAGATGCCTTGCGGTACCCGATCAAATAGTGAGATGCATTGAACAGCTGATGCCGCTCTGGAGGACTCGCTTTACCATAACATCTGGTCAAGTCAGAGTCCAAACAGAGCAGGTTATCTTTAGAAGGGGCGTGTTTCAGGGAGACTCCCTCAGTCCTCTTCTCTTCTGCATCTCACTACTGCCATTGTCCGTTGCACTACGGAAAACCCGCGGATACAACTGCGGCACCCCCAGCAACCAGAGGCATATGGTCAGTAGTGTAGCTATGGGCGTTTGAATCGACCTTGAACTTTGGACTCTCGGTTCGTCGCTGGTCTGCGTTCATCGTGTGACGTGGTCGAGAGAGATCTCTTAGATTGATAACAATTCTCCAGTACCGCGCGCTGCTAAATTTCGGTGCGTCGTTGTGTTTGGCGTTCATCGAGTCACGATAGATCCCTTAGAATAATAATTGTGGATGACATATTCAGACTCAAAATACAGGATTTAAGAGAGAAAAAAAAAACATGGCGGCTGTCAAATGTTATACCAGGTGGCTCAAAATACAGTATTTAATAGAAAAAAAACATGGCGGCTGCCATATGATATACCGGGTGTCTCAAATAACAATATTTAAGAGAAAAAACATATCAGCTTAACGCAGGTCGTCACCTTCAATGAGCGATACCCGTTGAACCGTTCAGTCTTCCGTCCGACTGTATTCGTTGACACGTGTCGATTGTCTCGTAATCCGGTGTGGATGGTTGGCTTCCGCAAAGTTTCGGATTTCTCCGAAACCCTCTTCAGCCGCCCATCGCTCTGCTCCAAGTGACCTGGAGGACAAGGACGTCGTCACCCAGGGATTTCGGGTGGCAACTTCCGTGTCCCAGCCGACACCTGATTCGAAATCTGCCTTCGTAGCTCTATTTGCTTGAATTGGCTGTGCATAATGTGTGTTCCCTTGGGAGGTACGCTGAACCCGCCCCTGGAGAGATATGGGAATGCGAGCATTCCCAACTCCCTCCGAGAGCCTTCCACCACCCCCTAGTTCATCCACTAGGGCCTCAGCATCACCCGGTTCCCTTAGGGTATGCACACCTATAACCTGTGGCCTCCGCTGTGGTGCGTGAGGCACACCCAATGACCTCGGAGCGCTTCGGCGCATTCCGAAGGGGCGTACCTCACGAGCTTCGCCAGCATGGACTCCTGAGTAGCCCTCCGACCTACAAACAGAAACATTTCTCGTTATTCTAAATTGCTCCAAACGGGCTTCCAAAGGTGGAGTTGTGACAACTCCCGCGGAATCGATTACTAACCCTACCTGAGCCGACGGGGAAGGCTGCCTCCCTCCGTCTAAGCTCGACTCTAAAGTACCTTGGTCCAGCACACTTCTCGGGGACAAGGTAGTTGACATCGTCAACTCACGATTTTCCCCGGTAGTACGTACCTGGGGGACGTCTCCGTCGAGGCGTCGCGACGCTTCGGGGAATAGACGCCTGGCGTCTAAGTCACCCGACGGCGGAGGTGTCCGAGAAAGCCCAACGCCGGCGAACACGGCTTGGGTATTCTCCTCCGCGAGCATATGAGATCTCAATCTCATATTCGTCATTGCTCTAAAGGACAAACAATTACGGCTGTAATGTATTGTCGGGCTACTTGCGTGTGCAAGTGTGTGGCAAAGGAGAAGTGCACTAAAATCGACCTCGCGTCGACCCAACTCAAGTGTGACGATGAGAAGGGTCACCCTATAGCTAACTAACCTAACACCTAACAAGACCTCGCCGGGAAATGGACGAGGGAGGAAGGATTCACGGTTTAGAAAAACTATCTAAATAAAATTTCCTAACTTCAAAATTGTGTGAAGCACCAAAAAGGAAAAATTAAACTTGAAAAATTTTTACTTCAAAATTTTACAACTGGATGTGACAAAAACCAAGACAAAGATTTGGGTAAAAGGATCACGGAGCCTAACCAGACTGTCTCAGGTGGAAAAGCCGAGAACAGCCGCAGGAAATAGGTATGGGAAGGACGCGAAACCCCTAGGTACCACAGGAAATGTGGCTCGCCAACGACAAAGTCGCAGCTAATGATGTCTTGACAGGCCGAGGAATTTAAGCTCGAACGATACAATCTTCGTGGAACTCTACGATCGAGCCGATTGTATCAGGTGAGATCTCGTTTTGGTGCCTGACCCCTTTTCATACGATGGGGATTTTTCGTCAACGTCGCGTACAGGTATTAAGTCGGGAAATAACTGTGATGAAGTTAAATCCCTAAGTGTCCGTTGCAAAAGATCACTTTACACTGATTATTGCTCGAGAGTTAAACTACCTATCAACGTACTTTCGTAGCGCGAATAAAACACCTGTAAACCGTACAAGTGAGTCTAACCCCTTTTAAGATAGAAACAAAACGTTATGAATCTACTGTGAACTGAATTATTATTACCGAGAACCTGACTCTAACTGCTAGCCAAAACGATGAATTGCAGAGACAAAAGGCAAAGCCAAACAAACGTAAGTTATTTAACGGAAACACGAAATTGATTATTACACTGCAATTCGACAAGAAAGAGTGGCTGTCTGCTGCTTCGCTGCTTGCATATTTATGCAATCCTGACTGCTGAATCCGCGACACCCATTGGCCTAGAGGGCCAAAGTGGGCGTCGCCCTTGGCTGAACAAAACCCTAGCTCGCGAAAACGCGCGGGATTTGGGCAAATGACCGTTAAAGTCCCGTTACCTGCGTTTTCTAGGGAGTATTTGACAAAAGTCACTAAATACTCCCCAGATCTAGGGAGATATTGAAAGTCAGAATTTCAGATATCTCGATTCCTAGGGCGGTCCGATATTCGGAGAGCCCCGAGAAAAACCATAAACCAACGTGATTCTTGAACGCCGAAGAAATACACGTATTCCTTCGCCGAGGAATCTATACCCGTTTTCCGATTTGGCCAACCTGATGAGAAATCGAATTGAAATAAAATAATTTGTGAAAACAAATGGAGCCACGGAATCTTTCCACCCAACAAGAGACTAGCGTGTCGAAACCTTGCTCTAAGTGTTCTGTATACCGGGTGCTCGACTGTTTGGGGCCACAAATTAATAAAATTGAAAACTAGTCAGGAATTTCCGGTAAATCGGTAAAACTACGTACAGTGGAGTTCCACTGGGTGGAGATTGGGACTTTACATCATACAGGGTGAGACTAGACTAGTGACCTGAATATAATGCAAAAATCTAATATTATTCGACTGGCTTCTAGGTGAAAATTGAGAGTTATTAAGTGTAAAAATGGCTCACTAAAGGTGACCATACACAAAAAAAATCATCGTAGGAGCGCGGCGAGCCTGCCCTGCGACAATCGACACGTGTCAACGAATATAGTCGAACGGAAGACTGAATGATTCAATGGGTATCGCACATTGAAGGTGACGACCTCCGTTAAGCTGACATGTTTTTTCTCTTAAATACTGTATTTTGAGCCACCTGGTATAACATTTGACAGCCGCCATGTTTTTTTTTCTCCTAAATCCTGTATTTTGAGTCACCCGTTGCCTGTGGGATCACACGTTGAAATGTTTGGCTCCCGTTCAGCCGACATGTTTTTTCTCAAACGTTAATGAAACACTCTGTATATGTTGAATCGTGTACTTGACAAACATAACTGTGCCTCTGAGTAATCAAATGGGTATTGCACATTGAAAATTACGACCTGCTATTGATTTTTCTTTGTCCTCATTTCTACCCCCTCCCCCACCCAACGTTTGACAAGCAATATGACAGCCGCCATGTTATTTTCTCTCTTAAATACTATGATTTGAGGCACCTTGTACACGTCCCCCATTGGAATCGCACGTTCAAACATCATTACTATCATCACACTTCAAAACTCTGAATATTTCATCCACAATCATTATTCTTTTTATATATTATAAGTGCGCGGTAGTGGAGAATTGTTATCAATCTAAGGGATCTATCGCGACTCGATGAACGCCAAACAGCGACGTACCGATAGTCCAAAGTTCAAGGTCGATTAGAATGCATGTTGTTCATCTACTCCCCACGTCCATGGGGTAAGTTATTACTGGGTCCGAGAATCATGTGCCCTGAGTAGGCGGAGTGAACCAAGAATTACGGCCTTCTGCATTCGACCGGCTAGAATTTCTGCCATGTCACGGCAAGCCGGTATGATTTTTAAGTTTGAGAGCAGTGTGTCCATCATTCCACCAAGGACCTCTATTATCAGATGATTATTATATTTTTTATTTCCATACGGAATGTACCAGTCAGGCCCTGTCCCCGGAGCTCCGATACTACCGGAGGGCGCGCTGGTGCATCAATAACCCCAGCAAACACTCCCCACGTCCGTGGGGTGAGTGATTACTGGGTCTGAGAATCATGTGCCCTGAATAAACGAAGTGAACCAAGAATAAAGGCCTTCTGCATTCTTCCGGCTAGGTTTTCTGCCGCATCACGGCATGCCGGTATGATTTTCAGATTTGAGAGCAGCGTGTCCATCATTCCACCAAGGACACCTATTATCAGAACTACCATCTTGACAGAATGGTTTGGATAAAGCCTGCGGAGTTCAAAGAGAAGATCTCGACATTTAGTCCGTTTTTCCTCCTCTTTTCGGACGATGGTCGTTTGGCCAGGAGCTGAAAACTCAATGAAGAAAATCGTCCTACTTTGATGGTCGAGGAGGTCTACATCAGGCTTATTGGCTTGTATTTGCCTGAGGGTGGGGAATGAGTAGTTCCAATAGATTCGGCACTTCTCATTCTCCACAACGGACTCAATATCCACCGGAGCATAAGGCAACACCGGTGTCTCGTCTACACCGTACGAGTGTCGTAGATAGTAGTACAACACTCGTAGGGCCGCGTTATGCCTGTGGATATAGGCTAAGACCGCATAAGGTGGACAAGCTGACAGCAAATGCATTATGGTCCCAGCTGCCCCACGACACGCTCTGCATCTAGTGTCAGGGACCTCTATACCCATCACGCGACTACGGTAGACAAGGGTGTTGAAGACACCATCCTGGCAGGCCATTATGAATCCCTCGGTTTCCGACTTCAGCCCACTTGACCTGAGAAAAGCGAAGGTCAGGTTTCTGGATAAGCCAAGGTCTTCAATGTTCATGCATTGGCTTATCCCTATGTAGCTGTAAGAGCCTATCACACCCGCAGCTTTCACGTGGGCTTTCTGCTGAACGGGTTCCAACTCGGTGACAGAGTTTGGGTTCGTCCGTTTAATGTCGAATATGAGACCGAGTTCATCGGCTGCACGAGTTGCTGCCTTGAAAAGAAATGCTCCAATCCCTGCTTTTTCATGATCACATACCAAGCAGAGAAGGGGATCTGAACTCCTGATGACTTTACAGGCTCCATCCAGTACTATTCTGTTATGTAGACACTCTAAACTCAAAAGTCCACGGCCTCCCCGTTGTCTGGGGAAGTATAACCGTAGAACAGACGATTTAGGATGCAAGCTTTTATGAAGATGCATCATTTTGCGAGTTTTTACGTCGAGTTGTCGCAGCTCTTCCTGAGTCCATTTCATTACTCCAAAAGAGTAAAGTAGAATCGGAACGGCAAGCATATTAGTTGCAGCAACTTTGTTCTTCCCTGACAGTTCTGAAGACGAGATCTGTCGGAGTTTGTGCTGATACTTGCCGCGGAGAGAGCTTTTGACAGTAGCTACCTCTTGGGTGTGGCGTTGTTCCACCCCTAGATAGGTATACGTCTCTCCGGCATCCAGATGATGTAGGATGCTTCCGTCTACGAGCTGAACATCCTCTCCGTATTCCTCGCATCGTCCTCTTTTGAGATGAACCGTGGCACATTTGTCGATCCAAACTCCATTGCGATAGCATGCGTGTACTCTTGCACCACCCTTAAGGACTGATGAAGGCCCTTCTCTCCGGAGGCATAAAGTTTAAGGTCATCCATGTAAAACAGATGGGTGACCATAGTAGTGTAGGTATGGGCGTTTGAATCGACCTTGAACTTTGGACTCTCGGTTCGTTGCTGGTCTGCGTTCATCGTGTGACGTAGTCGAGAGAGATCCCTTAGATTGATAACAATTCTCCAGTACCGAGCGCTGCTAAATTTCGGTGCGTCGTTGTGTTTGGCGTTCATCGAGTCACGATAGATCCCTTAGATTGATAACAATTCTCCACTACCGCGCGCTTATAATATATTTAATAAGAATAATAATTGTGGATGACATATTCAGACTCAAAATACAGGATTTAAGAGAAAAAAAAAACATGGCGGCTGCCAAATGATATCCCGGGTGCCTCAAATAACAATATTTAAGAGAAAAAACATGTCAGCTTAACGGAGGTCGTCACCTTCAGTGTGCGATACCCATTGGAGTATTCAGAGACACAGTTATGTTTACTAAGTACAGAATTTAATGTGCTATACCCATTTACGTTATTGTTTTCGTTTTTCATCACTATCATCAGGTGGGAGGGGGGAAGATAACATTATTTATGGAAAGTATGTGTGTGTCATTTGGTAGTTGAAATAATCAGTAATAAAATGGCATCTAAAGAATACGGATGGAAGGTGGAGCAGTTTTGTAGACGTATTCAAGAACTAAAGTCAGATATTCAACTTTTCGAAGAAAAGGAGAACGTTTTGAAGCAGTTGAATAATTTGGACATTCAAGACAAAGTGTTCAATCGAAAATTGCCGCAAACGAGATATCCGTTAAGAAGAATCCAGCCTCACGCATTGTAGAATATGTCTCTGCGATTGAAAACAAATTTTATACTTTTGACAGCAATATTGAATAATGTTTTATACGTCAACGTACCAAAAAGAGTGAAATACATGGCAATATGCGTGAAGCAAGAAGATTTCGATCGGGGTTGCAATAGAACTCAATGGAAAACAATGCATTTAACATCAGTCAATGGAGGGCAATTAGCAGTATTTGTTAGCCATGTTCCAAAGAATATAGCGTTCAAGTACAAGCTGAAGCTGATATTTGAAGATCTTCGAGAAATAGACACGAAAACTGAGGAATTCGTTCCAGCAGGGCGTGAGAAAAACAAATCCAAAATTGAATTTCAGCTTTACAGAATCCTCATCATAGTATCTACGATATTAGCATGTATATTGATCAGAATTGTGAAGGAAATAATTGTAGTGGTTAATAGAAATGGCATTACTTTTTTTAAATAAAAAATGTAAAATTGAATTCCAAATTGTATTTATCGAAGAGTTGAAAAATATTTCATTATAGATATAAATACCACATTCAAAGGAAATAGTTGAAACTGATAAAGAGTTTCTGAACCACATTCGAAGGAAATCGTTAGAACTGATAATGATTATCTCGATGCCACAATACCAACTACACCGAAAATTCACACTCGTTATCAAATCCACAATTAAAATGTTTTTCCGTTACTTGAATTATATCGGATTGTTCTATGAAAAATACGTCCTTATCTCGCATTTTATAAAACCGAAGTGCACACAAATAAGCGTATCATTTTGTTCGTCGAAAGCACCAGTTAACGTTGTACCTGTGTCGTGCATCAAATAAGTGAAAAGTAAGTACTTTTTTATTTGCTTTTCGGTTTGATTGTGATATCTGATATTTTTGAAAGTCATTTAGCGTTTTTCATAAGATTTTTTGGAAAAGTCGTTTAGCGTTTTTCGTAAGATTTTTCTGCTTCACAAACGTTTTGAAAATTTTAGTTGAAAATTGTTCTTTTTCACGTGTGATTCTACAATTCTGTTTTTTCTTACGCTCTAATATTTTTTTGGAAAAGTCATTTTGTGTTTTTCATAAGATTTTTCTGCTCCGCAAACGTTTTGATAATTCTGTTGAAACGAGTTCTTTTTTAACTCTTTCTACAATGGAGAATGTTTTTTTTACTTTAGATGGATCTATCAAAAGTTAATTCAGTGTGTCTTCTCAACAGAAAACCAATAAAGAATTTAGCTGACCTCCCAAGAAACACTCCTCAAAACATATCATCAGCTAGAGTAACCAAGAGCAAATTTGGTGAGGCTGTGCTCCTAGAGTTGGCCGATTGTATCATTTTTCTACCAACCCGTATTACCGAAGTTATCAAGCCTAACATTCAATATTTCTGCTAGGGAAAATACTCCATCATTTGCAGAGAGTCCCAAGATTTAGGGAAGCCAAACCTCGCTCAGCAGTACGAATTCATAGAAAATTAGCGACCACGGAAAAAAAGACCTATTGTAAGTTATACTGTTGTATATTATATTACAATGGTTGATTTCTCGAAAACTATGTCGAAAATTAACGAATACATCAAAATTATCAGAGATAACTACTCTAGTGCTCTTGCCAAACAAGTTTCGAATTTCATTAATCAACATATTAGGAAGTGTAATTCAGCGATGAAAAAAATTAAATTTTCTGTGGGGGAAAAAGTGAAAATTATTTAAAAAATTGGGGAATTAAAACGATTCAGATCACTTATCAAAATTATGGGGTGTTCAAAAATAGGTTCAGGATTGAAGCGAAGCAGTAGAGTGAAATGGCAAAATGTTTAGGCTATTTTAGATTGTAGAGTTGAAACAGGAGTACTTATCAATTTATCGCATAAAGAAGCGAAAAATTTTTTGGAAGATCCTTTTTTTTCCACTCCGATCAAAAATATCTAAAACTTTGAAGCGAATGAAATGCCTGAAAGTAAATACAACATTATTGGGGGATTTTGTAAAAAAATCGAATGATGGTAAAATTGTTGATAGGAAATATTTTAATACTCCCAATGCCGTCATAGACCAAGGTACTAACTTAGCTGTTTGGTATAATAAAAATGGTAGCTATTATCTTAAATAAATTGAGCGAGTTTGAAGAAAAAGAAAGCGGATGGGCTTTAAGTGAAGTTGTATTGTTGGAAGTAGCAATAAATAAATTCGAAATTGAAAACAACGGCACATCCTTCATTAGTCTACCTAACCAAATTGTTAAGAAACGAGCTTGCGTTAACGTTCAGAATAATGATGAAATGTGCTTCTATTGAAGTGTTGTTAGCCCATTATATCCTGTAGCAAAACATACAGAAATGCTGTCAAAATATCCACATTATTCTACAGTTTTGAATACTGTAGGGCTAGACGCTCCAATGAAGTTACAACAAATTTCAAAATTTGAAAAACTAAACAATATTTCAGTAAACGTTTATGCTTTAGAATTGAATAAAATTAACGAAAAATCATTTTATGTAGTAGTGCCAGCAAGACTGACGAACAAAAAATTACAAAGACATGTTAATTTATTACTCATTCAGGATAAATATTTTTCAAAATTAAACGACTATGACGCCCCACCTGTTGACAATGAAAATATTGATATAAAGTACCATTATGTTTGGATAAGAGATATGTCTAGACTGATAGGAACTCAAGTAAGCAAGTCTCATCGTAAAAAAATTTTGTGCGATCGGTGTCTCAATTATTTCAATTGCCAGCAAAAATTGAAAGACCATGCACTTTGCAAAAATTCAAATAATTGTAAAATGTCTTTTCCATCATACGATTACGTTGAATTCCGTAATCATGTTTATAAACAACAATGTCCTTTCATCATTTACGCGGAATAAGTTTTGGAAAAATGTAACAAGAAAATTTCTCAAAAGACGAAAAAATATCAAAAACATAAAACATTTAGTGCGGGCTACTACCTCAACTGTTCTTTCAATGACAGCTTTTCACAGTTCAAAAGCTGTCGAGGTGAGGATTGCATACAATGGTTCACAGATGAAATGGCTAACATTGCCAAATTTGTAGAATCAAAAATATTGTGCCAATGACATGCAATCCTGATATTGTTAATGCTAGAGTGTGCAATATTTGCGAAAAACCCTTCAGTAAAGAAGATATCATTGTACGTGATCATGACCATTTTACAGGTAAATTCAGAAACTTCGCTCACCAAGCCTGTAACTTGAATTTTCGAAAATTGTTTATTGTACCCATTGCTTTCCACAATCTCTCAGGCTATGACAGCCACTTCATTATCAAAGATATTGCTAAAAAGGGAAACGTTAGCATACTTCCTTCAAATAAAGAAAGGTACATTTCTTTTACTCAATTCGATGCCGATACCTCAATCAAATTCCGTTTCATAGATAGATTCTTTTCGTTTTTTGGGAGCCAGCTTAGATGAGCTAGTTTCCACGTTGAAAGTTGATGATTTAAAAATAATGAAGAAAGAATTTCAACAATATGACGATGAGAAGTTCACCCTTCTCACTAAGAAGGGTGTATTTCCCTACGATTATGTCGATAATGTGAGAAAACTAGAGGAAACTGTGCTTCCATCAAAGGAACATTTCTATAATAAATTGAATGAGGAAAATATTTCTGAAGAGAAGTATGCTCACGCTTTACATATTTGGGAAACTTTCGAAATTCAAAATTTGGGGTCGTACTCAGACTTATACCTCAAGACCGATATTCTGTTGTTGGCCGATGTATTTGAAAACTTTCGAAAAAATTGTATAGCAACTTATGACTTGGATCCAGCATGGTTCTACACTATGCCCGGATTCACGTGGGATGCTATGTTGAAATATAATAAATGCAAATTACAAATTTTGAAAGATATCGATATGATAATGTTCATAGAAAGGGGTATAAGAGGTGGAATTTCAGTTTGTTCAAACAGATTTAGTGAAGCCAATAACAGGTACATGGATGTCCACGATCCCAATAAACCTTCGAAATATATTTTATATTTGGACGTCAACAACATTTATGGCTGGGCGATGTCAGAGTTTTTACCTTACGACGGCTTTCAGTGGGTAGATAATTTCAATTTGGATATAACTGATATCCCAGACGATGCATCAGAAGGGTATATCTTAGAGGTAGACTTGGAATATCCTGAGATTGCACGATTCCCATAAAGATTTCCCTTTTTGTCCTGAACACCGCGCTCCCCCAAATGCTAAACAAAAGAAATTAATGGGTACTCTATACAACAAATCCAAATATATTTTGCACTATCGGAATTTGAAACAGGCATTGCGAAACGGTTTGATTCTAACGAGAATTCACAGGGTGTTGAAATTTCGACAGTCTGCATGGCTGCGACCATACATCGAGTTGAATACTCGTCTAAGGGCTGCAGCTACCAGTACCTTTGAAAAAAATCTCTTCAAATTAGCAAACAATGCAGTTTTTGGTAAAACGATTGAGAACATCCGGTTGCATAGGGTAGTTAAACTTGTCGAATCTTGGAATGGGCGTTATGGTGCCAAAAATTTGATTTCAAGTCCTAGGTTTCAGAGTAGAACCGTTTTTGATGCAGACTTGATGGCTATTGAACTGAAAAAGGCTGAACTAACATTCAATAAACCTATGTATATTGGAAAGGCTATCCTAGATATTTCAAAAACGTGTATGTTTGATTTTCATTATGATTTTATGGTACCCATCATGGGAGATGGATGTAAGCTGCTGTATACTGATACAGACAGCTTCATTTATGAATTAACTTGTGATAACGTCTATTCCGAAATAATAAAAAATCATCCTTCAAAATTCGATACCTCTGATTACTCTCAAAATAATGAATATAACATCTCCCTTCTAAACAAAAAAGTACCAGGTCTAATGAATGACGAAGCTTATGGTAAAATAATAACACATTTTGTAGGTTTAAGATTCAAAATGTATACATACAAAGTCCAGGGTGGGAAAGTAACAAAAAAATCAAAGGGGGTGAAATACGGTATGGGAAAAAAATAAAATTCAATTCGAAGATTATGTCAATTGTCTTGAAAATTTTAAAGAAAAAATCGTCACTCAAAACACCATTCGCTCATTTGCTCACAACGTTTTCAGTATCCAGCAGACTAAAGTCGCCCTGAGTCCTTATGATGATAAGCGTCAACTGATTCCTCAGTCATTCGATACTTTACCATGGGGGTATCGAGCATAGTTTTTGAGAATTCAACCATTGGATTATATATTTACAACTGTATATATAACAGGTCTAAAATTTTCTAAAAAGGTTACAGATTCAACATGGCTAATAGGTGCGTTACACCAGGAATTGAAGGAACACTATCCACTCCGCCAAGTCTACAAGAATTGTCTGCAAATGCAATTTATTGAACTCCCAAAAATCGTGCTTCGTTTGATAAGAAACTTCATATTGAATTTTGGTATTCCAAAAATATGCCAAGTACTTGTTATTTCATTATTCCAAAAGAATTCAAAGAATTACTTAATATAAAATGTATTAGAGAACTGAAAAAACAAATGAGGAAAAATTACTATTTTACTGATTCAGATTGGCATAAATTTTTGAAATTTAAATTTTTAGCTCGCACAAGGTATAGATAAAAATTTGAGCATTTATATGTAATAAAAAATATATTTTAAAAGTTCAATCCAATTATATATAAATCCGTAAACATTTTCCTGTTGACGCACTGCCATTTTTTATGTAATAAAAAATACATTTTGAAATTTGCTTTCATTTATGAACGATAACTACTGCTTTCAACGAACAAAATGATCATGTAATTATATATTCTATGTAATAAAAAAAGATTAAAAAAAAATGCTTTTATTTAAACATCATTCATAAAAAAAAATCATTCTAGAAAGGAAGGTTTTTAATCAAAATCTCCAAATTCCACTCTGAAATTATTTATATTTGAAGTAGGTATTTCCAGCATTTGCTGTAAATACCTACTTCAAGTATGGAGAAATTCAGAGTGGAAGTTGGAAATTCTGATTGGAATACCTGCAACATCTAAAATAAATGACTTTTTCCAACACATGCTGGAAATACTTACTTACGCTTCGTTTTCGTGAAAGCGCAGCGTTTAAAATATTACAATGAATTATTTTAGATATGCATGTACCTGCAACATCTGAAATAAGTATCTTTCCCCAGCATATGCTTGAAATTCATATATTTGAAGTAGGTATTTCCAGAATATGTTGGAAAAAGTCATTTATTTCAGATGCTGCTGCTGCTACATACATATCTGATTAAAATATGCATTGTATATTTTTCAAAATTATTTCAATAATCGTTAAACAAAAAGATTCATTTTATATAGAGAATTGAAAAAGTGTCTCAAAATTTGTTTTTTTGAAAGATTAGAATATGAAGTATTTTCTATGGAGGGCAGTGAACCCAGGCTTTGTATAGTGTTGAGCAAAAAAAAAGGTAAGTTGAAAATGTTTTTATGTTTGAGTGTCAGCAAAGTAATAAAAATTTAAACTTGAAATTAAACACACAGAATTCATTATTCTCATTTATAACATAAATCATTTACAAATTTTTGTTTATAATAAAATAAATATTCACGTAAAGCATTAGCCAACATACTATCTAAACATGCTTACCTTAGATTTCAACAATACACCCAAAGCTTGAAATAAACTCGTTATACTCGTTCGGGTTGATGAATTGTAGGTTAGAGAATTGAGGAAAATATTTGGATTTTACTATGAGTGTAGGCTTTGGTCTGTCGCCCGGTTTAGCGAAGATAGCGAGCAAACTCACAATTTCCCCAAATTCACACTTACTCGAGCTTACCTTAATTGAAGTAGGTATTTCCAGAATATGCTGGAAAAGTCATTTATTTCAGATGTTGCTGCTACATGCATATCTGAATAAAATGAGCTTGAATAAAATATGCATTGTATATTTTTCATTTTTTTTTTATTAAAATATGTATTGCATGTTAGTACAACTCTCTGAGTGACATCTACAAGGCTCTGTCGTCGTTCTCCTCCGATGACGTAGATGATGAAAATCGACGTCCATGAGATTTTATACAAAATCAACGTTTTCGATCCAACTGTTATGTTTGTTATCCAAACGGAGCCATTTAACGTACATTTTTTTGCCTTTCTTCCTCAGAACTTTTTCCACGAGATATATATCTGGATTTGCAGTTTTTTGTAATTCCTCTGCATAAAAAGCACCCTTGATAGGAGCACTCTGCATATCTTCCAGCATGAAGGTGGCAGGGTTGGTGATATTGACTTTGATGATTTTGAATAATTCCGTAGTCCAATTGGGTGTGTCCTTTTTCGAAAACGTGCTTTGCCTTACTAATTCGCACAACATCGCCGACTTTGAATTTTCTCGGTCCAGCTATTTTCAAGTGGCTGTATGTTGATTTGAGAATTTCTTTTTCGTTGGTTTTATTAATTTCCGAAGGTTTCATACCCGTCTTTGAATGGCGCGTATCATTGTAAGATTTTGTGATTTCAGGTAATATATTCAGCCATTTGTACGTGCCATTCAAACTGAAATACTTGTACAATCTTTCCTTCAAAGTTCTTATAATCCGTTCGGCCATAGAGGCTTTGAGGATGCTGTACGTATTGTATTGATTTATCTCATGTTTTTTCATCAAACTCTGGAATTTACTGTTGTAAAATTCCGTTCCCTAATCGGTTTGTAGATTTTTTGGACATCGTTTCGTGTGTGCCAAAATATCTGCAAACGTTTTGGTAATTTCCTCCCCCGTTTTCGTTTTCAACGGTCGAGTCCACACGAACTTCGAAAAACAATCTATAACGACTAGAATGAGTTTGAAATTACGATTTTGATGGGCGTAAGGTCTCATTTCGGCCAAGTCCATTTGCCATAAATCATCTAAGCCTTTAATAATGGTGCGACGTCGAGGATAATTTTTTCTAATTGGTTTGTGCAGTTCACGGACAAGTTGAATCTTGTCTTTGGAAGCCATCACGCACATATGTGATGGCGAAACTGTGAAACCTACTATTTTATTATGGTGATATATACACTACATTTTGTCTTTTAATGATGTCATCGACAGCAGATTTTACACTCGCTATATCTGAATTTATTTTGGAGATTTGTTGTGAGATATCAACTCGAAGTTGATTCACATCATTTTTTGCCAACGTTTTATTTTGCTTCAAAGTGTTGCTGTACGAACGAATCAAATCGGATATTTCCGAGATTTTTTTCAAGTCATCGTTATAGACAAATTTCACATTCGCTATATCTGAATTTATTTTGGTGATTTGCTTCGAGATATCGGTTCGAAATTGAGTCACTTCATTTTTTACCACCGTTTCATTTTGCTCCAAAGTGTTGACGTGTGAACGAATCATATCGGTTATTTCCGAGATTTTTTTCAACAAATCTCCACGAATATTTTTAATATCAGTTTTATATTGTTCATTGAATTTTTTGTAAAACGACACTCCCTCGTTATAACGATCCGCATTTCTTTGCGACATTTCATTAAAATTAGTATATAGCGTTTGAATTTTTTTTTTCAAACTGATTCCTCATTTCACCCACTTCTCTATTCGTCTTCATCAGTTCCTCAACCAATATTTCCAATGCATCGGTGTTCTCATCTAAACTAGTACCAATTTTATCCGTAATTTCATCCACATATTGTTTATTGGCAGCATCAGTATTTTTGATGGGTCTCTTTACATTACTCAATGTCAAATTATCAAAATCGATGTTACCATCTGGAGTGTGCAGCAAGCCGCCGCCTCCAGAGGGCGTAGGTAATTTTTGCTTTCTATCACCACTGCCACCAGCGGTGCTGCTGTCGCTACTTCCGAACTTATCGATAACCATTTTGAAAATGTGAATGTATGCATGGATGTATGTCATCTTATAGAATTATATTTGCCTCTTTAAGTTCACTCAAAATGGCAATAATCTCATTGTCATGCGAAGTATTTCCGGCATCCCAAGAGGCTATCAATAATTTGAGGCGTTCGCATAGTTCGTTTGGGTCATCCCAATAAACAAACTCCATAGGTTTGGTATTGAATGTCATTGCAATAGGTATATTTTTAGGTAAACCGCTACCTTTTGCTGCAGGGTTGGATGTTTTAGGTAAACCGGTACGAGTCGATATTTTACGTTGATTTCGTATAGGAAACATCGGTTTAATTATTTCGGTATATTTGTATCTTTTACTACCTTTCGGATAGCCTAGGGAGTTTTTGTGAATGTTCGACAAATCTACAATTGATTTGTATGCCTGCATATCTTCATTAATATAGTTTTCAGGTGTGTTTAAAAATATGAGTTCATATATACCGGGTGTTGCTTTCCACTGATATCCACCCATTTTAATGTATCCGCTGCGTTTGTCGAAATCTATTTCTTTGTTACCTAGGAACCATTTTGAAGATACACCATCATATACAGGACCGTATACTTTATCTATTTCTTTGTCATTACTCCAATGTTTTATAATGTACGGTTGAGCCATTATAGGATATTGATCGATATATTCCTCTAAAACTTGTTCATTCATGTCTGACACAAAGCTCTTATCTTGTTCCTCTTGTGTGCCTACGCTAAACATATCCTCATCATCACCATCATTATCATCTGTACTTGCAACATGTTCGAGGGATTGGAATGGAGTCATCGTTTCGATGGATTCGAATGGAGACGTTTTACGCTCTTCCACTTTCTCTTGTTTGAGTTCAGATTTTACCTCACTTTTCATTGGGGTAGTAGGAGATTGCGACGTCGGCGGCGGCATTGCTCAATGGGACAGATACAGGTTTAAAGAATTTTTGCAACGACTCATCTTCTTCGGATCTACCCAATTTCAAGGCCAAATATTTTTTTCGAATAGCTTTTGCAATTTCATTGATTTTAGTCTTTCGAATAACATCAACTTCTTTGCTCAACGGTTTCATGATGATAACTGTGGGATACATCAATCTCTCTGTATACTTATATATTTATCGAATCCTTGACGATAACGTCCAGCATTTATATCAAAATCTTTCATAATCACAACGGTTCCATATCGATGCTGTCGCCAACATTCTGCACACATTGCCTTGAATTCTTCGAACGTCATGTCTGGGGAAACGTGTTCATCGAATACATGTTTCAAATTCATTTCATCCTGCTTGAAAAGCACAATCATATTACAATTGTCTCGTATCAATTGTTTTGGAATTTTTGAATAAGTCTGACAAAGATATGCAGCATCAATATTTCGGTGTCTGAAAAAGGAGTAGTATTCTCGAATTTTCTGTTGACCATCGCATGCAACATCATCGAAAATGAATATGAAATTTGATTTGGCCTCGTGAGGGCTTATGATTTCCTCATTTTCCCTGAACGGATAATATCCCAATCCCTTGACTTTCCCCAAAATTTCTTGAACCACCTGATATTTGGGTTGGTACAAAGATTTTGAATATACGTAGATGTTTTCGAATTTTGCTCCATTCGAGTGGAATATCAGCGTTAAGATGGCATTTGTCTTTCCACAACCACTTGGTCCGCAAATAATTGCACGAAACGAATTCGGTAATAATTTACCATGCTTCCCAACCATACTGCTATCGAGGTCTCCATTCAAAAAATCTAAATTTTCAATAGTCAGTGTCTTGTCTTGTTGAACGACCTCCATGATGTGATGAAAAAACATGAGTGCGCCACGGTTATAAATAAACGTATTGAAGGTATCTTTCATCATTATCAATGTTGACTTACTATGGTGCAGGTGTTGTCAATTCAATCATCAATAAGCTCCCGTTCGAATTGCATCTACCAGGTTATTCGTTTTGCGGGCCTGGCACCAAATTGAGGCAGAGATTACAACGCGGAGAAACTGGCGTGAATCCTTTGGACGAAAGCTGCAGAGAGCACGATATTGCATACTCTCAATCCGACTCTCTAGAAGACCGTCATAAAGCAGATCAAGTATTGGAAAATAGAGCTTGGGAACGAGTTAAATCTAAAGACGCTAAATTTGGGGAACGGGCTGCAGCTTGGCTTGTTACTTCCACCATGAAAGCCAAGTAAGCTAGGTATGGGCGTGTCCTTTCGCCGTAACTTGCTTCAAAAAATTATTAAAAATTGGAAACACAATCCTAATAATATTAGGAAATCTAGTGCTTTGGCTTTGCGAGCTGCTAAAATGGCATTGAGTCAAGCTGGAGGACGTAAGAAAATACGAGTGCCTAGAATAATTCCATTCGATGCAAAGTCCGGAGGAATTTTACCACTTATACCTATATTTGCTGCACTTTCGGCTTTGGGTGCGTTGGCAGGTAGAGCGAGCTCCATAGCAAAAACCGTAATAGACGCAAAAAATGCTAAAAAGAAACTTGAAGAAGATCAACGTCACAATAAATCCATATAGCATTTGGGTTCGGGTTTGTACCTGCGGAAAACCCCTCGAGGATTTGGACTGTTCCTGAAAAAACAACATCAACGCAAAGGACGCGGTCTTTACCTGAAAAAGCAAAAAAACTGCTAGATAAGCTACCTCATAGAGCATTATACGATTCGGAAATTCAGAAGTGTGCTCGTCAGATGAAAATACCACATTTTCGTGGAGTCTTTATGCGTGATACGTTGCCAACTTGTAGTCCTTGGCTGCGAGAATGCGCTATATTGAACTTGGATTCCCACTTGAATGCGGGCACTCATTGGGTAGCTTACAATAAAAACGGCAATGTCGCACAATATTTCGATAGTTTTGGCAATCTCAAACCTCCATTGGAATTGGCAAGATATTTTGGGAGGGACGTAAGAATTACATATAATAATAGTCAATGTCAAAATTATCAGAGTAATTGCGGACATCTCTGCCTAAAGTTTCTACTTCATAATGTCCACCGCTGAGATGCATCAATCGTTGGCTGAAATGCATAAATATAAATCATTGCGAGATTTCACTGGTACTCAACTGCGAGCTTTGTCAATCGAATATTTGATTGGGAACGCAGGACCTTGGGAGTTGCTAGATGTATGGCATAGGTTACCAAAGGACTACAAAAATCGATTCGCTTTGCAGATTCGTCTACCATGTTTCATTCATTATCAAAATGAGTTTGGACTGTCAACGGCATCACTAAAAGAAGCAGAGTATCATGGACCAGTTAGTGCACAATTTCAATGTTATTATTAATAATAAATGATTTTTCATCCAAGTTGTTGTTCATTATTTAAGGCGGGTCGCTTCCGACACTATATCAGTCATGTCTATGATATTGACGTTAACGAGTCGTTCTTCAATGCTTTCCATCGATTTCAATCCGCCCATTCAATTGAATTCTGATTCAGAATATAGTTTGGCTTTGCTCAGCTTCCATTCGTACAACAGTATACCCAACATTGAAGAAGGTACAAAATTCTACTACTTTGAAAACGGCGGCAAAACTAAACTGAGTATCGATATCCGTACTGGCTCTTACGAAATTGGTGATATTGAGGCTTTGATCAGCAAACACATCACACCCAAAACGTACAAGGAAAACCCTCAGGAATTTTTATACCTCAAACCGAATAATAACACGCTGAAAAGCGAAATATTCTGCCTTAAACACTCAATTGATTTCCGACCTGAAAACAGTTTGGCCCGCATTTTAGGGTTTTCGTCTATTCTTCTCAAACCCAACTTGCATTACGCATCAGATCTACCTGTAGATATCATTAAAGTACGTACCATACACATAGATAGCAACATTACGTTCGGAGCATTCTACAACGATGCACCGTCTCATACAATATACGAATTTGCTGTTGATTTGTGTTGATCCACCTCATTCATCTACCCATTGCTCATAGAGACGAAATAAACAATATTACGCTGCGAGTGCTGGACCAGCATTCTCAACTCGTTGATTTTCGAAACGAAGAAATAATCGTTCGTTTGGAATTGAAGCGAAAGTATGGTGCTAACTATTCATAAGAATAACTCACCACCATACCCCCCTTCAGTCTTCACCAAGACCTTCAACGTGCGTCAACTACTATCACCAGAGAATAAACTGTTTTTGGAATTTCGCGGTTATCATGTTGTCCAATCAAGTGTTCAACATTTTCCGAAAACCACAAAAGGTGGAATGGCGGTCTTACTACCCATATGTCAAGTCCTTTCGCAACAATGATGTCATTGAAATCAACATCAATCAATCTGACGCTTACGATGCTGTTATTCATCAGTGGAAAAGTTGTGAAAACCAAAGGAGATGGTCGTGTAACATTCGTAAACAATGCTGGTGCTTTCATGTTTCAATCTGTTAGTTATGAACAAAGCGGTAAGGAGTTGGAGACGGTCCGTGAAGTTGGAATTGTTAGTACTGTCAGAGGCTTTCTCACCTACAGTGACGAAGATATCAAGCACTTGGCCAATTCAAGTTGGACTTTTCCCAGCAACGCTGGGGTTATCAGCACCACTGATCTAACATTCAACATGCTCATACCCATCAAGCATTTTTTGAATATTTTCAATGATTATCAATGTGTTTCCTATGGCAAACATACCATCCGATTAGTACGAGCTGCAGATGATAGCAACTGCTTCAAAATAGAGGAGACCGCTGGATCGCCGGCTGGTACGACAGCAGTCAAGTTGGAAATTGAAAATATTGAACTCAAAGTTAAGAGAATCTTTCCACATGATCAAATTAAATTGCAACTCTTGAAGGCCATCCAAGCTGATACTCCTATTCTCATGCCGTTCAGAAAATGGGAACTTTATATGTTGCCTGCTCTCACACAAGGTGCAAAAAGTGAAATATGGTCCGTCAAGACTTCCTCGTTTCTCGAAAGTCCTCGCTATGTGATTGTATGTTTCCAAAAAGACCGTGATTACACCAAATTCAACAATGATCCAACAATATTCGCTCATTCGAATATCACCAATATAACGCTCACTCTGAACGGTGAAAATTACCCGAAAGGAAATATGCATCTGAATTTTGCAAAGGGGAATTTTTCGCAACACTATTTCAACTATGCACAATTCGGTCTCAGCTACAAAATTACTAATCAACATAATCCTCTGCTGAGCTCCACCGAATTTGTTGGCAAGAGTCTCTTTGTCATCGATTGTTCCAGAAGGGATGAGAGCATAAAAAGTTCCACTGTTGATGTGAAACTCGAAATCGAGGCATCTGAAGGATTTCCCCAAAATACTAGAGCCTATTGCATCATTGTGCACGACACTGTTATTGAGCACCTCCCACTCAGCGAAATCATTAACAAATTAAACTGAACATATGCTTGTCACTTCAGTATCAATCACAGAGTCAACATGAGAATAGCTGTTGTAGATATTCAAGGCTTTACCATCGAGCAACAATTCCATCCTAAGGAGATTGCCATTAGGATTGGAATTCAATGTAGTAATTTTCTGCTGCTGCCAACTATACCATTTTCTTTACATTTACTGCCTGTTTCTTGGAGCGAAACGTTCATGGATTGAGGTATTCCTCTGGCTTTGTGGAATATTATCAATTAGATTCCATCCTCAAGAAAAATTTACAGAATGTTGATATCATTTATGTACGAGGACTCCAAAAACGTGACTATCTTACAGAGAAATTTCATCAATTGAACCTACCTACACGTGTTGTGAATTTGGAGGACTATGATAATACGTCATGGATGGTTCCCACATTCGGCGACAATGACGGTATGTCACCCTGTATGCATCACATTGATAAGCAACCCCACTATAACTGCAGTCTCCGAAACGTAGATATTCTATACAAATGGTTATGTGATATGTTACCAAAATAAAAATACCCAATAAATTTGTATTCAAACTGTTTTCTTTTATTTTTACTTTATAACCTAAGTTGGTCTGCCCCCCTCAAAAATCCAATCAAAATAGACATTTTTCGCGTTCGAAAAAACAGCTAAAATTCATAACGCTAAAACACGCAAAAATGTGACTACAATAAGCGTTTTTCGCGTTCTAAAAAACAACTAAAATTTTAAATGCTAAAACACGTAAAAATGCGACCGCAAAAAACGTTTTTTATAAGGTTAGTTCATTAGTTCGTTCTGGTTCAATCAAACTGAATATCTGTCACTCTCTGCCTGTCTGTCTGTCAAGAATCGAAAAAATCAAACGTTGATCGTGTCGCAGGGCAGGCTCGCCGCGCTCCTACGATGATTTTTTTTGTGTATGGTCACCTTTAGTGAGCCATTTTTACACTTAATAACTCTCAATTTTCACCTAGAAGCCAGTCGAATAATATTAGATTTTTGCATTATATTCAGGTCACTAGTCTAGTCTCACCCTGTATGATGTAAAGTCCCAATCTCCACCCAGTGGAACTCCACTGTACGTAGTTTTACCGATTTACCGGAAATTCCTGACTAGTTTTCAATTTTATTAATTTGTGGCCCCAAACAGTCGAGCACCCGGTATACAGAACACTTAGAGCAAGGTTTCGACACGCTAGTCTCTTGTTGGGTGGAAAGATTCCGTGGCTCCATTTGTTTTCACAAATTATTTTATTTCAATTCGATTTCTCATCAGGTTGGCCAAATCGGAAAACGGGTATAGATTCCTCGGCGAAGGAATACGTGTATTTCTTCGGCGTTCAAGAATCACGTTGGTTTATGGTTTTTCTCGGGGCTCTCCGAATATCGGACCGCCCTAGGAATCGAGATATCTGAAATTCTGACTTTCAATATCTCCCTAGATCTGGGGAGTATTTAGTGACTTTTGTCAAATACTCCCTAGAAAACGCAGGTAACGGGACTTTAACGGTCATTTGCCCAAATCCCGCGCGTTTTCGCGAGCTAGGGTTTTGTTCAGCCAAGGGCGACGCCCACTTTGGCCCTCTAGGCCAATGGGTGTCGCGGATTCAGCAGTCAGGATTGCATAAATATGCAAGCAGCGAAGCAGCAGACAGCCACTCTTTCTTGTCGAATTGCAGTGTAATAATCAATTTCGTGTTTCCGTTAAATAACTTACGTTTGTTTGGCTTTGCCTTTTGTCTCTGCAATTCATCGTTTTGGCTAGCAGTTAGAGTCAGGTTCTCGGTAATAATAATTCAGTTCACAGTAGATTCATAACGTTTTGTTTCTATCTTAAAAGGGGTTAGACTCACTTGTACGGTTTACAGGTGTTTTATTCGCGCTACGAAAGTACGTTGATAGGTAGTTTAACTCTCGAGCAATAATCAGTGTAAAGTGATCTTTTGCAACGGACACTTAGGGATTTAACTTCATCACAGTTATTTCCCGACTTAATACCTGTACGCGACGTTGACGAAAAATCCCCATCGTATGAAAAGGGGTCAGGCACCAAAACGAGATCTCACCTGATACAATCGGCTCGATCGTAGAGTTCCACGAAGATTGTATCGTTCGAGCTTAAATTCCTCGGCCTGTCAAGACATCATTAGCTGCGACTTTGTCGTTGGCGAGCCACATTTCCTGTGGTACCTAGGGGTTTCGCGTCCTTCCCATACCTATTTCCTGCGGCTGTTCTCGGCTTTTCCACCTGAGACAGTCTGGTTAGGCTCCGTGATCCTTTTACCCAAATCTTTGTCTTGGTTTTTGTCACATCCAGTTGTAAAATTTTGAAGTAAAAATTTTTCAAGTTTAATTTTTCCTTTTTGGTGCTTCACACAATTTTGAAGTTAGGAAATTTTATTTAGATAGTTTTTCTAAACCGTGAATCCTTCCTCCCTCGTCCATTTCCCGGCGAGGTCTTGTTAGGTGTTAGGTTAGTTAGCTATAGGGTGACCCTTCTCATCGTCACACTTGAGTTGGGTCGACGCGAGGTCGATTTTAGTGCACTTCTCCTTTGCCACACACTTGCACACGCAAGTAGCCCGACAATACATTACAGCCGTAATTGTTTGTCCTTTAGAGCAATGACGAATATGAGATTGAGATCTCATATGCTCGCGGAGGAGAATACCCAAGCCGTGTTCGCCGGCGTTGGGCTTTCTCGGACACCTCCGCCGTCGGGTGACTTAGACGCCAGGCGTCTATTCCCCGAAGCGTCGCGACGCCTCGACGGAGACGTCCCCCAGGTACGTACTACCGGGGAAAATCGTGAGTTGACGATGTCAACTACCTTGTCCCCGAGAAGTGTGCTGGACCAAGGTACTTTAGAGTCGAGCTTAGACGGAGGGAGGCAGCCTTCCCCGTCGGCTCAGGTAGGGTTAGTAATCGATTCCGCGGGAGTTGTCACAACTCCACCTCTGGAAGCTCGTTTTGAACGTTTTCATTTAATCAGAAATGTATCTGTTCGCAGGTCGGAGGGTTACAGAGGAGTCCATGCTGGCGAAGCTCGCGAGGTACGCCCCCTCGGAGTGCGCCGGAGCGCTCCGAGGTCATTGGGTGTGCCCCACGCACAACAGCTGAGGCCACAAGATACAGATGTGCATACCCTAAGGGAACCGGGTGATGCTGAGGCCCTAGTGGATGAACTAGGGGGTGGTGGAAGGCTCTCGGAGGGAGTTGGGGATGCTCGCATTCCCATATCTCTCCAGGGGCGGGTTCAGTATACCTCCCAAGGGAACACATATGCACAGCCTGATTATGCAATAAGAGCTAGTAAGGCAGATTTCGTAACGGGTGTCGGCAGGGACACGGGAGTTGCCACCCGAAATCCCTGGGTGACGACGTCCTTGCCCTCCAGGCGACATGGAGCAGAGCGGTGGGTGGCTGAGGATGGTTTCGGAGAAATCCGAAACATTGCTAAGGCCAACCATCCACACCTGGAACGAGACATGGCGCCCAACGTGGGGCTGCTGAAGACAGACCGTCTTCAGGAATCTGCGAATGTAACCTTCCTCCGACGAACAGATTTAGAGTTCGGGATCTCTCTCCTGAGAGATTCCCAGTTAATGAAATGGTTATGGGTGAACCGGAAACCCTTTGGCGCCCATATGGCACGTTTACCCGGTTGCCAACCGGGAATCGGCATTATAGGGAATCTGAGGATGTCCCTCGAGTTGCTCGAAACGTCGCTTCCAACCCCGGTGATGTCCACAGGAGTGGATATTACCCATCGAGGAGGCCAGTGACCACAGTCCGGATTCCGGAGAATCCCAGAAGACCAGTGACGGGGGTCGACGACGTGCTCGTGCGACTCGCAGATTTGCTGGAGGATAGACGTCGGGGAACCCTAAACGGTGTTGATGGGGGTTTAATTAACAACAAACCACATCCCAGTGTCAGTGGGCTTCCTCACGAAGATCCAATACAATTTATCCAATCCTCTGAGGATTATCTAGGGGGCTTTGATCCAACCGTCTGGGTGAGCGTTGCAGCTCAGTGGCTCAAGGGAGCAGCCCAGCAGTGGTATGCTCCATATCGCAACTCACGCCTAAACTGGCAGTTTTTCACAAACCGGCTCCAGGAACGGTTCGATAACGATCTGTTGGTCTCGAGCTTAGAAGCGGAGTTCTTTGGCACTGACCAGCCGAAGGGAGAGTCAATAACTTCCTTCATCCTGAACAAGTGGAGTCTTTCACAGAGGCTCTATCCAGAGATGGACGAAGGAAGGGTTGTGCGATTAATATTGAACCGGATCAGACCGGATATCAAAGTCCATTTGCAATTGCATAGATTTGCAACTATTGAAGAGCTGACACAAAAGGCTGTTGCTGTCGAGACGCTACTTCGTAGCACCAGCCAAAGTGTACAGTCGGGGCCGAAACTTGTTTCGAACACCAACCGTCCTCATCAGGCCGAAGATGTGCCACCCAAACGTCCTCAGGGACAGCTACAGGACAACAGGGGTTCGAACCATGTTAGGTCCAGTAACTTTAATAACAATGGCACTAAATTCCAGAATTATGATCAATCGAGGCGTTCTGGAGGAAACAACGCTCCTTCGAGCGGATGTTTCACTTGCGGGGGAGCTCACTGGAACAAAGATTGCCCTCAGCAAAATGACAACAAGAACGGTCCCAAACGTCAGAGTGCGGGAACAAAACCGTCAGATCAGGCCAGTAAGGCACATACGGTCAATACCGTACAGGCGAGTAAAATCTTGCGTCGTAAGACGTCAGCTAAGGACGCAGACAAAATCAAAGTTTGCGAAGAATCAAAAAACTCCAACAGGAGCCATCAGGGGGCTCCATCGGAGTAGGTACTCCTTCAACACCGTTTTGCGGTTCTGTGACAGTGTTGGACTGTCATAGAAATTATGCGGCATGTATTCCCAACAAGGAGGAGGAGAAGGAGTTCCAGAATGTTGAAGCTGGAGTCGTTTCAGCCGAAACGCCACCGTCATCAGGCAAACTACATTGGGCAGACCGGTCAGATTGTGAATCCGTTTGTTTCAGTGTGGTAGATGAGCGTGTGGATAGCGCCACTGGTGGTAGGCGGAAAAAAGTTCACTCGTCGGCAGACGTTAAACGTAGAGGGTTGAAAGTCATTTCAAAAAAATCAGGTTCTAGTTTTGGAACGAATGAAAGGGGTTATGAATCATCTTCAGGTTCATGGAGTTGTGAAATCATCGAGGTACCCCAGGTCGTTGTTGGTGGGTCGTTCTATCCGCCACAACACAAGGTTTCGGAGTTAGTGATCGGTATACAGAAGAACCAGGAGGGGCCTGTTGTCAAAGAGAGTGCTAGGGCACTGCAAACTGGGCACAGGTCCGGTATAGGCACAAGTCGTGATGAAAAGGTGTATCCAAGGGAAGATTGCGAATCAAGGTTTCGGAACGAAAAAGTCGTCGAGAGTGACGTACTCTTTTCGGTTCCACTTCGGGGTAGTGAAGACACCGAGGGTGGTGGTCTGTCACTCACTCCCACACAGGACGCAGGTTTCGAGGTCGATGCATGCCAAGTCTCAAGGACGGTATCGAGGGGCAGAGCAGATGGGATCGCAGGTGCGAATCGCCATTCCCCGTTGGTAGATACCAGAGGCGTGGTAGGCATGTCATCTGAGAGAGTTACACGTCTTAGTCGGGGCGGAGGCGAGGTTCCTGAGGGATGCAATCGCCAAGTCCCATCGTTGGCTGCAGTTGGTGCTGCAGTACTTGATGTCAATCGCAAGTCGGAACTTCTGAGTTTCATTGAGACCGACCCGCTTAGGAAGAAGTCGGAGGTGGATCTGCTGGATCCATTGTGTCTATATCGTCGCTGTGATACTAGCTTAGCGAACAACAATGTTGAGGGACGATTGCATCAGTTGCCGCGAATCGAGGCTGAGCTGATGGGTCGTCGAGTTAGGGTTTTGGTGGACAGCGGAAGTTCGCTAAATCTCCTGAAACGTAGTTTGTTGCCTGTCACCTGGAGGGTGGATAGGAAGCAAGTGACACCGTTGCAGCTTGCATGCGCCGGTCGTGGCATCACCAGTCTAGGGGAGACAATAGTCGAACTGCTAATAGATGGTGTTGTTCACGAAGTTGTCGTGCAAGTGGTGGATGATCTTGTCGAGGATCTTCTGCTCGGGTGTCCCTGGCTGGCATCAAACGAGGCTATGGTCGACTTTGCACGTCGCACCATGTACGTTGGAAAGGGGCCTAGGCAAACTATTTTCTGGGCGGAGGAGGTCTATCTTCCACCAGAAAAGTTCCCTGAACCACAGGTAGCGGACGAACAGCTACCGGCGTTCTCGAGAAAGGAATTTCGGAGTCTTATCCGAGAGTTTGGAGACGTCTTTTACGAATCTCCAAGGCAACCAGTTACGAGGGCTGCTTGCCACAAAATCCGATTGAAGGAGGAGCTACCCTTCAAGCTCCGTCCGTACAAAGTTTCCGATCAGAAGAGGGCTCTTATCCAAGAGGAGGTGGATAAGATGCTCGCTGCAGGTGTAATAAGTAGGTCCCATTCTGCCTTTATTAGTCCGGTCGTTATCGTCACGAAGAAGGACGGTACGGCTCGGTTTTGTGTCGACTACAGGAAGTTGAATAGTCTGACAATACCCGAGTCGTCGGTATTTCCAGGTATTCACGAGACTATCAAAGAGCTCGGAACAGCGAGAGTGTTCACTTCTTTGGATCTGAAGTCTGGGTTTTGGCAGATACCCATGGATGAGGCTAGTAAAAAGTATACAGCGTTTGCTACGCCTGATGGAGCTTGTTATGAGTTTAACTCAATGCCGTTTGGTCTAACGAATGCACCTGGAAGTTTCCAAATCCTTATGACGGAAGTGTTGGTTGGTTATGTCGATAAATTCGTCAAAGTATATCTAGACGACATAATCGTTTACAGCGAAGATGAAAAGGAGAACCTCTACCATCTCCGCCTTGTGCTGGAGAGGTTCAGAGCACATGGCCTGTGGTGCAGTTTAAAGAAGTGCAACTTCGCTCAGCGTAGGCTGGAGTACTTGGGGCATGTGGTGACGGAAACGTCAAACGAACCAATGCCAGGTCATGTGTTAGCGGTTCAACAATTCCCGCTACCCAAGAATGTCTCTCAGGTCCGAGGATTCTTGGGCACCGTTGGTTGGCTACGGGAGTTCATCCCGAACTTAGCGGAGTTGGAGGCTCCGATAAGTGACATGCTTAAATCGAAGAGTGGTCGAGACCTCAAGTGGAACTCTCAAGCATTGGAGGCGTTTGAGAGGATCAAGGAAGTCGTGGGCCGTCCTATGGCCTTGGCCAGGCCGGACATGACTCTCCCGTTTTTCCTGCAGACCGATGCATCTGGGGTAGGCATCGCTGCAGTCCTTTATCAAGTTGATTGTCACGGCGACAGAAGGATCGTTTCACATGCTAGTGCCAAGCTCAAGGGCGCGGAACTAAACTATCATGTGAACGAGACTGAATGTTTAGCCATTGTTTGGGGTATCAAGCGATACCGTCATTATCTCGAAGACCGTCCATTCACTCTTCGAACGGACAGCAAAGCGTTGACTTGGTTATCCAAGTTCAAGGACGCAAAAGCGAAGTTAACTCGTTGGGCCTTACTTCTACAGGAGTATTCCTTCACTGTGGAGCACGTCGCAGGTCGAGACAATCAGCTAGCTGATTTCTTGTCCCGTAATCCCTCGGGGTCTCACAGTGAAGACTTGGATGCTGATGTAGAGCGTATGGGGTTGCCACCTATGAAGGTGCAACTGTCTGAACACCAAGGTGTGGTGAGCGTCGTAGAGACGCCGGCTGAAGTGGTCGTGCGGCGGCAGGCCATAGATAGGGAGACGCAAAGGTTGAGGGCGCGTATCAGAACGATACAGGAGTTAGGTCCTAGGTCCAGGGACGATCTTCGTTTTATCAACAAGTTTTCAGATGTCCAAGGGGTTGTATATGTTTCTTCTGCTGGTAAACGGCTATTGTATGTGCCCGAGGCGCTCCGTGAGGACGTGTCGGCTTATTACCATGAACACCCGACCGCTGGTCATCCTGGTCAAGAGGAAACCTTACGTGCCTTGAAACGGCACTATTGGTGGCCGGCCATGGAGGACTACGTCCGGGCCTACGTGAGAGGTTGCCTAGTCTGCCAGTGCGTTAAAGCCGTACGGCATCAGGAAGCGGCACCGCAACGGCCTAGTGTGCCGAAGCGACCGTGGCAGATGCTGGCTGTTGACGTCCTGGGGCCCTATGCAGCCTCAAGGAGGGGAAACAGGTTCGTGGTAATTGCCGTCGATATGTTTTCAAAGTGGGTTGAAGCCAAGGCCACTAAGACATGCACGTCGGATGTAATTTCTAGTTTTCTAGACGAAGAAATCTTATCTCGTTGGGGTTGTCCAGAAGTCGTCATTTCTGACAACGGCCCGCAGTTTCAGAGCAATCATCTGCTAAAATACTACGATGCGAAGAACATCGAGGTCAAACTTTCACCTGTTTTTCATCAACAGGCGAACCCTGTCGAGCGAAGGGTCCAGGAACTGAAGAAGTGCCTAAGAGCAAGGATGCTGGAAACCACTTCGGAAAGGTTTTGGGAAGAAGGTCTGGCTGCAAGTCTCTATTGCTTACGGAACCGTAAGAATAGAGCAACAGGGGAGACTCCAGCGAAGTTATTGTTAGGATATACACCTGGTCGTCCAGGAGATTGGAGGCACCCAACTCAACGAATCCACGGGAAGTAACGGTCAGTTTCGATCCAAAGGACAAAGCGGTCCGGCGGACAGTGAAAAGGTTGAGGAGGAATCCACAAGGACGGAAACGCGACTCAGACTGCGCGGAGAAGAGAGGAGTATCCCGTAGGAGTCCGTTGCCGGTGGTGAACTCTGGCCTTTTGGAGATCAGAGATTCTGAACTCCCCGTCGCAAACTCGTCAGAAGGGGGGCGTGCTACTACTGAAGTAGACGCTCTTACCCGTCAAGCGGTCGTTCCAGACCAAGGTCCACAGTACGATTCAGACTCGGAAGTGGAAGCTGCTATCCGAGCGTTAGCACTTCCAGTAGGGGGGTCTCCGTTACTATTGGCGGTCGACCCGGGAGAGAATGTGAGACAGGAAGGCTCAGTAAGGACTGAGATTCCTAGTAAGAGTACAGGACGGCAAAGGAGATGCCGAGCTGTGGCGCCGGACTCCGACAGAGCTCCGATCCAGCGGCCACCGACAGACTCCGCCCGTCAGTATGTTTCGGTGACCGGGTCTGACGAAGATCCCGTACCAGCCCAGAGCTACAGCGAAGCTCCTAGAGTTAGTAAAGACTGTACTGAGAACGATTCCGACATGGAGGATGACGCTCCAGTAACTTTGGTGGTTCCAGCCTTGGTTCATCAGAGTGCGGAAGGTGACTATTAGGGAGTTAACGTAAATTTAGCTTTTGTCGGTTGTTTCGTTTGGAAATAACTTCGACCAAGTTAAACTCTTTAGTAGGGGGGTGTCGCAGGGCAGGCTCGCCGCGCTCCTACGATGATTTTTTTTGTGTATGGTCACCTTTAGTGAGCCATTTTTACACTTAATAACTCTCAATTTTCACCTAGAAGCCAGTCGAATAATATTAGATTTTTGCATTATATTCAGGTCACTAGTCTAGTCTCACCCTGTATGATGTAAAGTCCCAATCTCCACCCAGTGGAACTCCACTGTACGTAGTTTTACCGATTTACCGGAAATTCCTGACTAGTTTTCAATTTTATTAATTTGTGGCCCCAAACAGTCGAGCACCCGGTATACAGAACACTTAGAGCAAGGTTTCGACACGCTAGTCTCTTGTTGGGTGGAAAGATTCCGTGGCTCCATTTGTTTTCACAAATTATTTTATTTCAATTCGATTTCTCATCAGGTTGGCCAAATCGGAAAACGGGTATAGATTCCTCGGTGAAGGAATACGTGTATTTCTTCGGCGTTCAAGAATCACGTTGGTTTATGGTTTTTCTCGGGGCTCTCCGAATATCGGACCGCCCTAGGAATCGAGATATCTGAAATTCTGACTTTCAATATCTCCCTAGATCTGGGGAGTATTTAGTGACTTTTGTCAAATACTCCCTAGAAAACGCAGGTAACGGGACTTTAACGGTCATTTGCCCAAATCCCGCGCGTTTTCGCGAGCTAGGGTTTTGTTCAGCCAAGGGCGACGCCCACTTTGGCCCTCTAGGCCAATGGGTGTCGCGGATTCAGCAGTCAGGATTGCATAAATATGCAAGCAGCGAAGCAGCAGACAGCCACTCTTTCTTGTCGAATTGCAGTGTAATAATCAATTTCGTGTTTCCGTTAAATAACTTACGTTTGTTTGGCTTTGCCTTTTGTCTCTGCAATTCATCGTTTTGGCTAGCAGTTAGAGTCAGGTTCTCGGTAATAATAATTCAGTTCACAGTAGATTCATAACGTTTTGTTTCTATCTTAAAAGGGGTTAGACTCACTTGTACGGATTACAGGTGTTTTATTCGCGCTACGAAAGTACGTTGATAGGCAGTTTAACTCTCGAGCAATAATCAGTGTAAAGTGATCTTTTGCAACGGACACTTAGGGATTTAACTTCATCTAAGTTATTTCCCGACTTAATACCTGTACGCGACGTTGACGAAAAATCCCCATCGTATGAAAAGGGGTCAGGCACCAAAACGAGATCTCACCTGATACAATCGGCTCGATCGTAGAGTTCCACGAAGATTGTATCGTTCGAGCTTAAATTCCTCGGCCTGTCAAGACATCATTAGCTGCGACTTTGTCGTTGGCGAGCCACATTTCCTGTGGTACCTAGGGGTTTTCGCGTCCTTCCCATACCTATTTCCTGCGGCTGTTCTCGGCTTTTCCACCTGAGACAGTCTGGTTAGGCTCCGTGATCCTTTTGCCCAAATCTCTGTCTTGGTTTTTGTCACATCCAGTTGTAATTTTTGAAGTAAAAATTTTCCAAGTTTAATTTTCCTTTTTGGTGCTTCACACAAATTTTGAAGTTAGGAAATTTTATTTAGATAGTTTTTCTAAACCGTGAATCCTTCCTCCCTCGTCCATTTCCCGGCGAGGTCTTGTTAGGTGTTAGGTTAGTTAGTTATAGGGTGACCCTTCTCATCGTCACACTTGAGTTGGGTCGACGCGAGGTCGATTTTAGTGCACTTCTCCTTTGCCACACACTTGCACACGCAAGTAGCCCGACAATACATTACAGCCGTAATTGTTGTCCTTTAGAGCAATGACGAATATAAGATTGAGATCTCATATGCTCGGGGAGGAGAATACCCAAGCCGTGTTCGCTGGCGCTGGGCTTTCTCGGACACCTCCGCCGTCGGGTGACTTAGACGCCAGGCGTCTATTCCCCGAAGCGTCGCGACGCCTCGACGGAGACGTCCCCCAGGTACGTACTACCGGGGAAAACCGTGAGATGACGATGTCAACTACCTTGTCCCCGAGAAGTGTGCTAGACCAAGGTACTTTAGAGTCGAGCTTAGACGGAGGGAGGCAGCCTTCCCCGTCGGCTCAGGTAGATTTAGTAATTGATACCGTGGGAGTTGTCACAACTCCACCTCTGGAAGCTCGTTTTGAACGTTTTCATTTAATCAGAAATGTATCTGTTCGCAGGTCGGAGGGTTACAGAGGAGTCCATGCTGGCGAAGCTCGCGAGGTACGCCCCCTCGGAGTGCGCCGGAGCGCTCCGAGGTCATTGGGTGTGCCCCACGCACAACAGCTGAGGCCACAAGATACAGATGTGCATACCCTAAGGGAACCGGGTGATGCTGAGGCCCTAGTGGATGAACTAGGGGGTGGTGGAAGGCTCTCGGAGGGAGTTGGGGATGCTCGCATTCCCATATCTCTCCAGGGGCGGGTTCAGTATACCTCCCAAGGGAACACATATGCACAGCCTGATTATGCAATAAGAGCTAGTAAGGCAGATTTCGTAACGGGTGTCGGCAGGGACACGGGAGTTGCCACCCGAAATCCCTGGGTGACGACGTCCTTGCCCTCCAGGCGACATGAAGCAGAGCGGTTGGTGGCTGAGGATGGTTTCGGAGAAATCCGAAACTTTGCTAAGGCCGTCCACCCACACCGTGGAACGAGACACGATCAACGTTTGATTTTTTCGATTCTTGACAGACAGGCAGGCAATTGTGGTCACATTTTTACGTGTTTGAGCGTACTCCAATTTCAGTTGTTTTTTCGAACGCGAAAACGTGTATTTTCAGCAATTTTGAAATGCCAAATCTCCATAAGAAATATATGTAATCATACATTTTGTTTTTCTGATTAATTTTAGAACGCGAAAACGTTTATTGTGGCTGCATTTTTGCGTGTTTAAGCGTTTCAACTTTCAGTTGTTTTTTGGAACGCGAAAAACGTCTAATTTGAAAACATTTTTGAAGAGAATCGCCGCTGCAGTACGTTTCGTTTCGTGTCAGTTTGACTCTGTTTCTGTCTCAAAAAACATCAAATGGCGTATACAGGGTAAGTTAATTAGGTGAAAATACAACAGGTTGTCTGAAAATGCGTCCCGAGCGCGCTTGGAATATGAGAACAATAATAACTGTAGATGGAATATTCGAAGTATGGAAGTGTAATGATACTAATGATGATTGAAAAAAAAAATAGCATGGCGGCGCCTCACACTCGATATCTGCCAGTTTTCAGTGGTAATATCGTTGAAGAAAAAAAAATATGTGACAAATAAACATGGGTCATTGGGGGTCATTGGGGGTAGCAAAGTATTCAGCAATAGTATATAGAGGGCACATCACACATTATTTAAGAGAAAAAACATGGCTGGTGCATGTGTCAAATGTCATGTGGAAAATGGGACGCAGAAAATACGTATCATTGGGGATATGGGGACCCAATAGAAAAATATGGTGATATTTCATACTGAGTGTTCCAAAATTTGTTAGACATACAAAGAGTGTTCAAAAACTATTCAAGATAGGAAAAAAACCGCTCATAGGACGTTTCGATCCTAATCAAGAAGGTATATAGAGCATCTCGTTTATAGAAAAAAATATGATGTCTTAACAGGAGTTTAGCGTTTCAACGTGCGATCCCAATCGGAAATGTATTACATGTCATCGAGACCGAATACGTCAGCGCTATCTATCATCAGGAAGGTGCCCAATATGTGAATTACCAACCTTTTTGGATCTTTACGAATCATCAGAAAATAAACACTTCCTATTAATAAAAATTGAGATCATTGAGAAGGGTCCAAATTTAGTTACTCCCGATCGTACGATTTCAATAATTTTGATAACAATGGGTTTGTTTCGATGTCAAGAAACATTTTTAAGCATTTTCCAATGCCAAATCAATCATTCTGCTATCAACTTACGTTATTCGTTTCGTTATCAGTTGGCATTGAAGCGTGCTCTCCGAGCCAGCGTTATCGGTAATAGAAAAACGAGCAGATTGATATGGAGTGTTGCCGGTTGTAAAATTAAACATTGGGTTTGGGGATAGGGCGTTGCCGGTTGTAAAATTAACCTTTGAGGTTAGGGATGCATCATTTAAGAGAAAAAACAATAGAGTGTCTCAAAACGCATCATTTAATAGGAAAAACATGACGGCTGCTTGTTAAATGTTATATCGGGTGTACCAACACATCATTTGGGAGAAAAAACAACAGGGTGTCTCAAAACGTATCATTTAAGAGGAAAAACATGGCGGCTGCTCATTGAATGTAATACCGAGTGCACCAATAACATGTCATTCAAGAGAAAAAAAGATCACCGCTGCTTGTCAAATGTTGGGTGGGAAAATGGGTCGAAGCAAAAATGCATCATTGGGGGATATGGGGATTCGAAAGTTTTCGTTTTGCGTAAAAAGGTTGTCTCATTGGATGTCATGATGGGGGGAGGCCGTCATTTTGAACGTGCGATACCCTTGCGTAAAGCTGCAGCGTTTCAGCTTGAAACTGTAAACGAATACGCCACCAAAAATTAGTAAGTCACCCCAGAGCGCCACGGCAAATGATAATAATCGCCGTTCTCTACTTGCACAGGCTACGCCTTTGAGAACACTCCATAAGTGTTTATGAGGTATAGTTGATTTTGAAAAGTCATGTATTAATGATAATTTGTCACAATATAATGACAGCTATTTATGTCTCCAGCCGTGTACAGATAGTCTTTTTCTGTACATTCTTTCAGTTTCTTTAATTCTACCATTACAAATAATGTCAATAAGTCTATTCAATAATTCTATTGCTGTAATGATTGAGTTTTTCATTTTATGCTAAGGTTTACTTTCCACGTTTCAAATACCCGGCAACAACTATTTTTATCAAACGAACACCAAAAGAAGTTTGAGTTTACGTGTTTAATTTTCATTAAAGAAAGAAAAAAATGCCTATGTAATGGATCTTTGGGGCATACCACAGACTTGAAATAACATTTTCAGATATGTGAGGCGTATTTCTTATTGCAACCAACGTCTAATCGCACGTCCTGTTGATTGTTTAATCCAAAATAAGTTTATCCAAAGTATTGCCGATGCCGAGGTACCAAGAAACATGGTGTTGTGTATAGTTTTGTAGCTCAATAAAATTCATTCTATAATTGGAAGTTCAGAGGCTTTTGACATAAGTAAGTTTTATTACAGCATTGCAAGTTGTGACGAAAATTGTGATAATTTGTTAAATTATAGTTCTCACGCCAACACTCGGGATGAATTTCAGAAGACAAGTAAAAATTCATATATTCTTTAGTATTCAAAAGAGGTGTCAAGTTATTATATGAAATATGTTTCAAACTATAAAGTGTATGAGAATCATGTGTTATGGATGCAAATCAAAAATGCAGGAAAATTTCCAAATCCAAATAAAAAATCGTGAGTATTTAAAATAGGCGTCGAGTAAATATATATGAAATATTTTTCAAATGTTACGGAATATGAGAAAGTATTGTGAGAAATCATGGGTTATGAAAGAGAAAAATGTCCAGGAAAAAATTAAAAGTTTGAATTAAAAATCATATTTTTGTTAGTATTGAAAGTTTATTATTGAAAAATGTTTTAAATGATTCATAATGAAATATGGTGGATTACGTAATCCAATCTTCCGCAATAAAACCTATACAATAGGTAAAGTCGTCGGCAAGTATTCAACAAAAAACAACTACTGCCCCCTACGACCATTGAATTATATTTGTTTAATACTTGGCAAAGTTTTCTACAAGAACCACTTTGCAATGCATTTCAAATATCAAAGCTGAAATTATTTTTCGATTTAATTGGGGGAACACCTCCGTACCGGTTTCATGGTCATTGCCAATCATCAGCGAAGGCTAGTTCGACCCAATTGAATCGAAAAATCCTTTCATCCTAATTGGAAATCCCTGAGACAAACACTGAGGTATGAATTCAGCGCCATCTCTGGGTTCCAGTTTAAAATGCACTCCGACTACGTGTCGACTTCAACATGAAGCCAGAAACATCATGAAAGAGGGGCGACACCACTTGACGGAAGACCATAAAACTAATAATGAAATATGGTGGATTACGTAATCCAATCTTCCGCGTTCTTTTTGTTGAATACTTGCCGACGACTTTACCTATTGTATAGGTTTTATTGCGGAATATTGGATTACGTAATCCACCATATTTCATTATTAGTTTTATGGTCTTCCGTCAAGTGGTGTCGCCCCTCTTCCATGATTAAATGATTCAGTCTATGAGGAAAAATTATGAAAATTAGGTGCTAGCGATGCAACAAAAAAAAATAAATACAGCAAAGTTTTCCAAGTGCCAGCACGCAATATAATATGTAGATAAAATATTCAGAGCATGAAAGTGATATAATAATAATAATGATGATTGAAAAAACGACGATGTCAGTTTAGAGAAAAACATGGCTGCATACTCAAGAAAAAAATCATGTGGGTAAAAATAACAAATATATATATATATATATATATATATATATATATATATATATATATATATATATGAAACAGGGATATGATCTCGAGGGAAATTGTGAATAACAAGAAGGAACATTTTATTGGACTAAGCCCTCTAGTGAGAATGCAACCGTAGACACGTGTTTCGATCTTAAGGATCTCATCAGTACGGTGAAAGTAAGTGTAAGGATGTGCAACACTTGATTGCAGGTGAAACAACAAACGAACGGAGTCAACAAACAGGAAGCCAACCGCACATTTGTGGCTTCAGTCGGAACACCTCGTGTTTACAAGGCAAGAAACGACGTCGCCACGGAGGCAGCTATAGCTACCTGCGTGACATCCGAGTCCAGGAATATAAATGAAACAGGGATATGATCTCGAGGGAAATTGTGAATAACAAGAAGGAACATTTTATTGGACTAAGCCCTCTAGTGAGAATGCAACCGTAGACACGTGTTTCGATCTTAAGGATCTCATCAGTACGGTGAAAGTAAGTGTAAGGATGTGCAACACTTGATTGCAGGTGAAACAACAAACGAACGGAGTCAACAAACAGGAAGCCAACCGCACATTTGTGGCTTCAGTCGGAACACCTCGTGTTTACAAGGCAAGAAACGACGTCGCCACGGAGGCAGCTATAGCTACCTGCGTGACATCCGAGTCCAGGAATATAAATGAAACAGGGATATGATCTCGAGGGAAATTGTGAATAACAAGAAGGAACATTTTATTGGACTAAGCCCTCTAGTGAGAATGCAACCGTAGACACGTGTTTCGATCTTAAGGATCTCATCAGTACGGTGAAAGTAAGTGTAAGGATGTGCAACACTTGATTGCAGGTGAAACAACAAACGAACGGAGTCAACAAACAGGAAGCCAACCGCACATTTGTGGCTTCAGTCGGAACACCTCGTGTTTACAAGGCAAGAAACGACGTCGCCACGGAGGCAGCTATAGCTACCTGCGTGACATCCGAGTCCAGGAATATAAATGAAACAGGGATATGATCTCGAGGGAAATTGTGAATAACAAGAAGGAACATTTTATTGGACTAAGCCCTCTAGTGAGAATGCAACCGTAGACACGTGTTTCGATCTTAAGGATCTCATCAGTACGGTGAAAGTAAGTGTAAGGATGTGCAACACTTGATTGCAGGTGAAACAACAAACGAACGGAGTCAACAAACAGGAAGCCAACCGCACATTTGTGGCTTCAGTCGGAACACCTCGTGTTTACAAGGCAAGAAACGACGTCGCCACGGAGGCAGCTATAGCTACCTGCGTGACATCCGAGTCCAGGAATATAAATGAAACAGGGATATGATCTCGAGGGAAATTGTGAATAACAAGAAGGAACATTTTATTGGACTAAGCCCTCTAGTGAGAATGCAACCGTAGACACGTGTTTCGATCTTAAGGATCTCATCAGTACGGTGAAAGTAAGTGTAAGGATGTGCAACACTTGATTGCAGGTGAAACAACAAACGAACGGAGTCAACAAACAGGAAGCCAACCGCACATTTGTGGCTTCAGTCGGAACACCTCGTGTTTACAAGGCAAGAAACGACGTCGCCACGGAGGCAGCTATAGCTACCTGCGTGACATCCGAGTCCAGGAATATAAATGAAACAGGGATATGATCTCGAGGGAAATTGTGAATAACAAGAAGGAACATTTTATTGGACTAAGCCCTCTAGTGAGAATGCAACCGTAGACACGTGTTTCGATCTTAAGGATCTCATCAGTACGGTGAAAGTAAGTGTAAGGATGTGCAACACTTGATTGCAGGTGAAACAACAAACGAACGGAGTCAACAAACAGGAAGCCAACCGCACATTTGTGGCTTCAGTCGGAACACCTCGTGTTTACAAGGCAAGAAACGACGTCGCCACGGAGGCAGCTATAGCTACCTGCGTGACATCCGAGTCCAGGAATATAAATGAAACAGGGATATGATCTCGAGGGAAATTGTGAATAACAAGAAGGAACATTTTATTGGACTAAGCCCTCTAGTGAGAATGCAACCGTAGACACGTGTTTCGATCTTAAGGATCTCATCAGTACGGTGAAAGTAAGTGTAAGGATGTGCAACACTTGATTGCAGGTGAAACAACAAACGAACGGAGTCAACAAACAGGAAGCCAACCGCACATTTGTGGCTTCAGTCGGAACACCTCGTGTTTACAAGGCAAGAAACGACGTCGCCACGGAGGCAGCTATAGCTACCTGCGTGACATCCGAGTCCAGGAATATAAATGAAACAGGGATATGATCTCGAGGGAAATTGTGAATAACAAGAAGGAACATTTTATTGGACTAAGCCCTCTAGTGAGAATGCAACCGTAGACACGTGTTTCGATCTTAAGGATCTCATCAGTACGGTGAAAGTAAGTGTAAGGATGTGCAACACTTGATTGCAGGTGAAACAACAAACGAACGGAGTCAACAAACAGGAAGCCAACCGCACATTTGTGGCTTCAGTCGGAACACCTCGTGTTTACAAGGCAAGAAACGACGTCGCCACGGAGGCAGCTATAGCTACCTGCGTGACATCCGAGTCCAGGAATATAAATGAAACAGGGATATGATCTCGAGGGAAATTGTGAATAACAAGAAGGAACATTTTATTGGACTAAGCCCTCTAGTGAGAATGCAACCGTAGACACGTGTTTCGATCTTAAGGATCTCATCAGTACGGTGAAAGTAAGTGTAAGGATGTGCAACACTTGATTGCAGGTGAAACAACAAACGAACGGAGTCAACAAACAGGAAGCCAACCGCACATTTGTGGCTTCAGTCGGAACACCTCGTGTTTACAAGGCAAGAAACGACGTCGCCACGGAGGCAGCTATAGCTACCTGCGTGACATCCGAGTCCAGGAATATAAATGAAACAGGGATATGATCTCGAGGGAAATTGTGAATAACAAGAAGGAACATTTTATTGGACTAAGCCCTCTAGTGAGAATGCAACCGTAGACACGTGTTTCGATCTTAAGGATCTCATCAGTACGGTGAAAGTAAGTGTAAGGATGTGCAACACTTGATTGCAGGTGAAACAACAAACGAACGGAGTCAACAAACAGGAAGCCAACCGCACATTTGTGGCTTCAGTCGGAACACCTCGTGTTTACAAGGCAAGAAACGACGTCGCCACGGAGGCAGCTATAGCTACCTGCGTGACATCCGAGTCCAGGAATATAAATGAAACAGGGATATGATCTCGAGGGAAATTGTGAATAACAAGAAGGAACATTTTATTGGACTAAGCCCTCTAGTGAGAATGCAACCGTAGACACGTGTTTCGATCTTAAGGATCTCATCAGTACGGTGAAAGTAAGTGTAAGGATGTGCAACACTTGATTGCAGGTGAAACAACAAACGAACGGAGTCAACAAACAGGAAGCCAACCGCACATTTGTGGCTTCAGTCGGAACACCTCGTGTTTACAAGGCAAGAAACGACGTCGCCACGGAGGCAGCTATAGCTACCTGCGTGACATCCGAGTCCAGGAATATAAATGAAACAGGGATATGATCTCGAGGGAAATTGTGAATAACAAGAAGGAACATTTTATTGGACTAAGCCCTCTAGTGAGAATGCAACCGTAGACACGTGTTTCGATCTTAAGGATCTCATCAGTACGGTGAAAGTAAGTGTAAGGATGTGCAACACTTGATTGCAGGTGAAACAACAAACGAACGGAGTCAACAAACAGGAAGCCAACCGCACATTTGTGGCTTCAGTCGGAACACCTCGTGTTTACAAGGCAAGAAACGACGTCGCCACGGAGGCAGCTATAGCTACCTGCGTGACATCCGAGTCCAGGAATATAAATGAAACAGGGATATGATCTCGAGGGAAATTGTGAATAACAAGAAGGAACATTTTATTGGACTAAGCCCTCTAGTGAGAATGCAACCGTAGACACGTGTTTCGATCTTAAGGATCTCATCAGTACGGTGAAAGTAAGTGTAAGGATGTGCAACACTTGATTGCAGGTGAAACAACAAACGAACGGAGTCAACAAACAGGAAGCCAACCGCACATTTGTGGCTTCAGTCGGAACACCTCGTGTTTACAAGGCAAGAAACGACGTCGCCACGGAGGCAGCTATAGCTACCTGCGTGACATCCGAGTCCAGGAATATAAATGAAACAGGGATATGATCTCGAGGGAAATTGTGAATAACAAGAAGGAACATTTTATTGGACTAAGCCCTCTAGTGAGAATGCAACCGTAGACACGTGTTTCGATCTTAAGGATCTCATCAGTACGGTGAAAGTAAGTGTAAGGATGTGCAACACTTGATTGCAGGTGAAACAACAAACGAACGGAGTCAACAAACAGGAAGCCAACCGCACATTTGTGGCTTCAGTCGGAACACCTCGTGTTTACAAGGCAAGAAACGACGTCGCCACGGAGGCAGCTATAGCTACCTGCGTGACATCCGAGTCCAGGAATATAAATGAAACAGGGATATGATCTCGAGGGAAATTGTGAATAACAAGAAGGAACATTTTATTGGACTAAGCCCTCTAGTGAGAATGCAACCGTAGACACGTGTTTCGATCTTAAGGATCTCATCAGTACGGTGAAAGTAAGTGTAAGGATGTGCAACACTTGATTGCAGGTGAAACAACAAACGAACGGAGTCAACAAACAGGAAGCCAACCGCACATTTGTGGCTTCAGTCGGAACACCTCGTGTTTACAAGGCAAGAAACGACGTCGCCACGGAGGCAGCTATAGCTACCTGCGTGACATCCGAGTCCAGGAATATAAATGAAACAGGGATATGATCTCGAGGGAAATTGTGAATAACAAGAAGGAACATTTTATTGGACTAAGCCCTCTAGTGAGAATGCAACCGTAGACACGTGTTTCGATCTTAAGGATCTCATCAGTACGGTGAAAGTAAGTGTAAGGATGTGCAACACTTGATTGCAGGTGAAACAACAAACGAACGGAGTCAACAAACAGGAAGCCAACCGCACATTTGTGGCTTCAGTCGGAACACCTCGTGTTTATATTCCTGGACTCGGATGTCACGCAGGTAGCTATAGCTGCCTCCGTGGCGACGTCGTTTCTTGCCTTGTAAACACGAGGTGTTCCGACTGAAGCCACAAATGTGCGGTTGGCTTCCTGTTTGTTGACTCCGTTCGTTTGTTGTTTCACCTGCAATCAAGTGTTGCACATCCTTACACTTACTTTCACCGTACTGATGAGATCCTTAAGATCGAAACACGTGTCTACGGTTGCATTCTCACTAGAGGGCTTAGTCCAATAAAATGTTCCTTCTTGTTATTCACAATTTCCCTCGAGATCATATCCCTGTTTCATTTATATTCCTGGACTCGGATGTCACGCAGGTAGCTATAGCTGCCTCCGTGGCGACGTCGTTTCTTGCCTTGTAAACACGAGGTGTTCCGACTGAAGCCACAAATGTGCGGTTGGCTTCCTGTTTGTTGACTCCGTTCGTTTGTTGTTTCACCTGCAATCAAGTGTTGCACATCCTTACACTTACTTTCACCGTACTGATGAGATCCTTAAGATCGAAACACGTGTCTACGGTTGCATTCTCACTAGAGGGCTTAGTCCAATAAAATGTTCCTTCTTGTTATTCACAATTTCCCTCGAGATCATATCCCTGTTTCATTTATATTCCTGGACTCGGATGTCACGCAGGTAGCTATAGCTGCCTCCGTGGCGACGTCGTTTCTTGCCTTGTAAACACGAGGTGTTCCGACTGAAGCCACAAATGTGCGGTTGGCTTCCTGTTTGTTGACTCCGTTCGTTTGTTGTTTCACCTGCAATCAAGTGTTGCACATCCTTACACTTACTTTCACCGTACTGATGAGATCCTTAAGATCGAAACACGTGTCTACGGTTGCATTCTCACTAGAGGGCTTAGTCCAATAAAATGTTCCTTCTTGTTATTCACAATTTCCCTCGAGATCATATCCCTGTTTCATTTATATTCCTGGACTCGGATGTCACGCAGGTAGCTATAGCTGCCTCCGTGGCGACGTCGTTTCTTGCCTTGTAAACACGAGGTGTTCCGACTGAAGCCACAAATGTGCGGTTGGCTTCCTGTTTGTTGACTCCGTTCGTTTGTTGTTTCACCTGCAATCAAGTGTTGCACATCCTTACACTTACTTTCACCGTACTGATGAGATCCTTAAGATCGAAACACGTGTCTACGGTTGCATTCTCACTAGAGGGCTTAGTCCAATAAAATGTTCCTTCTTGTTATTCACAATTTCCCTCGAGATCATATCCCTGTTTCATTTATATTCCTGGACTCGGATGTCACGCAGGTAGCTATAGCTGCCTCCGTGGCGACGTCGTTTCTTGCCTTGTAAACACGAGGTGTTCCGACTGAAGCCACAAATGTGCGGTTGGCTTCCTGTTTGTTGACTCCGTTCGTTTGTTGTTTCACCTGCAATCAAGTGTTGCACATCCTTACACTTACTTTCACCGTACTGATGAGATCCTTAAGATCGAAACACGTGTCTACGGTTGCATTCTCACTAGAGGGCTTAGTCCAATAAAATGTTCCTTCTTGTTATTCACAATTTCCCTCGAGATCATATCCCTGTTTCATTTATATTCCTGGACTCGGATGTCACGCAGGTAGCTATAGCTGCCTCCGTGGCGACGTCGTTTCTTGCCTTGTAAACACGAGGTGTTCCGACTGAAGCCACAAATGTGCGGTTGGCTTCCTGTTTGTTGACTCCGTTCGTTTGTTGTTTCACCTGCAATCAAGTGTTGCACATCCTTACACTTACTTTCACCGTACTGATGAGATCCTTAAGATCGAAACACGTGTCTACGGTTGCATTCTCACTAGAGGGCTTAGTCCAATAAAATGTTCCTTCTTGTTATTCACAATTTCCCTCGAGATCATATCCCTGTTTCATTTATATTCCTGGACTCGGATGTCACGCAGGTAGCTATAGCTGCCTCCGTGGCGACGTCGTTTCTTGCCTTGTAAACACGAGGTGTTCCGACTGAAGCCACAAATGTGCGGTTGGCTTCCTGTTTGTTGACTCCGTTCGTTTGTTGTTTCACCTGCAATCAAGTGTTGCACATCCTTACACTTACTTTCACCGTACTGATGAGATCCTTAAGATCGAAACACGTGTCTACGGTTGCATTCTCACTAGAGGGCTTAGTCCAATAAAATGTTCCTTCTTGTTATTCACAATTTCCCTCGAGATCATATCCCTGTTTCATTTATATTCCTGGACTCGGATGTCACGCAGGTAGCTATAGCTGCCTCCGTGGCGACGTCGTTTCTTGCCTTGTAAACACGAGGTGTTCCGACTGAAGCCACAAATGTGCGGTTGGCTTCCTGTTTGTTGACTCCGTTCGTTTGTTGTTTCACCTGCAATCAAGTGTTGCACATCCTTACACTTACTTTCACCGTACTGATGAGATCCTTAAGATCGAAACACGTGTCTACGGTTGCATTCTCACTAGAGGGCTTAGTCCAATAAAATGTTCCTTCTTGTTATTCACAATTTCCCTCGAGATCATATCCCTGTTTCATTTATATTCCTGGACTCGGATGTCACGCAGGTAGCTATAGCTGCCTCCGTGGCGACGTCGTTTCTTGCCTTGTAAACACGAGGTGTTCCGACTGAAGCCACAAATGTGCGGTTGGCTTCCTGTTTGTTGACTCCGTTCGTTTGTTGTTTCACCTGCAATCAAGTGTTGCACATCCTTACACTTACTTTCACCGTACTGATGAGATCCTTAAGATCGAAACACGTGTCTACGGTTGCATTCTCACTAGAGGGCTTAGTCCAATAAAATGTTCCTTCTTGTTATTCACAATTTCCCTCGAGATCATATCCCTGTTTCATTTATATTCCTGGACTCGGATGTCACGCAGGTAGCTATAGCTGCCTCCGTGGCGACGTCGTTTCTTGCCTTGTAAACACGAGGTGTTCCGACTGAAGCCACAAATGTGCGGTTGGCTTCCTGTTTGTTGACTCCGTTCGTTTGTTGTTTCACCTGCAATCAAGTGTTGCACATCCTTACACTTACTTTCACCGTACTGATGAGATCCTTAAGATCGAAACACGTGTCTACGGTTGCATTCTCACTAGAGGGCTTAGTCCAATAAAATGTTCCTTCTTGTTATTCACAATTTCCCTCGAGATCATATCCCTGTTTCATTTATATTCCTGGACTCGGATGTCACGCAGGTAGCTATAGCTGCCTCCGTGGCGACGTCGTTTCTTGCCTTGTAAACACGAGGTGTTCCGACTGAAGCCACAAATGTGCGGTTGGCTTCCTGTTTGTTGACTCCGTTCGTTTGTTGTTTCACCTGCAATCAAGTGTTGCACATCCTTACACTTACTTTCACCGTACTGATGAGATCCTTAAGATCGAAACACGTGTCTACGGTTGCATTCTCACTAGAGGGCTTAGTCCAATAAAATGTTCCTTCTTGTTATTCACAATTTCCCTCGAGATCATATCCCTGTTTCATTTATATTCCTGGACTCGGATGTCACGCAGGTAGCTATAGCTGCCTCCGTGGCGACGTCGTTTCTTGCCTTGTAAACACGAGGTGTTCCGACTGAAGCCACAAATGTGCGGTTGGCTTCCTGTTTGTTGACTCCGTTCGTTTGTTGTTTCACCTGCAATCAAGTGTTGCACATCCTTACACTTACTTTCACCGTACTGATGAGATCCTTAAGATCGAAACACGTGTCTACGGTTGCATTCTCACTAGAGGGCTTAGTCCAATAAAATGTTCCTTCTTGTTATTCACAATTTCCCTCGAGATCATATCCCTGTTTCATTTATATTCCTGGACTCGGATGTCACGCAGGTAGCTATAGCTGCCTCCGTGGCGACGTCGTTTCTTGCCTTGTAAACACGAGGTGTTCCGACTGAAGCCACAAATGTGCGGTTGGCTTCCTGTTTGTTGACTCCGTTCGTTTGTTGTTTCACCTGCAATCAAGTGTTGCACATCCTTACACTTACTTTCACCGTACTGATGAGATCCTTAAGATCGAAACACGTGTCTACGGTTGCATTCTCACTAGAGGGCTTAGTCCAATAAAATGTTCCTTCTTGTTATTCACAATTTCCCTCGAGATCATATCCCTGTTTCATTTATATTCCTGGACTCGGATGTCACGCAGGTAGCTATAGCTGCCTCCGTGGCGACGTCGTTTCTTGCCTTGTAAACACGAGGTGTTCCGACTGAAGCCACAAATGTGCGGTTGGCTTCCTGTTTGTTGACTCCGTTCGTTTGTTGTTTCACCTGCAATCAAGTGTTGCACATCCTTACACTTACTTTCACCGTACTGATGAGATCCTTAAGATCGAAACACGTGTCTACGGTTGCATTCTCACTAGAGGGCTTAGTCCAATAAAATGTTCCTTCTTGTTATTCACAATTTCCCTCGAGATCATATCCCTGTTTCATTTATATTCCTGGACTCGGATGTCACGCAGGTAGCTATAGCTGCCTCCGTGGCGACGTCGTTTCTTGCCTTGTAAACACGAGGTGTTCCGACTGAAGCCACAAATGTGCGGTTGGCTTCCTGTTTGTTGACTCCGTTCGTTTGTTGTTTCACCTGCAATCAAGTGTTGCACATCCTTACACTTACTTTCACCGTACTGATGAGATCCTTAAGATCGAAACACGTGTCTACGGTTGCATTCTCACTAGAGGGCTTAGTCCAATAAAATGTTCCTTCTTGTTATTCACAATTTCCCTCGAGATCATATCCCTGTTTCATTTATATTCCTGGACTCGGATGTCACGCAGGTAGCTATAGCTGCCTCCGTGGCGACGTCGTTTCTTGCCTTGTAAACACGAGGTGTTCCGACTGAAGCCACAAATGTGCGGTTGGCTTCCTGTTTGTTGACTCCGTTCGTTTGTTGTTTCACCTGCAATCAAGTGTTGCACATCCTTACACTTACTTTCACCGTACTGATGAGATCCTTAAGATCGAAACACGTGTCTACGGTTGCATTCTCACTAGAGGGCTTAGTCCAATAAAATGTTCCTTCTTGTTATTCACAATTTCCCTCGAGATCATATCCCTGTTTCATTTATATTCCTGGACTCGGATGTCACGCAGGTAGCTATAGCTGCCTCCGTGGCGACGTCGTTTCTTGCCTTGTAAACACGAGGTGTTCCGACTGAAGCCACAAATGTGCGGTTGGCTTCCTGTTTGTTGACTCCGTTCGTTTGTTGTTTCACCTGCAATCAAGTGTTGCACATCCTTACACTTACTTTCACCGTACTGATGAGATCCTTAAGATCGAAACACGTGTCTACGGTTGCATTCTCACTAGAGGGCTTAGTCCAATAAAATGTTCCTTCTTGTTATTCACAATTTCCCTCGAGATCATATCCCTGTTTCATTTATATTCCTGGACTCGGATGTCACGCAGGTAGCTATAGCTGCCTCCGTGGCGACGTCGTTTCTTGCCTTGTAAACACGAGGTGTTCCGACTGAAGCCACAAATGTGCGGTTGGCTTCCTGTTTGTTGACTCCGTTCGTTTGTTGTTTCACCTGCAATCAAGTGTTGCACATCCTTACACTTACTTTCACCGTACTGATGAGATCCTTAAGATCGAAACACGTGTCTACGGTTGCATTCTCACTAGAGGGCTTAGTCCAATAAAATGTTCCTTCTTATATATATATATATATATATATATTGTTATGAAACTCCGAGTAAATAGAAACGTGGTTTGGTGATACAAAATATAAGACAAGCTAACTCTAACTCTGTAACGCTATAATTTTTTTCATATTTCTTCGTAATACGTGACACAAATGATATAGGTACTTCGTTTTCCCCCTGGTACTGTACTAAAACACCCGCAAATCTCGACATAGATGCATCCACACGAATTATAAATGGTTTGTCGTAGTCTGGATGATAAATTTTCAGAATTTTACTAAAATTGTCTTCTAATTCTGTAAATGCCTTTTCTTGTTCCTGTCCCCATTTCCATTTTACATTCTTTTTGAGTAATTGTATCAGTGGTAATTCTTTATCAGTCAAGTCTGGTATAAGTCTCTTAAAATAATTCAGTATCCCTAAAAATCCTCTAAGTGTTTTTAAATTGTGAGGTCTAGTGTATTCTTGTATTGTCCTTATTCGTTCTGGGTCCATTTCAATTCCGTTTTGATTCAAGTTGTATACTAAATATGTCACTTCTTGTTGGAAAAATTCACATTTGTTCAAGTTTATTTTCAGTCCTGCCTCATCTAGTATTTCTAGTATTTCTAAAACTTTATTTAAATGTTCTTTGTGATTTTGTTCGTCTTTCGAATATATTAAAATATCATCAATGTAGTGTAGTGCAAAGTCTTCGTATTTGTCTAGTATTTTATGCAAAGCCCTTTCTAATGCTGGACATGCTGATTGTAGACCATATGGAACTACACAAAATCTATACACTACTCCTTCTATACAAAAAGCTTTAATATACTATATACTGTGCTTTAAATCAATCTTGGAAAAACATTTAGCATTTGTGATTTTTCCAAATATAGTTTCTATGTTTAACGGAGATTCATACTGTGGAGTTGTGATTTTATTTAATTCCCTAGCATCTAAACATAGTCTCAGTTCACCATTTTTCTTAACAACAACAACTATTGGATTTATGTAATTACTAGTGGATCTCTCTATGATACCAAATTCTAACATTCTCTCAATTTCTTCTTTTACTTTTTCTCTATACTTGTATGGAATAGGATAGTTCTTTGATTTAAATTTATCTGCTTCTTTGACTTCTATTTTGTGCATATATTCTTTCGCTACTCTCGATTCATTCATAACTAATCTTTTATATTTATTTAATATTTCATTAATATATTCTTCATTTTTATCATTACATTTATATTTACCCTTATATTCATTTTCTTCATTATTATTATTATCATCATTATAACATTCATTCATCTCTCTCATACACAAAATATTTTTATCAAAGTATTCTTGTTTTTCATTTTCTATAAAATTAAACCATTGACCTTCCATTTCTATACCCTTCCTTTCATAATTAATCTTAGCCTTCATCCTTTGTAATTGATCCGTCCCTATTATCACATCAAATTCCATTTCCTTTATCACTAGTAACTGTGATTCTATATTTTTGTTTTGTATTTCCACTTTAATATTGGCAAACTGATTTGTTTCTGTTATTTTTCTACCATTAACTCCTATTAATGTTGTTTTAGGCATTTTCACAATTTTATTTTGAAGTTCTTTGTTTTCTATTGCTGTTTCTTTTAACAATGATGCTTCTGAACCAGTATCAATAAGCATATTAACTGATTTTTCTCCTATTTTTCCATTTATTATTATTAACTCTGTTAAATGTTCTTCCTGTACTGTATCTAACTTAATGAATTCTATGGGGTGTTCATATTTTGGTAAGTCCAGCTTTCCATATGGTTTTACTGAAAATTCTGTCTATCTGAGGATGTTGAAGGTTGTGGATTGTCATTTTGATTGGTATTGTCTACATTTTGTTGTTCATTGTTCCTATCTAGGCTTGTTCCTCTTCTATTAAAATATACTTGTCTTGTCTGTTCCCTATTATAATTGTTTTCAGGATTTGAATTCCTCCTTGTTTCCCTATTAAATTGTCTTGGTTGTTCATTATTTTGTCTAAAATTGTCTGTCCTATTCTGATAGTAATTTCTATTTTGATAATTATCATTATTATTGTTGTATTGGCCTCTATAATTTCTCCTTACATGGTCCTGGTTTCTATAGTATTGGTTGTTATAATTTTCCCTATTATTATTCCCTATTATTATATGTTTGTCTATTATTATTGTCAAAATAATTTTGATTTGGTCTACTTCTATACTGATTGTCTCTAAATTGATTATTATTATTATTGTCCATATAATTCCTGTTGTTATATTGGTTGTTGTATTGTGTCTGTCTATTGTAATTGTTATTATTTAGATTTTGTCTTATCTGATATCTCTGTTCCCCATTTCTGTATGATAAAGTTCTTTCAAGTCTAAGTAAATACTGACTAAGTTTGTCCATATTTTTTATTTCAAAGATTTCCTGCTTAAAGTGACGACTAATATTCCCTACAATCTCTTCCTCTCTCATTATAGGATCTAGGTGTTGTGCTATGGCAAATAATTGAATGGCATAATTGTTATAATTCATATTTCTAATTTCATCAAATTTTTCAAATTGGAGTTGATCTCTTACTAACATTTGTGCATTATCCCCCCAATATTATCTGAGAAATAGATTTTCAAAATCTTGGAAACTATATTTCTTTCTTGGCTGTTAAACCAAATACAAGGTTGATTATTCAAATGTTGTCTTATTGTGTCCTTTAGTTCATCTATATTTGTTATATTTTTAGTTTTGTTTCTCATTATTTCTACAAAAGTGGTAGGATGTAATTTCTTAATATTCCCCTCAAATTTATTATTCATTTGAAAACTCTGACATGTATTGATAATCCTAGTCTCTATACCTGTTTCTAATTTTAATTTTTCTGTGTCTTTTATTTTCTGTTCTAAGTTTTTGAATTTAGTTTAATTTTCATCACTTTCCTCATTCATAATTTCATTTGACTCTTTTTTATTCTTTTCTACTTTTTCATTTACCTTTCTTATTTTTCCAATAAGTTCCTGATTATTTGATTCAATTTTTTCCCTAACTTCTTGTATTTGCTTACTATTGTGATCTATTGAATTATTTATATTGTTTTTGTTTATTTTCCTCTAATTTATTTTGTAATTTTACTTCCATTTCAATCATATTTTCTCTAATATTTTCCTTGTTACTTTCTACATTTTCTCTTACTCTCTCTATATTTTCCCTAACATTTTCTTTCATATTACCTTCCATTATCTCCATATTTCCTGTAATAAATTGCATCAGCATTTGTATATGATCTTCCATGCTTTTACTTTCTCTCTGCACTTGTCCACTCCCACTACTACTCTGTCCTTGCTCAGTTACACCACTTTCTTCATAATCACCCATCTCTCTTCCATCTACACCAACTTTCTTACCATCTCTCAAATCCATTTTATCCTTTCTTTTTATACTTCCTAGCTCACAATTTTACTGACTCACTCTCTGAATTTTCCATACCTATTCACTCCACTTTACCTACTGTGATATTTCCTTGAATTTTCCCTTTCCTATTCGCCCCACGTTGCTGGCGACATTTTGTTATGAAACTGAATGTGTGTGAAGAATTCTAGAGTGCCCTAAGTTGAGGTGACATTTGTTATGATGAATTGGTTATCAATAATTACAATAAAAATAGTAATAGTTTGAATATATTAGATAGTATTAGTGATTGTTGATAATAATAAACTGTATTATTATTTTGGTGATTTTTAGTAGTAGTAGAATTCGTAGAAAAATAATTGTATTGAATTCGAATTTTTGTTTTATAGTTTTTCTTTAGTGAAAGTAGTTTGATTGATAGTAGCAATAGTAGTAGTTAGAAATTTGTTCCCTTTTATTCATATTTATAATTAGTGGTTTGTAGACTGTAAATAAAGTATTGTATTCAAATAATATTTCAGAACGCCCTTACAAATACTTACTCTTTGCTTTTAGATATTACCTTTCTCTTTCTTTTCAGGTGCTCCAGCTGCTCTCTTGGTACGCCACATGAGAAAATCTCAATCTCAAGGTAGAATTCAGGAAAAGGATGTCAAGAATGATATATAATAATAATATGTAATTTACCTTCGAAATAAAGAAAGATATGAATTCATCTCAAATATTGTTCATTTTATTCTCAATAGTCGATTTTTTTTTAATGTAATAACTCTCATAATTATCAGTAGATTTCTTAAATTCCTATTTTACCTGTCCCTACGAAAAATACCTTACTTGCTAAATATGTGAACTTGGCAAAGTCTTGTAAATTTCAAACATTAGAGGAACGGCACCGTCACCGTTTTAATAGACACTTGCCATTCATATGGTTCCTCAAATGGAAATGTCTTCAACCTCAAATTACAAGTAAACAGAAGAGTTCGTGTGTTGAAATGAAAATAATTGATAAAATAAGACTAATAAAGTTCTCAAAAAGGAATAGTTTCGTGGATTGCTTGTTGAATTTTGGATTTATATAAGGATCAAATACCTTTCTGGTTCTGGTAGATTCCAGCTTCTCCTATTTGGCTTGCAGGTTGGATTTCTTACCAAACGTTTGTCAAGGTAAGTTGTTTTCAGTTTCAGTACTTCCTAATTTGGTATATTAAGTGTTTCTGTGGAGATTTAGATGTAATTCTTCATTCAATTGGAATTTTGGTGTAATTTTTCTCTGCTGTCTCCAAAATCGATCTCCGCTTCCTTTTTTGTTTGATAACTCCTCTTCACTTTTTTCCGTTACCAGGCCCGTTATTTCTCGATTTTCACAAACACTCTCGATCACTTATGGTTGTCAGTCACTGATTTTTATTGATTTCTTATAATTAACCTATTTACAATTATTTCTATATCGTTCATTTTTATTTTATTTCTACTAAAATTTAATTGAGATTTTACATTTTCATACATGATATTTATTTCCTCTTTAGTTGCTGATATGACCTTTTTCTTGACTTTAAGTTTCCTCGTTCTTTTCTAAACTCTACCTGTGATTGGCTGTGTGACGGTTTCATATACAAGATGTTTCTTGGATGAGTTCAGAGTGTTCCGTTTACTTGGCTCGTAATCTTATGATTTGAGATTAACTCTTTATTTTTCAAGGTTTCTGAAGGATTTTTTTAATTAAAAGTGTGACATTTTGAACTGGCAGAGGTTATATCTTTTTGAAAAAGTATCAGTCAGGGTTGTTCTGTGAAATATTATTTTTATTTCTATTAAGTCAAATATTTTTAAATTTCTATCTACTACTCTTATATTCTATTTTCATGACAATTTATATATATATATATATATATATATATATATATATATATATATATATATATATATATATATATATATATATATATATATATATATATATATATATATGTAGATCACTAAGTTCCTGGTTGGTTGGTTGGCGCTAGGTGAGCTGTGTGCGGAACTGGGTTGGTGGGTAATGAGTTGATGCATGCAATGAGAGGCTTCCAGGTATTGGGAAGTCTACGTTCGTCGTCGCGAGTGTTGAGGCAATTGGGGCGCTTCTCTATCTTCTTCAATTGCGGGTAAACGGTGTAGACTACATGGCGTTTACCCTTTAAAGTTGTCGTTGGTGTACACCATCCCAGCTGTCTGGGTAACGTGCCACCGCGGCTTCAGCAGATATGTAGTAGGCTGTCACAGGGAAACCTGGGCCGAACGGCGACCATTCTCGGCATGATCGGAGGTTCATGATTAATGGTACTGAGGGTGGAGGGGAGCCCCGAGTATCGGCTAGCTCGCCCCTCCGGTTGGTGTTGGCTTCTCAGGGGCAAGTGGTTCGTTAGGGGGACTGCGGGGATTTTGGGGGACCCATTCATGTGCATGCATGATCCTTGGGTACGATGCTGTGACAGTTCCGGCAACATCTTAGAGCTGAAAGTCAGAGTTATAGTGAAAACTATGTTAGCAATGAGCTAGAGAGAAGTGGGATGGTCCGGGGATGGGTACATTTGTGTCAGTATCCTTTTCCTGTAATGATGAATTCACGGTTCCCACTTTGAAATCGTTCGCGATCATAGCTAGGTACGCATAGCTAACACCCGGGGGAAGTCACAACGGGGGGAACAGTCAGGCTCACTAGAGCACACTGGCGTACTTGGCCGCCCACCCAGTAGGAGACTGGCCCAGGCTGGTGGGGCCTGACCGGCCCCCCCAGACCCCCCCGGTGCGGTCGTAACTATGACTCTCTTAAGATAGAGAAGCGCCCCAATTGCCTCAACACTCGCGACGACGGACGTAGACTTCCCAATATCTGGAAGCCTCTCATTGCACGCATCAACTCATTTCCCACCAACCCAGTTCCCGCACACAGCTCACCTAGCGCCAACCAAGTTCCCGCACCCAGCTCATCTAGCGCCAACTCAGTTCCCGCCCATAGTTCACCTCGCGCCAATACATTGCACACGGTCATTACAGCCACGTCCCCTATAAATACAGTTCCTCAACCCACAATTCCTCAGTTCTTTCTTAGAGAGAACCAGTGACGAGATATGGGGGTAGGCAGATTGAGACCACGACGTCAAGTCACAAAAACCTGACGTAATTATACCTGAGGAGTAGGCAGATTGAGACCTCAGCGTAGAATTACGTTTTAACCATTTATTAATTTTCTTTCTTTTTCAGTTCTTGAAAATGGCTCCAAAATCGGAGCCAAAACGTCGAATTTCAACAAATTCCAGACGCGGTTCAAGTATATCATATCATATATATATATATATATATATATATATATATATATATATATATATATATATATATATATATATATATAGTATATAGTATATATATATATATATATATATAAAATCGTGGCGGTTCAACGGGGTCATAGCATTTTAACGTGTTTTCTCAATCCAAAATTCAGCGTATAAGAAAAAAAAACCTGCCGGTTCGACGGGAGTCTAGCACTGTAACATGCGAGTAAATACTGCAAATGAAAATCATAGTAATTGGAGAGTAACAGGGCGTTAGCGTTTCAACGTACAATAGTGTTGAGTTCATAAATGGGTAATATTTCAATGGTACAGTCTATGAGGAAACATTATAACAAATATGTGTTATGGATGAAAAAAATTTCAAGAAAAAAGTCTGAACTGTAGGTGTCAAGTTAACATAGGAAATATGTTTCAAAAATGTTACGGTATATGAGAAAGCATTGCAAAAATTCATGGGTTATGGATGCGAAAAAATATGGAAATTTTGGGTAATAATTTCACTTAGCTGACCGTTGGGTGTGCTTTTGAGGGTCTGTAGTCTTGCTTGCAAATCCCGATGTCATGTATGCATACACATTAATTAACAACTAGAACGGAATGTTGCAGACTTCCTACTCACGTTCTTTAATAGTAAATTATAACATTGGAATTCAAATTCAGATAGGTTATAATAAAAGTGAGACATATTTTCATTATTTATTCAGCATATTTTGTTTTATTTTAAAGTAAGGGTGTTACAGCGTCGGCATATTTTATCAAATTATTCATAAAAAGATGTCAGTTTCATCAATGAATTTCTAAGATCATCCAAAAGCTTATTGTTGGGGCATGCAATATCAAACATGTTCCAATTGAAGTCTCCTACTTCAATAAGTGTTCTTTGGAACTCATTGTACTTGAAGTATGTATTTCCATTGAAAAAATACATATGGCCATCTATATAGCGAAACGCTGAAGTGATGTCATTGAGGATTTCTGGGAAAGCATCTTCAATACGACCCCTAGTGATAATTCCCGCTGCATTAATATTCACTCCATCAAATTCAATGAAGGAAGTATTATCATAAAAGATAAAATATTTTCCTGCATGTGTTTGAAAAAGTTCATTTATTTTAGCGTTTGGAGGTAGAAGAGGGATTTCTATATCTTTATCGATTTGTAAGGTCGGAAATAAACTTGAATATACTTTATTTTTGCTGGCAACCAATAAATTACCATTAGCAGTTTGGAAAACGTAATCTACGCCATAGGGTCTTAATTCCTTCGGTAGATAATTCTGTAGTGTTTCAGGTTCAGTAATTTTCTTCTTTTTATCGCTAATATCAAACTTCCATATCATATCCTTCACAATAACATACAATCGATAGCTTGGAAAGCCTGGAGCGTACTCCAAAAACATTATATCTGGTGGAGCTTTAACTTCGCATAAATTTTTATTGAATTTAGGTGGATGAGGAAGGTGTTGTTTTCTTGTAGTATGGAGTGGGAGCGTAGTTTTGAGGGGAGTAGTAGTTGTATCTGGTGGTATATACTTAGGTATAGCAACAAATCGGTACTTTCGACCATATAGTACCTCAAGTCCAAGATGAGTGAAGTGTGTGTTATTTCAAATACTGTCGCAGGGCAAGCTCGCCGCGCTCCTACGATGATTTTTTTTGTGTATGGTCACCTTTAGTGAGCCATTTTTACACTTAATAACTCTCAATTTTCACCTAGAAGCCTGTCGAATAATATTAGATTTTTGCATTATATTCAGGTCACTAGTCTAGTCTCACCCTGTATGATGTAAAGTCCCAATCTCCACCCAGTGGAACTCCACTGTACGTAGTTTTACCGATTTACCGGAAATTCCTGACTAGTTTTCAATTTTATTAATTTGTGGCCCCAAACAGTCGAGCACCCGGTATACAGAACACTTAGAGCAAGGTTTCGACACGCTAGTCTCTTGTTGGGTGGAAAGATTCCGTGGCTCCATTTGTTTTCACAAATTATTTTATTTCAATTCGATTTCTCATCAGGTTGGCCAAATCGGAAAACGGGTATAGATTCCTCGGCGAGGGAATACGTGTATTTCTTCGGCGTACAAGAATCACGTTGGTTTATGGTTTTTCTCGGGGCTTTCCGAATATCGGACCGCCCTAGGAATCGAGATATCTGAAATTCTGACTTTCAATATCTCCCTAGATCTGGGGAGTATTTAGTGACTTTTGTCAAATACTCCCTAGAAAACGCAGGTAACGGGACTTTAACGGTCATTTGCCCAAATCCCGCGCGTTTTCGCGAGCTAGGGTTTTGTTCAGCCAAGGGCGACGCCCACTTTGGCCCTCTAGGCCAATGGGTGTCGCGGATTCAGCAGTCAGGATTGCATAAATATGCAAGCAGCGAAGCAGCAGACAGCCACTCTTTCTTGTCGAATTGCAGTGTAATAATCAATTTCGTGTTTCCGTTAAATAACTTACGTTTGTTTGGCTTTGCCTTTTGTCTCTGCAATTCATCGTTTTGGCTAGCAGTTAGAGTCAGGTTCTCGGTAATAATAATTCAGTTCACAGTAGATTCATAACGTTTTGTTTCTATCTTAAAGGGGGTTAGACTCACTTGTACGGTTTACAGGTGTTTTATTCGCGCTAAGAAAGTACATTGATAGGTAGATTAACTCTCGAGCAATAATCAGTGTAAAGTGATCTTTTGCAACGGACACTTAGGGATTTAACTTCATCAAAGTTATTTCCCGACTTAATACCTGTACGCGACGTTGACGAAAAATCCCCATCGTATGAAAAGGGGTCAGGCACCAAAACGAGATCTCACCTGATACAATCGGCTCGATCGTAGAGTTCCACGAAGATTGTATCGTTCGAGCTTAAATTCCTCGGCCTGTCAAGACATCATTAGCTGCGACTTTGTCGTTGGCGAGCCACATTTCCTGTGGTACCTAGGGGTTTCGCGTCCTTCCCATACCTATTTCCTGCGGCTGTTCTCGGCTTTTCCACCTGAGACAGTCTGGTTAGGCTCCGTGATCCTTTTACCCAAATCTCTGTCTTGGTTTTTGTCACATTCAGTTGTAATTTTTGAAGTAAAAATTTTTCAAGTTTAATTTTTCCTTTTTGGTGCTTCACACAATTTTGGAGTTAGGAAATTTTATTTAGATAGTTTTTCTAAACCGTGAATCCTTCCTCCCTCGTCCATTTCCCGGCGAGGTCTTGTTAGGTGTTAGGTTAGTTAGCTATAGGGTGACCCTTCTCATCGTCACACTTGAGTTGGGTCGACGCGAGGTCGATTTTAGTGCACTTCTCCTTTGCCACACACTTGCACACGCAAGTAGCCCGACAATACATTACAGCCGTAATTGTTGTCCTTTAGAGCAATGACGAATATGAGATTGAGATCTCATATGCTCGCGGAGGAGAATACCCAAGCCGTGTTCGCCGGCGCTGGGATTTCTCGGACACCTCCGCCGTCGGGTGACTTAGACGCCAGGCGTCTATTCCCCGAAGCGTCGCGACGCCTCGACGGAGACGTCCCCCAGGTACGTACTACCGGGGAAAATCGTGAGTTGACGATGTCAACTACCTTGTCCCCGAGAAGTGTGCTGGACCAAGGTACTTTAGAGTCGAGCTTAGACGGAGGGAGGCAGCCTTCCCCGTCGGCTCAGGTAGGGTTAGTAATCGATTCCGCGGGAGTTGTCACAACTCCACCTTTGGAAGCCCGTTTGGAGCAATTCAGAATAACGAGAAATGTTTCTGTTTGTAGGTCGGAGGGCTACTCAGGAGTCCATGCTGGCGAAGCTCGTGAGGTACGCCCCTTTGGAATGCGCCGAAGCGCTCCGAGGTCATTGGGTGTGCCTCACGCACCACAGCGGAGGCCACAGGTTATAGATGTGCATACCCTAAGGGAACCGGGTGATGCTGAGGCCCTAGTGGAGGAACTAGGGGGTGGTGGAAGGCTCTCGGAGGGAGTTGGGAATGCTCGCATTCCCATATCTCTCCAGGGGCGGGTTCAGCGTACCTCCCACGGGAACATCTATGCACAGCCTGATTATGCAATAAGAGCTAGTAAGGCCGATTCCGTGACGGGTGTCGGCAGGGACACGGAAGTTGCCACCCGAAATCCCTGGGTGACGACGTCCTTGCCCTCCAGGCAACTAGGAGCAGAGCGGTGGGTGGCTGAAGATGGTTTCGGAGGAATCCGAAACTTTGCGGAAGCCGTCCATCCACACCGGTTAACGAGACATGGCGCCCAACGTGGGGCTGCTGAAGACAGACCGTCTTCAGGGATCTGCGGGTGTAGCCTTCCTCCTGCAAACAGAATTAGAGTTCGGGATCTCTCTCCTGAGAGACTCCCAGTTAATGAAATGGTTATGGGTGAACCGGAAACCCTTTGGCGCCCATATGGCACGTTTACCCGGTTGCCAACCGGGAATCGGCATTATAGGGAATCTGAGGATGTCCCTCGAGTTGCTCGAAACGTCGCTTCCAACCCCGGTGATGTCCACAGGAGTGGATATTACCCATCGAGGAGGCCAGTGCCCACAGTCCGGATTCAGGAGAATCCCAGAAGACCAGTGACGGGGTTCGACGACGTGCTCGTGCGACTCGCGGATTTGCTGGAGGATAGACGTCGGGGAACCCTAAACGGTGTTGATGGGGGTTTAATTAACAATAAACCACATCCCAGTTTCAGTGGGCTTCCTCACGAAGATCCAATACAATTTATTCAATCCTCTGAGGATTATCTAGGGGGCTTTGATCCAACCGTCTGGGTGAGCGTTGCAGCTCAGTGGCTCAAGGGAGCAGCCCAGCAGTGGTATGCTCCATATCGCAACTCACGCCTAAACTGGCAGTTTTTCACAAACCGGCTCCAGGAACGGTTCGATAACGATCTGTTGGTCTCGAGCTTAGAAGCGGAGTTCTTTGGCACTGACCAGCCGAAGGGAGAGTCAATAACTTCCTTCATCCTGAACAAGTGGAGTCTTTCACAGAGGCTCTACCCAGAGATGGACGAAGGAAGGGTTGTGCGATTAATATTGAACCGGATCAGACCGGATATCAAAGTCCATTTGCAATTGCATAGATTTGCAACTATTGAAGAGCTGACACAAAAAGCTGTTGCTGTCGAGACGCTACTTCGTAGCACTAACCAAAGTGTACAGTCGGGGCCGAAACTTGTTTCGAACACCAACCGTCCTCATCAGGCCGACGATGTGCCACCTAAACGTCCTCAGGGACAGCTACAGGACAACAGGGGTTCGAACCATGTTAGGTCCAATAACTTTAACAACAATGGCACTAAATTCCAGAATTATGATCAATCGAGGCGTTCTGGAGGAAACAACGCTCCTTCGAGCGGATGTTTCACTTGCGGGGGAGCTCACTGGAACAAAGATTGCCCTCAGCAAAATGACAACAAGAACGGTCCCAAACGTCAGAGTGCGGGAACAAAACCGTTAGATCAGGCCAATAAGGCACATACGGTTAATACCGTGCAGGCGAGTAAAACCTCGCGTCGTAAGACGTCACTTAAGGACGCGGACAAAATTGCAGTTTGCAAAGAAGTTTCAAAAAACTCCAACAGGAGCCATCAGGGGGCTCCATCGGAGTAGGTACTCCTTCAACACCGTTTTGCGGTTCTGTGACAGTGTTGGACTGTCATAGAAATTATGCGGCATGTATTCCCAACAAGGAGGAGGAGAAGGAGTTCCAGGATGTTGAAGCTGGAGTCGTTTCAGTCGAAACGCCACCGTCATCAGGCAAACTACATTGGGCAGACCGGTCAGATTGTGAATCCGTTTGTTTCAGTGTGGTAGATGAGCGTGTGGATCGCGCCACTGGTGGTAGGCGGAAAAAAGTTCACTCGTCGGCAGACGTTAAACGTAGAGGGTAGAAAGTCATTTCAAAAAAATCAGGTTCTAGTTTTGGAACGAATGAAAGGGGTTATGAATCATCTTCAGGTTCATGGAGTTGTGAGATCATCGAGGTACCCCAGGTCGTTGTTGGTGGGTCGTTCCATCCGCCACAACACAAGGTTTCGGAGTTAGTGATCGGTATACAGAAGGACCAGGAGGGGCCTGTTGTCAAAGAGAGTGCTAGGGCACTGCAAACTGGGCACAGGTCCGGTATAGGCACAAGTCGAGATGAAAAGGTGTATCCAAGGGAAGATTGCGAATCAAGGTTTCGAAACGAAAAAGTCGTCGAGAGTGACGTACTCTTTTCGGTTCCACTTCGGGGTAGTGAAGACACCGAGGGTGGTGGTCTGTCACTCACTCCCACACAGGACGCAGGTTTCGAGGTCGATGCATGCCAAGTCTCAAGGACGGTATCGAGGGGCAGAGCAGATGGGATCGCAGGTGCGAATCGCCATTCCCCGTTGGTAGATACCAGAGGCGTGGTAGGCATGTCATCTGAGAGAGTTACACGTCTTAGTCGGGGCGGAGGCGAGGTTCCTGAGGGATGCAATCGCCAAGTCCCATCGTTAGCTGCAGTTGGTGCTGCAGCACTTGATGTCAATCGCAAGTCGGAACTTCTGAGTTTCATTGAGACCGACCCGCTTAGGAAGAAGTCGGAGGTGGATCTGCTGGATCCATTGTGTCTATATCGTCGCTGTGATACTAGCTTAGCGAACAACAAGGTTGAGGGACGATTGCATCAGTTGCCGCGAATCGAGGCTGAACTGATGGGTCGTCGAGTTAGGGTTTTGGTGGACAGCGGAAGTTCGCTAAATCTCCTGAAACGTAGTTTGTTGCCTGTCACCTGGAGGGTGGATAGGAAGCAAGTGACACCGTTGCAGCTTGCATGCGCCGGTCGTGGCATCACCAGTCTAGGGGAGACAATAGTCGAACTGTTAATAGATGGTGTTGTTCACGAAGTTGTCGTGCAAGTGGTGGATGATCTTGTCGAGGATCTTCTGCTCGGGTGTCCCTGGCTGGCATCAAACGAGGCTATGGTCGACTTTGCACGTCGCACCATGTACGTTGGAAAGGGGCCTAGGCAAACTATTTTCTGGGCGGAGGAGGTCTATCTTCCACCAGAAAAGTTCCCTGAACCACAGGTAGCGGACGAACAGCTACCGGCGTTCTCGAGAAAGGAATTTCGGAGTCTTATCCGAGAGTTTGGAGACGTCTTTTACGAATCTCCAAGGCAACCAGTGACGAGGGCTGCTTGCCACAAAATCCGATTGAAGGAGGAGCTACCCTTCAAGCTCCGTCCGTACAAAGTTTCCGATCAGAAGAGGGCTCTTATCCAAGAGGAGGTGGATAAGATGCTCGCTGCAGGTGTAATAAGTAGGTCCCATTCTGCCTTTATTAGTCCGGTCGTTATCGTCACGAAGAAGGACGGTACGGCTCGGTTTTGTGTCGACTACAGGAAGTTGAATAGTCTGACAATACCCGAGTCGTCGGTATTGCCAGGTATTCACGAGACTATCAAAGAGCTCGGAACAGCGAGAGTGTTCACTTCTTTGGATCTGAAGTCTGGGTTTTGGCAGATACCCATGGATGAGGCTAGTAAAAAGTATACAGCTTTTGCTACGCCAGATGGAGCTTGTTATGAGTGTAACTCAATGCCGTTTGGTCTAACGAATGCACCTGGAAGTTTCCAAATCCTTATGACGGAAGTGTTGGTTGGTTATGTCGATAAATTCGTCAAAGTATATCTAGACGACATAATCGTTTACAGCGAAGATGAAAAGGAGAACCTCTACCATCTCCGCCTTGTGCTGGAGAGGTTCAGAGCACATGGCCTGTGGTGCAGTTTGAAGAAGTGCAACTTTGCTCAGCGTAGGCTGGAGTACTTGGGGCATGTGGTGACGGAAACGTCAAACGAACCAATGCCAGGTCATGTGTTAGCGGTTCAACAATTCCCGCTACCCAAGAATGTCTCTCAGCTCCGTGGATTCTTGGGCACCGTTGGTTGGCTACGGGAGTTCATCCCGAACTTAGCGGAGTTGGAGGCTCCGATAAGTGACATGCTCAAGTCGAAGAAAGGTCGAGACCTTAAGTGGAACTCTCAAGCATTGGAGGCGTTTGAGAGGATCAAGGAAGTCGTGGGCCGTCCTATGGTCTTGGCCAGGCCGGACATGACTCTCCCGTTTTTCCTGCAGACCGATGCATCTGGGGTAGGCATCGCTGCAGTCCTTTATCAAGTTGATTGTCACGGCGACAGAAGGATCGTTTCACATGCTAGTGCCAAGCTCAAGGGCGCGGAACTAAACTATCATGTGAACGAGACTGAATGTTTAGCCATTGTTTGGGGTATCAAGCGATACCGTCATTATCTCGAAGACCGTCCATTCACTCTTCGAACGGACAGCAAAGCGTTGACTTGGTTATCCAAGTTCAAGGACGCAAAAGCGAAGTTAACTCGTTGGGCCTTACTTCTACAGGAGTATTCCTTCACTGTGGAGCACGTCGCAGGTCGAGACAATCAGCTAGCTGATTTCTTGTCCCGTAATCCCTCGGGGTCTCACAGTGAAGACTTGGATGCTGATGTAGAGCGTATGGGGTTGCCACCTATGAAGGTGCAATTGTCTGAACACCAAGGTGTGGTGAGCGTCGTAGAGACGCCGGCTGAAGTGGTCGTGCGGCGGCAGGCCATAGATAGGGAGACGCAAAGGTTGAGGGCGCGTATCAGAACAATACAGGAGTTAGGTCCTATGTCCAGGGACGATCTTCGTTTTATCAACAAGTTTTCAGATGTCCAAGGGGTTGTATATGTTTCTTCTGCTGGTAAACGGCTATTGTATGTGCCCGAGGCGCTCCGTGAGGACGTGTCGGCTTATTACCATGAACACCCGACCGCTGGTCATCCTGGTCAAGAGGAAACCTTACGTGCCTTGAAACGGCACTATTGGTGGCCGGCCATGGAGGACTACGTAAAGCCGTACGGCATCAGGAAGCGGCACCGCAACGGCCTAGTGTGCCGAAGCGACCGTGGCAGATGCTGGCTGTTGACGTCCTGGGGCCCTATGCAGCCTCAAGGAGGGGAAACAGGTTCGTGGTAATTGCCGTCGATATGTTTTCAAAGTGGGTTGAAGCCAAGGCCACTAAGACATGCACGTCGGATGTAATTTCTCGTTTTCTAGACGAAGAAATCTTATCTCGTTGGGGTTGTCCAGAAGTCGTCATTTCTGACAACGGCCCGCAGTTTCAGAGCAATCATCTGCTAAAATACTACGATGCGAAGAACATCGAGGTCAAATTTTCACCTGTTTTTCATCAACAGGCGAACCCTGTCGAGCGAAGGGTCCAGGAACTGAAGAAGTGCCTAAGAGCAAGGATGCTGGAAACCACTTCGGAAAGGTTTTGGGAAGAAGGTCTGGCTGCAAGTCTCTATTGCTTACGGAACCGTAAGAATAGAGCAACAGGGGAGACTCCAGCGGAGTTATTGTTAGGATATACACCTGGTCGTCCAGGAGATTGAAGGCTACCTATGTACCGAGATCCGGTACATAATAGCCCCGAAGATCGGCAAGAACGTCTTGCAAAAGCAGCCAGACGTCAGGCAGTTTATCAGAGGAATTTATTCCCTGATAAAGATCTACCGTCGCCACGGACCTACGGGGTCGGCGACCGCGTTTTAGTTAGGAATTTCGTCAAAGGAAATTTCGGAGGTACACTGTCAGGACCGCATCCGATCACGAGGGTGATGGGGCGAGACAGTTACCTCGTAGATAGGAACGGCACCGAGAGGCTGGTGCACGTAGACGATATCCGTTCTTGGGTAAGCAGGACTTTGCCGGCTGGCGTCCGCCACGACGATGGTGGCCCAGGTCCGGATCAGCCAGAGTCCAACGACGCTGACCAAGAAGTGACAGGGGAAGTCACACCTAGGCCGACGACTGGGGGCGGTCCGAAGCCACCTTCGTTAATCCGGGTACGAGCTGACGCACCCAACTCAACGAATCCACGGAAAGTAACGGTCAGTTTCGATCCAAAGGACAAAGCGGTCCGGCGGACAGTGAAAAGGTTGAGGAAGAATCCACAAGGACGGAAACGCGACTCAGACTGCGCGGGGAAGAGAGGAGTATCCCGTAGGAGTCCGTTGCCGGTGGTGAACTCTGGCCTTTTGGAGATCAGAGATTCTGAACTCCCCGTCGCAAACTCATCAGTAGGGGGGCGTGCTACTACTGAAGTAGACGCTCTTACCCGTCAAGCGGTCGTTCCAGACCGAGGTCCAGCGTACGATTCAGATTCGGAAGTGGAAGCTGCTATCCGAGAGTTAGCACTTCCTGTAGGGGGGTCTCCATTATCATTGATGGTCGACCCGGGAGAGAATGTGAGACAGGAAGGCTCAGTAAGGACTGAGATTCCTAGTAAGAGTACAGGACGGCGAAGGAGATGCCGAGCTGTGGCGCTGGACTCCGACAGAGCTCCGATCCAGCGGCCACCGACAGACTCCGCCCGTCAGTATGTTTCGGTGACCGGGTCTGACGAAGATCCCGTACCAGCCCAGAGCTACAGCGAAGCTCCTAGAGTTAGTAAAGACTGTACTGAGAACGATTCCGACATGGAGGATGACGCTCCAGTAACTTTGGTGGTTCCAGCCTTGGTTCATCAGAGTGCGGAAGGTGACTATTAGGGAGTTAACGTAAATTTAGCCTTTGTCGGTTGTTTCGTTTGGAAATAACTTCGACCAAGTTAAACTCTTTAGTAGGGGGGTGTCGCAGGGCAAGCTCGCCGCGCTCCTACGATGATTTTTTTTGTGTATGGTCACCTTTAGTGAGCCATTTTTACACTTAATAACTCTCAATTTTCACCTAGAAGCCAGTCGAATAATATTAGATTTTTGCATTATATTCAGGTCACTAGTCTAGTCTCACCCTGTATGATGTAAAGTCCCAATCTCCACCCAGTGGAACTCCACTGTACGTAGTTTTACCGATTTACCGGAAATTCCTGACTAGTTTTCAATTTTATTAATTTGTGGCCCCAAACAGTCGAGCACCCGGTATACAGAACACTTAGAGCAAGGTTTCGACACGCTAGTCTCTTGTTGGGTGGAAAGATTCCGTGGCTCCATTTGTTTTCACAAATTATTTTATTTCAATTCGATTTCTCATCAGGTTGGCCAAATCGGAAAACGGGTATAGATTCCTCGGCGAGGGAATACGTGTATTTCTTCGGCGTACAAGAATCACGTTGGTTTATGGTTTTTCTCGGGGCTTTCCGAATATCGGACCGCCCTAGGAATCGAGATATCTGAAATTCTGACTTTCAATATCTCCCTAGATCTGGGGAGTATTTAGTGACTTTTGTCAAATACTCCCTAGAAAACGCAGGTAACGGGACTTTAACGGTCATTTGCCCAAATCCCGCGCGTTTTCGCGAGCTAGGGTTTTGTTCAGCCAAGGGCGACGCCCACTTTGGCCCTCTAGGCCAATGGGTGTCGCGGATTCAGCAGTCAGGATTGCATAAATATGCAAGCAGCGAAGCAGCAGACAGCCACTCTTTCTTGTCGAATTGCAGTGTAATAATCAATTTCGTGTTTCCGTTAAATAACTTACGTTTGTTTGGCTTTGCCTTTTGTCTCTGCAATTCATCGTTTTGGCTAGCAGTTAGAGTCAGGTTCTCGGTAATAATAATTCAGTTCACAGTAGATTCATAACGTTTTGTTTCTATCTTAAAGGGGGTTAGACTCACTTGTACGGTTTACAGGTGTTTTATTCGCGCTACGAAAGTACGTTGATAGGTAGTTTAACTCTCGAGCAATAATCAGTGTAAAGTGATCTTTTGCAACGGACACTTAGGGATTTAACTTCATCAAAGTTATTTCCCGACTTAATACCTGTACGCGACGTTGACGAAAAATCCCCATCGTATGAAAAGGGGTCAGGCACCAAAACGAGATCTCACCTGATACAATCGGCTCGATCGTAGAGTTCCACGAAGATTGTATCGTTCAAGCTTAAATTCCTCGGCCTGTCAAGACATCATTAGCTGCGACTTTGTCGTTGGCGAGCCACATTTCCTGTGGTACCTAGGGGTTTCGCGTCCTTCCCATACCTATTTCCTGCGGCTGTTCTCGGCTTTTCCACCTGAGACAGTCTGGTTAGGCTCCGTGATCCTTTTACCCAAATCTCTGTCTTGGTTTTTGTCACATTCAGTTGTAATTTTTGAAGTAAATATTTTTCAAGTTTAATTTTTCCTTTTTGGTGCTTCACACAATTTTGAAGTTAGGAAATTTTATTTAGATAGTTTTTCTAAACCGTGAATCCTTCCTCCCTCGTCCATTTCCCGGCGAGGTCTTGTTAGGTGTTAGGTTAGTTAGCTATAGGGTGACCCTTCTCATCGTCACACTTGAGTTGGGTCGACGCGAAGTCGATTTTAGTGCACTTCTCCTTTGCCACACACTTGCACACGCAAGTAGCCCGACAATACATTACAGCCGTAATTGTTGTCCTTTAAAGCAATGACGAATATGAGATTGAGATCTCATATGCTCGCGGAGGAGAATACCCAAGCCGTGTTCGCCGGTGCTGGGATTTCTCGGACACCTCCGCCGTCGGGTGACTTAGACGCCAGGCGTCTATTCCCCGAAGCGTCGCGACGCCTCGACGGAGACGTCCCCCAGGTACGTACTACCGGGGAAAATCGTGAGTTGACGATGTCAACTACCTTGTCCCCGAGAAGTGTGCTGGACCAAGGTACTTTAGAGTCGAGCTTAGACGGAGGGAGGCAGCCTTCCCCGTCGGCTCAGGTAGGGTTAGTAATCGATTCCGCGGGAGTTGTCACAACTCCACCTTTGGAAGCCCGTTTGGAGCAATTTAGAATAACGAGAAATGTTTCTGTTTGTAGGTCGGAGGGCTACTCAGGAGTCCATGCTGGCGAAGCTCGTGAGGTACGCCCCTTTGGAATGCGCCGAAGCGCTCCGAGGTCATTGGGTGTGCCTCACGCACCACAGCGGAGGCCACAGGTTATAGATGTGCATACCCTAAGGGAACCGGGTGATGCTGAGGCCCTAGTGGAGGAACTAGGGGGTGGTGGAAGGCTCTCGGAGGGAGTTGGGAATGCTCGCATTCCCATATCTCTCCAGGGGCGGGTTCAGCGTACCTCCCACGGGAACATCTATGCACAGCCTGATTATGCAATAAGAGCTAGTAAGGCAGATTCCGTGACGGGTGTCGGCAGGGACACGGAAGTTGCCACCCGAAATCCCTGGGTGACGACGTCCTTGCCCTCCAGGCAACTAGGAGCAGAGCGGTGGGTGGCTGAAGATGGTTTCGGAGGAATCCGAAACTTTGCGGAAGCCGTCCATCCACACCGGTTAACGAGACAATACACCAAGATAGTTGAAACAGTCGGACGGAAAACTGAACGGTTCAAATCCCAATTGGGATAACACACACTTCACTCAAAAAATATGCCAACGTGCCATCAGCATTTTGAAGTTATTAGTCTCGTTTGTGATGCCTTTTTCACGAACTTGCTCGCTTTTACCGACATAAAACTTGTTTAATTGAAACCTGAATTTGCCAGAGTTATGGCTGTCTCAGAGTGGTTTTTCAAGTTCTTCATAGGTGACGCAGCGAGCGATTTACTATTGGTCGCTACTTCACCTGTGAGGAATCGTTAGTTAAATGATGAATTACGATTACAGTTATTTGTGTACAACAAACCAATGATGAGGTTAGTCATAATCGTGCTGGCTGCTTTCTTACCATTACTAGCAGCAAATTCAACTTTTCTACAACACTATTTGGAAACATATGGGTATATTGATAATAGTTCGCTGACAGATTTTTCAACAGCTGTTAGTAATTTCCAAGAATGTTATAATTTACCTGTAGATGGAACTTTGAATAATGAAACAATGGAGCTTATTACGAGACCCAGATGTCAACATGGCGAAACCGAGTATACAGTTTCAACAAAATGGAATAAAACTCATTTGCGATGGTACCTATCTCGCTATTCACTCAACAAATACTATAATGAATACCTTGCAGTATTAAAAAAAGCTTTTGAAATGTGGCAGAATGCATCCATTTTAACATTTGAGATGGTAACGAAACCTAATTCAGATATCACGATAATATTCCTTAAAAGATATCATCAATATCGAAGGAATTGTATGGGTGATTCATATTGTCCCTCGACTTTTGATGGTCCTGGCAAAGTCTTAGGTCATGCTTTCTTTCCAGAAGCACGTAACAACTCTTACAGAAATTAATTTTGTCGATGAAGAAAAATGGTATACAGGATATAATGAAACGCCTTACGGATATTCGAATTTATTGATGGCAGCCGTTCATGGAATTGGACATTCTTTAGGTTTAGGTCATTGCGATACGGAGGGCGCAATCATGTATCCATGGTATCAACAAAAAATGCTCCCCATCCATCAAGATTACATTAATGGTCGAAAGTACCGATTTGTTGCTATACCTAAGTATATACCGCCAGATACAACTACTACTCCCCTCAAAACTACGCTCCCACTCCATACTACAAGCAAACAACACCTTCCTCATCCACCTAAATTCAATAAAAATTTATGCGAAGTTAAAGCTCCACCAGACATAATGTTTTTGGTGTACGCTCCAGGCTTTCCAAGCTATCGATTGTATGTTATTGTGAAGGATATGATATGGAAGTTTGATATTAGCGATAAAAAGAAGAAAATTACTGAACCTGAAACACTACAGAATTATCTACCGAAGGAATTAAGACCCTATGGCGTAGATTACGTTTTCCAAACTGCTAATGGTAATTTATTGGTTGCCAGCAAAAATAAAGTATATTCAAGTTTATTTCCGACCTTACAAATCGATAAAGATGTAGAAATCCCTCTTCTACCTCCAAACGCTAAAATAAATGCACTTTTTCAAACACATGCAGAAAAATATTTTATCTTTTATGATAATACTTCCTTCATTGAATTTAATGGAATGAATATTAATGCAGCGGGAGTTATCACTAGGGGTCGTATTGAAGATGCTTTCCCAGAAATCCCCAATGACATCACTTCAGCGTTTCGCTATATAGATGGCCATATGTATTTTTCCAAGGGAAATACATACTTCAAGTACAATGAGTTCCAAAGAAGACTTATTGAAGTAGGAGACTTCAATTGGAACATGTTTGATATTGCATGCCCCAACAATAAGCTTTTGGATGATCTTAGAAATTCATTGATGAAACTGACATCTTTTTATGAATAATTTGATAAAATATGCCGACGCTGTAACACCCTTACTTTAAAATAAAACAAAATATGCTGAATAAATAATGAAAATATGTCTCACTTTTATTATAACCTACCTGAATTTGATTTCCAATGTTATAATTTACTATTAAAGAACGTGAGTAAGGAGTCCGCAACATTCTGTTGTAGTTGTTAATTAATGTGTATGCATACATGACATCGGGATTTGCAAGCAAGACTACACACCCTCAAAAGCACACCCAACGGTCAGCTAAGTGAAATTATTACCCAAAATTTCCATATTTCTTCGCATCCATAACCCATGAATTTTTGCAATGCTTTCTCATATATCGTAACATTTTTGAAACATATTTCCTATGTTCACTTGACACCTACAGTTCAGACTTTTTTCTTGAAATTTTTTTCATCCATAACACATATTTGTTATAATGTTTCCTCATAGACTGTACCATTGAAATATTACCCATTTATGAACTCAACACTATTGTACGTTGAAACGCTAACGCCCTGTTACTCTCCAATTACTATGTTTTTCATTTGCAGTATTTACTCATCACACGTTAAAATGAAAGGGCTACGTCTTTTTCGACTGTTGATGGAATGTATGGAATGCTATGTTGAAACTTCAGACCTCCGTTAAACTGACATGTTTTTTCGCAAATGATGTATTTTGAGATACCTAGTATAAGTTCCTCATTGGGATCGCCCGTGGAAACGTTAGACCCCGTTAAAATTACATGTTTTTTCTCAAACGATATATTTTGAGGTACCCTTTATACGTTTATCATTGGGATCGCATGTTGAAGTGCTAGACTCCCGTCGAACCGGTGTTTTTTTTTTCTTATACGCTGAATTTTGGAACACCCGGTAGCCCATTGAGATCACACGTTAAAATGCTATGACCCCGTTGAACCACCACGTTTTTTTTTCCTTAATGACGTATTTAGAAACACTCTATAGATATATATTTTTGACAGAAATTCTTACCACTGATAATCCTTTTTACGTGAAGGATTCGTTTTCATTCAGTGAATTCATCAATGATAGAAATCTCCCACCAAACTATATCATAATCAGTCTCGACATAGTCTCACTTTTCACCAACTTACCTAAAGAGTTAGTCAAGAGAAGTTCACACGAAAAATGGAGTGTTATCTCAAAATATTGTAAACTAGACCAAAATACTTTTTTTGAAGTTTTTGATTTTATTTTTGATTCAAATTATTTCAATTTCCAAGGAAAATATAATAAACAAATTTTCGGGAGTCCAATGGGTTCTAGTATTTCACCAATTTTATCAAGTTACGTACTTGATCAACTTTTAGAAATTTCTGTGCCTAAACTCAGTTTCGAGTTACCATTTATTAAAAGATATGTGGATGACTTGATTCTTTCTGTTCCCAAAAATGGTAGAGATGAAATACTGAGAATTTTCAACAGTTATGATCATAATATACAATTCACAATAGAAGAATCCAATAATTTTGTTCCTTTTTTAGATATGACCCTCATCAGAACAACGAATAATACTATCATCAGTAGATGGTACAGAAAATCCATTTGCAGTAATAGATTCATTAACTATTACTCCTACCACCCTACTAAAATGAAATTTAACATGATCAATAACATGAAACACAGAGTTATTAAAGTGACATATCCTTCATTGAAAATAGAGTGTCTAAAAGAACTGAGAGATATTCTAATAGAGAATTCATATCCAAGAAACTTGATAAACAAATTGCTTTTCAATGAAAGAACTATTACACCTGAGGTAATATCAGATGTTTCTCCAGAATAGTCTGACTCAATTATGAAATACCGATCTTTTCCGCATATCAGATAATTAACACCTAAATTGATCAATGTCTTAAAAGGAACCAATATTAAAATAGCACAAAAAAACATTAAGACCATTAGTCAACTTTATTCAAAAAAAAAAAAAACTTCTCTCGAAACAACCCAGAATTATAATGTTGTTTACAAAATTCCTTGCAACGATTGTAATCTAGTATACATCGGGCAAACTTCTAGACTCTTGAAAGGTAGGAAAACAACATTTTCAAAAGGACATTTTTAGAAATGTTACAAATTAATGAAGAGAGTAACAGCTTAAACAAGAAAACTGATTTGAATAATTTAAGTAAAATTTACACCTATATTTTAAAACTGAACAGATACATTGACATTTATTTTCAAATTCAAATACTGTCAGTCCGCATTTTAATTTTTATACAATATTTTTTACTTTACTGATGCTAATTTTAATTTTTACTCAAGTTATGTATGTTAGTAGATTCGATATATTTCTCCATTTTTAATTTTGTCCTGTTATAGTTGTCCTGAGGAAGGAAATAAACTTGTCCGAAAGCTTGACAAGATAACAAAGAGTTTTCTTTAAGACCAACATAAGACTGCAACCTCAAGATTTTTCCAATTCTATATATATATATATATATATATATATATATATATATATATATATATATATATATATATATATATATATATATATATGAAAACTAAAAGTTCGGGTTGAACCGCGTCTAGAATTTGTTGAAATTCGACGTTTCGGCTCCGATTTTGGAGCCATTTTCAAGAACTGAAAAAAGAAAGAAAATTAATAAATGGTTGAAACGTAATTCTACGCTGAGGTCTCAATCTGCCTACTCCTCAGGTATAATTACGTTAGGTTTTTGTGACTTGACGTCGGGGTCTCAATCTGCCTACTCCCCATGTCTCGTCACTGGTTCTCTCTAAGGTCTCAATCTGCCTACTCCTTCGAGAGAACTGAGGAATTGTGGGTTGAGGAACTGTATTTATAGTAGACGTGGCTGTAATGGCCGTGTGCAATGTATTGGCGCGAGGTGAACTATGGGCGGGAACTGAGTTGGCGCTAGATGAGCTGTGTGCGGGAACTTGGTTGGCGCTAAGTGAGCTGTGTGCGGGAACTGGGTTGGTGGGAAATGAGTTGATGCGTGCAATGAGAGGCTTCCAGGTATTGGGAAGTCTACGTCCGTCGTCGCGAGTGTTGAGGCAATTGGGGCGCTTCTCTATCTCAAGGGCTTCTCGGATGATCCTGGTTTGCAGAGTTTTCTCGGTGGAAATTGTTTTTGTGTTTTTGAAGTCTATTTTGTGACCTGTGTCTTCTCGATGTTTATAAAGTGCGGAAGTGGAAGATGCCTGACGCACAGCAAGTTCGTGTTCGTAGACTCTGGAGGTTACTCGTCTGTTAGTCTGGCCAATATAACTTCTCGGGCAGTCTGAACATGGTATTTCATATATACCTTGAGAATCGTTTGGTATTGTGTCCTTGGGAGATCTGAGGAATTTGAATATTTGGTTGTTGGCCGTGAATATTGTTTTTAAACGATTCTCAAGGTATATATGAAATACCATGTTCAGACTGCCCGAGAAGTTAAAAATCAAAATCAGTAACATCTTGAGAAAACACGAGATAAAAACAATATTCACGGCCAACAACCAAATATCCAAATTCCTCAGATCTCGGGTTGAACCGCGTCTAGAATTTGTTGAAATTCGATATATATACCTATATATATTCTCTCGAAGGAGTAGGCAGATTGAGACCTTCGAGAGAACCAGTGACGAGACATGGGGAGTAGGCAGATTGAAACCCCGACGTCAAGTCACAAAATCCTAACGTAATTATACCTGAGGAGTAGGCAGATTGAGACCTCAGCGTAGCATTATGTTTCAACCATTTATTAATTTTCTTATTTTCTTTCTTTTTAGTTCTTGAAAATGGCTCCAAAATCGGAGCCGAAACGTCGAATTTCAACAAATTCTAGACGCGGTTCAACCCGAACTTTTAGTTTTCATATATATTGTAGTAAAACTGCACTAACTAATTTTCCTAATTTATTTTAAACACTATTTACAACAATTATTCATTAAACGTTTACTATTTCAATTTATTTCTACTGTGGCTATCTATCAGCGAACTCTGGAACTGTAACTAACTCTCCATTCTGACTGTCTCGCTTATATACTCCCAAGCAGTTTCCATTCACAACTCTAGATTATTCAGGAGTATAGAACATTTCACCTAGATGGCTCTTCGAATAGTATCGAACAATCGATTTATTCCAGCTTGTTCTCGGTGATCCGTACGCCAGCAGATATGCAGTTGTAGTTGAACGAGGGTGCATAATTAATTAGATCAGGGCCGGTCTCGGGGCCGGTCTCGAAATCGTTACATGCGGTAGACGAGGTCGTTTATCCTTTTCATGATCTTATATGGACCTTCCCACGAGTTCCGAAGTTTCGGTGATAGTCCACGGCGACGTTTAGGGTTGTATAGCCAGACAAGGTCACCTGTCTGGTATCCACCAGCATCCGCCTCGATGTCGTAGGTCTCCTTCATTCTGTCGCTGGCACTCTGGATGTTCAAACAGACCCGTTCATGGATGTCGTCCATTCTCTGTCGCAGTTTGCTGATGTAGTCATCTCCCGCAGTGTCTTGTCCTGGTGGCGTCCCAAACTTCAGGTCACATGGAAGTCGCAGCTCTCGGCCCATAATAACACTTGCAGGGGATTGGCCGGTTGACTCATGAACTGCGGAACGATACGCCATCAAGAACAGATGGAGGTACTGGTCCCAATCCTTCTGGTGGTCTGAGACTACCTTGGACAGGTGGCGGTTTATCGTCTTATTCATCCGCTCCACCATTCCATCGTACTGCGGATGTAGAGCTGTGGTCCTCGTTTTCCGGATGTTCAGCATCTGACACATCTCCTGGAACAGGTTTGACTCGAAATTCCTGCCTTGATCCGAATGCAGTTCTAACGGGACACCGAATCGACAAATCCACTCCTTCACCAAGACGTCGGCAACGGTGATGGCTTCTTGGTTTGGCAGGGCATAGGCTTCGGCCCACTTGCTGAAGTAATCCATCGCCACAAGGATGTACTTGTTCCCGTGTTCAGATTGTGGGAACGGGCCAGCGATGTCAATGGCGATCCTTTCGAATGGGCTGCCCACATTGTACTGGCGCATCGGGGCCTTAGGTCTTGTTCGAGGCCCATTACTGGCAGCGCATACAGCACATTTTCTGCACCAGTCCTTGACGTCAGCTTGACAATTGGCCCAGTAGAACCGTTGCCTAACTTTCTGGAGGGTCTTCGTCACTCCCAGATGTCCTCCGGTGACCCCATCATGGATTTCTCGGAGCACTTCCTGTCTTCTGCTCCTGGGAACTACTACCTGACGTCTTCCTTCCCCGCCATCCTCCGACTCCAACACACGCTTCAAGACTCCATTGTCTAAGGTGAAAGAGTTCCATTGGGCCCAGTAAGTTTTAACGACTGGAGAACAACTGGCTATTTCCTGCCACGACGGTCTTCGATCACTCTTCTTCCAGCCGATGACTAAACCAAGATCTGGATCTTTCTCTTGGTCTTTCTGGATCTTGTGGTCATTCCAGTTATCATCGACCGCCGTGGTTCTGCAGAGTGTCGACTTCTTTTCCTCTGTTCGTCGATCTCAAAGTCGAATTCCTGGAGCCTCTCAATCCAGCGTGCCACTTGACCCTCGGGATTCTTAAACTGTAGGAGCCATTTGAGAGCTGCATGGTCAGTTCTCAGTAGGAATCTTCATCCATACACGTACTTGTAGAAGTGCTCAACTCCCTTGACAACAGCCAACAGTTCCCGCCTGGTGACACAGTAATTCCGCTCCGGTTTACTGAGGGTCTTGCTGAAGTAACCGATGACCTTCTCTTGTCCTTCTTGGATCTGAGACAGGACAGCTCCAAGTCCCACGTTACTGGCGTCCGTGTCCAAAATGAATTTCCCGTCTCCTTTCAACTTCCTGAATGAATCTTGGCATTCATCCGACCACTGGAACTTTGTTTGTCCTTCCGTGAGCCTGGTCAGTGGTTTTGCGATGTTAGCAAATCCCAGCACGTATCGGCGATAGCAAGTGCACAAGCCAAGAAAACTTCGAAGCTGGTGAATGTCTTTCGGAACGGGCCATTCCTTAACAGCTTTGATCTTCTGCTCATCTACTGCCACTCCTTTCCCAGAGACAACGTGGCCGAGATAACGTACTTCTTTTTGAAACAGATCACATTTCTTGGGTCTCAGTTTCAGTCCGGAGCTTCTCAGTCGCTGAAATACCTCTTCCAAGTTTTTTACATGGTCCTCGAATGATCTGCCAACCACAATAATGTCGTCGAGATACACCAGACACGTTTTCCATGATAGTCCTTTCAAAACCGTCTCCATCAATCTTTCGAACGTGGCTGGAGCATTGCAGAGTCCGAATGGCATAACTGTAAACTGCAATAATCCGGAGCCGATGGTAAAAGCTGTCTTTTCTCGATCTTCCTGGGCCAGTTCTACCTGCCAGTATCCGCTCTTCAAATCTAAGGTCGAGAAAATCGTAGATCCAGCCAGCGTGTCTAGCGTGTCGTCTATCCTTGGGAGAGGGTAGCTGTCCTTTTTCGTCACGTTGTTTAGTTGACGGTAGTCTACGCAAAACCATGTTGATCCATCTTTCTTCTTCACCAACACGACTGGAGAGGACCAGCGACTGTCGGATGGCTCGATGACTCCGTCTTTTTCCATCTCGCAGACTATTTTGTCAGCCTCCTCCTTTTTGGCGAGAGGAAGTCTTTTGGCTGATTGCCTGATTGGTCGGGCATTTCCAGTATTTATCTTATGCTGAACCACCTTTGTTCTACCGCCTCTGCCTACTCCGGTATCGAAGATGTCCTGATACTTCCTGACTAGTTCTCTCAGTTTAGGCTTCTGTGCTGGCTCCATGTCCTTGGACGAGATAGCAACCAACTTCTCCAATTCTGCTGGCATGTTACTGGCTTGGCTAACAGTGCCACGTACACTCCTGATTACAGAGGAAATTGACGAGCAGTGCCCCAAAATCGATCCCTTCTTCAAAGTTACCGGGTAATAATTGACATTCATTACCCTTACTGGCACAAATTTATCAGTACGCAACAAGGTTTTTCCTAGTGCAATTCCTCATCCAATTTTCTCATCATGTAGCTTGGGCTCGAACATCACCACGTTTCCACTGCTCGCACCTCCATCCAGGCGAGCCTCCAAAATGGTTTCAGCCCTCTCCGGTACGCTTACGTCTTCAGCCAGCAGAACTCGAACCATTTCTTCATTTCTCCCATGAAGTACCAGCTCTACTCCGTTCACACGAAGGACGCCGTCTTTAAAATTCAGCTCGAATCCTCTAGAATTCATGATGTCCATTCCAATTATTACCTCGTCCTCGATATCCGCTACTAGAGCCCGGTGTTTCACTGTAGTGCTGCCCAAAGTCAGTTCAATTGGAAGTTCACCATACACAGTTGCCGGCTCTCCTGTTGCTGTGCGTAGCTTCCAATTCGACGATTCAATTCTTGCCGGTGTTTTGGCAAAAGTTGGTCCAAGGATTGTCCTAGTCGCACCCGTATCAAGGAGCATGGTGCGAGGCTCGTTGTTAATGAGACCGTCTACAAAGACACCTTTGTCTTGTCTTTGAAGTACAGCGACATATGCATTGTTAACTGGGGCTTGTTGGATACGGGTTGACGAATGCTCCTTCTTGACCTTCATCGTTGATGTCGATTTTTTCAATGTTGGACATTTGCTACGCACGTGCCCAAGTTCTCTACAATTTCGGCATCGTATCAGTCTTCTCTCAGGCACAACTTCCTTCAGCAATTTTCGCATCACAGCTTCGATATTAGCGGGCTCCTGTGGCTGTGGATCTTCCTCAATCATCCGTACTCTACTCTGGCTTTTGCAGGATTGTTTTGCTGCTTCGAATTCCAGAGCGCATGCAAATGCATCCACAAGATGTGCGGGGCGAGCTAGTGTTAGGGCTTGCCGGGTTTCCTGGTCACGAAGTCCATCCAAAAATGCTTGGACCGCTAGTCGCTCCATTACATTTTCCGGTGTAGCTGGGTACGCAAGACGAACCAAGCGTGCAATATCTGCTTCAAATTCTTGCAACAACTCGCTTGATTTCTGGCATCGGTTTTTCAGCTGTGAGTGATATACGTGTTCAAGGTGGGCTTGGCCATAGCGAAGTTCCAAGTGTTTTACCAGCTGTTCATAGTCTTCCTGTTGTTGGGCGGTGAGCGTTTGTAAAATATTTGTTGCTTCGCCACGCAATGCCAGTGTCAATGCTAAAGCTTTTTCCCCAGCATTCCATCCATTTGCTTTGGCAGCAGCTTCGAATTGTCGGTGGTAGTTTGACCATGGAGTATTTCCATCGAACTGAGGCGGTTTCAATGAGAGCTTTCCTGGTTCCGAACTGACCTTGAAATCTTTGATGTCTTTTTGAACTTCCTCCAAGTTAGTATTCAGATCCGGCATTGAATTTCTGTTGGAAATTTCTGGAATGTGCACAGAATCCATTCGCTTTTCTAGCTCACAAAATTTTTCCTTTATCTCATCGTGGAGCGTTTCCTTAATTTTTTTCATTTCTTCTTCCATTTCATCTTTGATTTCCTCCATCTCTGTTTCAACAGTTCCCATTCTTTCTTCCAACCGATTCGCCACTCTGCAAACTTCTTCTTTCAAGCTTCTCGAATTTTCTAGAAGCTCTTCTCTCAAATTCTCCGAGCTTTCTAGAAGCTTCACTTCTAAATTTTTCGAATTTTCGTGAAGCTTTTCTTCCAGGCTCTTCACATTTTCTTGAAGTTCCTCTTTAAGACAATTCGAATTTTCTAGAAGTTATTCTTTCAGGCTGACCGAGTTTTCTAGAAGCTTTTCCTCCAGACTCTTTGAATTTTGTAGAAATTTATCTTCATGACTCACCGAATTTTGTTGAAGTTCTTTCAGACTTACGGAATTTTGTTGTTGAAGTTCCTCCTTCAAACTATTCGAATTTTCGAGAAATTTATCTTCCAAGGATTTCGTGGTCTCGTCGAGTTTATTCATTATGGAACTCAAATCAATTCCAGAAACTTCGAATAAGAATGTTTCGGGGTCTTCTCCTTCTTCAATCAGTCCATCTGCAAGTCTTTTCTGGAGTACGGCCTTCTTTCCAGTTGTTTCTAACTCACGCTCCTCTAACTCTTGCTTCAATTCACTAACTTTAAGGTCAACTAGGTGAACTCTTCTCGGAAACATTTTGTCTCATATTGTCTTTGCCGAAATATCAGTCTATTATTTATTTCACACAAAAAGTTTTCAGTTTATTGTCCCGCGACGCGCAAAACTGTCCACTTTGCACTCAAATGTTCAACGGGTCCACTAACTGTCTATCAGTTTTTCAACGCGACGAACACTTTAACACTTATTTATTTTAAACATCCCACTTCTGACACCAAATGTAGTAAAACTGCACTAACTAATTTTCCTAATTTATTTAAATCAATATTTACAACAATTATTCACTAAACGTTTACTATTTCAATTTATTTCTACTGTGGCTATCTATCAGCGAACTCTGGAACTGTAGCTAACTCTCCATTCTGACTGTCCCGCTTATATACTCCCAAGCAGTTTCCATTCACAACTCTAGATTATTCAGGAGTATAGAACATTTCACCTAGATGGCTCTTCGAATAGTATCGAACAATCGATTTATTCCAGCTTGTTCTCGGCGATCCGTACGCCAGCAGATATGCAGTTGTAGTTGAACGAGCGTGCATAATTAATTAGATCAGGGCCGGTCTCGGGGCTGGTCTCGAAATCGTTACATATATATATATATATATATATAAATCACGCTGTATATATATATACCGGGTGGCTACGGAAGTATTGCCTACGGAATATCTCAGTTATTGTATGAAGTAGGTTTGTGAAATTTGGAGCGTCGATATAATGACATAAGAGCTAGAATTTGAGCATATTGACATGTCGAAGTTAACTTCCGGTCTGACCGGAAGTAACATCAACTTTCTTATTCTAAATGGAAACCCTTTTTTTTTTCTTTTCGCTTTATTCAGCATTCAATTCCCCTTCTAATGACATATCACACATTGGTATGTAACCACAAACTAGATCAAAAAAATTCACCGAGTAGGCCGTGGAAGCAAAATGAAATCCAAAAATTGAAAAGTTGGCTATGGAAACCATACGTCACTTGATAACAGTTGCTACTACTGTGATATTTTATTTTCATTCGTCGGCGTTATAAAAAGCCGCCAAAAACAATATTGGAAAAATTGGGAAAAAAACAATACTCTGTAGGTCCATAACTTAAATAGGAACATACAACTTTTTCTTGCCTGTACTATTCAGCATAACCATTCCTTTCTAATGATATAATAGAAAGTAATTTTTTGAAATGAAATACCAAAAAATCCAATTATTATTATTCAAATAACAAAAAAACAGATTTATCGAAAAAAAAAAAATTCAAATTGATAGGATTAAAGATAAAATAAATTCAAAATAAATGCTCGAAATGTATTCCCTCAGCGTCAATACATTTGATGACTCTGGTGATATTTTCATGTAAAACGTTTCTCAACATTTGGGGCGTGATATCTTGGAAAGCTCTACGAATTTTTACTTCTAGCTCATGTAGAGTTGTAGGCTGTGTGGAAAACACCCTATTTTTAAGATGCCCCCATAGAAAAAAGTCGCACGGAGTAAGATCAGGTGACCTTGGTGGCCACCTGACTGGACCATGGGTTGTTATAAGTCTCTCTTGAAAGCGATTTTGAAGAAAATTTCTCGATATTCTTGAATTATGCTGGAAGTACATTCTCTCAGTTATTTCCGCTGGTAGGTTGTTAATGAATTCCGAAATTTCATTAGTTAAAAAATTAAAGTATCTCTCTCCGGTTAGTTGGCCTTGAAAAATAATGGGGCCAACAATATGAGTTCCAACTATTCCTGCCCAAACATTCACACCAAATCTCTCCTGGAAGCCACCTTGTCGAAACCGGTGCTCGTTTTCTATCGCCCAGTACCTGAAACAAAAGACCGTTCACACTTTTAGCACTTTACACTTCGACTATCGACAATAATCCAAATAAAGTACAGTACCTACCTTGTATTATTCCTGTTAAATAATCCATTGTTGGTAAATCTTGACTCGTCCGTAAACAAGATATAATAGTTAAATAGGTGATTCTCAGCATTTTGTCGAAGAAACCAATTACAATATTCCAGGCGCCTTTCACCGTCATTTTCATACAAATGTTGATGCAACTGATACTTGAAGGATTTAAATCGATGTTTTTTCAAAATTTTCCTAGCAGAGTCCTTACTTATAGCTAATTCGGCGCCAATCTGCCTTGAGGAAATTGTGCTATCATATTGTACTAAAGCTAATACATTAATTTCAGTTTCCTCATTAATAACAAATGCTTCTTGGTCTTCGTGAACATCAGGCTCAGTTCTTAATTTTTCTTCAAGTCACTGGAAATACCTTCTTGACGGTTGCTGCCTCCCTGGATATCGCTCTAAATACAATCGTTCAGCGGCATAAGAATTTTTTAAACATTCACCATAAATGAGAAGCATGTTAATTTGTTCGGTTCGTGAATAACGGGGCATTTTTTGAATATTCCACTAACTGATTTCGATTTCCAAACCCTTTTAAAATGGCAGAATCAAAAACACTACTTCGAACGTCAAAATAACATGGATAGCAGCGTTCGTGAGAGCTCTCGTTTCTTTTTTGTTTCATTCCAAAATACATCTTAATCAGCCTACTTGTTAATATTTTGGTTCGAATGATTATTGCAATGGAATGATTATTCTGAATAGCACAAACATCGTCCATAGGTAGATATTAGAATATCTATGGAGGATGGCACAGACCAAGTACGTTTATGTTCCTATTTAACCTAGAATCTACAGGATATAATTTATCATTCCACATTATTTTTAATGATATTTTTGCATATGGCGATAATCTGTTTTGTTATTTGAAGAATAATAATTGGATTTTTTGGTATTTCATTTCAAAAAATTACTTTCTATTATATCAATAGAAAGGAATGGTTATGCTGAATAGTACAGACAAGAAAAAGTTGTATGTTCCTATTTAAGTTATTGTTTTTTTCCCAATTTTTCCAATATTTTTTTGGCGGCTTTTTATAACGCCGACGAATGAAAATAAAATATCACAGAAGTAGCAACTGTTATCAAGTGACGTATGGTTTCCATAGCCAACTTTTCAATTTTTGGATTTCATTTTGCTTCCACGGCCTACTCGGTGAATTTTTTTGATCTAGTTTGTGGTTACATACCAATGTGTGATATGTCATTAGAAGGGGAATTGAATGCTGAATAAAGCGAAAAGAAAAAAAAAGGGTTTCCATTTAGAATAAGAAAGTTGATGTTACTTCCGGTCAGACCGGAAGTTAACTTCGACATGTCAATATGCTCAAATTCTAGCTCTTATGTCATTATATCGACGCTCCAAATTTCACAAACCTACTTCATACAATAACTGAGATATTCCGTAGGCAATACTTCCGTAGCCACCCGGTATATATAAGAAAAAACAAAAATATAATGCTCTCAATTTCCATTAAAATCGGGTGAATGTTTGTTGTTGTGACATTTGTACCAGGTACAGAGGATTGAACCCAGATAGCTAATTGGTGTTAGCGATAATTTTCGGATATAAATGCTCTCAGTTTTATAATTTTTATTCATTGTTAATTTGTATGCACAGTGCCGATGATAACCAAGAAGTTTGAAACAGCTGTCCACTGTTTACGTTTTTCGGTGAGTATGATTTGTGAAATTGAGAGCATTATATTTTTGTTTTTTTATCTTACAAGTCTTCGAGACGAGAACTCTAGTACTCTATATATATATATATATATGAAACAGGGATATGCTCTCGAGGGAAATTGTGAATAACAAGAAAGAACATTTTATTGGACTAAGCCCTCTAGTGAAAATGCAACCGTAGACACGTGTTTCGATCTTAAGGATCTCATCAGTACGGTGAAAGCAAGTGTAAGGATGTGCAACACTTGATTGCAGGTGAAACAACAAACGAACGGAGTCAACAAACAGGAAGCCAACCGCACATTTGTGGCTTCAGTCTGAACACCTCATGTTTACAAGGCAAGAAACGACGTCGCCACGGAGGCAGCTATAGCTACCTGCGTGACATCCGAGTCCAGGAATATAAATGAAACAGGGATATGCCTTGTAAACACGAGGTGTTCAGACTGAAGCCACAAATGTGCGGTTGGCTTCCTGTTTGTTGACTCCGTTCGTTTGTTGTTTCACCTGCAATCAGGTGTTGCACATCCTTACACTTGCTTTCACCGTACTGATGAGATCCTTAAGATCGAAACACGTGTCTACGGTTGCATTTTCACTAGAGGGCTTAGTCCAATAAAATGTTCCTTCTTGTTATTCACAATTTCCCTCGAGAGCATATCCCTGTTTCATTTATATTCCTGGACTCGGATGTCACGCAGGTAGCTATAGCTGCCTCCGTGGCGACGTCGTTTCTTGCCTTGTAAACACGAGGTGTTCAGACTGAAGCCACAAATGTGCGGTTGGCTTCCTGTTTGTTGACTCCGTTCGTTTGTTGTTTCACCTGCAATCAAGTGTTGCACATCCTTACACTTGCTTTCACCGTACTGATGAGATCCTTAAGATCGAAACACGTGTCTACGGTTGCATTTTCACTAGAGGGCTTAGTCCAATAAAATGTTCCTTCTTGTTATTCACAATTTCCCTCGAGAGCATATCCCTGTTTCATTTATATTCCTGGACTCGGATGTCACGCAGGTAGCTATAGCTGCCTCCGTGGCGACGTCGTTTCTTGCCTTGTAAACACGAGGTGTTCAGACTGAAGCCACAAATGTGCGGTTGGCTTCCTGTTTGTTGACTCCGTTCGTTTGTTGTTTCACCTGCAATCAAGTGTTGCACATCCTTACACTTGCTTTCACCGTACTGATGAGATCCTTAAGATCGAAACACGTGTCTACGGTTGCATTTTCACTAGAGGGCTTAGTCCAATAAAATGTTCCTTCTTGTTATATATATATATATATATATATATATATATATATATATATATATATATATATATATATATATATATATATATATATATATATAAATATATATATCCTATAGAGATCCAAAAATGTCAATGATTTTAAATTCCACACAATTTGGAGGTAAGTTATCTGAAATTCAAAATTGACGTTTTGAGGTTAGCACTCCGATATGTGAACTTGATAAAATTTTCTTGATTCAGTTTGAGGATATCCATAGCTTAGGTTGCCTCATCCTGATCTGCTTCAGTAGGTTTTGGGAACTTTGATAGTTCCTTTTCCTATTCTGAAGTCAGTTCGGGCGGTATGACTCCGCTCTCCTCTTGTTGAGAGACTGAACCATCGCCCAGCCCAGCCCCTCTTGTGAAGTCGGAATTTCGATCTCCATTTTTCCTCAGTTTCTAGAGGATCGGGGATTTTGCCTCCCCCATTGTGATTGTCTTTTTTGTTTGTATTACTCATATGTAGTCCCACGAGTAGCTGGGGAAATAAAGTCCGTCATGGTAGAGCCCCGCCTTGCCATGGTGAGGCGATAATACTCTGGGAGGTCACCTAGCACGATACCTCCCACCTTAGATTAGGCGGTCTTTTGACACTGTTCGTCTTCACTTCAGCTGCTTCCTACGTAGCCTCTGAACCGAAGTTCACCACCTGCGACGTGGATGCGTACCGTGCCAGCTCACGAATTGAGTTGGGCACTCCCATCCAATTCTCAAGAAATCTGACTACCACCCAATCAGCAAACTTGGCTAGTACCAGGTGCCGATACCTGATACTGGAGCGGCAACAGCCTTATGCATAATTGGCATGCCAATTGAACAAGCTATCGACGGATTCTCGGGAGTGAAACCTAATAGCACCAATTATATGATAGCTCTTTTACAGATATGACCAATCCGGAAAATGAAACGGAATTGATGCGTTTTCTTTGGTAAATTTTGGTTACGGTACTTTCAGCTAGTTGCAAGAAAGTTTGCAAGAAAGTTTGTCGTTCAATTAAATTAGGTAGAAAATTTTGAATAAAGCTACTTAAGTTGTTTCTATCAAAAATGAATGCCAAAGAACTACTACCTACAGAATATCCCTTTTTTTCATGTTCTAAGGTAACACAGAGTTATTGATGAGGCTGAAATTTTGTTTTTTTGTTTGTTTCTCTTTGTACTATTTTATCGAGTATGGTTTTGGATAGTCATATATTCCATACATACTTAGATCCAGATGACTATAGATGGCAAAAAGAGGGGGATAATGTTTTGATGCCAATATTTAAGTGTTGCGACGTACATATGTTAACTAAGTCGCATAAATACGGCTCTCGCAGGTGAAAGACGGGTATTTGCCTCTAGCTTCAGTAGAGATGGGGTGATTCGTACAAGTTTAACGAAGAGAACAGAATATCGAAATGGGCGCCAGGTGAGTTTACCCAGTCCAAATAGCCAGCGAGTAAAATTATCAACATCCAATTAAAATTAATAAAACTGAACGACCGGCCCACGTCCGACTAAGTAGAGTGTCTATGCGGGTTCTGGAGGTCACTGGTCAGCGAAGTCGAGTCGGCGTTATCAACCGCAAGCCGGCGAAGTCCAGTCGGTGTTATCTGTTATCTACCACAAGCCGGCTTCGAGCGCTCGAATATTAAAAAGAATAATGATTGTAGATGGAATATTCAGAGTTTCAAAGTCTGATAATAATAATGATGTTGGAATAAATGTGAAAAATTGCGAGGTAACGAGAGTGTAACGTTTGAAGGTACGATTCCAATGAGGAAAGTATACAGGGTGTTTCAAAATGCATAATTTAGGAGAAATGAACGTGCCTGCTGCGTGTGTGTCAAATGTCATGTAGGAAATGGATCATTGGGGCAATAGGGGTAGCGAAGTATTCAGCAATAATATATACAGGGCGTCTTACATATTATTCAAGAGAAAAAACATGGCAACCGCTTGTCAAAGTTAGTATACCAGGTGTACCAAAATATCATTAAAAAAAATATGTCGAAAAACACATCATTGAGGGTATGAAGTGGAGATTTTTCGAATCAACTACTTGCCTATACAGAGAGAAGGAATTACATCAGACTTTCAAAACGTTGCGTTTTCGTTTTTCATCATCAGGTGACGTTTAGATTTCAATTGCGCACCTAATAACTAAAAGCGTAAACAGGCCTTTCTAACGCCATATTGGTTGATGCGTTGGGTTTCTATAGATGTCACTAACCTGATATCAGTAATTTAATTTGAGAATTGGATAGGAAGGATCAGGCTCTTCTTAGTGTGGCTGTCGAGGTGTAAACAACTCGCTTGTGAATCAGGTCACAGTAGTAAATTTAAATCCACGTGATTTGATGCCATCATAAATCTTTTTGGGTGAACCCTAAGTGATGCATACTTGGAATTAGATTGTCGACGAGCTCCAATCCAGAATACAGTGCCAATTGAAACGGAAATTATGATCTTATAATATGTTGATCAACCATCGATTATGGCCGTTTTGGTTAATTGGAATGCAGTGGTGCGACGATAAGCAAAGCATTTTAATCATCTAGGGCAAATTCTGAGGTGTGATCAAGTGGAAGAGAATTTACCGGATAACCTGTGAGTCTCAAATGAAATTTTTATTTGTGCATGTTGCATACCAGAAAGTGACACCATTTTGTATATATATATATATATATATATATATATATATATATATATATATATATATATATATATACGTATATATTATTGCTGAATACTTCGCTACCCCTATTGCCCCAATGATCCATTTCCTACATGACATTTGACACACACGCAGCAGGCACGTTCATTTCTCTTAAATTATGCATTTTGAAACACCCTGTATACTTTCCTCATTGGAATCGTACCTTCAAACGTTACACTCTCGTTACCTCGCAATTTTTCACATTTATTCCAACATCATTATTATTATCAGACTTTGAAACTCTGAATATTCCATCTACAAACATTATTCTTTTTAATATTCGAGCGCTCGAAGCCGGCTTGTGGTAGATAACAGATAACACCGACTGGACTTCGCCGGCTTGCGGTTGATAACGCCGACTCGACTTCGCTGACCAGTGACCTCCAGAACCCGCATAGACACTCTACTTAGTCGGACGTGGGCCGGTCGTTCAGTTTTATTAATTTTAATTGGATGTTGATAATTTTACTCGCTGGCTATTTGGACTGGGTAAACTCACCTGGCGCCCATTTTGATATTCTGTTCTCTTCGTTAAACTTGTACGAATCACCCCATCTCTACTGAAGCTAGAGGCAAATACCCGTCTTTCACCTGCGAGAGCCGTATTTATGCGACTTAGTTAACATATGTACGTCGCAACACTTAAATATTGGCATCAAAACATTATCCCCCTCTTTTTGCCATCTATAGTCATCTGGATCTAAGTATGTATGGAATATATGACTATCCAAAACCATACTCGATAAAATAGTACAAAGAGAAACAAACAAAAAAACAAAATTTCAACCTCATCAATAACTCTGTGTTACCTTAGAACATGAAAAAAAGGGATATTCTGTAGGTAGTAGTTCTTTGGCATTCATTTTTGATAGAAACAACTTAAGTAGCTTTATTCAAAATTTTCTACCTAATTTAATTGAACGACAAACTTTCTTGCAAACTTTCTTGCAACTAGCTGAAAGTACCGTGACCAAAATTTACCAAAGAAAACGCATCAATTCCGTTTCATTTTCCGGATTGGTCATATCTGTAAAAGAGCTATCATATAATTGGTGCTATTAGGTTTCACTCCCGAGAATCCGTCGATAGCTTGTTCAATTGGCATGCCAATTATGCATAAGGCTGTTGCCGCTCCAGTATCAGGTATCGGCACCTGGTACTAGCCAAGTTTGCTGATTGGGTGGTAGTCAGATTTCTTGAGAATTGGATGGGAGTGCCCAACTCAATTCGTGAGCTGGCACGGTACGCATCCACGTCGCAGGTGGTGAACTTCGGTTCAGAGGCTACGTAGGAAGCAGCTGAAGTGAAGACGAACAGTGTCAAAAGACCGCCTAATCTAAGGTGGGAGGTATCGTGCTAGGCGACCTCCCAGAGTATTATCGCCTCACCATGGCAAGGCGGGGCTCTACCATGACGGACTTTATTTCCCCAGCTACTCGTGGGACTACATATGAGTAATACAAACAAAAAAGACAATCACAATGGGGGAGGCAAAATCCCCGATCCTCTAGAAACTGAGGAAAAATGGAGATCGAAATTCCGACTTCACAAGAGGGGCTGGGCTGGGCGATGGTTCAGTCTCTCAACAAGAGGAGAGCGGAGTCATACCGCCCGAACTGACTTCAGAATAGGAAAAGGAACTATCAAAGTTCCCAAAACCTACTGAAGCAGATCAGGATGAGGCAACCAAAGCTATGGATATCCTCAAACTGAATCGCACTCGACTTCCAGAGAATGGCATATGATACTGCGTCAGAGCAAGCGCTGAAGGATCTTGGCAAGCCGAAACATCAACCGGAAGAGGGAAAACTCCACTCCGAAGCTGCTGGAGTAAGCAAACGCCTTAGATCTGACGACAGCACGCCGGAACACACGGCAAAGAAAGCCTGTTCGGGGGTACCCAAATCCTCGTACGGGGCAGTGCCTGGGGGCAACAGGGTGGGCCTAATCCACCCTGAATATCCTACCACAGGCGAGAAAAATTAAAGGCTCTCCAGCGATCCATTATGGAAGCTATGTGAACCGAATGATGGGGGCCCGCAGATGAGGTTCCAGAGCTGTACTCTTTGGCCTGGATGGTTACAAATCACCTGCGCGGACAGCATCAGTGCCAGCTGGCTGGTGATGGCATCAAAGCAACTCCAACCATGGGAAGGAGCGGAATTCAAATTCGTCCAAGGGCAGGACCTTCCAAAGCCATTCATCTGTGTGGCATACATCCCGAACGATGAAGCCGACGAAACACTCACGGCCGAGATGGTGCTCACAAGACTGAAAAAAAATTAACCACGGTCTGACCACCCAGGAGTGGGTAATACTACACCAGGAGAATTCGAGCCGTGGCCAGATATGGACATTAACCATAGATGAAACGTCCAAGTCATCCCTGGAGGAGCTAGACTTCAAACCCTACTTCGGGTTTGGTCGGATTCAGTTCCGTCTGAGAGGAGGCCGATGAGGGAAAGAACCTTTCCGGACGAATCCGGAGTAGGGGAAGAAAAGCGTTCCTCCACGAATGGTCGCAAGGGGAGCACCGCAAGAGAAAGGCCAATCCTTCCCGAGAGGTGCAATTTGGATCAAACAGCCCATGAGGGGGATCTCGGGAAAGGGTAAATCCATCCCGAACAGACCACCACTCGTAAAGGGTGCCGGTACCTCCAGAGGGAAGAAGAACGAACCGCCCTCTGAGAAAGATGGCGGGGGAGGACCGCTTAAAGACGTCAAAAAAGGGAATGTATGATACAACAGTCAGACTCTTGCAGGGAAACCTGCAACATGCCAAGGCCACCACCTACGTCCTTGGAGCGGATAGATCTGGCCCTCATCCAAGAACCATGGACCTCCAACACAGGCCGAGTTACCAGCCTTCACTCGCCCTACACTGTGGTCTTCCCTGAAAGAGAAGACTGGGTTCGGAATGAAACTGACCTATGTAGGGCCAATGAACGTTGGTTTACCGATGGTTTCAAAACTCTGGAAGTCGTTGGAGCCAGAATATACGGAACGAACCCAGTAGTGAAACGCTCATTCAGTATGGGTGAATTAACTACGGTATTTCATTGAAATGTGTGCAAGGGAGCTGAAAAATCGACACCACACACAAAAAACAATAAAAATATTTTCAGATTGTCAAGCAGCACTGAAAGCGCTTGAATCCAACTGCTTCAAATCCAGAGCAGTATGGAACTAGAGAGAAACCTTAAACCGACTGGCACAACGCAACAATGGTAACCTAGTCTGGATACCAGGTCACACGGGCCTAGAAGGGAACGAAATAGCGGACGCCCTAGCAAAAGGGGAGGCCAAAATAACGTTCACTGTGCCAGAACCGGTAATATAGCTCTGCCAAGAATGTTATAACATTCAGACGATAAAAAACTCGAGTATTGGTGTAGTCTACCGGGCCTACCCCATTCCAAAGCATTCATTGCTTGCACAAGGAAAAAACAGGACTCCGATAAACTGCTAGAACTCAGTAAAGCACATCTCAGAGTTATAGCAGGTTTGCTCACTGGCCACTGCAAACTCAAACACCACATGCATAAAACCGGACTTGTACAAGATGCAGAGTGCCGTCTATGCATAGAGGAGGATTGAACGGCTAAACACATTTTATATACATGCCCCGCAGAGGCCAGAACCAGATTCTCAACATTTGGCAATACAACAGTAACGCCAGAGAACCTAGTAAATTGTTCTCCCAATGCACTCCTTAATTTCGTTAAGGGGTTGGATATACTGGGAGAAATATAACCATAGGGTGAGCCACAATAGGCCATTGGCCGCATTGGATGGCCTGATATGGGCCCACTCACGTTCAAACTTAACGTAACCTAACCTCTTTGAAGTGTCTAACGGGTTTTCTCCAAAATCAGAGTCATGGTTGCTCCATAGAAATATATATTATATACCTACTCTAGAATGATAATCCAACCTTCCTTCAATGCGAAAAGCATGCCGCATGTGCAGTGGCGTATTTACAAAATTTGTATGGGGGGGCGATAGATGGTATATAAATAATTAATTTCACACAGCGGCATCATGTTCTGCATAAAATAACCTGTATTATAACATATATTTGTAATGACAAATGATCATATTTAAATTACCATTTCCAAAATTTTTTGATTTTTTCGAAAAGAAATTCAGAATACTATTTTGTTTCCTTTTTTCTGACATGGTGAAGAAAATAACTTTGCAACGAAAGTGAATCACGGGATAATAACTATTAGTTGATACCTAGATAACTTTATATGGGAATAGTCTGTACACTAATTTATTCCGGTGATTCATGACATTAGTGCTAGTTGTTCATGTGCTTCGGGCGACCCACGTGCGGGGTATCCCTTGTGGGCCTGCTTCATTGCTTGGCAGCGTTCTCATGTCGTGATTCCGGCAGTTTGCATGTTTGCATGTGTGTTGCTGCTATTGTTTAAGAATAGATTTTTAATGTTTTTAACATATTAGTGAAAAATATTATTCAGTGAATAAGTTTCGTGATCACTGCATTGTACACGTACCTAGTGTATTGTTATTATTGAATTTATCGATTTTAAATATATTTGATTATATAGATATTAATTGAGTTATAGATCTTATGCATATGTTTTAATGAGTTACTCTCACACATTTTCATTTTTCATCGAATTTTACATGAATTTATAGACTGATTATTCCATACTTTTTATATATATTCTGATATATGATTCTGATATATCTCAATTTTACTCCAATGATATTAAATATTTTTTATTACTTTATAACTGTGAAACAAGTGCTCCGCACTTAGCGCATTTTCTGTATTTATTCTGATCCAGTGCTTATGTCTATGTTATATTTATATACTTTTATTGAATAAATATTATTATATTATATTATTATTATTATGGTGTAAGATTGTAATAAAATTGTTATATCTGTCAACCGGTTGCACCCCTATGTATAACCCTCAGAAGTGAGAGACTTGTGCGAGCTAAGGGAAGACGTAGCCCTTACCTTTTAATTAATACGTGTGACCACGTGGGGCAATATTGCCATGTGGCGGTATTGCCCCGCATAGTATTGTATAACAGAGAATCCAAACTAGACCATTTTGTGATTTTCAGATGATTTGTTCACGAAAAAGAACTACTCAAAAGGCGAAGTGGACTGAAGAAGAACTTAAAAAAGCTTTAGAAGTCGTTCGAAATGGAGCCTCGAAGAAAAATGCAGCCGTGGATTTCGGAATACCCAGATCTACCCTACGTGATAGATTGAACTCAAAAAATAATACTAAGCCTTCATTAGGCCGAAAACTGTTTTTTACACAGACCAAGAACAACACATAGCTAATCACGTGTTCCTCATGGCAAAGATATTTTACTTAGTCACTACGACCGAACTGAGGCGCTTGGTTTTCGATTAAGCTGAGAAAAAAGGAATAAAACAAAGAGAGAAAAATGGCCGGGCTAGATTGGTTGAGAGGGTTTGCCAGTAGACATAGAATCAGTTTGAGGAAACATGAAGCCACTAGCTTGAGTAGGGCGACAGCATTCAATGAAGAAGAGGTTGATCTGTTTTACAACAATTTCGAAACTGTTATGACCAAGTTTCAGTTTTCCCCCAATCGTATTTATAATATGGACGAAACAGGAATTTCCACCGTTCAAAAGCCCCAGAAAATCCTTGCACCCCAAGGGCAGACACAAGTAGGGAAAGGGGCAAAAATATAACCGTTGTGTGCGCTATGGATGCATCAGGAGGATATGTACCGCCCATGTTCATATTTCCAAGGAAACGTATGTCACCTCTGTTATTCTATTATAAATGTTCACATAATGGAATGGTCAAACGGGGAATTATTCTTGGAATGGCTTGAGCATTTTCAAAAAGATGTCAAATCAAGTGAAGACGACCCTGTCCTGCTTCTGATGGATAACCATGGCAGTCACATATTCTTGCAGTGCTATAATTTTTGCAGAGAACGCCATATTTATATAGTGTCAATTCCTCCCCATTCTTCTCACAAACTGCAACCCCTAGATGTATCGTTCTACGCACCTCTGAAGAGTGTTTTCAATAGGGAGTGTGATTACTTTCTGAAAACAAATTTTATCAGAAAATAACACCTTACGACATTGCTTCGATCTTCAGCAAAGCCTACTTGAAAGTTGCCATTCTAGAAAAGGCTGTTTCAGGATTCAGAGCTTGTGAGATTTTCCCTTTCCAGCCTAACAAGTTTACTGAAGACGACTTTGCTCCCGCTCATTCTCTTGTTCAGCAAGTAGTTATTGTGGACAATGAAGAAAATGCTACTGCTGCTGAGACTTCGAATGACACTGCTACCGAGAAGGCTAATACCACTGCTGACGAGACACTTAATCCTGCTGATGATGAGACACCTACCTCTGGTGCAGAAACACGTAATAAAACTGCTGCTGAGACACTTAATCCTGCTGGTGATGAGACACCTACCTCTGGTGCAGACACGTAATAAAACTGCTGCTGAGGATTTCAATGCTAGCAATGAGACTTCTTGGTTATATGATTTGTATGGTAACCCTCAACCAAGCACATCTAAAGGATCATCAGATTTTCAAAGATGCATTCAAGAGATTCTACTACTGCCAGCAAAAGCAACAGGTCCTGACGGTAAAACTCAAAAAGAGAAAAAACAACATTCCATTATTTTGACAGCCACGCCAATGAAGAGCGTCCTTGAAGATGAAGAAAAAAGAGTTATGGAAAAAGGTAATATCATTGTTGCAAAAAAAAGAGAACAGTAGTTAAGAAAACTCACAAAAGAAAACTGAAATTTGATGACACATCTTCAGATAGCTTGGACGAGAAAACCCTTTGTGATGACATTGAAGATGATGACGCCTTCAATTGGTCAGCTGATGATACAGAGATGTGTTTGGTTTGCGGAGAGTTTAGTAGCAATGAACTTTGGTACCACTGTGTTATGTGCTCAAAGTGGGCGCATTCTGAATGCAGTGGAAAAGACAACCCTGAAAATTATATTTGTGACTTCTGCTAGTAAAGTTTTTCAATTAGTTCTACTTGTGATTTTGAATCTTTGGTGAATTATGTATTATTTTGAAGTATGTTTGGTGAACATTCAACAAATTAACTGTTACAAACAATAAATAGTTTTTTACAGTGTAGGTATATTAATTTGTTGTCCATGTCTCATAAACACCCACACTCTTTCACTAATATCCTATGGCGGTATTACCCTGAGGCGGTAACGGAACTACCCTACTACTTGGGTGAATTTCGCCACTTTGCATAAAAATTTTATTGATTTTTTCTGATATTATAAAGCAAGATAATGTACTTTTGAATATATTTATATGTTGGAAAACAAATTACTGGTACATTCAAGTAACAGCACTACAGATTCAGTTCAATTTGTAGCCACAAAAATTCACTTTCTCTTAAGGTGGCGCCATTACCCCACTCCCCCCTACATAATAGAAAAAACGTTGGAGGACCATCACTGACTATCTTGAATCATGAATAAGTGAAAACATTTATTCAAATCGGCTGATTAGTAGGTAAATAGAGTTTTCCGATTATATTTCCAACCACTTTGAATGACATAAAAAATAAAATATTAAGAACATTTCCTGAATATGAAAATTGACAATCTGTATGCGAAAATGATGGTAGCAGTAATACCACCGTAGATAAGTAATACATACATTTTGAAAATTATACTTCATCAACGTCTACCGGTCACAGAACTTAAAGAACAGAACTAGAAAGCCAATGCCAAAATATAAAAACGAACCCTACCGTACCTCAAAGAACAATCGTGAGAATGGGCAGTAACACCACTGCCTTGCCAGAGGAGGATTGAATGAAATATGAAACGAGAAGAAATGTCACAAAGTCATCTCCACAATTTTAATTCGACAATAATCAAACTAATGGGGGTACTTGTTTCAGATTCAGCAAGAATCTATCTTCAGCCTTATACAAGTTATGGAGAGGAAAAGGTCCTATTTATATGGGCCGTGATGGTCGTGTGGTAGAGCGCTCACCTCACAAGCATAAGGTCGTGGGTTCAAAGCCCAGCACGGCCATCGGTCCCGGATCTTTTCCTTGCTCGCTCAAGCTCCTGGAAGCTTCTAAGGGGTTTCTCTGGAAACCTGGAAGATTCGTTTGAAAAAAAAAAAACTAATAATAATGAATGAAATATTACGGGTTAATGGGGGTAGATACTATGTCCAATGCCCAAACCACATGGTTATAAAAATGGAAAAGTGTAGAATATAAAAATTTTCAATAAATATTTACGACATGGTCTGAAGAATCAGTAGGTACGCTTCCTTCTGTCACTTCTAGCCACAGTTTGAAACCACATTTCGCTAATTGGGCAAAACTTTCAAAGTAATGATTTCTTTTTTCTCTTGGTGTTGGAAGGGCAAATTGCCCTAGCACTCGTATGACAGTAGGCAGTATAATGTTGCGGAAGAACATGAAAATTCTTCACAAAAAGAAAAGCGCTTTTCCTTATGAAGTGCACACGTGCGGCGGCCAGGAACTCGTCTATTTTTCATAATTTAGGGTTGATTATTAAGCCTTAAAAAGGCATGCAGTGTAAAATCAGAGAACGTCACCTCTATCACCAGCTCCTAGTCTATCTCACTTGCGACGGAAATTACGTTTTCGATGAAAGTAATCTAAAACAAAAAGGCGTCTTCTTGTAAAGGGTTGTGGAAAAAATCACATTCTTTGAAATATTTTGGAGTTCTGATGGACTATCAAATGAGATGGGGTGAACAGGTTTCATGAAGACTTAGACCTGTGATCAATATGCTAGGGAATATATTGGATGAAAAACAAATGTACTACTGGTTTACTTCACAATGAATTATCATTACTATCATTATATAAGGGGAAAACTTCAACAATACAAAATACCATTATGAAAATAATAGTATAGATTTTTTTTTGTCATTTTCCAAGAAAACACAGAAAGAACATTTTACTGTCGCCCAAAATTTTATTATATACCACCAATTTCCCAGAGAGAAATATTGAACAAAAGTAAAATGAAAGAATATATTTTAGGTAAACCTAAAATAGCCCATTTCTAAACACTTTCTCCTCACCATGATCCTTGACAGATAGAATGGATATACTGATAAACATCCCATTACAACCATAACTCACAGAATTTAATCTCAAATAAATGTGCAAGTATGACACAACTAGACACAAACGTTGCACTTTGGATCTTGGCCACTGTTTTCGAGCCTTCCTTGCTGGTGTTCTTCGCTTGTTGTTCTTCTCGTCCACGAGTTGCCTCGCAGGTCGTCTTCGCTGCGCCGTCTTTAGCTTGGCCGCGTGGGCTTCCGCTATTGGGCTCCCTCATCTTCACTTCACTGGGGGGTTTGTTTGTTCCGTATAATTGTTTCTTGGGCTCAAGGGGGGATTACCGATATTCTGGGCCGCTTGTACCTGGTTGGAGCGTCAGCGGGGTAGTCGACGTGGCTTTCCGCAGCCGCGAATACCCCCGCATTTCTCTTCTGAATACCACTGATGGTGGCAGTTTCAGGTCGTCTCGTATTCGTTGGTTTCGCATATACCAGGGTGCGTTTACCATCATCTTGAGGTATTTAGTCTGGACCGGTTCTAGAATTTCTAAATTTGATGGGGCTGAATGGCCCCATACTACCGACGCATACATGATGACCGACTATATCATCGTGTTGTAAAGTAAAACCTTGTTCTTAAGGTTAAGCTTGCTTTTTTTGTTGAGAAGCGGGTAAAGCAAGCCTACTCTAGAGGCAAGTTTCTTTTTGATCTCGAATATATATGGACCCCAAGTTTCGGTCTAGGATTAGACCGCGATACTTGGCCTGCAGCTACCGGTAACAGAGATCAACGCGCGTGGGTGGAGTTTCCTTACTCGGACTTTACAATCTAGGAACCTGGATTGTTGTCTACTGCTCTCTGCAGGTAAACTACCCCCATGTCCCGGTTCATTGAGCTCGCTAGTAGGGCCGTGTCGTCGGCGTACAGGGATATCCTGACGTGTTCTGTTCTGGGTATGTCGCTGGAGTACAAGATGGTGATAGCACGGCCTCTTGTGGTACACCAGCACGGATTTCTCTCGTGTCTGAGAGAGATCCTTCACCTCTTACTTGAAAGATTCTGTCTTCCAGTCCTCTGGAGTATCCTACGTGGACCATTTTGTGTACTAGGCCTTCGTGCCAAACACGGTCGAAGGCCTTGGATACATTTAGTAGGAGTAGGTATGCACTCCTACCCTTGTTCAGCTCTGAGGAGGCTTCTTCCACCAGCCTCACGGCTTGCATCTCAGTTGAGTGGTCCCTTCGGAATCCAAATTGCTCATCTGGCAGGACATTTTGGTCCTCCATTTTTTCGGTCAGCCTTTCCAAGATGATCCTTTAAATGAGCTTCCTAACGGAACTGAGTAGACTAATAGGTCGGTAGTTCTGCGGGAATGTTGGGTTTTGACCCTGCTTCTTGCAGATCATGACCACGATAGCGTGCCTCCACCTCTTTGGGAAATGCCTTAGTCGCAGCGAGGTGTTAATGATGTCTAGCAACGTAAGTACATGGCTATCCGGGAGCTTCTTCAATATCTTGTTAGATATTGCGTCGGCTCCTGGCGCCTTCTTCACGTTGAGCCATCTTATGTGCCACTTGAGTTCTCCCTCAGAGGCAGGGCGAATCACCTCGTCCTCATGCTCCCCAAGCAGTGTTTTCACCCGGTCTTCCAGCTGGGAATCCCGTTTCTCGTTGTCGTTCCCGTTCACGTTAAGCTCGAACTGATGTTCCATCATATCTGCGAAGGCAGTCGCTTTGTCTTCGGTGGAGTAGGATATTCCGCGTTCTCCGTGGATTGGTGGGAGATTCGCCCTCTTGATCTTCCTCCCTATGACCATTCGCCAAAGCTCATTGTCTCCGGGTTCGAGGGCTTCGAGGGTCTCTGCCCACCTCTTGTTTTGGTAGTCCGTAATCTCGCGTTTTACTTCATTAGCCTCATGGCTAGCTCTTATCTTGTCCCCAGGGAACAGTATCCTCTGATGTGTTCGTCGCAGCCTGTTGCGCTTACTGATAAGGTTTTCAATCCTATCGGGGAACTCATTGTACGACTTCAGAGGGCCTTGCTCCGTAGTGGTAGCGGCCTCAAGTGCGTTCTTGATGGATTTTTCAAAACGCTCCACTTCACCATCCAACTCGTTTTTTCGCCTTGGATTCCTACGGGGGTTTCATCGTGAGCAGCGGACAGTATCTCCCTGAAAGTGGTCCAGTCTGTGGTCCTTTTTAGGAGACTGTCCTGGACTGGCGGATCATCCCCCAGCATTAGTACTACTGGGTTATGATCCGAACAAACGTTGCAAGTCAGGCTCTGAACTTAAATATCAGCAGAGCAATTATACAGGCAGTGTTGCCAACTGAGCTTTTGTGAATTCGGAGTTCATTTCTGTAGTTCGTACCACAAGTCAATCTATCAGTTTGTTATCCCTGCTAACATTTTTACATCTCATACATGTACCAAGTACGTCAAAATCTGACCGCGGCCTCTTATTTAAACTCCCATAGATGGACCAGAGACCTCGCCGAGCGGTGAATTTGTCATACTCATTCTAAAATCGTATAGAGGTCTCCTGTATATCATAAAGTGGGAGCACCGAAATTTAACTTTTTCTAAATCCAGAAAGATTTTCCATAGAGGTCAACAATCAATAAAGCGGTTACATGCTGATGGGATGTTCCAAGAATATGCGTTCTATGCATACTTTGTTCATTGAATGCTTTTCTTTCATTGGTGAAACTAGTGCCCATTTTTTGTATCATCATCAAAAGAAGATTTCCAAAAGATACATGAATTAAATGAGCACTTGTCTCACCAATGAAATATTCTGAAAAGTATATTGTAACGAACCTAAAATTTCGTTACTAAAAATGTGACACCATTGCAACCGAGAGCCGAGAGCCCAGTGCGCGCGCTACTGGCCCTAGATTGCTCCGCCACAAGAGTGGAGGAAATGTAGAAGGTAGGGAAAATTGATAAAAGCACTGCTCCCGAGCTCAGAAGGCAGTTCATGTCGACTGCTTCAACTGATCAATATCTCCAATAATTTTGGTACTCGAACCGAGATGCATAATTATCCGCATACCTAGAAGAGACCCGAGCCAGCTATTATTTGTTCAGGCACTCTTAAAGAGACGCTAGACGAATCATCCGAAAAGACAGAACACACAGCCATATTTTTTTAGTCACTCTTATGAGACGCTAAGCAAATCGCTACCGCTTTTACGAATTCCAGAAAGGATCGAAACCCCTTGATTTGAAGAGAGGATACTGGTAGGTAGAACTGGCTCAGAAAGATCGAGAAAAGACAGTTTCCACCATCGGCTCAGGATTGTGGCAGTTAACAGTTATGCTATTCAGCCTCTGCAATGCTCCAGCTACGTTCGAAAGATTGATGGAGACGGTTTTGAAAGGACTGTCATAAAAGACATACCTGTTGTATCTCGAAGACATCATTGTGGTTGGCAGATCGTTCGAGGGTCACGTGAAAAACCTGGATGAGGGATTTCTGAGACTGAGAGGCTCCGGATTGAAGCTGAGCCCCAAGAAATGCCATCTGTTCCAGAAGGAAGTACGATATTTTGGCAATGTTGTTTCCGGGAAAGGAGTAGCAGTAGATGAGCAGAAGATCAAAACTGTTAAGGAATGACCCATTCCAAAAGACATCACCAGCTTCGGAGTTTTCTTTGCTTGTGCATTTACTATCACCGATATGTGCTGAGGTTCGCCAACATCGCTGAACCATTGTCTTATAGAAGAGCAAATAAAGTTCCAGTGCATTGATCAACGCACCAATCAACGCACCTTCCCGACAGAATTTTTTTTTTGACATGGATGCCAATAACGTGGAACTTGGAGCAGTCCTATCCCTGTTGGAGTCGGAGGATGGCGGGGAAGGAAGGCGTCAGACAGTAGTACCCGGGAGCAGGAGACAGGAAGTGCTCCGAGAAATTCAAGAAAGGGTCAGTGGAAGACATCTGGGAGTGACGAAGACTCTCCAGAAACTGCGGCAACGGTTTTACTGGGCCAATTGTCAAGCTGATGTCAAGAACTGGTGCAAAAAGTGTGCTGTATGCGCTGCCAGCAATGGGCCTAAATCTTGTGAGATTTAAAACATTTAATAAATGAACAATTAGTTTTAATATACATCACGCCATGTTTAACTTCATTTTGGACATTTTCCACAGTATACGAAAATATTATTATTATTCAAATAATTGCGTCTTGGATCTTATTAAAAAACTGAAGAACGGTGTGTCGAAATATGCCAATTAATTAAAAAATGCATTTAGATGCTTGAATGCAAAATAAAATTTGGTGATATTTTTTGAATATTTTTTTAAAGAAAAATACTGTAGTAAAAATGCACTAAACAAATTTTTCTAATTTATTTAAAACACTACTTAAACAATTATTCAACAAAAACATATACTTCACTATTTTAATTTATTTCTACTGTGGCTATCTATCTGCGAACTCTCGAACTATATTTGTAACTCTCTGTGGCTAACTCTGACTATCCTGCCCTCTGCTATCCAGCGGCTTATATACTCGCATTTATAGTTCTCGATCAATCGAGTCTATCCGGCGACTTCTTAGATGTCCCTCGAAACTTCGGTTTCGTTCTCAGCAAATTATCGTTTCTTCTAGGCGTGACTCATGTGTTTGCCGGCGGAAGAATGTTTACACTTGGGGTGCATACTTAATGAGGTGAATGCGTAATGAAATAATCAGGGTCGGTCTCGAGGCTGGTCTGGAAATCGTTACAATACATGAAGTTAGTGGCGCTCGAGTTATGTTGAAGTATTTTAATACATTTCATCAGAAAAGTGCCATTTTTTGGTTAATTTTTCACCAGAATAGTTTGCTTTCGAATATTATTTTATGATATGCTTAGTACACGTATGCGGTTTAAAATATTACCACTCTGCCGACCATTATACAGACAATAAAATTTGTTGAGTGTGAGTAAACAAAATAAATCTCTTTTAGATTTAATTAATTATTTTTAAGTTAATTTAGTCCACTGTAAATATATTTTTTATGTATTTCAAGTTGCCTTGAAGAACTCTTCAAGAATATAGAATTAAAACTTGATGGTTTTAATACGGTTTTAAAATTTAGTATTGAAGGCCTTTTTAGGATGGGCCTTTTTTGGCAAAAAGCTGCTTTATGATGGTCTCAGGGCTGTCTTGAAGTTGAAACTCTATTGTATAGTTTTTAAGCGACTTCGAAAATCAGAATGAGAGCGTTAATGTTGGGTGATGAAGGAGTGAATAAGTCGATTTGGTTCTCCGCTGGAGTTGCATTCGGACCATGGCAGAAATTTCGAATTCAACCTGTTCCAAGAAATATGTTAGATGCTGAACATCAGGAAGACGAGAACTACGGCTCTACTTCCAAAGTAGTCTCTGACCATAAGAAATATTGATTCCTGATGCCGCAGTACATGAGTCAACCGGCTAAACCCCTGCTAGCAATATTATTATGGGCCGAGACCTTCGACTTCCCTGTGACCTGAAGTTTGAGTCGCAACCAGAACAAGACACTGCAGGAGAAAAATACGTCAGCAAATTACAGCAGAGAATGGACGATATTCCAGACCGAGTTCGTTTGAACCAGCGATAGAATGAAGGAGACCCAGGACATCAAGGCCGATGCTGGTGGATATTAGACAGGTAACCTTGTTTGGCTGTACAATCCTAAACGAAGATCATGAATATAATAAAAAATCTCTTCCATCGAATATATAAGCCACCACGAGGAAAACCAGGGTAGTCCACTTCAATAGGTTGATTCCTTACGCCGGAAACCACGATCAAGTCCGCAACCTGAGACCACCGGAGGATGAAATGACGTTCCAGAGGTGCACGTCCCTGTACTCAAACGGACACAAAGTTTTACATGGGGTAACCCGAAAGGAGCCACGAGACCTTTTCAAGGTGCCTTCCGATTACGCATTAGCTCACAGTGTAGCAGAAGATCTCCAAATGTCCAGAGGCATTGCCGTAGTATTCTCCAAGAAGTTCGGTCGACTCCAGGAACTACGGGCACAGAACCCAGAATTTGGAGGGTTGCCAAAGCTGAGAAAGTGCCAAAGAACCATCTACTATCTTGTTACCAAGAAGCATCTCGAGACGAACCGACCTATGAAGATGTCTGGAAAAGCCTAACCAGATTTAGAGATACGATGCTGGATCAGAATCTTGTATTTCTTGCAATCCCAAAATTGACCTGTGTTATTGATGGGCTGGACTGGAGAGTTATAAGTTGGAGCCATCTGAACGAGTCACCGTATACTCTCGATAGTTCGAGAATGAAATAAGGAATCTGCTTGCCGGTATATAAGTCGCTCAACATGAGATGGCAGACAGAGTTGTAGTTGCGGAGATATAGTTCGTTGATAGAAAGAGTAGCGACAGTGATTGCTATAAATATTTTCAATGAATTAAATTATTGTTTAGATTGTGTAAATAAATTAGCAAATTATAGTCAAGTGTATTTTCACTACAATGCCATATTTCAATTTTTCAGCTTGTCGCTTACTCGAGAACATTTTATTCAATCGTTAGTTATTTTTTATTTTTGTATAATGATAATCGAATATGTCTCACAAAAGACTAACACACATCCATGAATTACTCTAACTTATGGTTTTTCTGGCCTCTTTAATTTAATCTTGGAAAACTAATCCCATTAAAATTTAATTTTCTGCGTAGGAGAAAGCCAACCTAATGAAATTATGGATACCCTAGAAAGGAACTATTAAAGAATCCCTCGAAGGGCAGAATTGAATAGTTGTTTGTGAAATACTTTGTGAGAAGGCAACACTTCTAAAATGGTTTTCAATTTCCGTGTATTCAAAAAACAATCTCCAAATGGAAAAATTACTATGTATTTGGGAAAGAGAGATTTTGTGGATCACATTTCTGGGGTTGAACCTATTGGTGAGCGATTTACTTTTCTTTTTCAACCTATGATTACATTGAAAGAAATCACGCATAGTTTTAATTTTATCACCGAATCGAATATTCCGAAGCTACGTTATAATCGATTTCAATGTACATAAGTTTAACTGTTGATTTCACGGAATATACTTATTTTTATCGTGTTCACCAAATATTCTCTAACAGATGGAGTGGTAAAGATTGATGATGAATACCTGGACCGACAGATATTTGGCCAAGTCATCTGCAGTTTCCGATATGGCCGTGAAGAAGACGAAGTTATGGGTTTAAACTTTCAAAAGGATCTATTTCTGGCCTCTGAGAAGATATACCCTCCCCCAGAGAAGTCTGTGAACACGAAGTTGCAGGATAGACTAATTAAAAAGCTGGGAGAGAATTGTTATCCATTCACTTTCACCTTACCGCCTAGTGCACCAGCTTCAGTTACTCTGCAACCAGGTATTTTCAGAAAACATTTGTATAGAACTTGAACACTTTCGGAGTTCCAGGCAATAATTTTAAATATTGAACGCATTCTATTTATAAGTATGAAATCAAATTTGGGCGGGTGAATCGCTTAATCATACATCACTGAGGATCTTCGTTAAGGACGTTGTTTACTTTATTAGGTTCTGTATACAGGGTGTTATTCTGAGGTTAGGTTATTCTGAGACAATTTTTTTATATCAATATAGGTAACTGGACAGAAAAAAGTTCTGGAGCAATTTCCGTGTGATGATACATTAATTAAAATAAAATTTATTTAAAAAACAACAGAAGTGTATATATATATCTTTATCAAAAATATTGCAGGGCATGTTAACAGGGACGCCACTGATGACAATTGAAAAACTTTCATCCTGAAAAAAATATATTTTTTTTGTAAACTTTGCAGATATGTTGGAACTGAAAAAAAAATGTTTTTAGAGATATTTGATTTCTTTGTTGAATTGATACATCCTGAATATCAGAAATGAGGTGGTTGCGGACGAATGTTCATATTCCTCTATATGAAAAAGATTGTCTTAAATTCATCCAAGATTTATCGCCCTTCAGGATTAGCATTCAATTATGAAATATCCTGTATATACTTTTCATTCAAAAAATATCAGATACAATGTCACAGTTTGTCGTTCGCATTTAATAAAAATCAGCTATGATGAACGGAAGTCTACAAGAAAAACGGAAAAACAGCAACTTGTGACAGATAACAATGAGGAAGTGAGAAGTAACAAAAAAGTTGGACCCACGTTTCGAATGAATGAATCAGGAGTAGGTAAAAGGCTACTCCAAGACCAGAATAATATTCACATCATTGAGGTGATAAATTTCAATATTGAACTCATTAAACCATAGCAAGATCCAATATACTGTCGAGTTTATAGGTCGAATTCTATTGTATGGAGAAGGTATACTTTCCCAGCAGAGGGGATAAATGTCCATAAATGTTCCTGCAGAAACTTTTGCAGACAGTTATTTGAATCGATCATTTTCATTTTGTTCCACGCGTACGGAGTACGTTTTTCATCCAGTCTCCCCTTACAATTTCTTCAGTTTCACGAGATCATAACATCATACCTTCAAAGTGGAAACCAATTGCGAATGCAAAACTTTCCTTGAACAACACCTGTTTTGGGTTGAACCATGTTTTGAGGAGTTCCATGAAAATATTTTGTAATATGTTTTTCTAAATGAATGTTTTCCTTTATAAAGCTTTCGCCGCATATGATTGTTCTAGCTCAAGAAATATGTAATAAATCGCTAGATAGATAGATCTTTATTCGAATAGGAATCCTAATATACATAAGAGAGATATAGTAAAAAAACAAAATATATGTATATATAAAGAAAAAGACGAAGTATATATCAAAACACATAAGTAGTACTTCTTCATAGTACCTACACTAATATTAGTTACATTATAAAATATAAATCCAAGTTTTCAAAGTTAAAATACATGATGAACCAGTTTAAAATTTGACTAGGTATATATTCATTGATCACATTTAAAAAATAATGAATATAATGAGAAATAATAACCATGAGAAATAGTTTAAAATGAAGGAAATATTGCACATAACCAAGAAAAAACTAATGACAAATATTAATCAAACATATTATTCACACTCATTATACCTGAATGTATTGCTTCAATTTGTCTTTGAAATTAAAATAAATAAATAAAATTGTTATATCCGTCAACCGGTTGCACCCCTACGTGCAACTATCAAAAGTCAGAGATTTGTGCGAGCTAGGGGAAGACGTAGCCCTTATCTTTCAATAAATGTGTTGTCATGCATGAGATACAATGCTGAGATTCGAACTCATGCTCTTTGAAGCGGACACTGAGCCCGGACGCCACCGCGGCCGGAAATGTATTAGAGAAGTGGATGCTTTAATGGCATCTGGTAATTTATTAAATTCTACAAAGCGTTTGAAAAATAATGAGTTTATAGTGTTGTGGTAAGAAGTTTTTGTACATAGATTTCATTTTTCCCACGGGTACTATAGTTATGGATATTTTTATTAAAAGTTACGTATTTCTGAAAATACTCAGCTGCCATGTTGTTAATTATTTTAAATATTAAAATCATAGTAAAATAAAAAAGTCATCTTTCTACTGAAAGCCAACTGAGGCTCATTAACATTGATCTAATGGGGGTGAGTCGACTAGATTTCAAAATAATCCTCATTCCACGATTTTGCAGTTTTTGCAGCATATTTATTTCATTCAGACTAAATAATCAAAATGTGGCTGAATTATTGAATTATACACTGTAATTTTAGACTCATGTTGAAGATAGTTATTCAGCCAGTCATATACTCTACCACCAACACCATATTATTTTTCTGTCGATCGTCTCAAAAACCCTCTTCAAGTCGAGAAATACGGCGATAACATGTGTATTATCATTTAAATTTTATTTAATATGACATAGTGTAAGTTGCAAGGCTGATTCAGACGAGTACTTTTTTCTGAATCCAGACGTTTATCCATTTAAATGCAATTCCGTGATACATATTTTATTAATTGTTTATATACTGCCATTTCTAGAAGTTTTTCAATTGGTGGTAAAGTATTTATTGAAATTCAAGATAACGTGTCCAATGGTTTCGGATACTTCTTTTAACATTCTGCAATTCAATGTTTTATACAAAGAAAATTTATTATCTAAGCTGCTGACTATTTTTCGTAAATCCTGCATGGAGAGTTCCTCAAAGCTATCAAATGGCAAATATAAGTTATTATTTGAATTAGTCCATATTTCAGTATTATTTGTTCCTTGAATAATGTTCTGAATACTTCCAATACAATATTCATTGAAATAATGTGATGTCCCCCTACTATCATTCGAAACTATTTGCCCATTGCCTGTGTCAAAGCTTATACGTTGTGGAATATCCTGATTTGTATTCCTAACAATTTTTTAAGTTTTCCAAATTTCGTTAGGATTATTTTTAAACCCATCTATTTTATCGTAGTACAGTACTTTTCTTTTTTTATTTTTAAAAAGTTTACAACACTATTTCTATGTTCTTTGGAACGTTGCCATTTTATATGTTTTTCATTATCAACACAAGTCTTTATACGTCCTATCCCGTATTTTATCCAATCATATGCCTCATAGTCAAACCATGGAAAAATTGATTTATAATGGCTTGTTTCAATTGATGCAATCGTTAATAACTTTCTCACATTTTTTTACGATTTCTTCATAAATAACTTCCACATCAATTGAGTTGAGCCCAAGTTGAAGTTCTGCATGATCAGTTCAGTTTTGATGTTATTTAGATTTTCAATTTTCAGATTTCTAAATTGTTTTACGTTATTATTTGGTTTGATGATATTGAATAAATTAAGTGAGATAACAGCATGATCGGTAATTTTCGGGCAGTCATGTACGACAGTGATCAAGAAATTACTCAAAACATAATCAACTAATGTTGAACTAGTATCAGTAGTACGAGTAGGTTCAGTTACACATTGTTCAATTCCATAGGTAGTTTTGCCTTTTCTTGCCATAAAATGAATTTGACATTAGGTCCAAGTTGAAATCACCGACTAAAACACAATGATTATTGGAAGAAAACAAAACGTCACAAATCATTTCAAAATCCTCAACGAATTTTGAATCAGAGCTTAAAGGTGAGTGGTATAAACATCCAACTAAGCTTACTTTTGTTAAGAAGTCAATTTTCAATACCTAACACCAATAGTTGCCTAGTAGTTTAAATGTTTTGAAAACAGAAAAATTATAGTCATTCCTAATATAAAGAATTATACCTCCTGTATGTCTACTGTTTGAATCGCATCGAACATGATTGTAATTTTCAAGTTTAATTTCAGTCTTATAAATATCTGCTGTTGTTCTAGTTTCACTGAGTGAGATGACTTTAGGATGGTAGCAGGTAATGCTTTCCTGGATTTGATCCCGATTTTTTACAATACTTTGAGCATTTAAATAAATTATATCTGCATTATATTGTATATTAGGGTTTACTGAAAACTTCCTTGCTCTTGTTCATCCACAATGGTTGGCTTGTTGATTAAAAGTTTTGTTATTACATCCATTATCAATTAGGTTTTCGAGTTTATCTTTGACTGAGTTAAAATAATCGCTCTGAGCCTTGGTCTGACCTCCATAAATTCTCACACCAGGTATTTTGTAAATAGGTTTGTTTTTTAAAAGTAATTTAGCATTTTCAGATGACTTTAAAATAACCTTGATAGGTCTAATCTCGTTAGATACATACTTTCTTAATCTGAACATTTTCAAATCACTTTTCTCAATATTGTTGAAGTTTTTTAATACTTCAATAGCTTTGATGTCTTCGGAGCTTCTTTCTTGCTGAGATTTTATTTTTGATTAATTTATATTGAATACAATGATATTTGAGGCACGGGACTGCCTTTCTACCATGTCACGAATCCAGTCTTCCATTGAAGAAGCGCCGATTTTTCCCGAGTCCACTAAGTTTTTGACCTTATCTACTTCTTCTTCCCACTTATCTATTTTTATGAGTAGTTTGAGAATCAGTCTAACTCCATTTTGGCAATCTTCTCAGTAAAATTTGAGGGCTCTTTTTCCTTTCAGGTCCATCACTTTCATTTCACTTGTATTAAAACCTGAACATTTTCTATGAGTTGAACGTTGACAGCTATCACATAATAACGTAGTTTTTCCCGATTTCTGCGTACACACATTCCATTTCTTGTTGGTAAAATAATTTGATTTGCCTCCGGACTTTAAAAAGATTTCAATAAGAAATCCTAGACAAACGGGTGATTTTATTTTTATCTTTTTTACCCTCACTTAACTTAGTTTTTATCAGAACTGAATTATATTGTTTTTATTTACTGATCTGTAACTTCACATACGGATTAATCACAAATGCAACCGAATTTCTTCCGTAGAGTAAACTTTTTGTCCATTTAATTGAATGCACTATAAAAAACTGCACTGTTTGATATGAAATACGAAATTATTCTTTCTGTATAACTCACTAAATATACAGTTTTAATACTACACTACATTATGAGCAGTATTCTCATTTCACTATGTTGATACGTTTGGGTATTAGGCGACGATATTTTTGGTTCAATTTCAAACTGACACCAAAGCAAACAAATTATTTTTTTCATATTAAAAGTAAATTGAAGTACAAAAGTATAGAGTATAAAAAAGTAAAATTCTTTTGATGCCACCAGACCCAGAGTATGGGCATGTTTTTATATTCACCAAATTGGTGTGGTGGATTCCATTCGACCAATAGTAACACTGTAAATTTCAAATGGACAAATCAAAGGGCGAGTTTGCAATCCACCACACCAATTTGGTGAATATAAAAACATGCCCTATGGTTTTAAATCCGTCCGGATTTAGGCTTGCCTCCCCAAAGCCAGAATGCCCAACCTTATATTTGACAACTCACTGGTTTTCGTAATTTCACCATCATCTCGAAGGCAAAGACGTAGATTTGTAGGTCCAGCCACGGCTTCTTATATAAATGCATGGATCTTGTATGAGGGGTTGAAGGGGTAGGTAATAGTCAGAAAAGTCCCACCAACCAGCTTTATTCACCAAAGCAAAATGGTGGATAATAATAACGCAACTGTTAAAGTAAAAATGTGTAAAATATCAAAATTTGTAAAGAAATAAACCAACTGTAAGAATTCATACAGTCCGTATATGCAAATAAGCAAAAATAATATGAAGTAGTTATGTTGAATAAAATGTTAAAAATTTGTTTAGAAGTTTATGGAATTTTATTGGGAAACGTATATTTATGATTTAGTTTGGGAGCGAATTATTAATTGTGGGGCCTAAGTAATTTGTTCATGTGTGGGACAAAAAAAAGGATATTTTAGTCTGGTATCATATCTGAAGTTGGGAGCACTCGAGAGTGTGTTTTTTTTTGTATAAGCAGTTGCCAACATTATAGAAATGTATTTATCTGGGATAAAAGAGCTTGATTTCATTCAGTTTTCGTTCTGAAGAATAGTTATGGGTTTTCCCAAAATAATTTTATAAAAATATTTCAATACATTTTTTACTTGAAGTAGATAGGTTTTCAATGTTCCACTCCAAGCAATTATTCCAAAAGTGAGGTGTGGTACTACCAAAGCATTTTCAGGATTTGCAGAATGAATAAATTATAGATCTTAGTTTTTTTGTGATGAATTCTATACATGAGTATCCTACTTCAAATGACTATCGATATGCTCACCAAAGTATTTTACGCTCGTGGCTGAATTTATCTTGAGTGTTTTGTGATTTTCCTCTATTCCTAATTAGGAAGATTTGTTTTGTATGAGCTGAAAGAAATAGAAAAAGTTTTATCAAAATTCAAGGTTACTAATTTATTTTTAAACCATTTCTCAATTTAAATGAAATCTTTATCTACTTTTATTTCAAGTTTTTCCTTATCTAATATATAACCGTATCGTCTGCAAATCTGTCTAATATATAATCGTATTGTTTGCAAATGTGATAATTTTCCTAACTGTACCAAAAAAAAGAGATTCACGTACAGAATTAATAGCATGTAACCTAAGTCCAATCCCTGAGGCACACCGTATTTCAGAGTTCCTGCAGTACTTGAGGATCCATTTATGTTCACGAATTGATTGGTTATGTTCTGTAGACAGTTCCGAAATAGATTTAATTGTAAACCCTGTACTCCAATATCCTCTAAGGATTCGATTAAGAGTAAAAAACACACTGTGTCAAAAGCCTTCGCTAGGTCTAGAAATATAGCTAGCAATTGTTTCTGATCATCCAGATCACGATTCTTGGGTTGAAATTCTTTCTTGGAATCCATATTGCTTGTCGGATATTATTTCATTTAGATAATTCCTGATTCTTTGTTCAATGATTTTTTTGAATATTTTAGCAAAACAAGGTATCAGGGATATAGGCCGGTAGTTTGTTTTGAATAATGTTTTTTTATATATAGGTTCTACCACTGAGATTTTGAAGATGGACGGAATTTCCAGTATCGATTATAACATTGATAAGAAAGTATAGTGGCTCTGAAATGAACGGAACAATTTGTGTGTTTCAGCTTTTATAGTCGATTGCTTTCTTATTTTGAGATTTCCAATAACTTTTTTTATTTTTTTTTATTTCGGCTAGCGAGATAGAGAGAACGTGTTACACATTTTCTTGGTGGTTTTTAATTCACATCTGTAGTTATTTTCTTTGCGAGATTTTCGCCAATGTTGATAAAGTTATTGTTGAATTATAATAATGAAACTCCCCCAAAAATACCCATAGAAGGTACCCAAAGGCATAGCCTGTGCGGGTAGAGACCGGCTATTATTATTATTTGCCGTGGCGCTCCGGGGCGACTTACAGATTTTTGGTGGCGTATTCAGCTGTAGAAAACCCCGGAAAACCTACAGTACCTGGTATCTAGACAAATCATTTTGCCTATCGACTCCTATGAAATTGAGAACAATTTTCTCATTCCCAAATTCGAACCTGTCCAAATGCAAGCGGAAGTTTCAAAGGGCATCTTACCGCCTCGCTACCGGCAAACTCATTTGATACATCCAGTGGATTTGTTAGTTAATTATTGTCGTTGTTTATTATAGGAATATTTGTATTGTTAGACGATTTTGACTGTAATGTATTTTCCTTTCAGAGCAACTTGATTATTTTTATTACCGATTATTAGTTTCCTATAGTACTCAGTTTTTCTGGTTTGAAGAAGTTTTCGAATTTCTTTCTCGTATCCATTATATTCCAATTTAAGTTTTAAGTTATTTGGGTTCCATTTTGTCAATGAGAATAGTTCGTTTTGTTGTTAATTGATTTTATTGCTGCATGTGTTTTCTTTTTCGTTTATCAATTTGTATTTTATTCGTAATTGTACACTTTTCAGTGTTGGCTTTTCCCATGGCTACTGGCAAGTGCGTCTACGAGAAGAAGACCAGCAGTATACGGTTGGAACCATTATGTCACTAACGTTTTGGGTTGGCTAGTGCTGTTTTTCCTTTTTCATGTTTTTTCAGTTTGGTTTTTGGGGATGAGTTTCAAGCTTTCGATATAACTTTCATTGATGACATTTTGGTGCAAAGCTCATCGGCCAAAAAACGGAACACTTGCGAAAAGTATTCAGCAGATTGTAGCAGAATTTACTGTAAAACTTTCAAAATTCCAATTTTTCAGAACTTCAGCGGTTTATAGGACTGTCAGTATGATAAAATCTCCTTATATAGATTTGTAGAGTTATCAGCGCCTCTCACCCAATTGCTCAAAAATGAATGTACCCGTTAATGGGGGAAATCTCAAGTTGATGCTATTCAAAAATTGAAGCAGGAAGAAGTGCTTCTGTACCATCCGAATCCAAAACTAACTTGGCATATATAATCGCGCCATTTTTTCAGATTATTGGTGATAGAAGGCCTATGCCTCACATTTTTGCTCGAATGTGAAAGGCGATACACCGCCTTTGAAATGGAGATCCTAGCGGCTTTGTGGTCTTTTTAGCGTTGGATGATTTATTTGCTTGGTAATTCCGTGGTTTTGTATACTGATTGCAAGGCCATAACTTTGATAGATTCGTGCCCATTGTTATCTCTCAGGATCACCAGGAGTTTTTTTTCTCAGTGGAACATATTTCTGCTAATTGAAATGGAGCAGCTGATGCCCTTTCTAGGTATGCTTGTGTTCAGTTCCCCACACCCAAAGACGTGCCGAAGTTTTTTCAAGAACTACGAGTTGAAAAGATCACCATGAAAACTCGCATGCAAAGTTGACAAGCATAAAAAGCAAATTGGAAACTGAAGAAAAATTGCAACTTTAGTTTGCCATCCATCAGGATGTTATTCAGAACGGCTTCACATGAAAATACCTTTCTTCTTTGTGTCCTGAAGTACTGGGTTACAAATTTCAATAAGACTTATCCTAATCGCTTAGGTCAATATGGTTATTGGAAGATTTGGGTAGCTATGGGACAGGAACTATGGTGACATGTGCCTGGAAAACGAAAAATGTTTTATATTTCAGAGATTTCAAAACCTCGGCAACTGCAGATAGTGCCACCTGATAAATCAGACATTGTGACCATGAACATATACGGTCCACTGATTCGTAGTCGTGGGGGCAAGTTATATTTTGGTTATATGTAATTTTTCCACCAAATTTGTTGTTGGGTATGACCATTGAAAAAGGCAAAGTCACGTGCCAAGTTGAAGCAGTACTTCCTCACCTACGGTTTGGTCTAAACCATTCTGCAAGATCGGAGAACTGAGTTTTCCTCTAAGTTAGGGCAAAATACAATTAGAGAGGCAGTTATCAAACTTGTTTACATTTCAGTCAGACACTCAAATGCCAATCCCTCAGTGCGTGCCATGAGAGAACTAGACAGGCTGTTTCGCACTTGCTGTAGTAACCAACACTCTCGTGGGGCTTATGAGGTTTTCAATTTCCAAAAATTCCTCAATACTGTCGTACATGAGTTCACAGGTTTTTCAACAAACAAGCTCTAGCTAAATCGGTCTTTGCGCCTTCTTCCATCTGAAATCGGAAATCCTTTGAAACATCCCCTTGATTTACTTTCTGGAAATGATTCTATATTAGCTGAAACTACCCTGTAAGCTAAGGCAGCACAAAGGATGGTAAAGAATCTACAAAAGCTCTATCATAATTTTTCAACTGGAAAGTTAGTTTTGTTGAAGGCCAACAATCATTCATCTGCTCTTAAGGCAGAAACTAAAAATTTTCTTTTTCTATTTGAAGGGCCCTATGAGTCAAAAAAAAGATCAGTGAAGCCACTTACCGTTCCGTCAAATCTTATAATAATAATAATAAAAGAGAAACGGAAATATTTCACGCCAGTCACCTGGAATGTATCACGTACTATCTCCAGTTCAATGAACTCTTGTTGCATTGCAGTTTGCAGTAGATAGACTAAGACAATTCTAGTAACAGCATAGGGGAAACAGTGTGTGTGAGAGAGAGAGAGAGCATCCGAGCATGTGAGAGAGTTGGATGATCGCTGCGTGATGTAGTCGGAGTAGATCTAGTGCTAAGATAAGGATTCTCCAGTAGAGAGCGTTACATGGATTTTTGATGAAAATAATAAAATTGAACAAACAAAGATGCGCCAGGTTGTGGTTTGAACCCACCATCTTCAGATTACGGAGCGCTGACTGAACACACTAGGCTAGGAACCTCGTTTGAAAGGTAGCTGTACATATTGGTTATACTGCTGGAAATGACGTACGGTTCCTTTTTTATTTTTTTGTTAACACTGGTATTCGGGGTTGCCACCGAGTGGGCGACATCTACATTTTGAAATGTGTACGTCAAACTCCGGCAAAACAAACATTCTGCCATAAGATCTGATGTTAATAAATTATTGATTATTTTTTTGTCGTTTTATATTTAGTTCAATTTTTTTTATAGCTTTGATAGGACTAGTAAGTCAAAGAAATGTTGTTCAGTGCCGCAGTGCAGGAATTATTTATCTTCATATGTGTCCATGCAGTCTTTTTCCAGAAACCAATAGTGCCAGAAATTTGCTAAAGCATGGGGAATTAGACTGAATTGGAAGATTTCACTCTCAGTACGATATATTTTGTTTATAATAATTGGCGTAAATCTATCCAGTTATTTTCTAGACACAAGAAGCAAAACATTTATGCTGAATTTATGCTGAAGTTTTGAGTCGGAAGTTGTAAGAATATTCGTCAATGATTGGTTAGAGTGAACTGTTCAACCAACTTGCGACTCAAAACTTCGGCATAAATCCAGCATTAAACGAGTGAAGGAAGTGGTCATTCAATCCCAAAGACTTCCAGAAACAAGTTCATCAAGGCAACGAAATGTTAACCGATCTGGGAGAAAATGCTAACAGGATTTTTTAACTGTAATTGTTTAATGATTTCAATACTTTACAAGGTTAGACGTTGTTGATGGTGCAGAAGTTACAGGATCTAGAGATGTTTTATCAGTTCAGTGCTTTTCATTGGATGTAGCCAGTTCACTTTCAGTCCAGGAACAGATTCAGCAGTATGTCAGTAACACGGAACCACTTCCCACTAAATAGATGAATTTACAGACAAATCTGTTTGTACGATCTCAGAGCTAATCTTTAATCAGACAATAATATGATGTGTTTTACTGGTGTTGACAGAAAGTTTGTGAAAATATACTTAATTCAGAAGATATTCCAGATAATCTCCAAGCAACACTCACAAGCAACACTGTGAAGTCTTTGAGAGATTTGTACGATCTAGGGAATACTTATCCCTCACCTTCTTGAATGTGTGATACCATGCACGAAACCATCAGTGACTCTATTGAGTTTCGAACCCATACATCTATCGATGATTGGATTGAGAAGCAATTGTTTAAGCCACATGCCACCATCGCTCGTGACAATACTGAAATGCAACCATACTTTTCGCTGACACAGTTTTAAGTGATCCTAGTAATATATTGTTGACGGTTTTGCTTCATTATTCGAAAGTGTTTACTCAGAGTGCTAGAATCAATATTTTAAATAAATCCCTCATCTATGTAATGTGTAACAACTATAATAAGATTTGTTAATACTGTGACATAAGTATAAACAAAATTAATGAATTTTTAAGGGGAGCCAAGGTTTGCTTTTAAAAACATTCATATTGTTACTTAAAACTGTTTGCACATTATTGTAACTACATAAATTGTCCTTTAAATGGTTCTACTATTGGACAGTAAATATATTTTTATTATTTGATACATGATACTGAAAACTTGGACTGTTAATCGAATTATTTCATATGTTGACTACAGTAACAATTATTTTGTATAGGTAATAAATGAAATGATAATTATTTCCAAATAACAGTTCTTTTTAGTCAAAATTAAATCAAGATGAAAGGATGTACTGAGGTGTCACAAAAATAAATTTCACATGTAACCCTTTCACAACATTTCAATACAAATAGGTATGTGCACTTTGAAAACAAAATGTGTATGGAGGTGTCAATGTGGGGTGACGTGAATAATTCAATTCATTATTACTAACTGGATCGGGATATTGAAGAATTTCACAAATTAGGTATTTCACACAATCAAAACACTCTATTAACAAGTTCAAATTCTCTTTTTCAACTTCTTCACTGGGTTTGAATTCATATCGATGATTCTTTTCAAAATGGCAGAAGTCCATTGCTCTTTCAGCATAAACTGCCTCAACATTTTTTGTCTGTCCCAATCCCAAACTTGCTTGACATCAGTACAGCTCAACTCGTTTAGTTCTTCATGACTGCAACTACATGTTTATAGAATCCAGATTGGCCCCCTTTGCAACTGCATTCACAGTTTCCCTTCATAACTGGTGTATCTGGAGATCCCAATCCAATTTTCAGTTCATGAGGAAAATTTCAAGACGGAAGTTTGCAGAGAAAGTCCAAACACTCGTCGCTCATCGATATTCTCTACCTCACATATAAATATATAAAACATGATTGGCATTGAATACTGCATCCCCTTCAACCACAGATCTACTTTTTCCGATTAAATATTGAAAATTTTCAGCCGAATGAACCTTTACCAAAGGCATTTTAGAGGAAACAAAGTTGAGACGTAAAGTATTCATAAAATTAAAAAAAAAAATATCAAATATGAACAAAACATCTAAAAGTCATCAACTGTCACTGTGACTAATGTGACGTTTGCTTTGTTTTCCCGGAGTTTTGAAAGGCCCCCTGGTGTCATTGGCGACCGCGAATATCATTGGAAACATATACATGGCTGCTCAAAAAGTCTCATTCAGAATTGAAATGATTACAGGATGATTGGAAAATATATAAGAAAAAAATTTGTGAAAAATTATAGGAGGATTTCAGAAATGAGGCATTTATGAACATGTGTTAGTGGGGTTGTAGGGTGTGTCAATGACAATCAACAGTTGAAATAATAAGTGATATAATGGCATCTGACTGACGAGTACAAACATAAGCTTGAGGGATCATGTAGATGTATGCAACAATTGAATGAAAACATTCAAATTTACGAGGTTATTAAAATCACCTGGAGTCTACTGGATAATTTAACTATTTTGGATAAACCCTTCGAACGTAGTACATTCCAAACAAGTTCTCTCTTACGTAAAATTTGTTGGATACAATACTCACTTCAAGAAATCACTTTGTCATGTATTGTCATATTTTTCATGTGAAAGTCAGTTAATATATATAGTTCTCTCCGATCAAATAACACAACCTAGATGAGTAAATCGCCGGACACGCATTAAAATTTGTGTGTAAGAAACATCTTCCCCCAACGGCAGTGTCATGCATTGTTAACAGAAATATTGAGGTTCAATAAAATAGAAATAATGGAAACCTAATATCGAATGGAAACCTGAAATTATGACGGAATTATCTCCACAGGATTTTGAGAACAGTCGAAGCTCTAATTGACATGTTTTTTCATAATTTATTCATTTTACTCTTTTCCAACTCGGTTTTCTTTCCTCGATAGTTACGACAATGGTAGCTTACCTATGAAATGCTCTAATTGATATGTTTTTTCAGAATTCATTCATTTTACTCTTTTCTAATTCGGGTTCCCTTTCTTGATAGTTACAAAAATGGTAGCTTACCTATGAAATGACATATTTTGATTTTCAGCATCAAATGGTCTTTTACACATTTCACAATGCTTTACCATTGCTTAATAATAAAAACTAACGACAGTTCAACAAAAATTAACGCAGAATTTGCCCTTTATTCACGAAAAAACACTTCAATAAGCCAAAGACGAAAAAAACAGAGATGTTTCGTTGTTGATCTATCACATTTAACATTCGATATTCCAAATGCAGTGTTGCCGTACTGACTAAACTATATCGACAACGAATAATCTCCGTTCGGCGATGGAAATACTATCGTTTTTACATGCTCCCAACAAGCTGCAATGAACGTTTCAATTGCCTTCTTATTGCTATATATTTCATCTAAGACAGTGTTCAGTATTCAGGAAAATCTCACCTTCAAACTATTATTATTTTATGATTCACCTAGGTATATATTGAATCGCGCTGATCTATATCTAGGTGTTCGGTAGTTTTCGGGATTGCTCGAAAAAAGATATAAAGATCGATCGATGTGTTCGAAAGAACGACTACCGAATTTTTCGTCCCTCTTTTTCGCATGAAAAGTGAACCACTTTGTTTCCCTATAAAACGGTTTTCCAATTTTCCGAGTGTAAACCGGTTGTTCATCATAAATTTGCTCAATTCAAAACTCCAAAAGGTGATAGAAGAAAGAAGAACCGGCAAGAGAGCTCTTGAGAAGAGGCATCCACGCCGTTTGGAGTTTCCAACACCATACCTAAAACCGTTACAATTACTGTAAGTCGCATTTTCCTTTTCATATACAAATTAAAGTTATAACTAGATTTGACATTCCCTCGCAATATTTCTCCCGATCTACCTGGTAAACGTCCACTTTTCAAAACCACATTGCTATCGAGGAAAACAATAATTATTTTCTATTTATTTTGGCTCTTCCACGCACATTTTTTGGTCCTTCGAGTCGGATAGATCAGTGCTTTCAATCAAATGTCAAATTTGGACGCAATTCCCATTTTGTCAAAATTTTAAATTCTCAAAATATAGCCTAAAACTATTTAAATTTTCGAATTTTGCATTTATCATATTCCCACCTGATCATTCTCACAAAAACTGAGCATTTTCGCGATTTTTCAAGTATTCTTGACCCATCCGTCACGAATATTAAGTACTATATTCACGCAAATTTTATAATTAAATTTTGTGTTCTTGTGATTGCCATTACTTTCTTTCTTGTGCACCTCTTGACCTGCGACATATGTGGGAGGTGGAGCTTAGGTCGGCAAGACTCCTATCGTGTCCAGTGGAGATCGTCGCGAATTGACCCATATTCAAGTCCTCAGTCAGCTGACCTACTCTTGTTTACATTTTTTTGTCTGAGTTCGATTTACTTAGTGAATACGCCAAAACAATTATTTGAATTTCAATTTTCAAAATGTCTACGGCAGAAAAGTTAAGACGCTGTTTAGCCCTTAGGCAGAGTTCTATTAATGAAATATGTACTATCGAAAAACTTGCACAGGAAGCAAAAATAGATTGTAAAAATGTCAACCTCTTCGAAGTGCGCTATTATCATGCGGACACTATACGCGAAGATTTCATTAAACACCATAACACCATTTTGCAGCTTCTAGCCGCAGATGAAACTGCGGACTTAAGCACAGAAGATACGATCAAAGAAGTCTTCAATAAGGCTTATTTTAATTCGCAAGTTCTTTTTGAAGAGCTTTGTAAACCTAAAGACGATCCAAGTGCATCTATCATGAATTCAACGCAATTGAAACCTTTTGCTTCGCAATCTAACGCAAGCTTAAAGAAGCTGAATTTAATTACATTTGATGGAGATTTGAAAACTTTCTCAAGTTATCGCGATATGTTCGATGTTTTAGTGCATAATAACGAGAGTTATTCTCCTATTGATAAATTTTCTTATTTGTTATCCTCACTACAGGGTCCGCCTCTCGCACTTGTACAAATGCTGCCTATGACTGCTGCAAACTATGAAACCGCATATAATAGTTTGATTAAATACATTAGACTCTGAGTCGGCGCGCTCATTTGAATTGCAACATAAGGATGCAACTGAAATTCCTGATTTTCACGTTTTCGAGGACTTTCTGAACAAACACTGTCTTGCTTTAGAAACACTTTCGTTTTCAACGCCAAATCGATCACAAGAAAACACAAAAAAATATGTTGATAAGAATAAGTCGAATCAAACGAAAACGCCACGACCTTATTCATTCTTTTCCAAATCTGAAAATCAGAATAATACAGACTATAGTCAGTGTAGTCTCTGTGAAGGTAGTCATCGGCTTTCCTCTTGTAAGGAATTTTTGAAAAAATCTCCGCAGGATGGATTCAAATTCGTTCGAAGTTTACACTTATGTTTCAATTGTTTGAGCTCTATTCACGATTTGCAACATTGTCGATCGACCCATAATTGTAGAACATGCAATGGACGTCATAATACCCTTTTGCATCTTAACAAAAATTTAAATTCTTCCCCGTCCAATCAAATTTCGCTGGAAAATCCGACTACCTCAGAATGTCATAATGTAGTACAGACCAATCACTCCGCTATGTCTGGAATGACTAGAAAACACGCAGGAGTCTTACTTGCGACTTGCCTTGTAGAAGTACGCGATAGTAGAGGTAATTATAAAACCTTCAGAGCTATACTGGATTCAGGGTCAATGACGTCACTGATAACGCAAAAATGTTATAATTCTCTTGGTTTACCCAAATCTAGTTCCCCAATTATTGTTCAAGGTCTGGGTGAATCGCAACCTCTTTCTTGTTCAGGGGAAGTTACATTTTATTTGAAACCAGTAGGAAAATTGAAACCTGTACTAACAATAGATGCGCTAATCCTGCCGAAACTTTGTGATAGATTCCTTGCAAGCCTATCTCGAAAGGAAATTGGTCCCATATAACCGACTTACCCTTAGCATTTTCCACCCCTGCAGATATTGATATCTTACTCGGGGCGAGTATATATTCAAATGTCATGTTGAATAATAAAATATCTGGAAGACCAGGTGAGCCTGATGCGTTCGCGACTATTTTTGGGTATATTTTGCTCGGTTCAACTTTTACATCTGACGTCCCGGTCTATAGATCATTTTTTACTACAACTTTCGAAACTCCTCCATTAGAGGAAATAGTTCAAAAATTTTGGCAAATTGAGAATGTACCCGAAGTGAACTGTTTGTGTTCCGAAGACGAATATTGTGAAAAATACTTCAGTGACATAGTCAAACGCAATGAAGAAGGGAGATTTATTGTATCTCTACCGTTTCGCGAACCATCACCTTCCTTTCGAGGCATGCGCAATTTAGCCTTAAAACGTTTTCACGTACTTGAACGCCGTTTTTATTCAGATATCGCACTGTATAATGAATACTGCAAATTTATGGAAGAATACTTAAGTCTAGGTCACATGACACGTATAGAAAATCCTGATATAAATGATTATTCATACCACATCCCCGACCACTGCATAATCAAACCAGGTAGCTGTACCACGCGCTTGAGAGTTGTTTTTAATGCAAGTGCCAAACTACCTAATGGAAAGTCACTGACTGATTGTCTTTTTCCTGGACCCAAGCTACAAGCGGATATTGTAGCAATTCTATTGAATTTTCGCACTCATGAAGTCTGTTTTTCCGCAGATATACGTATGCATTATCGACAAATTTTGGTCAGTCCCAATGACTGTAATTATCAACGCATATTTTGGAGGTTCTCTCAGGATGAACCTGTTCAAGAATTCATGCTCCGAACAGTAGTTTATGAAGTTAACGTTTCACCTTTTCTCGCGATACGCACCCTCCAACAACTCTCTCTTGAGGAAGAAAACAAATTTCCTCAAGCCGCTAAGGTCCTTCGTCACGATACTTTCATGGATGACATTTGCACGGGTTCGTCATCTCTCCAGTCTGCAATTGAGCTCCGAGATGAGTTGATTACCTTGTTACGCAACGGTTGCTTTGAACTCCGTAAATGATCATCTAACTCTCCTGAATTCTTATCAGTCTTTCCTGAATCCGATCTTTGTACTAACCCATTATCTTTAGATAATAATTCTGATTCTTTGAAAATACTAGGGATGGAATGGCATCCATCTCCATACAACCCCTGGATCGCGCATGCACAAAACGGTCAATATTATCCGACATTTCAATGGTGTTCGATCCGACAGGTTTGGCAAGTCCAGTAACATTTTTCACAAAGTATTTAATGCAGAGAATTTGGAAATGCCAATTGGGGTGGGATGAGACTCCCGATGATGACATCCTACACATCTGGAAGCGTTACAAGTCGGAGTTGACACTTTTATCAAACATTCGCATCTCGCTTACTATTTTCATCTAATATAACTAGCGTAGAACTCCACGGCTTTTGCGTTGCCAGTGAAAAGGGCTACGCATGTTGAATTTATATTCGTGCTCTTTACGCTAATGGTGAATATACTACTTCATTCTTAATTTCATAAAACTAAAGTCGCTCCTATAAAAAATAAACGTTCAACCATTCCTAGATTGGAACTGCTTGGTTGCACACTCCTCGCCAAACTGATATCCTATGTTCTTGGAATTTTTCAGACAAAAATTAATTTTGATGAAATTTATGCATGGTCCGATTCGCAAGTTGCACTTGCCTGGATCATATCCTCTCCCGAACGTTGGAGAACTTGTATTTCCAACCGAGTGTCCTATGTCCAGGAAAAGGTTTCCCCCTCCTCTTGGCAGAGTTGATCTGCCAGATGTTAGCCTCTTCTGACATCTATTATTATTATTATTATTAAAATCTATCACTTCAATTTCATTTTGGAGAATTTGTAAATCAACTTGCATCCTATTAACCACATTAGTTGTTATTGGATTGATTTCATCCGCGTATTCTTTAGTAGCTGCATCTGTACCGTAGGTCGTTTGACATTACTCAACTTCAAATTATTAAAATATGTTCTGATGTGTGTAACAAACCACTACCAGATGGTGCAGAAGGTTCCAATTTCTGCTTTTTGTTTAAGCTGCTACGTCTGAACGTATCGATAACCATTTCGAAAATTTTCATTGATTATTGCGATAATCTCAGAATGCTATCAATAATTTGAGGCGATCACATATTACGTTGGTGTCACCCCTGTAAATAAACTCCATGGGTTTGAGATCATATGTTATATTTTCTGCAATAGGATAATGTCAACCAGTGCCTATTGTTCTAAGACAATTCCCTGGAGGAAATATTGGTCCAATGATGTGAGAGTCATATATCCTCTGACTATCTTTTGGATAATATCGGATATTTTTGTAAGCACGTGATACATCCAAAATTGATTTATACAGTTGCAAATCTTCATTATTCATTATGATTTTCAGGCATATCAAAGAATATCAACTCATATATACCGGGTGTTCCTTTCCATTGATAATCAGCCATTTATATGATTCCGTTACGTTTGTCAAAATCTATTTCTGTTTGGCCAAGAAACTATTTAGAAGATCCACCAACTTATATTTATATATACTTCATCGATTTCTGTGCTACTTGACCAATTTTTAATAATATACGATTGAAACATTTTACTTGCTTGCTTGCTTGCTTCTCTTGTTCGTGGTCAGTTTTTGTTTCAGTTTCGATGGTAGCTCGAGACGTTACATTTACAAGTTTCTTCAATGGAGTAGATATAGGTTTGGAAATTTCCTGTAAGGAATGGTCTACTTTAGATTTACCCAACTTCAAAACCAGATAATTTTTTTCGAATAAATTTTGCAATTTCGTTTATTTTATTCTTTTGTATGATATCAACCTCTTTACTTAGTGGTTTCATATTCACGAATGACGTCATATATATCTATTACACATTTATAGATTCGTCAAAACCTTGACGATAGCGACCACCATGCAAATCGTAATCTTTTGCAAGGACCAATGTTCCATACTTCTGCGTCACTTTTCATGACGCAGAAGTAACTTTGCTCCTGACGGGGAGGTATCTCTCGATGGCCGCGTCCATCGAGTTCTCGCTGTTGGTGGGTGGGTTGAGGGCTGAAGATGACGTGTTCGCCGAAGAGTTTCGGGGGTGGTAGAGTGGGGTAAAAGCGTTTCATCCTAAGTGGCGCGCGTCTTTTCTGCAAAAAAACATGGTGGCGACGGCGGCGGCGAAACGTGGTGGATCGGTAAATGCTGCTGCCCCATCCATTTACCATCGTCAATTTGCATATTTTGGAAGCGTTTGAACATACGCAGCTTGTGCTCGTACTCTGCTTTGTGCGCCTTGAGCTCGCGTAAATTTTGCAAGTGCCAAATTCGAAACAGTGTCTCACGGCACAATTCACTTCTATTTCTCCGGCTGATTCAAACTCTGCTTTGCTTCTCGAGTGTCGGTGGAGGAGTTGTGATGACTGTACTTGTAGAAGCCGCAATATCGACGATGTGTGGCCTTTTAGGTAGATCGAGCATACACTTCAGCAAAAAATCGAATTTTTGATTCCCCTTCACGTATACCATATCAGCCTCGTTGATGAGGCGCAGCACTTCCTGGATGATGGTCACCTCGTGGAATTCGACATAGCTATCAGAGTATGGAATGTCGTGGATATTCCTCTCCAAATATCGTACTTGGCGTTTATCCGCCTCGCTCAGGTCATGGAATTGCACTACGGCTTTGATTGAATAAGAAGTGGTTTGTGCGATGCCTGTCGGTGATCGCGAGTTCTTTGGGTTGGAATTCGCCGCCCACACAAAAACCGTGGATGTCACAGGCTACGAGATTCATCTTGTAGGAAGTCTGACTGCGAACTGACGATCCCGACCTGTCGAAGCCTGCATTTCACAGACACAGTGGATTCCCCCCACTACCCACTGCTACCACTGTATGTCACTTTTTATGCCAGATGACGTTCGATCTCGTTCAAGGGCAAGTGTTCCATGATACAGTCGTTTATATTGAAGCAATATGCTCGAGTATTGGCGGGAAATCCAACTCTGGCCTCGATGTCAAGCTTAACATCGACAGTGGAGGATTTTAAGAATTCCGCTCTGCGGAAACAGTCTATTACGAACACGGTGGCTCTGTTTTTGAATGCTCTCTAATAGAGTAGAGGACGCTTCTTCGGACAATTGGCATAGCTCGGATAGAATTCCGTGTAGGCTGGATGGGCTTCGACAAAGTTGTTCTTGCTGAATTCCAAGTGCATGCATTCATGCAGGTAAGTATCGCTGTTTATGGTCAGGCATATATGACGATGTGATCGAAATAGGATGCACCTGAAGCCGCATTGCCCATCAGATCTGTTTGGAAGACGACAATGACGAATCGGGGACTCTTCATGTCCCACTTGCGATTCGAAATCACTACAGGAGCGTCTGTTTTGATGGACTGCAGCAATTTCAGACTCATGTCGTCGTTGGGCACCACATGTTTGACTCTGAGTACAACGCTCGTGATCGTCAGTGCAGCTGTAGTTGCTTCAACTAGATTCGCCACCTCCTCTATTAGCATGCAATTGTTATCATTTCTACTTCTGACCAAGCGAATACACTGTCATTCAATCGTGACATATCTTGAGTCTGGAATATGCCCAACAGATGCTCAATCGTGATTCACATGGCGAACGAGCCGTCGGGGGAGTTGTAAATATCTCCGCCAGGATAGGTCCAGCCGGTTGTGCTCAAGTCTCACACATCATTTTTCTCGTAACAAGTATAGCTGCGAAGGCTGCTCACTATACCCGGCGATCGAACAGAGTCCACCTCTTTGCCATTAATTTCATAGTAGATGGTCTCCAAAAGGTATGCGCCGGCATTATTGATAAATATAACATTGCCGGCTCCTGTGGTACGGGTCAGAGTGTCCTCTATGTACACAAGGGCATCGTTCATCAGTATCCACACACCGCTCTGCTGAATGACAATTTCGATGATGTCATTATTCTCGAACGACTTGACGTATGGGTGGTGCGTTCGAGTCTCAACTCTGTGGATGGATTCGTTGAACTTTGGATGATTGTACACATCGAACACTTGTCTTGATAACATGATGTCCTTGCGATTTGAGAAAGTGTATGCTGGAGTGAGACAGAGTGCGTGCGTCTGCTCTCTTCGAATGCGTCTGCGCGACTGAATTAATGCCAGCACCCTCCTGCACTTTTATACCCAAAGGCATCATCATCAAAAATCATCCCCATTTATGACAGCTTGCGCAGCACAAGTCGTATAATAATGGTCTCTTCACGGAAATTCAGACTGCAAAAGTCCTGATCGAGAATATTCAAGGTTATGTTGTGTATGTCCGTCTTGCTCACATGCAGGTAAATCGAATTCGAGGGCATTTCGTCGATGGCAAAGTCGGGGTTTTCTCGAACGGCAAACTCGTATATCGTATGAGCCGGGCGATTGTTGAAGAAGGCACCCGATGTGATGATACCATCGATGTGAACCGTTCGAACTTTGACGATGTTCACAGGCAGATCGGATGAGTGAACGCGTCCAGCCTCCAATAGTCTCTGGGAGAAACCCAGCAATCGTCCTATGGAATCCTCGGGACGAAAATCGATGTTATAGAGCTTGCTGTATATCTCACACTGCAGCGTATTGGTGTTGGGTTTTGTTGGTGCCGTCGTTGTCGTCGACGTCACTAGACACTTCGGCTACCTTCTTCTTTTTCGCTTCTTTCGGTCTCTCGATGTGTTTGTGAATAAACTTGGCAATGTCGCTTATCTCGTAAGAGCCAGTCAGTATTTAGATGATGCTAACAGATGGCACTCCCTTCGCAGAATAATAGAATCGGTCACTCGATATGTTCGGTATGCTGTTATGTTCGGTATGCTGTTATATGAATGGAAACCAATCAATGCCAAGCCGTAAGTGGCGTCTACGTCCAATTGGAGCGGCGGAGAAAAGTCTGCGGTTAACGTCGACGTTCGACCTGTCACTGTCAACAGCAAAGACTGACACTGGAGAGGTTCGCTCTTTCTTTTAAAGACTGCCAAATGCGTCGCCTATGCTCCACATCCAAAATCGGTTAAATTATATGGGAAAGGCTTGTGATTCGTCTGGCGAAACGAATCCTGTCCAAGGCCAGGCGCTCCCAATCCGATTTTCGCGAGGTGTTGTATGCAAAATGCTACCATATAATGAACCTTATTGCGCTTGTCATTAAAGGTCACCACTTTCCTATTCATTTTCACGCGCGCGCGCTCTCAGAGTGAGTTCTCGTATAGAAAATTCAAACACAGATGGCCGCAATTAACTTGGTTGAATGTCTGGTAGCGATCGTTATTGTAGAAAATAGACCAGTTTAGTGTGATGTCACGCCGCTTGAGTGTCACGGGCCATTATCCAAACAAACCGTTTTTACCATTGAAAGAATGTGTATGTGGCATATTTTTTGATTTTTTGTCGAAATTAGTGCAGAGAAATTAGTGAAATTATTAAAAACATTGCATTCTCTACCATTTTCAACCTACAAATGAAAGTTATACATAAATACATTATGTTTTAATTTTACCATAGTTACTTTGTTACAGTATTAGTTACACATAAGATAAAGAGGCCTATTCTGTAACGCATAACTATTATTATTATATTTGCGATTCTGTAGCTAAGAGTCCTATTCTGTAACGCATAACGATGTCGTTAGTGAACGATAATCGGTAATTAACGATATTTGCGATTTTGTAGCTAGATATCGTTATCGTTTTATCGTTATTCTACGATAAAATTTATCGTTTGTATACGACGTCGATGGAGGTGTCTTTATATTGTTGTTGGTGGATATCAAACATGAAACATGATTTAATTCACAGAACATATTGGTATAGGTGATTATTTGAAATTTGGATTAGAATCTAAATATTTGGAAAGAGGAAAGAAAGAGTGGTTAACACAAATTTTGGGATATTTCAAAGTGGTGCAATTGTTCAATAAAAAATGAATAACCAGAGACAACTAGTACAGCTACTTAGAGAAGATATATTGCGCAGGTGGAGTACATGAATACTACGATATTCTCAGCACTTATATGATCGTTCAAAAATGATCTATAAAACTATTTGAGACAACAGCGACTCCGAATACTGAGGGACACAAGCAACCCGTTTGAGTTACCAGATATTCTTTTTCGGCAAATATCTACAGATCGAATAAAAGAGACAGCACAATAATTATCCATTGAAGTTGTGGTGCCAGCACAAAGAAACACAGGAACAGCTCCTGTTATCAGGGTGAGATGAAAATATATGCCATGCATATTTCGAGTGTGTCATTTGTATGTTCACAGTTTTTTTAGCACATTATTATTTCAAGCGCATGGCCAGAAACCTGTAGAGGAAATAGTTGTTTTCTATCAGATATTTGCTTTAATGTCCACTGTGTGGAATTATGTGGAGAGAGATAAAATATTTCACACAAAACATGAGTATGTAGCAAATGTTTAATAATAACAAATAATTGATGAATTTACAGATTCTTTATGAAACATGAGATACCAGGAATCATAGGATGTATAGATTGCACCCATATAAAAATTATTCCACCTAGTTTTCAGAATCATTAGTTCTCATTTCGTTGAGAAATGCCTCAAATTGGCTCTTAAAGTCGTCTTTTATTCATTCCCCGCGCTTCTTTGTTATCGGTTTGGCTGTAGTCATAGTCAAGTCTGGACGAAAACAATAATTATTATTATTAATTTATTCAGATTATATTAAATTGTTTATTATTATTTACGTATATTTTATTCAAACTGTAAACAAATTTCATATTCATTCTGACAGCAGACAACTTCGTTCAAACGCGCGTACAAGTATCGACAGACGTTTTTGGTCACAAAACAAACTTCAAGTACCGACATTAACCAAATACATTTAATACTATTTTACCAGATTTTGTTCTAACGACATCGATACTGAATTTTAAAAACTTATCGTTAGGAATGTCGTTGGCGAAAATTTTGTGAGCGCAACGATATCGTATTCTAACGACAATATACTGAATAAGCCTCTTACTGTTATTCTCTTTGAAACCCTTTAATAAATCAAATATCTACAAAAATCTAACAGCTTATATAGGAATCATACACAAGACAAGTTTGTTTGGATAATGCATATGAAATAACTCAACAAAATTGACAGCTCTGACATCAGCACTAAAATGGTGTATTTTCACTTCTTTACCCAGATATCGCGCCAATGGCATGTATTCTGGCAAGTTTAACGTAGATGGCGCAATTGTTAGTGGAGGTCAGATTGGAGTAGTTGATAAGTGCATAACGGACATGAAAAGTTTATTCCTATCACAATCGAGTAATCTAAAGGAATAAGATTTATAGCCAGTAAATAAATTTCACCAAATATAGACAAGTTAACCTACAAACTGACGTTTATGCACTGATTCCATCCACTCATTTTCGTATCAACTGTTCTCTACGCCTGGAAGTTTTTGCTTTTCCTTTTTTCAATTCATAAATGAGGCTTTTCACACCTATAGGGCCGTATTTCTCCCTAACAGCAACTAATTAAAGTGTTATTGTATATTATTACTTGTAATTACTGTCACTCATGACCTCCACTCACACTAGCGCTCTCTGGCGGGAGCGATATCGTCCATGCCTGCCATTTCACCGACGGCTTCAAATTGCCGAAACTGTTAAAGTATTTCACCACATATCCACGTTTCACGTAAGCTACCCAATGCGTTCCGCGATTCCTGCTCGAGTCCAGGTTGATGATTGCGCACTCTCTGTACTTGGGAGGCTTGGATCGAAGAAAGTTGTCTCGCATGAAAAAACCAATGAAATGAGGTATATTCAGACTTTTCACGTACTTAACCAATTCTTCATCGTACAACGCTCTATTGGGCAGCTTCAGCGGGAGTTTTTTTGCAAATTTCTTCTTAAGAAACAATCTGTAGCCACATTTAGCGTTCTTGCGCAGAAACAAACCGGAACCCCTATGTTTGCCGCCAATGCTCTCCATTGCGGTATTATGACGCTTGTTTTCCTCCATTTTCTCCTTGGCATTTGCCGAGATGATGGTACTGGCTATTGTGCTGAACAACATATATCATTTTCTGAGTTACTAATTCAATAAAAAAACAAGTTCTGCTAATTCATGCTATTTATATACTCTTGGTATAATATTTTACATAATTTATAATATTCCAACATTGGATAGCCCTTTCCAAGAATGCTATCCTGAGAAAGAGAATAATGCATGTTCCTGAGCGCCGACTGAGTTGGAGAAACTGAAAAAGTAATCAAAAAGGTAAATCTGTGAAGTAAGGAGTAAGTATCGATCTGGTCAAACTGTTATAAAAAAAATATATACAACAATTTCAATTTATTTTATTCCTATACAACAAAATTTCTACAACTACAAAAAAGGAAACAACAAAAAATAATTATTAATAAATTGGTCACATTGAATTGTAACAACTGTTGCCCAAATTAGTAACAAATTAGATTTCATAATTCATTATAAATCACACACATACATAAAAATAAATAACAAATGTCGCCAGCAACGTGAGGCGATTTGGAAAGGGAAAGAATTAAGTAGAAAAAGAGTGAAAAGTAGGCGTGAAAAGTGAGAAAGGACCCCGCACATTTCTTATGGAAAATGGCTTTCCGTGAATTTGGCTGAATTTTTGGTATGTTGTAGTTCTTTCACAGCCACAAAGCTCAAAAATGGACAGTTTTCGAGATATGGAGCTCCTGAAAATGTTTTTTTACATTTTTTGGGGTATTTGCTCATCCGTCAGAGAGCTATCATTTCTTGTTGGGATGGAATTCGACTATTCGATGTCTAGAACCCGTCTGAAAAATGGTCTTCCTCAGTTATATTTTAGGTAACGTTATCAAAAATTTTTCATACACTGCTCCACGGTGTCTATGGAATGAGGTACTAATTTCAAGATCTTTCCAAACACCTTTCCAGGATGACGCTAGAATAATTTATATTTTGGATATTATTTTAAGAGAAACGATAATATCCGATTCCAAATATATCTGATGTCCAATAATATCTAATATGTTTTCCAAAATGTTCATAACGAGGCCCAGCAATCTGTAATAAGGGAAAATGAAAAAATCTCAATCATGTGTCCTCAGAAATAACAATTGTTATCATTAACAACAATAAACAATAACAGGTTACTATAATTGGTTATCTCCTCGGATGCGTCTGTTTGTGTAGTGGAATATAACGAAGACCCAATAGTTCCTATAGATCTTCATCATCCAGAACTTACAGTGCAAGTATCAATTAGTACTAGAAATGTAAAAAAAATTTTTTCTTCTGTTGAAAGGTATGACTTGAAGAGAATCGACGAAGCAAAGTTCTATCATTTACTTAGTGAACTAAACTGGTCCCAAGCTCTACTCAATCTTGATGGTGTTGATTCTATGTGCACAAAATTTAATGATTTCCTGCACAACATTATCACCAAATGTGCTCCGCTGCTCAAATGTAGATCACGTAGGTTCCCTATGTGGTTCAGCAAATGTACTATTAACAAAATCAAATCTAAAAAACTATTATCTGAAAATGTACAAAAAAACCAAATACCTTCTCCATTTAGAACGAGTAAAAAATGTTAGAATAATGATTAAATTAGGCATAGTAACTGACTATAAGTTATACGTAGAGAGATCTGAAGAAATGCTCAAACAAAACCCTCGCGGGTTTTGGAACTATATCAACTCGAAGAAAAATAGATCTCGTATACCAGGAGAAATGATCCATAACAATACCACACTTTCTTCATCTCTCTCAATAGTCAATGGTTTTGCAACTCACTTCAGTAGTGTTTATATTCAAGATGATGATAATACAGTAGATATGAGTGAACAGTCAATGATGCCAAGTCACCACTTCTTGAATCTTTCAACCATCGCTAAGGAACAAATCAATAATGCCCTGATGGTATTCCTGTTAAAATTGTCAAAAATTACATAAACCTTCTGGCCGAACGACTACATATCATTCTCAATATTGCCTTACAGAAAAATTATTATCCTAAGATTTGGAAACTATCCAGAGTATGTCCTGTTTTTAAATCCGGTAATATCAGCCAATAGTCATTATATCAGTTTTCTCAAAAATATTCGAGATTATACTTTCTGACCTTATATACAATCATGTCCGTTCTTCTCTGTCTAACTTTCAGCATGGCTTTGTCAAGGCTAGACACACTGCATCTAACCTCTGCATTTTTTCACAATTCGTCTCGGATTCCCTTGACCGTAGGAATCAGGTGGATGTAATCTTTACAGACTTCAGTAAGGCATTCGATCGCGTGTCGCATCCTCAACTACTGAAGAAGTTGTCTAGCTTTGGCATATCTCCAAATATTCAATTACTCCTAAATTCATACCTAACTGAACGGGATCTATATGTTGAGTGTGATGGAATAAAATCTTCCTGCTTCACAGCATCGTCCGGTGTTCCTCAGGGGTCAAATCTTGGTCCATTATTATTCCTCATATTTATTAATGATATCACTTATCATATTCGCTCCAATAAACTATTATTTGCTGACGATATGAAGATTTTTAGAGAAATACAGGATGAAACAGACTACTTTGCCCTGCAGGAAGATTTGAATTCTCTAAGTAACTGGTGCTTTCAGAATAAACTCTACTTGAATATTAACAAATGTAAAGTTATGACTTATAATGACATATAATTATAAACTAGATGATAATACTCTATTGCGAATCACTGAATCAAAGGACTTGGGAGTTATTTTTGATCAAAAACTCACGTTCTCAAATCATATTGAACACATCATTACTGCTTCTATGAAAAATTTGGGTTTTATTATACGAAACTGTAAAGACTTTAAGTCATTTGACTCTTTGAAAAGCATCTACTTATCTTTAGTCAGAAGCAAACTTGAGTATTGCAGTGTTGTTTGGAACCCTTCTCATACTATATACATCATGGCTATTGAGAATGTTCAGAATTTTTTTTTTAAATTTACATTTTTCAAAAAACATGGTATATATCCCGCTAGAGGCTATAACTATGAACTTCTGCTTCATGAGTTTAATCTGATATCACTAAGAAAACATCGTGAAATGTGAGACATGCATGTGCTTTGTATACAAAATAATACATAATCAAATAGATTGTTCAACCATACTGTCACAAATGTCTTTCAATATACCTCGAATCTCATCACGCTCATGTAACATATTTTACATACCCGTTCCAAACACTCTGCATATCTTCAACTCGCCTATAACAACAATGTCTAGGAGCATAAATAATATGCCGAATGTTGATATTTTCTTTTTGTCATTTTCACAATTCAAACGTGATATTCCCAACTCACTTCCTAATTGATATTATTTTTTTTTCAATTAATTTTTTAATTTTTATAATAACTTTGCTCTTATTTAGTCTTATCACCTAATTATAATTTTGTACACCTGTAAATGGGCCTTGGCCTGCTGGATGTATTAATAAATAAATAAATAAATTATTGATGTCATTTACATATTATATTTGATTTGTTTCTCACAAATCTCGATAATCTAACAATGGGGTGCCAAGTTTCCTCAGAATGGCTCGAAATGGATAATAGCTCCTCACGGCCAAATAAATCCGTGAAAATGTCTGCATCTTTGATACGCGGTAGTACTTTCCAGGTAGAATGGAGTTGTTCAGGTGTTGGAAGCAAGCTATGAATGGAACTTTCGATATTTACACCCAAATTCTTGAAAACACTATCTTTTTTTATAAACGTTACATTAAAGTTTACAAAATGAATAAGTGGATGAATCGAAAACAATATATTAGTAAGAATAACATTCATGATAATAACAATAATAATAAAAAAGAACATCGACAAAAACAAAGTAAAAGCAGCCATTGGAAATACAGTCAACTAGAAATCGCCAGGTTTTGACGGCATAATCAATTTTTGGCTGGAAAAGCTCCATGCATGTACATAAGAATTAACAACAGAATAATTAACAACAACCAAAGCATTCTGGATTGGCTGACACATGAGAGCACATACCTAATACCAAAAAATGAAAACACAGAACTAGCTAAGAACTACAGGTCGATTACCTGCTTTAATAATATCTATAAAATTCTTACAAAAATAATATATGAGAGATTGCACGACCAATTGTTTCCAGCCGAACAAAAACTATGTGCCAAAAACACGTACGGTTGTAATAATCGCCTTGTAACAAGCAAAATGCTATATTTCGCTAGCATGGATTGAATGAATATCTATAGAACATCCTCTACCCTCATTTCCTTCATCAGCAAAACAATCAATAAGTGGAATACCGATCTGCAACTGATTTCAGATCCCAAAAGCAACGACATTGATTCTCATGGCACGTCATAATAATAATAGACAATATGAGATTTGCTACGCGTCGAATGTATCTTCTCCGCGATGATGATATTGATAGCTTCATGTTACGAAATAATTAATTTTGCTCTCGATTTGACTCATAATATTTCAAATGATTTTTTGCGATGCTAAGAGAGTTTATTATTGTTTTTTGTTTAATATTATTATTATCATTTTCAATGTTACTCCTGTTATAGTTTTTGATTGATCCACTTATTTATTTTGCATAATCATATGAATACATAGTCGTTTATATGTGTGGAAACTCAACGCAACATTTATAAAAAGAGTTAATATTTTCAAAAATCCAGGTGTAAATATCAAAAGTTCAATCCATACTTTGCTCCCAACACCTGAACTTTCCATTCCATCTGGAAAGTACTATCAGGTGTCAAAGATGCAAACACTTTCACGGATATAATATGTAAATGACATCAATGATGATAACAATTGTTATCTCTGAGGACACATGATTAAGATTTTTTCATTTTCCCTCATACAGATCGCTCGGCCTCGTTATGAACATTTTGGAAAACATATTAGATATTATTGGACATGAGATATATTTGGAATCGGTTATTATCGTTTCTCTTGAAAAAATATCCTGGATATGTCATTTTCCGAAAATATAAATTATTCTAGCGTCATCCTGAGCATGGAAAGGTGTTTGGAAAGATCTTGGAATTTGTACCTTATTCCATAGCCACTGTGGGAACCTACGTGATCTACATTTGAGCAGCGGAGCACATTTGGTGATAATGTTGTGCAGGGAATCATTAAATTTTGTGCACATAGAATCAACACCATCAAGATTGAGTAGAGCTTGGGACCAGTTTAGTTCACTAAGTAAATGATAGAACTTTGCTTCGTCGATTCTCTTCAAGTCATACCTTTCAACAGAAGAAAAAAATTTTTTTACATTTCTAGTACTAATTGATACTTGCACTGTAAGTCCTGGATGATGAAGATCTATAGGAACTATTGGGTCTTCGTTATATTCCACTACACAAACAGACGCATCCGGGGAGATAACCAATTATAGTAACCTGTTATTGTTTATTGTTGTTAATGATAACAATTGTTATTTCTGAGGACACATGATTGAGATTTTTTCATTTTCCCTTATTACAGATTGCTGGGCCTCGTTATGAACATTTTGGAAAACATATTAGATATTATTGGACATCACATATATTTGGAATCGGATATTATCGTTTCTCTTAAAATAATATCCAAAATATGTCACTTTTCGAAAATATAAATTATTCTAGCGTCATCCTGGAAATGTGTTTGGAAAGATCTTGGAATTTGTACCTCATTCCATTGGCACTGTGGAGCTGTGTATGAAAAATTTTTGATAATGGTGCCTAATATAACTGAGGAAGACAATTTTTCAGTCGGGTTCTAGACATCGAATAGTCGAATTCCATCCCAACAAGATGTATGAGCAAATACCCCAAAAAATGGAAAAAATCCATTTTCAAAGCTCCATATCTCGAAAACTGTCGATATACCAAAAATTCAGCCTACATAAGTTAACGAGACAGAGATAACAAAACACATAATCAATAAATGTACAATATTCCAATCAGCGAAAAACAAAAATATGACAAATAAAAACGAACCCAGAAGTATTATATCACATAGACCACTACAAATCAATTTCAACTTCATAACAACACATAATAAGAACAAACACATATTTGTTATCACTGACCATTTTTCAAAGTTCATTTAATTATGCTCAACAAAGAAAACCAATTTTAAAATCGTGAAACACATATTATCAAAATTTGTAGTAGAAATAAGGAAACCAGAGCAGATTTTTCTGGACAATGCCACATACTTTAACAACGACAAAATGAGGAAATTTGCACGAAAGACAGACATAGGACTCAACTTTACAAGTATTAGACACCCAGCATCAAACCCGACAGAAAGGTATATACGAGAAATAATTAAATATTTGTGAATTATTACATAGGAAAACCATCGAACACGGGATGAAAAAATATTGAATGTAGAACAATATTTAAATGAAGTGCCAAACACAATAACAGAAGAATACCCAATGTATGTTAAGACTGGAAGAATGCCTGAGAGAGAATGGATGAGTAGTGAGAGATATTTGAGTGAAAAAATGAAAAAGGCAAATAAAAGAATAATGAAAAATGCAAATAAATATACAGGGTGTTTCCTAACTTCGGTTCCTAACTGCAGGAAGAAACATTCCTATTAACATATGTCCGGAGTTGCTTCGTTTCTGAGATACAGGGCGTAGAAATTAAAGAAAAAAAATGGTAATTATAAAATATCATGAATATCCTAGAACCGATTTGGTTGAAATTTGGTACATTTATTTGAACTAATAAGGTGCTCATTTAGCCCTAACTAGATTGAAATTATTATGGCCAGTGGCGTCTCAGTGGACACCACAGCCAACAATATTGTAAAAAAAAGTACGCCACTGACATTTTTTTCGTAGATTTTTATTTTGTTAGATTGAACAACTCAAAATACAACTTTTTGGTTTCCTGTATTTTCTTCATATTCAGCTTAGTTTTCGAGAAAAAAATTAAAGCCACTCTATTGCATATCATGAACACCTGCATTGGAGACCAGCTGACATTGATAGTAGGGTTTTTTTTACACATATTTCATTTCAAATTGAAAAAGTTAATTTGTGTTTTGGATTATTGGTTGTTATTTGTTCACCATCCGTAATAATTTAATTGCGATAGGCGTACCTGCATACAATAATGAATAATGGCCCTTAAATGCAGGTAAGGTCGCTTTGACATTATTGTCATAGCAGTAAAATTCAGAGTTGTCAATTAGCAGCGATTCCATCATGAATAATTATACTAACAATGAAATGGCTGACATGCACCTTATTTATGGATTAGCAAATGGAAATTCGGGAGAAGCACGAAAAATTTACCAGGACAGATATCCTAACAGAGTAATTCCTTGCGCTAAAACATTTAGAACGCTACATGCAAGATTATGTGAAACTGTGAGTTTCAATAAAAATGCAGGTGGTGGAAGACCAGAAACGGTAACAACGCCTGCACTAGAAGAAGCTATACTTGATGCGATAGAAGAAGATCCTTCAAATAGTATAAGTCGAGAGAATGAACGTAGAAATAAAAAAGGAATATTAGTAATTATCAAGTCATTAAGAGTTCCAAGTAATAAAAAAGATATATGTGCCAAGCTGTTACTTCTATTTGAAGGTTCTTATGAAATGAAGAGCCTATGAACAGTTTTAAGTTAATAGATCCAATAGACAGAAGTGTGAGAGGAATATTTAATATTGAGAGTATTTACAAATTAAAAACATAAAGAGAAAGAAACTAATAAGTAAGAATATAACCGATTGTGACGATTCCTGACAAAGATACATTCTTCTGAGTAAGGAGATATATTATCTTCCAAGACCAGCCCCTGAAAAAGATAAAAAAATACATACATACTAAAATAAACAAATATTAGTAAGTAAAAATGCAAATATGTAAAAATGCAAATAGGAAATTTTATATTTGAATTTTGCGATCAAGATAGCAAAATCTCAAACATGAAAATTTGGGGAATTTGTTATGGAAAGCACTATTTATAAAAAAAATATCAGAATTAGTTGTGAAAGATTGGTGTAATGGAAGTTTATATAAATATCATTATTATTATAAAAAAAACAGATATCTTACCTGAACTTTGCAGTGTTCTATTTTTACTATTCCAACCAAAGACTACAAAATGATCTATCCAAATAGTCACAAATATCAGTTCTCGAAATCAGTTTCAGTTCTACGATGACTTAAGTGAATTGTTCCGTTCTTCATAAAATCATCAGTAATCAGCCAACTCCTGCTATAAAATAGTATTAAATTAAAATTCTATCATGACAAGAACCAAATGAATAGGGTAGAAGTTGAATAAAAATTAATGTTAATAATTTATATTTTATAGTTTGAGTGCTCTGTATATGGTCAAAGCTGTCAAGTTTATTGATTTTAAAAAGAAAGATCGTATCGTAGATTGTCAAAATAAAAGAGACGATTTTTGAACTTGGAATCACAAAAGATTAATTTTATTTACTGTTGAATAGAATTCTCTAATAGTTCCTGGTTTTATATTCAACAATTGGTCCTTCGAGCTTTTGAATATATAAGAATCAATGGAAAATATTTGAAGAAGTTCACGAATAAATCTCGGAATTCCTCCGAGAAGATTTGGTGTTAGCAGTTTGGATGGATGGCTTTTAGGAAGAGAAAATGAAAGAGAAAGTCTCCGAGAAAATTTTGAAGATGCTGGTGGAAATAGAAATAGTGCTTTTATTGAAAATAGACCATCGACATCTGTGAATATTCGTGCGACTCAGGGACTCTCTAATCAAGGTGCAGAAAGACCTTCTAGCTCTAGGCAACACAGTCATGCAGAACAAACTGAAATTGGTAGAAATGAACTTCTGAAATTAGAGATAGAAAAGCAAAGGAAGCAGATAGAAATGGAAATGATGATCAAAGAGAAAGAACTAGAAATGGACATACTGATTAAAAAGAAAGAACTGGAGTTTCAGATACTGATGAAAAAACAAGAATTAATTGAAATGGAAAAAACTTTCAGTATCAAATCTGTTGGATCAAAGAGAGGATCGCACAAATCAGAAAGTCTTTATCTTGTTGCAGATGAAGAAGTAGACAAAAAGTCAATTGTAGAAAGTTGGGTTGCTGATGCAAAAAGACAAGCTGTTTTTGGATACTCGACGATTCCTGAGAATGAAAATGTTTCCGAGTTTAATGTACACAAAGAAAATGTAACCGAAACTTTGGTCTCATGCATGAAAAACTTAAATATAAATTTGGAAAGACTAGCTAACAAAAGTAGTACTCATCTTCAAAATTTTTATGGTGCTATTCACGAATTTCCTTCTTGGTTAGATGAATTCAATCGGACAACTCGGGAGAAACATATATCTCAAGCAGAAAATCTGAGTCGTCTTCAATTTTGCCTCAAAGGTAGAGCCAGAGATGTGGTGAAAGATCTATTTTGTAGTGCTAATAATGTTGATGCTATCATAGACACTTTGAAAATGTACTTCGGCAAAAGTGATTGGATAATAATAGATCTTATGGAAAAAGCCAGACGTTGTCCAAATCCTAAAGATGATAATGTTGAAACTTACATGCAATTTTCGATAACAGTGTCTAATATGGTTGTTTCTATGATAAATACCGGAAGCATCAAGTATTTAGTCAATCCAGATTTACTGATGAAACTAGAAAATAAACTGCCACGAAATTCAAGAAGAGCATGGGCACAAATCAAAGTACACAGAGAACTTGAGAGGAAAGAAGTTAGTTTGAGAGATTTTTCAGACTGGCTGAAATCTGAAGTCAACCTTTTGATGTCGGTGTCAACGTCATCTCAAATCAATACATGTCATCACAAATCATTTGAAAGAAAGGAGAAGGTACTGAGTGTTATCCAAAAAACGCAAGAAAAGTGTAAATTATGTCCGACTGAGACTCATAAGTTGTATAATTGTAAGAATTTTCTTGAAAAACCCATTACTGACAGAAGAGAATTCGTTCGAGAAAACAGATTATGTTATAAAGGCTTGAATGCTGGCCATGTTGTGAGCAAATGTTTCTCAAAAACTTACTGCAATATTGAACACTGTAAGGGCAAACATAATCGACTATTGCACCTTGAGAGAGAAACAAGTTCGTGCTCAAGAAAAGACAATAATCCAGATGATCGTTCAGTTCTAGCAGTACGTGATATGAAAGCTGCTGTTGAAAATTCTCCGGAATTTTTAGGATGTGTTTCAGAGAAAACGTCCACCATTTTGAAAGTAATAAAAGTGAAGCTTTTTGGAGGAAAAGACTCTGTTGAAACTTATGCATTACTGGATGAAGGATCGACAGTAACGTTAATCGATGAAAGTATTGCCAATAAAATTAAATTAGATGGACCTGTTGTACCAATTTGCCTGCAATGGACAAATCAGATTACGCACAATGAAGAAAATTCTAAAATGGTGAATTTTCATATTACCGGCACGAATGAGAAAAATACTTATATGGTCAAGAATGCTAGAGTTATTAAAAATTTGATGTTGCCTCGCCAGAAAATTGACCCAATTTACTTATGCAATAAATATAAATATTTGGATAATCAAATCCTAGAATCAGTAAAGAATGTTTGTCCGAAAATATTGATTGGACAAGATAACATTTTTGTTATGATTTCGCATGAAACTATTCATCCCAAATTTGATCAACCAGCCTTCTCCAGAACCAAACTGGGATGGGTGGTCCATGGTCCATATGATATTGAAAATGAAAATGGATCCAGAATATACCATGTGAATATGTGTTACCACGATGAGGCCTATATGATAAAAATGATAGAAGAAAATTTTCGAATCGAAAATAGCGTATCTACAACAGCGGCTAAAGTATCAAGAGAAGATAAAAGGGCAGTAGAAATTTTTTGTAAGACAATTAAACGTATGGGCGAAAGATTTGAAATAGGTCTACCATGGAAAGATGAAAACACTATTCTTCCTGAAAGTAGAATGACAGCTTACAGAAGACTGCAATGCATGGAGATGAAAATGGATAAAGATAGTGATTTTGCTGAGCAATATTGTGATAAAATCAAGGAATATGAGCGGAAAGGGTATTGCGAGAAGTTATCAAAGATGGCATGTGAAGTAGAAAGTGGTCGAACATGGTATCTTCCACACTTTGGTGTGAAAAATATTAATAAGCCCGGAAAATTTCGATTCGTATTCGATGCTGCTGCTCAAAGTCATGGAGTTAGTCTCAATAATTTCTTGTTGAAAGGTCCAGATTACTATCCGTTACTAACTTCTATCCTATTGCGATTCAGAGAACGAACATATGCATTTTGTGGTGATATCAGGGACATGTATCACCAAGTACTGATTCGAAAAGAAGATCGTAACTGTCAGAGGTTTTTATTTCGTGGTATGGACAGAAATCGCGATCCAGACATATATCAGATGCGTGTCATGATTTTTGGTGCTGTTTGCTCTCCTTCAATTGCTCAGTATGTCAAGAATCATAATGCAGCCGAATTTTCAGAAGAATTCCCTGATATAATGCGAATCATGTTAAACCAGCATTATGTAGATGACTACTTAGACTCCAAAGACAATATACCAGAAGTTATCAAAACCATCAAAAGTGTGATAGAAGTGCATCGTCGTGGAGGTTTCCAAATGGTAAACTGGTTATCAAATTCAGCCGAAGCACTCAAAGCAATCCCTCCTGATTATCTTGCTAAAAATTGCATTCTGAATTTTGATTCTAATAATTTTGAAAGAATTTTGGGACTCTACTGGAATACAAAAACAGACATGTTAACATTTGGAAATACATTCAGGAAAATAATCATAGAATTATCAAATGGCACTAAATTACCGACTAAGAGGGAGATTTTGAAAATAGTAATGACGATATTTGATCCTGTAGGATTCTTATCTCCTCTTGTAGTCAAAGGAAGACTGATTTTCCAAGAATGTTGGGCAAGAAAAATTAATTGGGACGAAGTGGTACCCGAAGAGACTTACAAAAAGTGGAAAAACTGGTGCCGTCTCCTAGGATATTTGGATAAATTTCAAATTCGAAGACATTATTTCGAGAAAACTCCAAAAGAGGTTGAGCTACACGTATTTGGTGACGCGAGTAATAAAGTGTATGCAGCGGTTGCCTATTACCTAGCGAATTTTGATGGTAAAGTCGCAATTTCCATGATTTCATCGAAAAGCAAGCTTGGACCTCTAAATAAAAATACAACTATACCTCGTATGGAACTACAAGCAGCTGTTTTAGCAGCCAGGTTAGGAAAACAAATCAGCGACGAAAGAACTTATAAAATTACTAGAAAAGTTTGGTGGTCTGATTCAGAAATCGTACTCCAGTGGATAAGATCAGAATCAATCAAATTGAAGCCCTACGAATCATATAGGGCTGATGAAATTTCACAGTTAACTGATGTGGTTGACTGGAGGTGGATTCCATCAGAGCTCAATCCTGCTGACTTAGCTACAAAGGAAAGCAATGACGTTGATTTCGCAATAGATTCGTTTTGGTTTCAAGGGCCTCAATTCCTGAAAGCAAGTGAAACTGATTGGCCAAAAGAAAGCGAAACAAAAAAGGTCACGAATAAAGAATATATCAATGTAATCGTTAGAAATGAAATTTTTTTACCAGACATTAACAGATTTTCGAAATGGCTTCGACTGGTAAGGACAATTGCATGGATTTTTCGATTCTTAAAGAATATTCAAACGAAGACAAGAAATCAACATGATCTTGATCCTGACGAAATAAGGTTTGCCGAAGCAGTGTGGTGGAGGAAAGTTCAGAAAGAAAAATTCAGAGAAGACATAATTGATTTAGAAAAAGGACAAAAAATTGATAAAACATCAAAAATTGTTGGCTTGTCTCCATTTATTGATGAAAATGGTATTTTGCGAATGGATAGTCGCATAAAATATGCCGATGTCTGTTTTGATACAAAATTCCCCATAATTCTTCCATCATCTAAGCATGACAGATCTGTTGAACTATTGATTATTCATTTTCATGAGATGGTTAACCACGTAGGTCAAGAAACTGTACTGAATAATTTAAGACAAAAATATTGGATATTGAAAAGTAGACAGTGTGAAAATTACTCTTAGAAATTGCCAGGCATGCCGAATCAGAAACTCTCGACCCTTACAACCAGAAATGGCACCTCTCCCAGAATGTCGTTTAAAACCCTTCACAAGACCGTTCACATACTTTGGTGTTGACTATTTCGGTCCATTACTGATCAAGGTGAGAAGAAGGCGAGAAAAACGATATGGTGTACTTTTCACATGTTTCAATACTCGGGCAGTACATATAGAAGTTGCTAAAACTCTGACTACGGATTCAGCTTTAATGGCAATTCAGAGATTCATTAGTAGAAGAGGTCAACCGCTCGAACTTCATTCCGATAATGGAACCAATTTCGTTGGTGCAGAAAATCAGATGCAGAATAGTCTCAAAGAAATGAATCAGACTAAGATGGAAACAGGATTGTCAAAATTCAAAATAAAATGGGTATTTAATGCACCATTGGCTCCAAATAGAGGAGGTGTTTGGGAACGCTTGATTCGCTCTGTCAAAAAAGTATTATACAATACGCTCAAAGAACAGCATCCTTCAGAAGAACTGCTGATGACATTGTTATTAGAGGCCGAGAGAACAGTCAATTCCCGACCAATAAGTCACGTTGCTCTTGATGCAAATAGTGGCGAAATTGGAGCGTTAACCCCGATGCATTTTCTTATAGGAAGTGCGAACACTGATAATATACCTGGAGTATTCCAGGCTGGTGACATATACGGAAGAAAACAATGGCGCGTCTCCCAGTGCTTAGCAGATCGATTCTGGCAGAGGTGGATTAAGGAGTACCTGCCAAATTTACAGAAAAGGACGAAATGGTTTAACAAAAGTCAAGATATCTCTCTTGGAAGTATAATCGCCATTCTCGATGTATCCAACAGAAACCATTGGAGACTTGGCAGAATAACGAAATTATTTCCGGGTTCTGATGGACAAATCAGAACTGTGGAAATTAACACCAAAAATGGAAAATTTGTCCGTCCAGTCAACAAATTACTGTTCTTGGAGGCTGGAGAATGTTAATAATTTATATTTTATAGTTTGAGTGCTCTGTATATGGTCAAAGCTGTCAAGTTTATTGATTTTAAAAAGAAAGATCGTATCGTAGATTGTCAAAATAAAAGAGACGATTTTTGAACTTGGAATCACAAAAGATTCATTTTATTTACTGTTGAATAGAATTCTTTAATAGTTCCTGGTTTTATATTCAACAATTAATAAAAAAATTCAAAAAGAAATTAAAATTTAGTGAAATCTCATAATAACATAACATTCAGTATACAAGAGTAAGTTTGACAGGGTAATCCATGATAAGAACTTGAAGTACTGAGAGAATGAATAAAGCGTTCAAAACTGCAAAATGGAAAGTTCAGAAAATGTCATTAAATAAAAAATTATAGAAAAAAATTATAAATATTATAATTTAAGTAGTTTCTAAGCTGTACAAGTAATTATAAGACTTTTAAAACAACTCATAAAATTAAAAGTGAAGTGCATGTATTGACACAGTGATGAAAAATATCGCGAGTGATTCAAGAATCAAGTTATAGATGAAACAGGTTACCATGGAAAAAAGGGGTTCTTGAAAAAAGAGAGTTTTTGAGACGCTAGACAGAAAGGAAGCAAAATTTGACCGATTTTTGAAAAACAAGAAAAACTAAAAGAAATATTATCAAAGGATCATCAAAGTACAACTAAAGGCCAAATCTTGAAACAGAAATAACCAACTCACCTGGAATTATGACATTGAATAAATTAATCCACTGACAACACCGACCTTGCATACCAGTAGCCAAAAAGGAGAAATCAAAGGTATTTATTATCAATTTTACAACGAAACTTATTCAAATCAAAAGAACAAACTCTTCCTAACGCTGTTACCACAATCTGTTTTCAATCCTACCCCAAAAACTTGAAATTTCACTTCACAATACTTTTCGTGCATAAACAATTAGTGAACTTTCTTAAAAACCCTCTGTCACATTTTATCACTTATAAACCGAATTCACTGCATTCAAAGGACTATTAATGAGCATCTTCTTGATTGAGAAATATTTCAATTCATAAAAGAAAAAGTTAGGTTAGGTCACCTAAAACCTTGTGAACAGAGACAAAATTGCAGACATCACCTTTCAGCCTTTCACTGGTGCTATTAAGCCAATTAAATATAATCAAAGCTTGTACAAGGTTTATAGGTTGTCTAACTTCTAGAGATTGAAGTATTACAATAATTTTTGATAGAAATAAGTATTCAGATAGCATTAGAGGTTAGAGCAGGTAGAAAGATAAGAATTTTTTAATTGAACACCGTATCATTTTCTGAGTTACTAATTTAATAAAAAGCCAACATTTGAGTTTGAATTCATGCTATTTATTTACCCTTACAAAATTTATAATATCCACACATTGGAAAGCCATTTCCAAGAATACTATCCTGAGAAAGAAAGTACTGCATGTTCCTGAGCGCCGACTGAGTTGGAGATACTGGAAAAGAGATCAAAAAGGTAAATCTGTAAAGTAAGGAGGAAGTATCGATCTGGGCAAACTGTTATAAAAAAGTATATACAACAACTTCAATTTATTTTATTCCTATACAACAAAATTTCTACAACTACAAAAAAGGAACCAACAAAAAATAATATATTGATAAATTGGTCACATCGAATGGTAAAAATAACTGTAACTTATTATAAATCACACACACACATAAAAATATATAACAATATATTCGACTAGATATAATGTGGAAAGAAACAAACAAGAGCACAATTTTTGCATTTTCACGCAATATTTTCTTGAAATTTTGTGTCTCCTGAGCCTATGAAGCGTTTGTACATGAGATCTAATCCATGGGGCTCACCACCACGCAAATTTAGGTCACAGTAGCATTGGCTGCTCGTTTTCAAAGCGAATAACACCAAAATTTACAGCATTGATATATATTATGTGCTTTACACCGAACACCATATTTTAATGGTGTCTGATGCTGTGAACTGAATGGTTCCGCATAGCCCTTCTGAATGATTCATAACAAGTAAGACAAAAACGTAAATTATACTTTGGAATACGATATGCATTCGCCCACACACAGTATTGTTCTTCGTGCAAATGACCCTCCCAGTCTGGATATTTGAGAGCTTCACACCTATCTTTGATACTGATTTCCCTCGTGCACTCTAAGTGACTCAAATCATTGAAATTTCGTCTAACGCTCTGAGCCTGCTTCTAAATTTGTCCCCATTTGTTATTGGCAAACATTTTCATAATTCGGTTAGTGATCGTCCATGGCAGAGGTGAGGCCACGATGAATTCATCTATTGATGATGTACATCTGACTACTTGCAGATAGCATACATTTTTCGAAGTGTCTACCATGGTGGTGTGGGTGGGTGTACGCGCGTGTACATGTGCTCTCTGAAACAACATTTATTTTCTGTTAGAGATCTAACAAGTGCTTTTTGTCGTGGGGGTTGAGAGCGATCTTTGTTCGCTCTACACTAAAAACGTTGTGAGAAAAGGATCGAATACGGCGTTGCAAAGTTATTTTTTCCACATTGTTTTTCGGATATGTTACATTATCCTCAAAGTGATGTGATTCTCGAAAACGCTGTTTATGACCCCTTTGGATTTTTTTATGGTTTTTCCACCTTGAATCTTATAGGTGTACAACTTTGATCGAAGCCCCACGAAATCCGTCATAACACGACCATTGGCTTCGTCCTTCATCGGGTACTTTTTTATTCAATAAAGGGATGTTATACGGGTTGTTGCTTGGGTAGTTGCTCGTGTCAAATTTTTCATTGTAAGTGCTGATCAAATCCTGATGAATATCATCGCACATAATTTCATAAATGAGCGAATCAGTGTCCGTATACATCAATTTGCACTGATCGTGTACTCTTCCACCCTGAAACCGTAATGGAAATTGTACACGCACACCTTGGAAATATAGAGAATAGACATTCCTATGTACAATGGCTTATTCAATAACAAATCCGTCTTTGACATCTCGATAGCGACGAGGCTCTCGTCAAAAATGGGGCGACTCCTGAAATTTGGACTGGCAATCAGATTTTTTGCGTCATATCGCCCCTCCCACTTGTAGACCATTTTCACCACACGGTGCTTCCGTATGTTTTCTATGGTTTTACCGAACCCTGCGTTATTGGCTAGTTTGTAGATATTTTTGTCAAAAGTAGTTTTTACTAGAAAGCGTTTTTTCGTATTTGATACAATGTAGGGACGCAGCCACGCCGACTGATTGAATCGCAACACCTTGTGGATTTTCCCGAGTACAAGGCCGTGTTTGAGTACTTGTTTCAACACCCTGTGTACGGTTCTCGGCACACAATGGTTAATCTTTGTGTTTGTCATGCCGGTGTTCGGGGTACTCCAAATCGGCTGCATTTTCGAGCCATTTAAAGCCATCGTACGGAAGGTATTCCATCATGGCCCAACCGTACAGATTATTCACGTCGAGATTCAGTAAATAGGGCGACGGTTTGGAGGCGTCATACTTTTCGCCCATGTGCTTGTTATTGGCCGAGGAGAATCTGTTGCAGCACTGAATGATACCGCCACGGATTCCCCTCTCGAAAAAGAGAAGCATGTCGACGTCTTTCAGTATCTGCAATTTAAACTGGGTCTACTTCAACATGCACGACCACGTGTACCCTGGCAGGGTGTAATACAACGCAGAATCCAACCCATATATCTCGTGATCGATATTTCGAAAATTTCCGAAGATATCAGCTAAGAGCAATATGTCGGTTTTCATGTACAGGTCAGAGCACTCGCCCAGTGTTGTCAAGTTGAACGACCGCCACACGTATTCGTATTCGGCATCGGTGATCTCACAATCATTCAGTTTGTTGTAGAACTGATCGCGCGCCAGCAAGCTTGGGCATTCCAATTTCTCCATCGAATCAACGGAATCATATAGGAATACCCCTTTTCTAGTGAGTAACTCGTACCAGTCGGCAACGAAATGGGCAAATTCGCGCCTTGAAATCTTCAAATTATGGATGGTCAGTGTTTGCCCAAATGCTTCAAGTTCATGCCCATGAAGCGAAAAGAGTTCGAAATTTGATATCAGTGTCGCCATCGTACTGACATCGAAAGACATGTATTTTTCTCTGTTGACAGACAACAGGCTTTTGCTATATCTTAAATAATAAAATGGCTGTCGTATCCGGATAAATTATGGAAAACGATTGGCACAATAAACGACTTTTTGTAGTTCAAGTTGCAATGTGCATGCGCATATCCTCGGAACGCTCCCGTGTAGTGATTATGATCTTTTACAATTTTGTCGTCAGTTTTCCAAGGTTTTTCGCAGATATGGCAACATGGCGCTATCGCTCTATCTGGAGGTGAGACGATCATGGGGACAATGTCCAAAGTTTTGGCTTCCACAACTTTGGCTACGTTCCCATTCTCTCCGCAAACCAATCCATCGAGTCGAGCCCCCGATGGCTCATAAAATAGCAAAGTATCGTCATATGTACTCTTGAAATAAAATTCAGCGCTGAAATTAATGTGTTTTTAGTACTTTGCCGTATGTGAGGTGCATTCATCGTCATTGAACTGTTCCAAAATTGATTCGAAATCAGCGTAGATTACAAAGGGCACTATTCCCTTATATACAAAATTCCGAAATTCTACATCATCATAATAGGGAAAGAACATTTTTCATGTGTTTGTTTTTTGGCAATCAACAGTATGACTGTCGAATTTCTCCTCACTCTTAAAATAATTTAAACACCTGTCGCAAATGAATGTTTTATTTTTGTTTTTACTGAGTTGGCTATTGAGTAGGCGGGATAAAACCTTTATACGAACATAATGGAATTTTATGTAATCGTCGACAGCGTCATCATAGTCGGCGATCTCTAGTGGTGGTGGTGGTGCCTCGTAATTATTTAATTTCGGGTGATTTTCATTTTGAATGACGAGAAGATTGACATGTTTGTCTAATTTTTATTTCGTGAGTCGGCTCGGAACAGTAACGAAAAACGCCTTCTTCTTCGCCTGCGGCTGAATCAATTCCAAGGTATACACATCGATCGATATAATGTTCAATCGCTCAAATTTGGTAATTTGTTTGAATTTCATGGGAAAGTCGATTCCATCCAAGTTCAGTATATTTGAATAGTGTAGGTATGATGAAATTCTGTTTGTATTGTTACCCGATTCAACAGGGTACAGAGCTGAGATGACGGCCCAAGCAAATCAAGCATCATCTTGATTTTTTTACATTGATACAAGCATGCGTTTTGGCAGCTCGATGAAAGACGAAGATTTGTTCATATTGATTTTCAAACTTATAATTTTCTGAAGACTCCATCCACTTTCTTTGTCCGCGAATTCTGAATTGTTTCAAATTTTGTCAATGACATTTTCTAGGAACCACTCTTTCAAAGTTGTACCCTTATCGATCACAGTCGACTTTTTGTTCTCGATTCGAGGAATTTTTCACGAATTTACCACAAAATGTCACATTGACTTTGATGATTGGGTGTATTTTCAATACATTTTGAATTCTGCTTTTGACTAGAATGAATGCATCCCCAAAAAATTGTCCAATATCTTTGTTTCAAATTTATGATTATACCGGTGCGTAAATGCGAAGAAAATGCCGATTTCAAGTCCTCCCACTTTACTCGATATGTTAATTTTTATTTGACTCCCTCTCCCACCACCACGACGACGCCTGGCTGTTGACCTGAATTTTTGATTGAATTTAGTATAATTTTCAGGTGTCCACATAAAGTTTGTAATTTTCTCAGAGAGCAATCCACCGCCGCGATCGCACTATTAATCAGGCGGGGGGTTTACTTGCAATGAGCTAGCCAATGTTTGTGCTCTTTATCAGAACAACCCTTTTTGAGTATTTACGCAACTTGGCTACCATCTCCACACTGTGTGCAACAATGGCGATGACTTGATGATTCAACATACAAAATTTTAAGAAAATATTAGATGAAAATACAAGAAACTCGCTCTTTGTTTCCAACGGCAGCAACGGCGACGTCTTCAGGCTGCTGCGGATGATTTTGATTGTCAATTTTCTGCTCGCCCTTGTGGATGAGCATATGCTGGGACTCAATTAATTTGTCGAGAATGGGTTTGAATACACCAGTCACTCTATTTGGCAGAAATACTTTACACTCTTTCAACTCCACTAGGATCGACTCTCCAAATTTGGTTGTTATAGCATTAGCGTCGAGGGTCAGTTGGGGTTCGTCCTTCGGTAGCTCAGACAACTTCCGCAGGAACTTCCTGCAAACCAACGAAATCTTGTTGATATGACGCATTGTGAGAGACTCTGTATGAGACAAAAAAATATGGCAATTGAACTTTTCTGTATCTTTGAAAAAAAAGCAACAACTGAATCGAAAGAAATTGGCAATTGAAACACTCGCGAAAAATAAAAAATGAATATACTACTACTACTAACATTTGCAAATCACGAATTGAATGGCACTCACAATAAAACAATGCACTTGTATTAAAAGAGAGAGACAGATGAGCGGCAGAGGCTCTTGTTGTTGCTTCGAACGCAGACAATAAAATGACGCTGGCTCGCTGTGAACGTATGTATTAATTATCTGTCACGTGACCCACGCCGTGTACTTTCACGCCACCACCACACGCCGAAAGTCACGTGACCCATGCTGCAAATGTATGTAACGGCCGATCTACGGAAAACCCAAATTGTGCAGTAACAGAATGCAGCTGTGTGTGTATTTTTCTTAGAATTTCATTCAGGTCGAGAGAGAGTAAACAAACACTGGATGTGCCTTATCGCTGTTAGCGGCGGTGGCGGCGGAGAGATAAACAAGTTGCGAAGATCAAAACAAGTCCAAGGTCCAATCGTGTGCATTTTTCTTGATATTTCATTCGAGAGAGTAAACAACAAACACCGGATGTGCCTTATCGCTGCCAGCAGCGCGGAGACTCGAAGCTCGGCTTGATTGTTGGAATTTCATTCAGCTCGGGAGAGAGAGAAAACTTCAAACTCTCTCTCTCGCTTTTGTGTGTGACAGGTTATTAATAATTATAATTTTTCGCTAAGACAGACATTTTTTTGTTTTGTCAATTTGGTGGCATTTTTTTACACAGTGAATCACGTGACGTTTTGTTTTTGTTCCCCAACCAATTACTCTATACACTTATCACATGTGCCGCAGAGCCCATTTTTTTTTTCTACACAGCGAATCACATGTGGGGGCGTTTTTTATTCCTGCCATCGCCGCCATGTTTTTTTGCAGAAAAGACGCGCGCCACTTGGGGTGAAACGCTTTAACCCCACTTTAACACCCCCGAAACTCTTCGGCGAACACGTCATCTTCAGCCCCAACCCACCCACCAACGGCGAGAACTCGATGGATGCGGCCATCGGGAGCAAAGTTACTTCTGCATCATAGAAAGTGACGCAGAAGTAACATAGTCATACTACCAAAATAAACTTTTATTTATTCATTCATTTAGGAAGCGCTCTTTGTAATACCAGACGCATTTTTTTTATTTGATTCAATACATCAAAAATTCATTTAACGCTCTCTACTGCGTTATATTTGCACTGAATCTACTTCGACTACGTCACAGCAGGTGATCATCCAACACAATAATATAGTACAGTATAGAAGGTTTATTCATCCAATATAAAATTTCAATACATACTAGATGAAACGCTTACATTTATGGAATAAATAAACATTGCCTACCCCAATAAAATTAATTCGCGCGGGGTTGTCGGCTCATGAATATTCAATTCAATAGCAACAATACACATTAATAACAACAATTTTCAATTTGAAGAAATGTACAGGTAAAAATATATATGATGACCTGATGGTATAATATAATATAATATAATATAATATAATATAATATAATATATGATATGATATGATATGATATGATATGATATGATATGATATGATATGATATGATATGATATATGATATGATATGATATGATATGATATGATATGATATGATATGATATGATATGATATGATATGATATGATATGATATGATATGATATGATATGATATGATATGATATGATATGATATGATATGATATGATATGATATGATATGATATGATATGATATGATATGATATGATATGATATGATATGATATGATATGATATGATATGATATGATATGATATGATATGATATGATATGATATGATATGATATGATATGATATGATATGATATGATATGATATGATATGATATGATATGATATGATATGATATGATATGATATGATATGATATGATATGATATGATATGATATGATATGATATGATATGATATGATATGATATGATATGATATGATATGATATGATATGATATGATATGATATGATATGATATGATATGATATGATATGATATGATATGATATGATATGATATGATATGATATGATATGATATGATATGATATGATATGATATGATATGATATGATATGATATGATATGATATGATATGATATGATATGATATGATATGATATGATATGATATGATATAATATAATATAATATAATATAATATAATATAATATAATATAATACATATAATATAATATAATATAACCAAAAGTGCCATTTTGTTAGACATCTACACATTTTCTGTATTAAATAAATGACAATACACCCACAAATGGATATCCTGACCATGAGGATACTGTTCATCCATTTACTAACTAGATTAACTGGATTTAATACAATTTTCATTATAAGAGTCATATCATAACATGTGAAATGTTAAAATTAGTGATAATAAAAATAGTTGTGAAATAATAATATTCCCAATAGAACAATGTTACACTCACATCTGAAATTTAAATTTAAAATTTGAGCCATTCAGACTATAAGACACAAATTATTATTGAGCATGAAATCGTGAAGTTTGGTTAAGGAAACGTAAGAAATCCAATCCTTTTTTTTAACAAATTATAGTTCACATTTTTGACGGTTAACGGTAGTTTATTGAACAGTTTCGGACCTAAATAACTGAAATATTTTTGTCCTATAGCTTTTTCAGCTCGAGGGACGGTAAAAGTATTTATTCTAATAAGCTTGAGGTCTTTTTCATCTTTATATTGCTTCAGGATATAATGCTTCTGATGGATGGAGAAGTTATTCCAGCTGCTCCCCATGCAATAAGTCCGCAAGTGAGGTGAGATTCTACCAATGCATAGTACAACATTTTTGGATACTTTGTATTGAGAAGATTCGATAGAATTTTGAGTTTTTTAGGCTATAGGTATATCTCAACTTTTTAATGACATAATTTATTTGCTCGCCCCATTTCAAATGGCTGTCGATATATATGCTATAGTATTCGATTTTATACACAGATTTTATTTTCGTTGGTTTTTGTGTAACGTTATTGATATCAAGACAACAGAAATATGTTTTTTCGTGGTGTATGAAATATTGAAACTATTTTGAATAGAGATTTCTAATGGCTTTGGACACCTAAATGAAAAGAGACGAAAGTTCTTAATTTTTCCATCCTTGTTGCAAGGGGCGCGCTCTGTGATTGGTTACCATAATGACGGGGAGTTTGAATGACATGACAGCTACAGTTGAAAATGACATTCATACTCCCTGACCTTATAGTAACCAATCACAGAGTACATTCCCTGGCAATAAGGACGGAAAAATTAAGAACTTTCGTCTCTTTTTATTAGGGTGTCCAAAGCCATTAGAAATCTCTATTTGCGACATCAAATGGAATAAGAGAGGGTGTGTTGCTTGGTTCGAAAACTGTACCAAAATATATGAAAATAGCTCACCGACTGAGCGATTTTCAGATGCAATCTTGTCATCAAAATACATTTCACGCGGTATGGATCTGTCACCTGTTTTGTTCGATAAGAATGACAACAATTTTTTTGCTTCATTTATGATACTTTGCTCAGATTTTACTGTGAAATTGTTATCGCATTTTATTTTTATCTTAAGTCGTTTCCTTAATTCAGAAAATGTCTCATAAGCAATCTGATTCCGATACCTTTTCCATTTTTTGTGGGCTTTCATTACTTGGATGGTAGGTTTAGAGTAATAGGAAGGATATGTTTCATTTTTAAATTGACTGGAATGTATAGATTGATAATCGATTCAAGTGCATTATATAAACTATCTACACATTTGTCAATATTGCTGTGGTTCTAGATTGCAGCCTATGCATGGAAGACCTTTCAAGATATTGTTTACTATGGTGTAGTCTGCTTTTGAAAACAGCCTTCTCTAACGAACGGACTGTTTGATGATTTTATATTCACATCATCAACATTTTTGGTCAGAACTAAATCTAGAATTTTATTAATAATATTTTGGATGCCATTATGCTGCTTTGAATCCCATATTGAGAAAAAGTATACAAAATATTCACTTATGATATTTGTGGCATTGGATGGAATGCCTATTTTTGATACTCTACTGGTGATCCACGTTATTTTAATAATATTTATTATATTATAGTTATTTTATTATAATCGCCAATTAGGATAATTGGACTATCACTGTGATTATTAACGACAGATTCGACACTTTATGTTGACGTGCCATTATCAAAGCTGACCATCTATTAAATATTGTCTGAATTCCGTTCGAAATCGCTGTAACCCACCATTTTTTGTACTATCAGGAACGGAATCATAGATTTTACAAATCTGAAAGCTGAAGCTGCGTTTAAAAGTTTCCAATCTGGAATAATAAGGGGGGTGCCAATAATTCGTTTATTAAGATTATGTATATCCGTTAGCTAAAATATTGCAGCATTGAATATCCATCTGTCTGAATAGGTGGAGTTTGCCAAAATTCACATTCACATGATGTTTTATTCAACTCCAAAGGAACAAATGCTGATGATCATAAATAATTTTCAAAGAAAGTACGAGCGTTGCAGTAGTTTATTGATATGCTTTTCGAAGCGCAATTCAACGCTTGAAATTTTTGCTTCTTCCACAAAATCAAGTGTTTCATTATGTTTATACTGACAGAGTTGATTATTGACAAGCGATTTATGCCTGATTCAAATAATATTGAATTTAATTTTTTACCACTTATGTTCAGACTATGATTTGTACGTAGCTGTTTCAATAAAGCATTAGAATCTTAATCTCTTTGGTAACAAGCTCTATGTGACATTTTGAGGAGAAAACTGTAATATAATTTGGTACTATCGGCATAAAGACGAATTTGGCAGTGTTGAAGACTCTTTAGTAAATTACATGAATACCCAGCAAATAACAATGGCCCTAAGATCCTTGAGGTACGCCAGAAAAAAGAGCTGAATATTGAGATTTGGTACCATATATTTTTTCTTTCTATCGCCAATCCATCAAGGAATACTTGATTCGAGAAACAGCATTGTTGGAGAAACCAATGTAAAGTAAAATATCCAATAATTATATTATAAAGCTTCATTAGAAGAAGAAATATTCAAAATACATACTCAACAGAATTGCAAATCAGACCATTGAGTAAGTGAAAAATTTGTGTGCTGACGAGGTGGTGAAAAGGTCTTAATTGCTGATTAGTAATTTGAATGATAATGTGATTGAAAGTTTGTATGACTGTCTGTCCTAATAACCGAATTGAAGAACACACCTGTGTTTCATTCAAGACGGAGAACAGGAGGCGAGAACGGATATCTGTCACAAATTAATTAATCGACAATTTTACTATTCCAACCAACTCAAATGAATCTCGAAGTCGCATAAAGCTCCAAAATTAATTTTTCATCTTCAAAACATGAACATAAAAACGACCAAGTAAATAGTAATGATACCGGACAATGAATGACGAAGAAATGTGTATTGAACAAACAATTAACTACGTATTTGCTGACTAAGGTCTAGCCAAAGTAAACGATCGTCTTTGCGAAATTACTCAGTTGATGTTGGTCATGAAATAAATAGTATACACTCTGGAATATTTGACGGTTCCTATTTTTGTTTATATCTGGAAAAAAAATAATAATTATCTTTGCTTTGAGTTAAATTCAAATAATATATAGGTTAGATAAAACTAGTATTTCACTGAATAATGACAATGAATGAAGGAACGAAATAATCAATAGACAAAGTAATAAGAATAATCTATGATACATTAGTAAATATGTCATAACATATGTGGTCGGTGGATCAGCGGTCTAATGCACAGGCTGTTCGAAACTGCAGCATAGCGATAGGTACAAGATAATTTTTCTCATCTACTTTATATCGGATCGATAGGCGACCGCATGCCTTGTTGAAAAGCAAGTGTATTGTGAGTTGTCTAGATGCCAATCTCGTCTAGGACTAGCTTGAAGTGCACACCGACCACCCGAGGTCGGCCCAGGAGCGCCACGGCAAATAATAATAATAGCCGTCCTCTACCCACACAGGCCTTTGGGTACACTCAACGAGTGTTTATGTGGGAGTATTATTATTATTATCATACAAAAGAAAAGGAAATCAGTGAAAACTGAAATTTTATCGGAATCGAAAAGTTATCTGCTAAGTATGAATTTTTCCAGTATTAGTTTTGATTTTTTAGTGCTTTCTTTGGTATTCAATTATATAACTCAATTCCCATCAGACTGAAAATTCTGAAAGGGCAATTTATATTATAAGTATGCAGTTTGTATGGCAACGATTGTAGTTGTTTTGAAATAGAAATTTTGCTGAGCACACCAAATAAAAATGAGGTATTTCAATTTAGAATGGATTAAACTAGAAATTAATGTTAATGTTACACACACACACATACCCAAGGAGAGAAGAGAATGAGTAAACTGTATACCTTCCTGCTGATAAACATCATGCCTGGCATTTCGAGCAGAAAAATTGGACCTCCAAATGAAAGGACTGGTATACGACTGGGCAAATTGCAAAGTTCAACAGGGCAAGATAAATCAAAATACTGAAAATTAATCAAGAGGCTATGCAAAGGACTGGAGCTCTGGATGAATCGAGTAATCCAGATGCTTCCTTCCTGTGAAGTCAAACTGAATATGCTGAACGTGAATCGAGAGGCTACGTAAAGGAATGGAACACTGGATGAACCGAGTAATTCACATGCTCCCCTCAGAGAAGAAAAATGAATTCCAGCCTGGCGAGGATCCCAGATATGATTTAGGCCAAAAGGTCCCAAGCCGAAAAACCCACAAAATTGGTCTAACTTCCTAATCGAACAGTGTCTAGAAAGGAAGTCTACAATCGAGACGAAACTGTTGCTGGTCCAGAAGCTGCCCCTATAGATGTTCCTGAAGCTGCAGTTTCAGGATATGGTAGCCTTAGTTAGTGTTACCGGATACAAGATGACATTAACACGACTGAACCCAATCTACAGTCATGGAATAAGATCCCGACGAATATTTTTTATGTGACTGCAGTAATTGATTATTTCAAGATGAGAATAGGGAACTTGTATTGTATAGAGATTTCGTATTTTTTTAAGCTGGTGGCCAGCTTTCTCGAAGAGGGGGCATATGTCAAGAATGGCGCTAATCCAAAACCTAATTTATTTGGTATGGTAACAAAATCCACTGTCATGATTTATATTTCATAATTTATTGAACTGTTAAATTACTTGAAGTTCAAACATCGGCCATGGTCGAGCTCGGGCTGGTTCGATTGGTATAACCGATCGATAGAAAAACATCGATAACGTTATTTTGCATTATTTCCAAAGCACCAACTTAATTTGTAATAACAGAATAATGAAAGTATCCTATATGATGCAGACTTTAACAGTGGTACTTTATATACACAAACGAATATAAAACTTGACCGAAACACAAAAGTATTGCAATTATTTTATCGTACTATAAAAATAATGCTTTCATTTCTCTAGGTCAAGAAGACGAAGGCCAGCCTTGTGGTGTTAATTATTATGTCAAATTATTTGTTGGTGATAGTGAAACAGATCGTACACATAAGAGGGGAAGTGTGACAATGGCTATAAGGAAAGTACAGTATGCTCCTTCAAAACAGGGAAGGCAACCTTGTACTGTAGTGCGAAAAGATTTCATGTTGAGTCCCGGAGAACTTGAGCTGGAAGTAACTCTAGATAAGCAGGTAAAGCACTTTTCCGTTATTCCACATCATGGAAATATTCCTGAGATGTCTCGATTTAAGCAGTACCACTAAAAAAAATTAAGTTTAACCGTATTTTCCTTTGCAGTCATCATCTTGGAAAAAGTAGAAAATTGCAATAAGCATTATCAATTTAAGAGATGGATACAAACTTCAACCACTTATACAAAACATTGTTGGAATACGAATTTTAAAATAAAATCAAGGAGTCAAATATTTTCAACAAATATTAGGTCAAATTATCTAAAGATCACAGTAATAATTTATCGAAAAATATTCCTACTGAAAATCAACACTAGATCTCGATACAAAAAATAGTATTTTGTTCAATTTCCATTTATATATTATCTTTATGCTGACTACACCTATATATTTTACCAAAATTGAATATCTATTACCAAATTTTATTCGTTGTGTCTTGAACTTTTGTCTTGTCTTCAATCAAATGAACCACGAATACAAATATAATTTTCCGCGTTGACTCTGATTATACCAAGGTAGTCATAATATGAAATCAGTGGTAATCACAATGGTGAAAAATAATCTGAAATAAAAACGAATAGCGGATATCATGATTTCTTCTCAAGTATTGGAAACTAAATGGCACAAAAATTTAAGAAAATCTGATAGTAGAATCGACTACCGAGACCTACATCCCAAACACCATATTATTTCTAGAAACCAATCAACACGAAGTAAAAAATTGTTCGTTGAGATTGAAGGATAACAAATTACCCGATGACAATAAGTAAACAGCTGAAATCTTAAAGTATCTTGTTGATGACATAACAGCACCATTATTAGATTTTTTATAAACTTGGGCATCAGGTCAGATAAATTCCTCAATGCTTTCAAATTTGTTCTAATGAAACCATTGTTCAATAAAGGAAAGAGGCTAAATGTATCAAACTACCGCCCGATTTTATTGATCTTAGATATCTTAGGAAGAATTTTTAAAATTATTATTAAAACACGCATCGCAAACTTCACTGATGAAATTGGTATTCTGGAAGATAATCAATTTGGCTTCAGGAAAAATACATCAACAGATACTGCGATCACCTATCTCACGTCAAATATGAGTGATTGAAAAAACAACTGCACTGTTTTCATCGACCTCGCGGAAGAGTTTGACATGATCAGCCATTATCTTAGAGAGCATAGGAATTAGTGGGTAAACTTTTGATTATTTGAAAGATTACTTGACTGACAGAATTTAGTAGGTCAAAATGGATAATATCAAGAGCGATTTGAAATTAGAGAATTATGGTGTACCCAAGGGACAGTCCATATCCCACTCCTGTTTGACTCATACAGTGTATCCACTTGCTTTTGCATGGTCTAAAACCTTGAGGAACCAGGCATCAGATAAATTTTCTCAGTCATAAGCAAGGTTTCTTGAAAAATATGAATTCCATGCAAGAATATAGTACCTTCATTTTTGACAATATCGAAATTTTGATGGGAAAAAGTTATTCAGGATTGAATTTTTTGTACTATAGCACAAGAGTAATAATAGCTATTCATTGTATGAGTGCATTATTAGCTATATAGCTGCTTGACCATTGATTGAGATTTTTGAACTGTAAAACCCAATAGCTGAATGGTCAGTTCTCAACAGAGAGATCTTCTCACAAACACGTATTAGTAGAAGTGCTTTAATTTATTTGAAAACAACCAACAGCTTCCATCTGGTGACACAGTCATTTTATTCCGGTTTACTAAGGGTCTTGCTGAAGTAACCAATCCTGTCTTTCTGGTTCTGAGATAGGACAGCTCAAAGTCCCACATCACTGGCGTCCGTATCCAAAATGAATTTTTCGTTCGGTATGGGATAGCTCAGAACAGGTGCATTGATCAAAGCTTCTTTCAGTTTCTGGAAAGAGTCCGGGCATCCCTCGGACCACTGGAACGGTGCTTGCCCTTCCGTGAATCTGGTCAGGGGTTTAGCGATCTTAGCAAACCCTAGCACATATCGGTGATAGTAAGTGCATAAACCTAGAAAACTCCGGCCAATCCTTTACTACTTTGATTTCCTAGTCATCTATTGCTACTTCTTCACCAGAGAGGAGTTGACCGAGATATTTTGTACTTCTTTCTGGGACATATGGTATTTTTTGGAACTAAGCTTGAATCCGGAACTCCTCAGTGGCAGAAATACATATTCCAAGTTTTTAACATGGTATTTTGAAGCACTCTAGCTCAATGGCAGACGGTGGAATTAAATCCACGTTGTCTGTTCGAATTTTTTCCAATTTGCCAATACATTTTTGGATACTGTTTTTATCTATCTTCAAAGACTTGGAGGGGTCATCCTCTGACCCAACCTTGAATTCCATTTTGCATATTTGCTGAGCAATAAAGAAATTGTTGACACTTATTTATTTTTTTCACCGTTGTACCGTTAGTTCAAATCCATTCGATCTTGTATCAGTTACTATTGCAGAATTAGATGCGTCTATACAGTGTGTTTCACTTCTCATGGAAACACCCTCGTATCTTCTGTAATTTTTGACGAAATATCATGAAATTATCAGGATCGATAGATACACTAGAGATGAACTCTCTGCATGAAAGGGATCATCCTATGTGATATACACTGCTCGCCAGCAGCGATGAAACCACCCATTTTTCCGGAATGTAATATTAGGGAGCAAAATTGGCCAAAAATTCTTTCGGATTCGTGTTCAGGATCGAAAAATTAATACTAATACACTTGTCTCCTGAAAAAATTTCAGTTCTGAAAAATTCAATATTTTTTCACGTACTCCACGTATGATGATGACCCCTTTCGTGTAGAGAGTTCATCTCAAGTGTATCTATCGATCCTGAAAATTTCATAGTTCTACGTCATAAATTACGGAAGATACGGGAGCGTTTCCATGAGAAGTGAAACAAATTTGAATATTTCAGGACTGAAAATTTTTCATGAAACAGGTGTATTAATAGTAATTCGGGGATCCTAAACATGAATCCTAAGGAATGTTTGGCCAATTTTGCCCCCTAATATAAGTTCCTGGAAAAATGGGTGGTTTCATCGCTATTTTCGTGAAGTGTATATCACGTAGGATGACGCCTTCTGTGCAGCGAGTTTATTTATAGTGAATCTATCAATCCTGAAAATTTCATGGTTCTAAGTTGAAAATTAAGGAAGATACGGGGGTGTTTCCATGATAAGTGAAACACACTGTATATTTGTCTGAAGTTTGTGGTGCATTGATACTTTTGAAAATGGGTAACACACCAGACTTAACAACAAACATTGAATTATTCCTTAGTCATTTTCAAACTTGAGTAATCCTCGAATTATCAACAATCATCATCAAGAAACATAGACATTTGCTCATCCTTTCAGGTGTCATCAACATTGCGAATGCTGTTGATATTGAGGTACCTACCATGCTTATAGACATTCACATACGATATTTTTCATCACACTTACCTGCATCATTATTCAGAAGAACTGATTCTAGTATTCAAATAGATTAAATCAAGTAATGGGCCGTGGTGGTGCACGGGTGAAACGCTCCCTTCTTAATCCATCCATCCGCAGGTGCATAAGTTTGATTCCCAGCGCGATCACCGGTCCAGTGCACGTTGAAAGGTAAGGGCTACGTCTTTCCTAGGTTGCACAAATCTTTCGAAGACTCCTGAGGGTTGCTCGTAAGGGTGCAGCTGACTGACGAAAGTAACAATAACAATGTACATATGATGTCACATATTGTGTTGACATGAAGATCAATTTGAAAGTTCATGTTTGAGAGTTTATATAAATAGCTGAAAATAGTTGCAAATGGGGCAGAACTTTCACCCAAAAAATTTGAAAGTTTGCCGCTGAGGCAGAATTGATACTTATTCCGTCAGAATCCAGATGTTTCTATTCTATATAAAGAAGTTAACACGATATTTTTCATCTTTCTTGGAATTATTTGTTGGAGTTATTAGGTGTCTACCTATCAACCTTCAAAACACGGCGTGTTTCAATTTTGAAAGTTCAAACGCTATTTAGTTAATTTGACAAGAGTTATGATATAGGTATATTGAAATATTTTTATCCCGTTTCATCGTTAGTTAGCATAAAATGTCAAATATATCCCCGTTTCACCAATTCTGACTTAATTAAATGTAACAAAATATAAGGAACATTATTGTAATCTTCAATTCTTTTCCAGCATTGTTTTGAAAGTTAGGCATAATGAAAAAAGCTCATTGAAAGACATTTTCAGTTTTTTTTTAACCTATGTATGGATTGAAAATGAATTTATCATAATTTCAACACTGACACCAATTTCAGTTATACCACCACGGTGAGAAGATAGCTGTAAATATTTGCGTGAGAAATAACAGCAATAAGGTGGTGAAGAAAATCAAAGCAATGGTACAACAAGGCGTAGATGTTGTGTTGTTTCAAAATGGGCAGTATCGTACATCGGTGGCCAGCATGGAAACTCAGTAAGTGAATTTTCCAAAATATTTAACCAGTGTCCTGCCTTTCAGGATATGTTTTTCAAGGGCCAATATATCGTAAATACGCAATGTGTGTTTCATATTTCTTCCTCCTTCACCTATACATTTTTGGTTAGTTCACATATTTCAGTCATGGTATAATCTAAGATCCATAACAAAAATAAGTTGGAAATGTAAAGAGTTTTACATTGATTAATTTATATAACTATTATTAATTATAATACATTCAAGAGAAAATATTGACACTATTTTGCGAAAGACCATCAAACTTATAGTTAAAAAATGGATTGAGTAATACAGTCTTCCGCTTAAACTATGCAATAGGTATATTTGTCGAAAGTCTCCAACAGAAAACAAGTACAACCGTTCCATTACATTTGTTAATGATATCTGATATTTAATGCTTTTTAATTATCATAGCTGAAATTCTTATTCGATTTTAATGAGGAACAACCTACGTACCGGTTTCATGGTTCTCGTCAATTATCAGCGAAGGCTACTTGTTTTCTGTTGGATACTTGGCCGACGAATTGTTTAGGGTTTTTGCATAAAATTGAATGTAATCCATTTTTCATTATTGGCAATAGATTTTATTGAGTTATCTGGTCACTTCTGAATGGTAAAAAATAATTTATCCGAAATCATCCACAATATGACAGATCATGTGACTTTTTGAAATTTTTGGAAAGCATTGACTAATTTTTTAGTTTATTGCGTTAGAAATAAAATTACCATTATGACACAATATTTATTTGGTGAATTGATCAGAAAATAATACAACATTGAAAGAAACATAATCTGCTGACCTAGGTCGGCAGGTGAAGGAGGGGTGTCCCATTCCTCGCCCCCTGAATCCGCCCTTGATCCGCATCCGCACAAGCTATGCCTTTGGGAACATTCTATGAGTGTTTATGAGGGGGTAATATTACTATTATAATATTTATCTAAATTCAGATGAGTTAGAATTCAATAAAAATCTGTTGCGATCGGTTCTTTCAATGCCAACCATACACATATACACACTTAGATGAGTTATTTCACAAATCACTTATTGAGGAACATTTTTAGGGAAGGGTGTCCTATCCAACCAGGATCCAGTCTACAAAAAGTGGTCTATCTTCTACCTCTGTTATCGTCCAACAAAGATCGCAGAGGAATTGCATTGGATGGCCAACTTAAAAAACAAGATACCAATCTGGCATCTACCACTTTGTAAAGACCCACATCCTGGTTTTATCACAAATACAGTAACTTTTTTTTTTCAGATTGGCATCACCTGAAGAACGTGATGCTTTTGGCATAATAGTTTCATATGCTGTCAAGGTAAAACTATACCTAGGAGCTCTGGGAGGGGAACTAGCCGCAGAATTACCATTTGTTTTGATGCATCCTAAGGTATATTTTCAAAATAATTACTTCATCAAAGTGCCCTTAATTAGAAATTTTTAGTAAGTAGAGTTCATTTAAAACATTACTACGATTGAAATTTTAAAGAAACACTGAACAAAGAATTATGGTTTTCGGCTCTACGGAGGTGAACTGACCAGGGCCTCCAAGCCCGGAAATCCTACTTCCGATCGTGAAAACATGTTCACCGAGCAACTTCACAGAACGTGGCGCGTTTCTGGGAAATCTTTGCATTGTAATGAACATACATTCAATTCTTAACTAATTGATTTCCACTGGTTGAATGAAACGATCCTCTACTAACGTAGTTTTTAAAGATGAGCCAATTTTGTTTTCATTCAAGTTGATACATTCAATAGAACTTTCAGATTATAGATTCTCAGAAACTTCTGGGGAGTTTAAATGATAGTAATTGCCTGAATCCAAGCCGAAACCACGGCAGACCACGACCGTGAAACTCATATCCGGATCTGGACCGCAGTGGTCGTGATGCTAGAGCGCTTGCCTCTCAATCACAAGGGTGTGGGTTCGATTCCTAGCATGGTCACTGGTCTCGTGCTAGGAATCGTACGTAAAAAGTTTCCACTGCTGAGGGCTGTCGTTCGTACGAGGACGACAGCTGGTTAAAGGAAAAAACAATTTTAAACAATTGTAAACAACAATTTTAAACAATCATACAAGTCTAGAGAAGAGCTAGTCTACTTATAATCATCGCTCTTGGCAATTTCTCCTCTAGGTGCCATCATAAATTGGATAAGCTAAGATAATCCCTAAATGAGACAATGTCCAGAAAGTCTGAGAATCATGTCATCTCGTCGAGACCAAACAATAGAAGGTCTGTGAAACCTTCAACTAAAAATTGTCATGTAAGACCCATAGGCCTCAGGAGAACGATTACATGAAAACAGCCAATCGCGAAGAAAACTTCTCCAAATTAATTCTGCCACATCTGGTCAGGATATTCAGATAGAACGGACTACCTTTTCTCAAAAGTATACAGACCAAATAAAAAATTCCTAAATATTTATTCAAGTGGTTTTCGTGCATAGATGACGCGGAATCCTTCAGCTTTCCAGCCTCCGAAGAAAAATCGAGGGGGTCTCAACTACTTTTCGAGTTAGTCCCTTATGGATCTTTATAATGAACTACTTATTTTCAAATAGGAAAAATTACATAAGTGTCCTTTACGACACTTTCTTCAAAAGCTAATGTGCCTAATTTCACAATTACAAACATCAAAAACAACCATTTTATACATAATTTTGAATTTTTATAATCAAAAACATAACCTTTTTTATTAGTAATTTCCATTCTCACGGAAAGTTGATCACTTGGAATATGCGCGGCGAACTATCTTATGACTTGAAGAAGAAAATGAAGGAGAAAAAGACCTAACCTAACCAAACCATGCTATCCAAGTTGAATCAAATCCCATTATACTGTACAAACGCTATTCTTATTCAATGGATGCGATTAATGAAACACAGCTCGCTTCGCTGGTTATGTTATGGCTTTGCGAGTGGAGCGAATGAACTTTTTGGGCAACGAGAAACTATTTTCAAAAACCAAAAATGGAATTTACAGTACAAAACTTTATATGTGAAGACTATGAAGCATGGTAAATCGCATTTTTATAAACCTAAGTCAGAACTACATAGAAGTTACAAGTTAAGGGTATTTAAGGGGTTAGTATATATAACTCCTCCATCCGAAAATAATACGGCAGTGTTGTTTTCGGAATTCAAGTCTTTGGATTTTGTCTTGAAACATGTGAAACATTTATAGGGGAATTGTAAATGATGAGAGTGAAAATAATTATGTTCAGAATAATACAAATATAAAAAGCAATATACCGGGTGTTGTTTTCTTCCAGGGCTTGGAGTCGGTGGAGTTGGGTTTTCTCATAGAAATAAATACCTTTTATGTACTTACTCTAGAATGCTAATACCATCGGCCGAAAGTGCTGTGGAAAGTTCAGAATCTTCAGCAATGCGCATGCGCGTTATCAGTACAGTTTCTTACTGACCCGGTTTCAGCAGGTACCAGTAGAGGTTAATGAAGTATAATTTAAAAATGTAATACTGCTAACATCGTTTTCACATACAGATTGCCAATTTTCATATCCAGGGAATTATCTTGATATTCTATTCTTTATATCATTTAAATTGGTTGGAAATAAGATCGGAAAACTCTATTTACCTACTGATCAGCTGATTTGAATGAATGTTTTCACTTATTCATGATTCAAGATAGTGATGGCCCTCCAACGTTTTTTTCTGTTATGAATACAGAGTGAGTCATAAAAACTGGTTTAAATTATATCTGTAATTCTGGAGTCAGTGCCACGATGTGACAAGCATACTTCATCCCATTAAGATGTGGAAAATAAGTTCATCTTAAATGAAATTTTCTGACAAAATTATTAGTTTTTCAGTGTGAATGACATGAGCACGTTAGTAAATCTAGAAGACATACATAAAGACAAATTTGCACTTTCAGAATAGTTCAAAATCAATTGTTTTAACTAATAGGGAAAGAACCAAAAAATGCAGTGGACTGAATTTCATCAGTCCAACATTATTAGTAAAAAACGGGATCAGTTTGTAACTGATCTATGAAGAAGACCCAACGCCTTGAACAACTATCAATAAAACAAAAACTGAACACAAACATGTACTACGAGTACAATAAATGCCGGTACCCGGTAGTCTCGTAGTCTATGAAATTGAGCAAACCGACCCTTGTCTCTGGCAAGACTTCGTGTTGGGGACAAAGCACGGTTGCATGATCACTTAAATTAGAGTACATTGTTGCATAGAATAATTAAATTCTCGTTCTGAATTGAGAGTAATCAATATCTAAAGATGCATCTCACTTTCAAACGAAATAGTTTAATTGCCTCATTACACAAAACTTTCAGTAGGAAAGTCGACAAATAATTTTTGAACTTGGCAACGTTCTACCTGAAATTTCCTGATGTCGAGCATTCGCACATCAAAAACAGGGTGCACATGCAGCATGCTTTTCGCATTGACGGAAGGTTGGATTATCATTCCAGAGTAAATATATAATTAATATTTCTGTGGGTTTCTTGGCTAGTTTCTGAAGCCTTGTCAGCTCGTCCAGGTTAAGCTTATCCAGGACCTTCAGGGGGTGGTCTTCATGGTTAGATTTGATGATTTCTTTTCTGGGCAATTCTAGAGAGGTCTTCCGTATCGGGGAAACATTGTTGCTGTATTCTTCACCAATAATGGTGAGACTACATTTCTGGGGTTTCTTGGATCAGCTGTGGTTTGTTGATTTATTCATATCCGTTTTCTTTGCACTTTTTTTCAATAGCTGTGCGTCTGGTGGGAATGGCAATGGGCGTTTTCACACTGACCGATCCGACAACGAAACGACACCGGCACCGATGCCGGTGAGCGCGAATTTGCATATAAGTGAATGTAATGCTTTTACACCAACCGGCAAATTGGTATCGGGTCGGAGCAGGCGACGACCTGTCGGGAACGCTATTTTCATACACACCGACTTTAGTCGGGTCGACAAAAAGTCGGGCAAATGACGCTATTTTCACAAACACCAATTTACAACCGACATTAGTCGCCCAATAGCAGTGTCTAGAGAACCGTGTGTAGTGAACATGGATTGGGGAATAAATAATCGCAAAAAAGTTATTATTATGTGGTTGTTGCACCTTCGTCGTCGACGGCTAAATAGAAACAGAATATATTGGGTGCATCCCATAAATAAAAAAAGGGAACAAGAAGATGCTTTCTATACTTTATTCGTGGAAATTCGGAAAGATGAATTAAAAATTTTCAATTATTTCCGAATGTCCATAGCAAGTTTTGATGTACTGCATGGTCGTTCAAAAGATTCCTTGCAGTTTCGGGATACTAAAATGAGACACTGTATCCAACCTATACAGATGTCTATCTCAAACTGCGTCATTTTAACGACTCGTAATGCCAGTACACCTCCTCTTTGAGCAATCGGGCGACCAAAGCCGGAACGTCTGAAAGTTATCATTAGACGCTGTTATTTACTACGCATCAATGAACGGCCGACTGTCGGGTTTATAGTGAGGACTCCGATCTGTACCCGCGACTATCGTCCGATCTTACTGTCGCGTTCGGGACGCGTGCATGTTTCCATTTATTTTAGTAGTTCACTATTTACCCGATTTAAAGTTTGTCCAACTGAAGTCGGTGTGTGTGAAAATAGCGTAAGAGCAAGCCCGCCACTCATGTCGGCGCCGATTTTCATAAAGTTGTAGTCACTGCTTCACTTGCTCCCACAAAACAATGCTGTCGTTTCCCAATGTGAAAAGCACCTGCCGTTGTGTCAGTGCCGGACTGAAATCGTGTCGGTGCCGGTGTCGGTCAATGTGAAAACGCCCAATGACATAGGCATGATTGACTATTTCTACTACATCTTGTACTAGATCGAATTGGTTTGGAGTGTGGCGTTTTCACACTGACTGATGCCGGTGGGCGCGAATTTGCATATAAGTAACGCTACTTTCTCAAACACCGACTTAAGTCGGGTCAACAAAAAGTCGGGCAAATGACGCTATTTTCACAAACACCGATTTACAACCGACATTAGTCGTCCGATAGCATTGTCTAGAGAACCGTATGTAGTGAACATGGATTGGGGAATATCAAACCGCAAAAAAGTTATTATGATGTGGTTGTTGCACCGTCGTCTTCGACGGCTAAATAGAATCAGAATATATTGGGAGCATCCCATAAATCAAAAATGAGAACAAGGTGCTTTCTATACGTTATTCGTGGAAATTCGAAAAAATGAATTAAAATTTTTCAATTATTTCCGAATGTCCATAGCGCCATTTTAACGACTCGTAATGCCAGTACACTATCCTCTTTGAGCAATCGGTCGACCAAAATCGGAACGTCTGAAAGTTATCATTAGACGTTGTTATTCACTACGCATCGATGATCGGTCGACTGTCGGGTTTATAGTGAAGACTCCGATCTGTACCCCACTGTCATCCGATCTTACTGCTGCGGTCGGGACGTGTGAAAGTTTCCATTTATTTCAGTATTTCACTATTTACCCGATTTAAAGTTGTCCGACTGAAGTCGGTGTGTGTGAAAATAGCGTAAATGTAATGCTTTCACACCAACCGGCAAATCGGTATCGTGTCGGTGCAGGCACCGACATGTCGGTAAAAGCAAGCCCGCCACTCATGTCGGCGCCGATTTTTATAAAGTTGTAGTGTGGTGTGGGCCACAACAAGATTTCATTCAAGTGGTTTCAATATATAATCAAACGTTGTTTTACTCATGCGAAAATAATTATAAAACTTGCTTTGGTTATTGCCAACTTTTCAAAATGAGTATAATATGCGCCCTCTAAATATCTCACTTTTATTATAGGATGTACCCAATGCAAGCGCATAGTTTCTCTTTTTATACGCCTTAAATAAATACATCGAGTAAATATAATTTGTTAACTGCTGCAATGTCACTGCTTCACATGCACCCACAAAATAAGGCTATCGTTTAGCCGACAGCCGATTCCCGGCCGGCATGCCGTCCCAATGTGAAAAGCAACTGCCGTTGTCGTGTCGGTGTCGGTGCCGGATGAAATCGTGTCGGTGCCGGTATCGGTCAATTTGAAAACGCCTATATTGGCATGGCTGGCTGCTTTTTCCTTTCAATACTTCAGGTTTACAGTTCTCCTTGGATATTTGATTTACCGGGCGGAAAATACAGGTTGACTCGATTTCGTCGGAATAGGAAATAAACGATAATAATCGTAAAGATTTTCTCAAAGTACCGGGACGTGAATCGTGAATAGAATAGATCGTTTTTGTATCGTATTTCAATTTTTAGAAATTGTGATATGGTTGAATATTATCGAAGTCTGATAGACTTTCTTTGTACATGTTTAGCGTTTAGCATTATTTCAATTACTTCTTTGAGCTCGGATGTTGATAATATTAAGATACTCAGTTCAACGAATAATATCAATTCTTCAATATTATTCAGTATTGATAGTACAATTTTGATAGTCGATTATTATCATAGCATATCGAGAGGGTTTTGAAGTCGTACTGATACCTCGACAGATATTGAATTATATCTGTCAGACATATGTGCAAAGATCCTTACTTTGAAGGAACAACTTTGCAAGAGCTCTCTGAAACAAACAGCAGGACTTTGCCTGATTCAAACGGAGAGCCAACTACAGACCGGTTTCGGAATATCGTACCTCATCAGTGCAGTCAAGGTTATCACGGTTGTATACACGCATACATATGCCATACATACTATACAAAGTTATAGTCACTTCTTAAAGACTATTTTACAGTCACTTGGACATATATACAGTGTCTTTCAAAAGAATCGGAACGGTCTCATATTTCAGAAACGGCCCTGAGAAAATGTATGAAAATTTCGAAAGGGTGGTTTTTGATGATGCCCGAATCAACGGTGATATCGGCGATGTTGCTAAATCAACAGTTTTCTAGATATTGAGGGTAACTAAGTTTTTTCAAATGGAACACCCTATTTGTTTTCATTGTAATCAATTCAGCGACGTTCCCAAACTTTGGAACGAAAAAGCCATGTTGTCATATTTCGAAAACTGCGTTAATTTAAAATCTGATATTTGGAGACATAAGTAATGAGGCGTCGCTGAATTGATTGCAATGAAAACAAATAGGGTGTTTCATTTGAAAAACTTGAGTTACCCTCAATATCTGGGAAACTGTTGATTTGGCAACATTGCCGATATCACCATTGATCGGACATCATCAAAAACCGTCTTGTATAAAATTTCACGAATTTTTCTTGAACCGTATTGAACATATTGAAACGTTCCCAGACTTTTGAATGAAAAAGTCAGTTGTCATAATTCAAAAACTACATTAATTCAAAATCTGATATTTGGAGACATAGGTAAGTAATGACGGAGCGCTGAATTGATTGCAATGAAAATAAAGAGGGCGTTCCATTAAAAAAAAAATGAGTTACCCTCAATATCTGAAAATCTGTTCAATTGGCAACATTGTCGATATTACCATTGAATAGGTCATCATCGAAATATATATATATATATATATATATATATATATATATATATATATATATATATATATATATATATATCAAGAGCCCGTAGGAGATATGAAGCGCCCTTTGTGTCCCGATCAGACGTTGTATGTCCCGAGTGTGGGCTACACAACGTCTGCCATGGACTTCATTAAGTATTTTGAACTCAGTCCCAATTTTTTGCTAGGGCTTCACAACAACACGTTAGTACTCCCAAGATACACCACCTAGGTCAAGGAATTCACAGAAGAGGGCTCTGTACCAATATACGGATTAATAATTTCACTACGTAGATGAGCCCCAATATTTCACAGCATTTTAAGCTCGTTGTTAAGCCCTACATTTGGCAACATACATGCTAGGTATCGGGGGCTTCACAGAGTTAGTATTATGGCTAATTTATATTCCAATAATGAATCCAACTTTGTGAAGCCCGTAATATAATGTGTGTCTAATTTTCTAATTTTGCGGACTGAATAGAAATGTCGTGGACTGGGAATTTCCAACAGAAAAGTAATCTCTATAATTACATGTCTGAATTCAGCTTATTGAATTATCACAGGAGATATGATTTTTTTCTCCAGGCTTTCCATAAAATGTTGCTGATGAGCAATTTCTAGTTATTAAATTGTCTTAATCTTCATAAAATAATAAAATGTTTTTCAGCAATTTTTCATTTTGGTTCTTATTTCAATGGAGAGCTTCTTCAACTCGTCTTTTTTTTGGTCCACAGTCCTTTCTGGGAGCACTTGACCCGTGTATCTATTGATTAAATCTGGTGGTTAATGATATGTAACACTTATTTTGGGCAGGATGAGGAACAAATGAAAATACAAACAGACCGAAGGAGCTTTGATAGAATATGTGCTCTAGTCTTGAATATGAGTAACTTTTTAACAAACTAAAAAACATAAAATTTTATGAAAATACGGCATCAATTTCAAAGTAACAATTAATTTTGGATGAACTTTGAATATTTTGGTTCAAGCTCTAGATAAAACCAATAAAAAACTGTTCTTGAAGTTAATACAAAAATGGCTAAAAAGCTATCAGTTCTTGAACATTACCACAATGATAGAGTTATTAAATACGAAAATGTTCAAGTGGAGTTATTCATTATTACAACAATTATATATACAAGATTTTATTTTGACCCAATTTTTGTTCATGATTTCTTGGTGGAGTATTTTTCTCTGTGTGTTTTGTGAAAAATTAACGTATTCGTTCTCTTTGGTCTTCAGTAAAGTTTCCTCTTACTGCTCAAACAAGAAATGAATTTCTTGCATACATTCAAAAAATTCAATATGATTCTTTCTATAGCCATTCGGACTTTCAGCAAGTTTGTTCTGATAAACACATAAAATTGGTTTATCACAACAAAAACAAAATCATACAATACTGAAAATAAAACATCAATGAAAATATGCTTATAAAGTTTTTCAACTGTAGCAATTGTTAGACCATGGTGATATTGAAAACGGTAATAGATACGATTTTGGGTGAATGGAGAGAAAATAATGTTGACGACAGAAAGGGCCATGGGTACTTATGGCATTATAACATTCTCAGAAATAATTGGGGTTGACTGAACTGTTTAGTAAATCCTAATGATGGTAATAACATGGTTTTCGAAATGTGCATCTACGAAACAAATTATTTGTGTTGTGAGGTGGAAAATAATATTTGTTCTCATATATAGTAATAATAATAAAAATATTCATCAGCGGATAATAAAAAAATGTGTATACATAGTTTAACAAATGAGATATTGAATGTTGCTGTGGTATTACAATCCAGTGCAAATAAACGATAGTTCCTCTGAAGGCAGAGCCTGAGCTCAGGTGCTTTGATTATGAATACTCTTTGAGTATGTTTTATTCCATAAACAAGGGATTTATCTTGACATAAGGCCAACTCCAAATATGAAAACAAATCAAATTTTATACAAATGTTAGTTCCGTAAAAAATGGTACAAATTGTATAATAAGTTGTCTATAAAAATAAAAGTTACAGTTAAACAGGTTAAAAAATTCATAATTATATGAGTAGTTGAATGAATAAATGAATATAAATAAATGAGAGTATTGAAAGTTTGAAAAAGTTACATGTCATCAAAATTAAATATGAAAAAAACCATTCGCAGCGAATAATTCAATCGGGAATTTCCAATTTCAGGAGATGAATATCAATCCTTTGTGTACTAAGTAGGAATTTTTTTGTAGCTTTTTCGAAAGAATGTATATTTCGTTAATTTTTCATTTAATCTGGGATTGTATTGAAAAGTACTGAAGATATGTAGCAGAAACTTCTTTGAACTGTTAATTTGTTCTGAAAAGATATATTTTTTTTTTCATTTTGGATCTTGTATCGTATCTATGGCCAATCAAAGGTGAGAAACTTCTGTTTTTGTATTGCTCAGTTACTGCTCTGAGAAAATAGTTTCGGCCCTAAAATTTTAGATTATACAAAAAGCAAATCTGACTGATAACGTTGTGGTCTACTATACATAATTTGGAGAAACTTGTTTTGGATGACTTCGAGCTATTTCAAGTAGATTGCAGAAGCAGTATCCCGTAGGTTAGTCGTGATTCTACTAGCGCGTGATACATAAGTTTCAAGAGGATTCAACCAAAATACCTTCGAAATATTTAAATTTAAACAAAATCGATCTCAGGGTTTGTACCGTACGCTGGATGTGAATATTCCATCTTATATATTTGTCGATATATAACCTAAGATATTTTACTTTATCGGCTCTTTTAATCTCTACTTCTTCCTTGTCATTCTGGATGACAAGTGCTTCAAACTCTGGGAGTTTATTAGCGTAACATGTAAAAGGTCGAAACCTTGTTTCTGAAAAATTAATGGTGAGTATTTCGTGACTGAATGAGTTTATAATCACTTTCATATCTTGAACGACTTTTCCTTTCAATTGTTTCCATGTTTCTCCTTCATATAGGACGACCGTATGGTCCATAAAACTATGGATGGTGCCAGAGCTGTTCGAAGTGAAAATTTCGTTGATATTAATTATAAATAAGATGGGTCCCAGAACTGTGCCCTATGGAATAACATATTCAATGTTTTTTTTTTCACCTAGTTTGACAATTATTTCGACGGGTTGTTCTCTATCTTTTAGGTAGCTCTTCATCAAAGCATGTGCTGTGCCTCTGAATCCCGCGTAATGGAATGTGTCTAACAATCGAGAATATTGTATCGAATGCTTACACGTGATCCAGAAACACAGATACAAGTTTACCACCCTCTAGGTTTCTATATATTCTGGATGTGATTAGGCGAATTTTATCTTGTGTAGAATATCCTGCTCTAAATCCAAATTGGTTATCAAATAATGTATCGTGTCCTGATAAAAAGTTTTCCTTTCTTGATTTTATGACTTTTTCGAAAATTTTCGCTAAATTTGAAATTACTGTTATTGGGCCATAGCTCAGAACTTTGGATTTGTCTTCATTTTTGTATAGGGGTTTGATGACTTCCACTTTGAAGGCATTAGAACATTTACCTGTTTGAATGATTATATCGATGAGCCAACTGAGAGGACCTGTTGTTATCCCGCAGATATTTTGTAAGAGCGGCTTTACATTATGCAATCTTCATGCAATTTTTGTGCAATGCAAGACTAAATTTTATATTGCGCTTGCGCCCATGCAAGTTATGTGCAAGCCCAAAAAATTTCGACTGGTTGGAATTTTCACGCAATTCGTGAGCAATTCTAGTGAGTTTTCTGGAGAGAAATTCAATGCCAATAGCACACTAAAGTACCTATAGATATTGTTTTTCGAATGTCTCCTAACCTTCAACTCCAACCTAAAAAAGAAATAGAAAATTTGTCAAAAGCGTTAGTGATAGGTGGAATGTAATTTTTCGAATTTCAGTTAAGTACAAACCAACAAAATATCAAAATATTTTATTGAGGTTAGATTTTATCGAAATATATTTATGTTGGTATAAACTGCTGGCAACACAATAATAATTGCATAAATGTAAGACACAATTTCTACATTGCCTTGCAATACCTGTCCAGCATTGCAAATGCATTGCATAAATGTAAAGCCGCTCTAAGGTTTCTACTGTTATTTTATCTGTGCCAGGATATTTTTTTTCAGGGTTCGGATAATCATACTGATTTTACTCATCTTTTTTGTTGCCGATATGTTCTTTCACTACCTCCAACATTAAATAGATTCGATATGGTATTCTGGTATAATTTGTCCCTTTCATTTATCGCTTCAGTGATCCAGGTTTTTTTTTGTATGTCTTTATGATGATATCTCAAACTAGTTTGATATATTTTGATAATAGTTATTATTACATTATATCAGGCATTTATGGTATAGAATGTATGAAAGTAGATGGAAACAAGAATATTTTTTCAATGAATATGAATCACACCCTTTCGTTGAAATTTGAGAATGAGGACAAAATTGCATTATTGTGGTAAAATTCGATTTCTTCATTGACTTTAGATATTATGGACTAAGTCTCAATTTTATTGATACTATAGACTTCACTGACAATATTCGTTTCCAGTTTTCTTGGTATTCCCATAACATTTATATCGATTTATATTCATAACTTGAATTATACTTGTTTTCATTCATTTATTTACTCTTGGTTTGAAACTCCGCTTGCATTTGTCAATTTTTTGGAGCTATGATATCCACTTTTATACTGATTGGAAATATTCAGCTTCAAAAAAAGTAGATGCTATAGTCAGAGTGCTCTCTAGAACATGAATATCGCATTGCCTGCAGGTAGTTCCCCTGTCCGAATAAAAACAAAATTATGATAGTTGGTGACAGGTAACACTTGCAAATGTATGCGCTGATTTAGTGAGGCATTGCATACGTATCTGTCGGGAAGAAATTGTCTTGACAAAATGAGCATACGGTGTAGGTATATATGGAAGAAAAAGAGATTGAGCATTTTTCGTTACTGAACGAGCTCCCATGAGAACTCTGAGCGTTATGCTCAGTTTCCTAAACATACTCCAGTGTTCATCATAGGGACTCCTATCGAATGCTGATATTATTTTTCGATTCAGATGGGTGAACTAGCCTTCGCTAATGAGTGGCGAGAACCAAGAAACCGGTACGTAGCCGTTGTCCCATATAAATCTAAAAATTATTTCAGCCATGATGTACAGAGAGCATTGCAAATTATTTCTCGTGAAGAACTTTGCCAAGAATCTAACATATAATTCGACGGTCGTAGGGGGTAACAGTTGTTTTTTGTTAGAGTCCTGCCGGCGAATATACCTATTGTGCAGATTGGATTACCTTATCAATTTTTCATCATTACTATTCGATGGTGTTCTGCCAAGTAGTATCATCAACTTTTCTTCTTGATAATATAAATGAAAGTTCAAAAAATCTAAAGAAATACGCTTTTATGAACTAGACTGAAGAAAAAACTCATTTTCAAAAATTGTCTTCCTTCTTAAAAAAGCGTGGTGTTCGTAATGTTCGAATTCTAGATTAGAGAAAATTTTTCAAAATTTTTTTGGAGTCGATTGGCGATGTGAATCGTCTAGATGTCAATACCGAAGTCTGGTGATTGCTTGGAGTGCGCACCGACCATCGGGGATGGTGCTGTAGGTTTTCCGGGGTTTTCCACTGCTGAGAAGTGAATACGCCACCAAAAATTAGTAAGTCATCCCGAAGCGCCACGGCTAATAATAATAATCCTCTATCTGCACATGTTATACATTTGGGTATACTGTAAGAGTGTTAATGAGAAAGTCTTATTATCGTTTGGAATTTCTCATTCAGGCCCTGTCACCGGAGCCCCGACACTTCTGGAGGGCGCGCTGGTGTGTCATTAACCCCAGTAAACACTCCCCACGTTCGTGGGGTGAGTGATTACTAGGTCCGAGAGTCCTGTGCTCTGAGAAGGCAGAGTGAACAAAGAATTACGGCCTTCTGCATTCTTCCGGATGAGTTTTCTGCCGCATCATGGCACCAAGGAACCCTATTATCAGAACCACCATCTTGACAGAATGGTTTGGGTAAAGCCTGCAGAGTTCAAAGAGTAGATCTCGATATTCAGTCCGTTTTTCCTCCTCATTTCGGACTTTGATGGTCGAGGAGAACTAGATCAGGCTTATTGGCTGAGGGTGGGGAATGAGTAGTTCCAATAGATTTGGCACTTCTCATTCTCCACAACGGACTCAATATCTCCCGGAGCATAAGGCAAAACCGGTATCTCGTCTACGGTGTCGTAGATGGTAGTACAACACTCGTAAGACCGCGTTATGCCTGTGGATATAGGCTGAGACCGCATAGGCTGGACAAGCTGACAGCAAATGCATTATGGTCTCAGCTGCCCCACGACACGCTCTGCATCTTGTGTCAGGGACCTCTATACCCATCAAGCGACTGTGGTAGACAAGGGTGTTGAAGACACCATCCTGGCAGGCCCTTATGAATCCCTCGGTTTCCGACTTCAGCCCACTTGACCTGAGAAAAGTGAAAAGTCAGGTTTCTGGATAAGCCAAGGTATTCTATGTTCTTGAAGAAGACCCCATGCATTGGCTTATCCTTATGTAGCTGTAGGAGCCTCTCACTCTCCGCAGCTTTGACGTGGTCTTTCTGCTGAACGGGTTCCAACTCGGACGCATCGAATACGAGACCGAGTTCATCGACTGCAGGGTTGCTGCCTTGAAAAGAAATGCTCCAATCCCTGCTTTTTCATGATCGCACACCCAGCAGAGAAAGGGATCTGAACTCCTGATGACTTTACAGGCTCCATCCAGTACCATTCTGTTATGTGGACACTCCAAACTCAAAAGTCCACGGCCTCCCCGTTGTCTGGGGAAGTATAACCGTAGAACAGGCGATTTAGGCTGCAAGCTTCTATGAAGATGCATCATTTTGCGAGTTTTTACGTCGAGTTTTCGCAGCTCTTCCTGAGTCCATTTCATTGCTCCAAATGAGTAAAGTAGAATCGGAACGGAAAGCATATTAGTTGCAGCAACTTTATTCTTCCCCGACAGTTCTGAAGACCAGATCTGTCGGAGTTTATACTGATACTTTATTATTATTATTATTGACATCGCTGGCCTGTTTCCCCAATCTGATCACGGGAATAAGTACATCCTTGTGGCAATGGACTACTTCAGCAAGTGGGCCAAAGCCTATGCTCTGCCCAACCAAGAAGCCATCACCGTTGCCGACGTCTTAGTGAAGGAGTGGTCGATTCGTCGTTCCGTTGGAGCTGCATTCGGATTAAGGTAGAAATTTCGAGTCAAAACAGTTCCAGGAAATGTGTCAGATGCTGAACATCCGGAAGACGAGAACCACAGCTCTACATCCGCAGTCAAATGGAATGATGGAGCGGATGAATAAGACGATAAACCGCCACCTATCCAAGGTAGTCTCTGACCACCAGAAAGATTGAGACCAGTACCTTCGTATGTTCCTGATGGCATATCGTTCAGCAGTACATGAGTCAACCGGCCAAACCCCTGCTAGTGTTATTATGGGCAGAGTGCTGCGACTTCCATGTGACCTGGAGTTTGGGAAGCCACCAGGACAAGACACTGCGGGAGATGACTGCATCAGCAAACTACGACAGAGGATGGACGACATCCATGAACGAGTCCGTTTGAATATCCAGAGTGCTAGCGACAGAATGAAGAAGATCTACGACATCAAGGCCGATGCTGGTGGATATCAGATGGGTGACCTTGTCTGGCTGTACAACCCTAAACGTCGCCGTGGCCTATCACCGAAGCTTCGGAACTCATGAGAAGGTCCATATGAGATTATGAAAAGTTTGAGGTCTATTGAATACATAAGCCACCACGAGGAAAACCTAGAGTAGGCCATTTCAATAGGTTGTCCCCTTACGTCGGAAACCACGACCAAGTCCGCACCATCAGACCACCGAAGGATGAAATCATGTTTCAGAGGTTCATGTCCTCAAACGGACAGAAAGTTCGTTAGCTCACTACACTATTAATGAGTAAAATCATTATATATTTTTCGGTATCATTAAATTAAATATTTTTTCCTAAAAATTGTAAAAGAGTTTCATCTTCGAATGAAATTCGCAGGTGATTGATTTATTGAATTTTAGCAAAATTAAGACAATCATCCAGAATAAAAAACAATATTTATTTTTCATAAATATCTGAGTAATTGAGAAAGAAAATCAAATCATATGTTCGAAATGTTCGCCATTGACTTCCTGGCACATGAAAAGGCGATTATGAAATTCGCTTCTTACATTTCCAAACATTTCTGCATACGTTGCGACACACACCAATGCTCATTTCCACTGATGTCGGCCGTGGATAAACTAGGCTAATACCCTCCGGTACCCATCTACTCAGTTCCAAACAGACGACCCCCTCGCAATAGGGGTCAAAGGCAAGGTGGATACATCGCGAGAATGCATGCTCTGTGGTGTGAGATACACGCAGGGCCTGGGAAAGTCAATGTCCAAAGAAAACCAAAAACCCGCGGATACAACTGCGGTACCCCCATCAACCGGACGCATTAGGTCACCCATCTGTTTTACATGGATGACCTGAAACTTTATGCTTTGGGAGACAAGGATGCTCTTAAGGGTGGTGCAAGAGTACACGCATGCTATCGAATTGGAGTTTGGGATCGACAAATGTGCCACGGTTCATCTCAGAAGCCGATGATGCGAGGAATACGGAGAGGACGTTCAGCTCATAGACGGGAGCATCCTACATTATCTGGATGCCGGAGAGACGTAAACTTATCTAGGGCTGGAACAACGCCACTCCCAAGAGGTAACCACTTTTAAAAACTCTCTCCGTGGCAAGTATTAGCATAATGTTCTACAGATCTTGTCATCAGAACTGTCGGGGAAGAATAAAGTTGTTACAACTAATATAATTGCCGTTCCGATTCTACTTTACTCCCTTAGAGTGATGAAATTGAGAAAAATCTGCGACAACTCGACGTAATAACTCGCAAAATGATGCATCTTCCTAGTAGCTTGCATCCTAAATCATCTGGAGTTCTTGTTTCTTCTCTTCTCTGCTTGGAATGTGATCATGGAGCATTTCTTTTCAAGGCAGCCGATGAACTCGGTCACATATTCGAAACTGAACGGACGAACCCAATCTCTGTCACCGAGTTGGAACCCGTTCAGTAAAAATCCAACGTTAAAACCTGCGGAGAGTGAGTGTCTCCTAAACCTACATAAGGATACGCCAATGCATAGGGTCTTTTTCAAAAATATCGAAGACCTTGGGATGAAGTAGGAAACCGAGAGATTCATAATGACCTGCCAAGATGGTGTCTTCAACACCCTCGTCTACCGTAGTCAAGTGATGGGTGTAGAGTCCCCTGACACTAGATGCGGAGCATGGCATTAGGCAGCTGAGACCAAATGCATTTGCTGTCTGCCTTTCCAGCTTCTGCGGTCTCCACAGGCATAAGCAGCGCTTCGAGTGTTGTACTACCATCTACGAGACTCGTACGGTATAGACGAGATAACGGCGTTGCCTTATGATCCAAGGATATTGAGTCCCAAGTGAAAAATGGGAAGTGCTGAATCAATTGGAACTACTCATTGCTAACCCTTACCCATAGGCAAATACAAGCCAATAAGCCTGATGTAGTCTTCCTCGACCAGACTGTGTCATTGAGTTTCCGGATCCTGGCGAAACGAGGAGGAAAAACGGACTAAATATCGAGATCTACTTTTTGAACTGCTCAGGCTTCACCCAATTCATTCTGTTAAAATGGTGCTGTCAAACTCAAAAATCATACCAGCTTACCGTAATATGGTATAAATTCTACCGGACTAATGTAGAAGGTCGTCATCCTTGGTTCACTTCGTCTGCTCAGGGCACATGATGCTTGGACCCAATAGTCACTTAGCGAACGGCGTGAGGACTGGTTATTGGGGCAAATGATCCAGCGCGCCCGCTGGAAGTGTCGGAGTTTCGGGCCTGAATTGAACATTACAAGCGAATTAAAAGGCCCAAAGGCACCGCGGTTGGTCGGTGCGCAATCCAAGCTAGCACCAGACGTCGGGATTGGCATCTAGGCAAGTCATATCACACTTGCTTTTCAACAAGGCATGTGGCCGCCTAAAGAAATCAATGCACTTGAGAAATAAGATTCTCGCATACAGAGGCCTCGAACCTCTGTCCAATGCGAGCCAGAAGCTTCACAGCTAGAGCCTCTGGGCTACCAGCCACACGGTATAATAATAGTGTTCATCTGTTCGGTACAAATTTTGCAATCGGTTTTGAACTAACTTCCCAATTAGATAATCAACTATCGTCAAGACTAAAAAGCAGAAAATGATTTTTCAAATCAAACTTCTTCCAATATATTACGTTTTCAAAAGTGTGTGTGTGTTAGGCATTGAAAAAAAATCGTTTGCCACATATTTTTATTAAATTCTGAAACCAAATTTTCAAAAGTCACCCCAAACAAAATCCTAACCACATACAGATTGTACTGAAAAGTTGTGAAAATACTTTTAAGGGTTTTATTCGTGGTTAGGATTGCAATATAATTAAAAATCAACAGAACAGCCGGTTGATATATATCACCGAGAGTACTGAGAGAGTTCCAATAAGATCGGAAGTAAAATTTGCACTGCCGGTATCGATAGATTTTTTTAATGTTCGCGATAGGCCGATCTGAATAGCCGAGTCTGGACTTCTATAAAAAGAACTGAACTCGATATAAATATAAGAATTATTTATTAGCAATCGAAAACTAAAGGGATTCCCAGAAAGAAAATTAAGTTGAAAACAGATATACTTAAAACATAATAATAACTGTTAAAAAATTATTTCAATCATTGTATTGAATAGGAAATAAACGAATATTTAAATAATTGAAAAAATTAATGAATAAAACTAATGAACGAAAAAAATATATATTTTTATACCCCACCCCAAAATAACCAGTATTTAAGGCGAGTTGAGCTGACGGTAAAATACAAAGTTTCAGAAAGGCGTCTGAAATTATCCTGAAGTAGTGCGAATAATCGCAACTCGCATTATTCCGTCCGCTACGGAATGTACTTTAAGTACCCCGTCTGAACGCCAATGATCTTCATTTTTAATGATTACGTATTGGCCAATTTCTAACGGTAAGTACTTCTTTTTCAAGTCAATTATTACGTTGTTGGAGTTTACGCAGATATTCGTTGTGCCAACGTTAGTGTCGACGCTGAAACAGTAGCCAACAACTTAGATTGCTCAAGTCAGGTTCGGGTATGGTAGTGATGGGTTGACCAAGAAATAAAACACATAAATCTGAGGGATCGGGACTCTAGGCACATAAGAGGCGAGAGTTTAAGATAGCCTCAATTTGAACTAAAAGAGTATAGAACTCTTCATAGGTGAAAACTACAACTACCTATATATAAATGGATCTTTTCAGAATTTATTCTAGCCTCACTGAGTCCAAGTAAATAAAATAAAGACTAGATGGTGCACGAAAGATAAATTTTTCACTTTCGGATGCCTCTTTCAAGTGTTGCAAGAAAATATTTTTTGCTGCGACAAAATTCGTCCAACAGGCTGAGGTTATGCGGTTACAACGACCACAGCATCTGATAAAACGGCGTAATGCTGCGACAAATGCTTTGGATGAAAATTCCGAGGACAATTCCAAATGAATGACTTTCGTGGCAAAGCAAACGAAAAGACATTCATATGACTTTTGTGTCGCGGCTTTTTTCTGGGGCAGTATTGAAGGAACCGCTATAATCCACTCCGACACATTGGAAGAGCTTGACTTGGTTGACCCCCAGAGGAGGAAAATCACCCTTAAAGGGTTGAAGATTTTCTTGGAAGAACCCTGCAATATTTCAAACATTGAGAGAGTATACATGACGTATCGTTAATTATACAGAAATGCTGAACAAGTAGAGTGTAATGCCTAGAATCCGAGGTACATGTTTCCACAGCGAAAAAGTTGAATAATGAGGTAAGTTAAACGATTCTTTCCTGGATCCTGGGTAATAATAACGCAGGGTGTTTACGATCAAACGCCAAACCCGAATGTGATAGGCAACCACCTACTTTAGCAGGCCATCAACTCCGATGAAGAGGTTCAATTAGCAAAATGGTTAAGGAAGGCTTATATCGTAACTTGCAGATTTCTTGGCTGAATTTTACATGTTGAGTGCGCGTTACCAAAACTATAAGAGATGAATAAAGCTCTTGTTGGAGATGCCCCATATTTTCATCTCGAGGAGTCTTTCGTGATAAAATGTAAGCAATATGCACTTATACCTTTAATTTTATTCAAGGACGACCATCTTTCTAAAAGTGAAACAGAATCCAAAGACAAAAAAGAAAATAGAAAAATGTTTTTTTATCCATGAATTGATTCTGGAGAGGAACCAATAAAGAGAGACAGGCCATTTCAGGTCAATGAAATCAGAGCCGTTTAAGCATAAGGGATGTGATAAGAATTCGGAAGAGAGTAAACTGCGCGAAACACAGTCAGTGGGGTTATCAGCAATGCAAATATGATGCCAATGATCAGGGTAAATATTGTCTTGAACTTGAATCATCTTGTTAAGTACCAAGATGAGCTAAGGATTTTATCTATGAAGAGTAACTAAGATAACAGTTACTATATACTTCACACTTGTAACTTCTGAAGAAGCCAACCACTTGTGTTGGCGAAACATCAAGAGCCAATAAAAATGGAAGGACGACCGGATACCCAAAAACCATATAGAACAAAAAGTATTTTTCCTTCACCACACAAGTAATTTAATTCCTAGATACACATTTCGATAACCATGTTATATTCATTAGTAGAATTTACTAAACTGAAAGTTACTTATCAAAGAAGTATATGATTCAAATTGCATCAGAAATGGAAAACTTGTAAAATACCTACATATTTACAGAAAGACAACTAACACTAATAGATTCATACCTGTTGATTCTAACCACCACATTGAGCACAAAATGGATAGTTTCAATTTTTTTTATTTTCATAGGGCGTTGAAATTTTTATTCAGAGATGAACGTTTTCAGAAGAAGAAAACAAAAACAGCCAGAATTCAACTCAAATCGTTTTCGTTGAAATTGAAAATTGTATTCGCTGATAAACGAGGTCTTGTTATATTACCCCCGAAAAGATGTCACCGTCAGTAATATTCGAGTATTACTCATAGGTGAATTGCAAATGATATGACATATATTAAATTGAAATATGTAATTGCTCACCACACTTTTCAGTCTCCTGCGGATACAGCGATCTTTGCAAATTTATTTATTAATTTCAGAAATTAGTGTTTTTCAGCTAAAATAACTGTCTATATGAAAACCAAGTTGATAATAAGTAATATATTTTCTGGTAATTTTTAAACATGTATTTTCATATGATTTGTGGCCTTTCTATAGACCTTGTGTATTGAATGTATCCTTATATTTTTCGTTTATTTCATCTTTTCTTACCAAAGTTACTGATATTCAGAATTCCTTTTGATATTAAATGAAATCTACTATGGAATTAATGGATTTTGCTTCTATATTTATAACTTTTTTCAATTTCTTTCAAGCCAAATGGTAAAGGAAAATTTATACATGCCGATAGCCAAGCTGAGGTTGAAATGTTTCGACAGGACACTATTGATCGAGAAGTGGATGAAGATAAATTGGATTGAATATTTGGTGTTGATGAATTATTCTATTGTAATGTCTAACCATATTTATTTTACTAATATTCACATTAAAATCATTAACTAGAAATGTTTTTTTTTGCAAAGTTCTTTCAAGGAACAAACAAAACAAGACCTTGCAACATTACATGAGTTCAACGAAATAATTATAGGTGTCGCACCCTTCGCGCAGGTCGCGAATACAGTGGATCAATGGACTTCGCTGGCCTCGATGTCAAGCTTAATTAACATCGACAGTGGACGATTTTATAAAATTCCGCTCTGCGGGAATACGAAAATGACGGCGCGATCCTTGAATGCCGCGTAGTTCAGCAGAGGGCGCTTCATCGAACAAAACAATTTGCAAAGCTTGTATAAAATTCTGTATAAGCGCCATGAGCTTCCACAAAGTTGATTCTGTCACATTCCAAGCGTACACGTTCATGAATTGTTACTGTTCAAGGTCAGACGTATGTCGCTGATGTCGACGTGGCCGAATTATGTTGCATCTCGATCCAAGTTAAGCTAAGTTTTCATGTACGAAATATGTCAAAAGCTGTTCAAATATATTTCGTGGCGGCAAATTTTAACTGATTGTACGACTGAATTCAAGAAGGGAAACAATGATCAGTGCGGTTATGTATGTTTGTTTCCAGACATATTGAAAATTTTAATATTAAATATGGACAGCAATCTAATGATTAATAATATATGAATAAAAACAGACGTAATATTTTATATTTTACCGATTTTTTTAACGTATTGGAATTTTGAATTCAAGAAAAAAAGAAAAAGGGCTCCCAAACGTTTTTGGATAAGAACTATTTTCAAACTACGAAAATTACATCGCAGTTACCACAGCATTATTTAGAATTTACTTTAGAAAATGTACGGTAAATTAGGGGGTTGATGTTGAATATTTCATTTATTCCGTGAAGGCATTTCGCACTAATAAAAACCACAAAAAATATCATTCGTACGAAAAAGTTACATTTGTTTTAAATTTCCTACAAAAAACCGAAAATTCGGATGCATGAAAACTAAGCTTTATTCATTCTATCTGTTTGAAAGGCGATAATGACGAATCGAGGACTCTCCAATGCCGTACAAGTTTTGACAGCCCAAATTTCTTTGGTGGAACCTGGCGTAAGTGCAGACAATGCGTGCATTTCCCACTTGCGGTATGATAGGACCACAGGAGCATCATTTTTGATGGATTGCAGCAACTGCAAGCGAATGTCATCATTGGATACGACGGTTTGACTCTTAGCACGATGCTATTGATCGTCATGGCGGCTGTGGTCGCTACCTGCGGATTCGCAAATTCCTCTATCAGCATGCAGTTGTCATCGTTTCTACTTCTCATCAAACGAATGCATTTTCCAATTGTGGCATATCTGTAGTCATAGAATATGCCAAACAGATGCTTATGTTATGTTGTGTATTTCGCTCTTGTTCATAGGCAGGTAAATCAAATTTGGTGGAGTTTCGTCGATGGCAAAGCCGAGGTCCTTCCTGACGACTAACTCGTATATAGTGTGAGATGGACGATTGTTGAAAAAGGCACCCGATCTGGCGTTACTGTCAATATCAACTGTTCGAATTATAACTATGTTGACGGGCAGGTCAGATACGTGAACGATTCCAGCTTCCATTACTCTAGGCGAGAAACCCAATAGCCTTCCGATGGAATCCTCGCCATGATCAAAACATTCGATACCCCTCCACAAACTTGTTGAACGATATACATGATGCAACCGATAGAAATCCACAATTGCATCCGAATGATGTGTTCATTGTGGAATAAACAAACAAGTAAGGAGTTACTTGAATACCTAGTGAACAGCAAAAAAATATTAATTTCTTCAACTTATCTCTAACAAATAGAATAAGATCAGAACAGCAACCACATCATTGCATAGTACCCTACCTTTGTTCAAACTATACATTTTTCGATCAATAGTTCTTCATTCAGTGAATGCACCTACATTTCACTTCTGTAAAGATGATCAATGTCAGATTTTTGTGCCTTGACTCTGTCTGTACTCTTCAAAATTTTTTTTCGTCATTTTGGTGTTTCAGCTACTGCGAAGACAGACATTGAACTGAGATTGAATAACGTTATCTTATTTGCCCCATGTATAATTTTGCAATAGTTCGAGTGAATACAATAATATTTGGTTGGTTGAACAATTGACCCTCGTTAAATATTACGCATAGATGACTTGATGAATGTTTGGACCAATTTTCTTTTACGTACTAGCTATTATATATTCATACTACTATCATCATCACTTCGGTGGAGAATTGATATTTTTCATGAAATAAATATTGTTACTGTTTTACAATTTTCCCATTATTAGTTATATATTCTTCCCATGAAAACTCATTTATTTCAAAATTCAATGTTGTCTAGAGTTGATGGCCGTGAACGTTAAACATCTGAGACCACAGCACTCCTCACCGGTGGTCTCAGTTTTTGAAGTCCGTATAGGCTTTTGACTGAGGAAAATCTGGCCGCTAGGCCCAGACAACATTGAATATATTGACTCCGGCCGTGAAAGCCTACATTCTCTCATCAGTTATCGGTTCAATCAGCAATTAGAAATGATTTTTCAGTATGTATATTTAACACTCGGTATAAAAATCTGCATTCGATACGAGTATTCATCTCGTCAGCGTACATTATAAATACGATTTTCTAGTTTCTCATTTTGCATTTTCCACTATTTTTCTGATGGCCAGGAGAATATTTAAAAAAAAAAAATCATATTTAGAGTGTGTATCGCATATTATTTTTTCAAATGCCACAATTGAATTGTGTTGATTATAAGTATGTTTGTTAGAACTAGAACAATTCAAGAGTTTTTGTTTCTACGAACACGGAAATACAAAATTTGAAAATAATAGCCCAGATACATCGCCAGTGACGAGCAGTGTATGCTAATTTCTTCAAATGGATGTATCTGAAATGAAACACAACTGTTTTTCAGTCAATTCCTGCGCAGAAATCGATAGAATTCCATTTTTGTTGGGTATAAGAGCTAAGCGATTATGGGCCACAATCTAGAAAACGAAAAAATCAGATATTGATACGGCCATTTCTTGAAAACTGTACATTTTTGTAAACTGTAGCAATAGACACTTGATCAGTGCATCGAAATCCACATCATATCAAATATTCAGACATTTTCACGGATCCGTTTGCCTTAACGGTTCGATTAGCGATTAGAAATGATGGGTATATTATGTATTCCCTTGTTTCTATTGATATTTAACACTCGGTATAAGCAAACTGCATTCGATACGAGTATTTATGTCGTCAGCCTACATTATGAACGATTTTCTATATGCTCATTTTGCATTTACCACTAGGAAACTATTCATAAAAAAGTTTCTCAGATTCAGTTCCGATAGTGTGTATCGAATATTATTTTGCTAGTACCACTATCGAAAGGTGTTGAATATATGTGACTCTGTGATAACTTGAGCAATTCAGAAGTTTTTGTTTCTACAAGAAATGGACTATAGAAATTGAAAATAATAGTACATGTTGGGCGAGAAAGCATAAATGAGTTTGATCTTTGAATAATCTTCAATATCTTAGCGATGTTCAAATAAGTATAAAAAATATCTGAGCGAAAAAAGGGAGACACATAAAAAAGTGTAATTGAAACTCACTTTTATAGTCTTCACCACTCTTGCAGGGGTACCCCTGGGTCTTGTAGAACATTTGGAAGTTCACTTCACAAAATGTCCTTCAAATGCAAAATCTTGTATGTGGGCCAGAAAGGCGAACGTGTGTGCCGATTCAGCGCAAAATAGGTACTGCCGTCTCTGGTCGACAGTTCGGCCTGCCTTCTACGAGTCTCCTCATATTATATTCGCGAAAATAAAGTTTTTAAAAAAAGTAAAAAATATACATAATATTGAAAGCTTTGAGACTTTGAATGAATACCGAACATACCGGCCACCAAAATGGAACATTTTTAGATGCGAGAAATATTGCAATGATAGTTTGATCAATAATTTCAAACCCGAGAAATTGTGCGAAAGTGATTATATAACTAGTATAAAGAAAAATTATACCTAATACAAAATTAAAAATAATAAAAAAAAAATTAATGAATATGAATAATTTATTTACCACAAAAGCTACACCCTATGAATTTGGTAGAGGGCAAACTTTAGAGACTGGGCGCCTTAAAGTCCCCTTTGAGGTTTTGATGGTAACAACGCGAACAACCTTGTCTTTTCCAGGGTGAACATCCACAACTCTACCCATGTGCCATTTTAAAGGAGGTAAAAGATCGTCCTTAAGGTCGCCGTTTGGTACGGCTTGACAAACTATTCCGACAGAGGAGCCACCATGCCTTCTGTTTAATATTTATCCAAGTTTCCCTCCGTGCAAATGAGTAATGATAGTCAAAACTAATGTCTACTACTACGCTTTGCTAACGCTGGGGATGGGGACGGCGACGGAGCCAGTCTGTTGCCAATACTGTTACGTATTCCGTATAATACATCTCTGACTATCAATTATCATTTGGTTTGGAGATTATTCAAGAAGAAATGATTCATTGAATACTTATTCCAAATAAACTTTTTTTTAAAATGAAATTTAATGTTGTTATATTCATTACTATCAGGTACAACAGCGACAAAAAAAATTAGCCTAGAGATTAGTAATTATATTGGCGCTCTTGGCAACATGCCAGCAGGTGTGCTATTCTCGAGTTTGTATATATTTGAGAATAGCCCACCTATTTATTGCGTTGTGTTGTACTGAGAAGTATAAGAAAATCCTATATCATGGAATGAATTATTTCAGCACCATCAGTGGCATGGAAACGTTATTGGGTTTTTGTTTTTGATTTTTTTAATGATGTTTTGAAAATCTCGCGTTGTCATCCAAGTTTATATTAGTTTTGAATCCTAGGTAGGTAAGGTATATATTGTAGTAAAACTGCACTAACTAATTTTCCTAATTTATTTAAAACACTATTTACAACAATTATTCACTAAAACATTTACTTCACTAGATTCAAATTTATTTCTACTGTGACAGTCTCTATCTGCGAACTCTGGAACTATAACTAACTCTGAATTCTAACTACTCCGCCATCTGCTATACAGCGGCTATATATAGAAGCATTTACAGTTTTCGATCTTTTCAGTCTGTTCGGCGACTTCTGAGAGGTCCCTAGAATATTCGGTTAGACGTTCGCGTCTCTTCCACGGATGAGTCATGTGTTTGTCAGAAGAGAACTTGTTTACATTTCGAGTGTGGAGTGTAATTGGATGATCAGGGCCGGTCTCGAAATCGTTACAATATGTTCGTAGGTAGGTACCTATATTATGATTACGATTGTTGGAAATGGACCGATTTTTAACGAATATTTTTCTTTCTACCATGGATTAAAGTGTTTTATTCGTTTTTAGAAAATGTTACAAAGGACATTTTCATATCGAACATTTCAAAGGTGTGGTGTTTTGGGAAAAACATTGAAGTCAGATAAGTGAAATGTTCAGTCAATGGGGTGTTTAGTTCAATCTTCATAGAAATAGTATTATGTGCAACTAGTGAGGAAAATAGGATATTTCATACTAACCACTCGCTTATGGCTCCTAACACTAGTATGAAATATCCAGTTTCCGCACACTATAACTTTCCGACAACCAACCTGAAAAACAAGAATTTGAAAAATATTTTTGAACGAGAACAAGTAAATTGAATTTTGCGTGACTGCTTCATACCTACCTACCTACAAATAATTCATCTTTAGAAATGAGTGTGCTTCATTCTACTTGCTCATGATATAGAATTGATTGATTGAAGAAGTGTATTATTCAGTGAGTCTAAGAGGTTGTCCATCACGGGGATATCGGAAACGGTTAATATACAGTTTCAATTCAGTGAGAGAAAATTTGCATAAAAAAAGTAAAATTTATAAAAAAATATATAAAAATGTTTCTAGAAACACTGAATTTTGTGATCATTAATTTTATTTTTTTTTGGTGTTATCGTCAAGCTGTCATGTGATAATGTCGCAGTTTTACTGTCCGACGTTTCGTTATCTAGCAACCATCACCAACTCAATTTTTATACTGCCTCGTTTTAAAAAAATACAAATTTTGATAATATATGTCTCTTTCAAAATTTTAATTATAGAACTAGTTTTTCTTGTGAAATTATTTGTAGGTAGATGAATATTCTTGTTGAAAAATATTTTCAAAATCCGTCATATTTTATTTTTAGTAGATCGTCGGAAAAGTATAAAGTGCAACTCATGCGGAAACTGGATATTTTCTGCACTAGTTGCACAATATCCTCACACAATTATCAAATTTTGTTTTTTTTTTCAAATACCTTCGAATCTCCAAATTTCTTCCTGGTGGTAGTGCACATCTGGCAGTAAATTCAATATTTAAAAAAATTGTGGTTTTTCGAAAAACATTGAAATTTTTTCAAGCTTCTTCTCAACTTGCTTTGTTTGTTTCTCTGATTATTTTTGGAATATATGTGCTTTCTGTGTAAATTTACCATCACAGAGGCCAAAATATTTATCAGAAAGTACTTTATATTTTTATAGGTACTTTCCCACCCTGATTTTTGAGTATTTTCTCGTCAACTTTTGCGAAATGATTCACCAGCGATATTGGTCGGTAATTAGTGACTTGCACTTTATCAGTTACTTTATAGGTTTGTAGACATCGGGTTGATCCGAGGGTTGATCATAAAAATATCTTCCCTTTTTTCTGTTTAGAGTTTTTCAAGTATTTTTTGTCAAATTCATTGTACCTAGTATTTTTTCTTTGTTTCATTATTAACAGAATTTTCTTTTTTTAATTCAGTAGAATTAATTTGTAAAATCATCGGTAAGGGGTCTGTGATGTGAATAAAGATCATGTTTCGTCTACTATTTTGTATGACAGTTGCGTTCAAAAGAACGAATTCTTAGAAATCTATATTAAAACGGGATTTATTTAATTTTTGTTGACGCAAAAGCCTTGAAGGCATTGCACTTTTCAGATTACATGTGTCTACACGGATAGACAAAAGTTAGAACCAAAAGTATCCAATGCTAATTCAGAATTGGCGCCTGTAGTTGTTTGGAGTTTTCTTGAATTCCGACAATCTTGTTTTTTTCGTTCACGACAAATTCTCGACAATTATTCGACAATTATTGGAATTGGTTTCATCGATTTTTCGGCAAGTGGCCTTGCTAACTTTATATACATTACTTGGCTCTGCTGTAATGATGACATTTGTATAAACGCATGCGCTTGCAGCTGCTTCCACTGTTTGAAGGTTAGAAGAAACACTAAGCGTTTTGGATATTTTGTACAAGTCTCAAGAATGTTTTTGTTTTACGACCGAATTACATCCAGAAGTTTTCAAAAATAACTCTCTTTGGGATAACTCAGTTTCTCTACAATTACACAAAACATTATCATCCTCCTCTATAGAATGTCATATCCAGAAAATCAACGCAAATTCCACCAATAATAGTCTCCAATGTATCAATGTTATTTTGTCCAACCATAAGTAGACACTTTGGGAAATGTAATGTGAAATATGCAATATATTTATATCAATTGCTTTCGTTTCAACAGAAATAAAATCAATATTCGCTCATTTTCGAAAATTCGTCTTTTTGGGCTCACTCTGTAGCGAGTCACGTAAAAGTAAAAAATAGTTTACCTTTATTCTCCGTGAAATATCAAACAATCCACTCATATGATCTCCAATAATTTATCACTTTTTTTGCTCACTCTGTGAAATGTAGGAAAAACCACATTTTTGCGAGAAGCTCAAAAACGAGTTAAAAAAAGCGTTTTCTTCATCACCCTGTAAGTAGGTACACCATAACTAATAGATATATTCGAAGTCAATCGATAATTTTCATAGCATTATAAATCAAGAAAAATCCACTGGCAAACACTTTTTTGCGTATTTGGTGTTAGACATTCAAGCATTTTTGTAGCTCGCCCTGTAGGGCCAGGAACATTTCAAATGAAGAAAAATTTCTTTCTACCTCTAAAATCCACAGAGCTCTAGGAATAAATGTTTCCAGTGGCATATATTCATTCATAATTCATAATACATTGTCATCGGAATCATAAACACCTGCCCAGTTTCATGATAATCGGGCAACTATAAGTGGGTCAAAATTCACTTGCAAGATTTCACCTCAATATACAAATGAATGAACAGAGAAACAAACGCACGTTCAATAAAATCTTTAAAAATTGTCAGCGTTTTCAAAAATATTGAATAAATTAACTGCGAGATGTACACTATCCTCAGCAAGAAGTTTAGAGAAATTACTTCGCATGTGCTAGGAAAAGTTTCGTTGTATTACATATAGATTGAAACTCCGGATCCCGTCATCGATTGTTGATTTTTATTTATGCATCCTCAAATAGCACTCCATGATACGCTTATGATTTATTTGGGGATCCGAAACAACACGTCTTTATTTCATTTTCTTGACCTGGCTCCTCCTACCAATGTTATCAAAATCACATTCCGTTTCATTGAGTAAATTGAATGAATGAAATATACAATGGCGCTTTCTATCCGAAAACTGCCGAACTAAATAATGAGTAAGAATGTTGGTAAAGTAGGAACTGTTTCGCGCCATATGTTCGAATTTGGCTATTCCTAGCCCATTTCTAACTTGGAATTAATCTCCCAAACGATATTGTCTGGAGATTCGTTTTCAATCAGAAATTGCACTATTTTTATCAATATTTAGATTAGCATAAAACAGAAGCCAGTATTGGCTTATTTTCCTCAATTGCTGACCAAAATAATCTCACTTTTCGAAATGAAAAAAATCTCAATATATTCACTGTGTACGCCAATCTTTTTTGAGTTCACCTACCAAATTTCAGCTCTCTAAGTGTAACCGTTTCTCAATGCAATTAAACGTCGCAATACACGACATTAGACGCCCACCTTAAGAAGTACCATAGTATCCTTCTCAATTGGTGTAGATGAATTCAACCATTTCGAACGTTGATTCAAGTGTTTAAATATTCTTGGTGCCATTTGCGCCAGAAACTTTGTTGCAACTGTTGAATTAATTGCCAACGAGACAATCTGTCAATATTCACATTTTCAAGGTTTTGGTCGGGTAGAGCATTAAGAGGCTCTAAAGTGAGGAACATACCAGGAGAAAGTACGGAGAGACAATCATTTGGATCGTCATTCAAGGGACAGAGTGGCCTAGAATTAAGGACCGCCTCAATCTGAACTAAAAGGGTGTAGAACTCTTCAAAAGTAAAAACTTGATCACCTATAACGCGGGCCAAATGACTTTTAACAGATTTAATGCCAGCTTCCCAAAGTCCGCCAAAATTAGGGGCCAAGGGTGGATTAAAATGCCAGGTGATGCCTTCCAAGTTAGCAGCCTGCTTCATAAGCGCAGATATTTCCTTGAAGGCTCCAACAAAATTACTACCACAGTCGCTATAAATATGAGAGCATCGACCTCTACGAGAGATAAATCTACGAAGAGCAGCCAAAAAAGTGTCCGAGGAGAGATCGGTTGCGAGTTCAATATGAATTGCCTTAGTTGCCAGACAAATAAGCCAATATATGATTTGTATGATTTTGCCCCACGAAATTTACCCTGCGTTACAAAAAGGGACCTCCATAATCTACACCGACGCAAGAAAATGGCTTAACTTGTGAAATACGGGCCTCAGGAAGATTACCCATAAGGGGTTGGGAAATCTTAGGAGCAACTCTAAAGCATTTGTGGCACTTTGAAGTGTATTTTTTCAGAGTTCTTTTAAAGCAGAATATCCAAAACTTTTGAGCCAACAAGTATTGCAAGGCTTGTGGACCAGGATGTAAAAACAGTCGATGAGTATGTTCAACAATCAATTGAGAAAGTCATGATCACGGGGAAGAAGAAGAGGGTGTTTTTGAGAGAATGAGAGACTCGAATGGTACAAACGACCACCAACACAAAGACATTGATCGTTATCGATGAATGGGGTAAGTTTACGAAATGCTTTGGGAAGAGGTTTTTGAAGGTTTATCCTTTTAATTTCTTCCGAGAATACTTCTTGTTGTACAATTCGAACTAGAATTATGAGTGAATTTTCAAAATTTTGATTTGTCAAGGGACCTAATCGGGAATTATGATTGGAATTCTTGTTAATAAAATATTGTACATAACACAATATCCTTTGAATTTTTGAGAGACTAGAGAAGTTATTTATCAAAGATAAAATTGGATTAGTTTTATCTGTTACAACACAGACAACCCTACACAACTCCATTAGAGTAGAGGGAAAATTCACAGTTTTTCCATGATTTTCACCAGATGATAACAAAAATTTGGGACCCGGCCACCATAAGGGAAAAGTCCCCTGGAAGCACAATCGGCCGGGTTTGCTTCAGAAGAAATGTGGTACCATTGAGTATGGGGAATTTTTTCCTGCATCTGAGTGACTCGGTTACTAACAAAAGTTGACCATTTATGTGGTGAAGATTTAATCCAAGATAAAACAACCGATGAATCCGTATAAGCTTCAACCTTTGAAATCAAAAAGGAGGTTGAGAACACATTCTGCGCATATATTAATAAATCAGCCAAAAGTAAAGATGCACACAACTCAAGACGAGGTACGCTGATTTTTTTCAAGGGGGCTACGCGTGACTTAGAACAAAGAAAATAAACTTTAACATTATAATTCGTTATTACTCGAAGATAGACAACACAAGCGTATCCAGCTTCAGAAGCATCTCCAAAACCATGTAGTTCCATAATGGAAGAATCGCTGTAGCTAATTTTCCGGGGAAGTTGAAACCTCTGAAGAGAGTTCAGTTCAGACTTGAACCGTAGCCAAGAATGGGTAATATTTTGGGGTATTTCAGAATCCTAACCAATGCCCAAAGTCCAAAGATGTTGCACCATAAGTTTGAGTTTAAGGGTTAATGGGGTGAGTAAGCCCATAGGATCGAAGATTCTTGCCAATTCAGACAAAAGCGCGCGTTTTGTACAAGGCCTATCTATTGAGGAAATATTAAATGAAAATGTGTCTGACGAGGGGTTCCACATCAAGCATGACATTTTTACATTTAAATTATCATCAGAATTTAGTGACAATGGATGACACTGTACATGAGATTGGGGTAGATGAGAGATGAGTGTCGAATTATTGGCAACCCATTTTCGTAATTCAAAATTGCCATACTGAAGAAGTTGAATAAGTTCAGATTGAAGTTTCAAAGCTTGACCAACACTTTTAGAACCTGAAACAATGTCATCAACGTAACAGTCACTTTTTAAAATGGCCGCAGCAAGGGGGTATTCTGATGAATAATCTTCTGCAACCTGAAGAATCGTACGGTTAGCCAGAAAAGGAGAAGATGCGAGACCATAAGTGACAGTATTCAAGCGATATTCCTGAATAGGATCGTCTTTAGAAAATCTCCACAAAATTCTTTGATAGTCCCTATGCTGAGGTGTAATAAGAATTTGTCTGAACATCTGACGTATATCATAGCAAATGGCTATGGCGTGAAGACCAAACTTCAATAAAATAGACAGTATATCTTGTTGAAGCTTGGGGCCCGTCAATAAAGTATCATTCAAGGACTTTCCGTTCAAAGACTTAGCGGAACCATCAAAAACTACTCTGATCTTAGTAGAAGATTGTTCCTGTTTAACAACACAGTGGTGAGGAATAAAGTAACTTTTAGGAAGTGGGGTGATATCAGATATTATTTCCATATGACCCGATTGGAGGTAGTCCTTCATAAAATCGGAATAATCTTGATATAACTGGGGATTTCTCAGAAGGCGACGCTCAATATTGAAAAATCTCTTTAAGGCAATATCTCTCGAACCGTGAAATGTGGGTGGTCCATCTTTGAATAGCAACTCAACACAATACCTTCCAGATTCAGTACGCGATAGTGTATTTTGATAAAGACACTCAGCTAATTCATCATCAGGAGAAATTTGTGAGGATTGTGGAACAACATCTAATTCCCAAAATTTTTTTAATGATTCTTCGAGAGAGAAATCCAGTAAAGTGCAGAATGAATGAGTAATAAATTCAGAAGCAACTTTGGCTCCACCCATGACAATCCAGCCAAAAATTGTTTCCACCAGGGCAGGTTCATTAAGTATGCCAGTAAGAGACCTTCCAGAAAGAGAAGAGGCAAATATTTCGGCTCCTAGAAGCATATCTATGGGACCCGAAACACAAAAAGAGGGGTCCGCAAATTCTAAATGTGAGAATAGCTCTTGAGAAACATTAACGCTGGGCATGTTAGAGCAAATTTGAGCAATGACAACAAACTTAGAAGTGAAGGTTGGATCAGATTTGTCTTTGGGTTTAAAAGTACAAGAATTACCGAGAGAAGAGCGGGAAGTAGACATTCCGACACCATAAATATGGAGATTGAGTGGATGGCAATCAAGTCCTAGCTTGATGCAACACTCAGATGAGATAAAATTAGTTTGACTTGCACTATCCAGAATGACCCTTACTTTATGATACCGACCATAAATGTCAAGAGCATCTATTATAGCTGTGGGCAAAAGTACTGTGCCTTTGCCATTAGACAACAAAGAGGAAACAGATTGGGTATTCACGACATCACCCTGTTGAGGTGGTTCAGTAGTTTGAGGATAATTGAGTGATTGAGATAAAGTGTGAGATGCGTTAGTACTTGAGGACGAAGAAGGATGAGACGAAACGTCTCGAGGAAAATGCAATAGGCTATGATGAGGTCGAGAACATTTTTTACAGAGTGCAGAACTAGTACATCGACTACTAATATCTTTAGTACCTAAACAGTTAATGCACCACTTGTTATTCTTTGCAAGTGCGTGACGATCTTTAGAAGATTTCGAGAGAAAAACCGGGCATTGATAAATCAAATGATCATTAGAGCATAATTGACATTTTGATTTTGAATGTGTCATAAACGTGTTATATTTCCTTTGAAGAGCATCATTAGAATCGTTACGAGGACAATAAGTTCTTTTAGAATTATGGGGATTGTCGTAAACAGCTGTAAGAGAATCACATTGAACATGTAAATATTGCACAAGCGAGGAATAATATTCACCCTCCTTTAAATCAGGATTGCCTGCACCAAAGTTAATTTCTGTTTGAGAATCGAGTCTATCAAATAACATATTATATAAAATAAAATTCCATTGCTTTACTGGGTATTTCAAATTTTCTAGAATTGAGACATTTTCTTCAAACGTTTCCAAGAGCTTTGGCATTTGTAGTGATAATTTTTTTAGTTTGTTCCAAAATATGCCAATGAACAGTAGCAATATTTTTTTTATTCTCAAAACGCTTTCTCAAAGCTTGGTATGCAACAGGATAATTTTGAGAAGTGAGAGGAGTCGATTTAAGTACAGAATGTGCCGTGCCCCTTACACAACCCAACAAATAATTAAATTTATCAATATTTGATAGTGAGTGATTATTATGAATCATTGAATCGAATTGATCTATAAAGGTTTGCCAATTTGTAACATCCCCATCAAAGGATGGTAGTGACATTTTAGGTAATTTGATATTCGAAACTGTACGACTTGAAGTATTGGCAACAGCGGCATTATTCGTAGTTAAGTCATCCTTAAAAAGTTGATAATAAATAGCTTGACTGTGAAAATAATTTGCATCGACTTCACTCAAAACTTTATGATGAGGAGCAGCGTCAACTCCTTCCATATTAGAAATAAGAGCAATAATAGAGTTATGAATTTTATCAAAAGTTTCCTTAAGCGTTTCAAGTGTTTTGAAGCGACAAATAAAAATACTGTGAAGTTCTTTGTGAATTAATGCATTATCAGCAGCAAATTTGATTTCATTAACTTAAATTGCTTCAGTTTTCCTCTGAGCAATCAAGGTTTTAAGTTTCTTATTTTCAGCCATAATAAGAAGTGAAAAGACAACTGAATTTCCTGATAGAACCTCCAACTAAAAAAGATGAAAACAACTAACTAAACTATTTGGTGAGCTATGGATGATCACTACGCACTACGAATATATTTATTCAGAGTAGGTATGCAGGTCCCACTTGTAAATAAAGAATAAATTCAAATTCTGAATCGCGTATCGAGTTTCAGTAAGCTGGTGGTGCGCAAGAAATCATCGCGTTCGGTACCTCTAGTCAAGAGATGATTTCGTTTGAAATGGGTGAATATAGTGTAGTAAAACTGCACTAACTAATTTTCCTAATTTATTTGAAACACTATTTACAACAACTAAAACATTTACTATTTCAATTTATTTCTACTGTGGCTATCTATCAGCGAACTCTGGAACTGTAACTCCTCTTCTTCTGACTGTCCCGCTTATATACTCCCAAGCAGTTTCCATTCACGATTCTCGAATATTCAGGGGTATAGAACTTTTCGTCTAGATGGCTCTTCGAATAGTATCGAACAATCGATTATTCCAGCTTGTTCTCGGCGATGCGTACGCCAGAAGATATGCAGCTGTAGTTGAACGAGGGTGCATAATTAATAAGATCAGGGCCGGTCTCGGGGCCGGTCTCGAAATCGTTACATTGCCCCCTTCTTAAAGACGTTTCGCCCCGAAACGTCATTCTTGGAGTGTGAAGATATCTGCAAGATTCTCCATGTCTGCACCTGGACGTTCGATGGAAGTAGCACTCCACAGTCTTCATTTTGGGTCGAGGAAGATGGTTGGAGCACACCAGAATGTTGATGCCGCTGGATCTGAATATTGTCTCCAACATGCTTCTTATAACTCTCCAGTCCAGCCGATCAAGCCCACAGGCCAATTTTGGGATTGCCAGGTCTACAATATTCTGGTCCAGCATCGTGTCTCTCAATCTCGTGAGGCTCTTCCAAACATCTTCATAAGACGGCTTATCACGAGAACGCTTCTTGGTAACCAGATAGTAGATGTTTCTCTGGCCTTTCCTCAGCTGTAACACCCCTCCAACTTCCGGGTTCTGTTCTCCCAGTTCCTGGATTCGACCGAACTTCTTGGAGAAAACCACTGCAATGCCTCTGGACATTTGGAGATCTTCTGCCACACAGTGAGCTAACGCGTAATTGGCAGGCACCTTGAAAAGATCTCGTGACTCCTCTCGGGTTACCCCATATTGAACTTTCTGTCCGTTCGAGTACAGGGACATGAACCTCTGAAACGTCATTTCGTCCTCCGGTGATCTGACGGTGCGGACTTGATCGTGGTTTCCGGCGTAAGGGGACAACCTATTGAAGTGGACTACCCTAGGTTTTCCTCGTGGTGGCTTATATATGCGGTAGACGAGGTCGTTTATCCTTTTCATGATCTTATATGGACCTTCCCACGAGTTCCGAAGTTTCGGTGATAGTCCACGGCGACGTTTAGGGTTGTATAGCCAGACAAGGTCACCTGTTTGATATCCACCAGCATCCGCCTTGATGTCGTAGGTCTCCTTCATTCTGTCGCTGGCACTCTGGATGTTCAAACGGACCCGTTCATGGATGTCGTCCATTCTCTGTCGCAGTTTGCTGACGTAGTCATCTCCCGCAGTGTCTTGCCTTGGTGGCGTCCCAAACTTCAGGTCACATGGAAGTCGCAGCTCTCGGCCCATAATAACACTTGCAGGGGTTTGGCCGGTTGACTCATGAACTGCGGAACGATACGCCATCAGGAACAGATGGAGGTACTGGTCCCAATCCTTCTGGTGGTCAGAGACTACCTTGGACAGGTGGCGGTTTATCGTCTTATTCATCCGCTCCACCATTCCATCGGACTGCGGATGTAGAGCTGTGGTCCTCGTTTTCCGGATGTTCAGCATCTGACACATCTCCTGGAACAGGTTTGACTCGAAATTCCTGCCTTGATCCGAATGCAGTTCTAACGGGACACCAAATCGACAAATCCACTCCTTCACCAAGACGTCGGCAACGGTGATGGCTTCTTGGTTGGGCAGGGCATAGGCTTCGGCCCACTTGCTGAAGTAATCCATCGCCACAAGGATGTACTTGTTCCCGTGTTCAGATTGTGGGAACGGGCCAGCGATGTCAATGGCGATCCTTTCGAATGGGCTGCCCACATTGTACTGGCGCATCGGGGCCTTAGGTCTTGTTCGAGGCCCATTACTGGCAGCGCATACAGCACATTTTCTGCACCAGTCCTTGACGTCAGCTTGACAATTGGCCCAGTAGAACCGTTGCCTAACTTTCTGGAGGGTCTTCGTCACTCCCAGATGTCCTCCGGTGACCCCATCATGGATTTCTCGGAGCACTTCCTGTCTTCTGCTCCTGGGAACTACTACCTGACGTCTTTCTTCCCCGCCATCCTCCGACTCCAACACACGCTTCAAGACTCCATTGTCTAAGGTGAAAGAGTTCCATTGGGCCCAGTAAGTTTTAACGACTGGAGAACAACTGGCTATTTCCTGCCACGACGGTCTTCGATCGCTCTTCTTCCAGCCGATGACTAAACCAAGATCTGGATCTTTCTCTTGGTCTTTCTGGATCTTGTGGTCATTCCAGTTATCATCGATCGCCGTGGTTCTGCAGAGTGTCGACTCCTTTTCCTCTGTTCGTCGGCAGTGCGAACAGTCGTCTGGACATGGTCTTCGCGATAGGGCATCCGCATTCTTATGGCTGGTCCCCGCCCGATGTTCGATCTCAAAGTCGAATTCCTGGAGCCTCTCAATCCAGCGTGCCACTTGACCCTCGGGATTCTTAAACTGTAGGAGCCATTTGAGAGCTGCATGGTCAGTTCTCAGTAGGAATCTTCGTCCATACACGTACTTGTAGAAGTGCTCAACTCCCTTGACAACAGCCAACAGTTCCCGCCTGGTGACACAGTAATTCCGCTCCGGTTTACTGAGGGTCTTGCTGAAGTAACCGATGACCTTCTCTTGTCCTTCTTGGATCTGAGACAGGACAGCTCCAAGTCCCACGTTACTGGCGTCCGTGTCCAGGATGAATTTCCCGTCTGGAAGGGGGTAGATCAGGATTGGTGCGTTGATCAAAGCTCCTTTCAACTTCCTGAATGAATCTTGGCAGTCATCTGACCACTGGAACTTTGTTTGTCCTTCCGTGAGCCTGGTCAGTGGTTTTGCGATGTTAGCAAATCCCAGCACGTATCGGCGATAGTAAGTGCACAAGCCAAGAAAACTTCGAAGCTGGTGAATGTCTTTCGGAACGGGCCATTCCTTAACAGCTTTGATCTTCTGCTCATCTACTGCCACTCCTTTCCTAGAGACAACGTGGCCGAGATAACGTACTTCTTTTTGAAACAGATGACATTTCTTGGGGCTCAGTTTCAGTCCGGAGCTTCTTAGTCGCTGAAATACCTCTTCCAAGTTTTTTATATGGTCCTCGAATGATCTGCCAACCACAATAATGTCGTCGAGATACACCAGACACGTTTTCCATGATAGTCCTTTCAAAACCGTCTCCATCAATCTTTCGAACGTGGCTGGAGCATTGCAGAGGCCGAATGGCATAACTGTAAACTGCCATAATCCGGAGCCGATGGTAAATGCTGTCTTTTCTCGATCTTCCTGGGACAGTTCTACCTGCCAGTATCCGCTCTTCAAATCTAAGGTCGAGAAAATCGTAGATCCAGCCAGCGTGTCTAGCGTGTCGTCTATCCTTGGGAGAGGGTAGCTGTCCTTTTTCGTCACGTTGTTTAGTTGACGGTAGTCTACGCAAAACCGTGTTGATCCATCTTTCTTCTTCACCAACACGACTGGAGAGGACCAGGGACTGTCGGATGGCTCGATGACTCCGTCTTTCTCCATGTCGCAGACTATTTTGTCAGCCTCCTCCTTTTTGGCGAGAGGAAGTCTTCTGGCTGATTGCCTGATTGGTCGGGCATTTCCAGTATCTATCTTGTGCTGAACCACCTTTGTTCTACCGCCTCTGCCTACTCCGGTATCGAAGATGTCCTGATACTTCCTGACTAGTTCTCTCAGTTTAGGCTTCTGTGCTGGCCCCATGTCCTTGGACGAGATAGCAACCAACTTCTCCAATTCTGCTGGCATGTTACTGGCTTGGCTAACAGTGCCACGTACACTCCTGATTACAGAGGAAATTGACGAGCAGTGCCCCAAAATCGTTCCCTTCTTCAAGGTCACCGGGTAATAATTGACATTCATTACCCTTACTGGCACAAATTTATCAGCACGCAACAAGGTTTTTCCTAGTGCAATTCCTCGTCCAATTTTCTCATCATGTAGCTTGGGCTCGAACATCACCACATTTCCACTGCTCGCACCTCCATCCAGGCGAGCCTCTAAAATGGTTTCAGCCCTCTCCGGTACGCTTACGTCTTCAGCCAGCAGAACTCCAACTATTTCTTCATTTCTCCCATGAAGTATCAGCTCTTCTCCGTTCACACGAAGGACGCCGTCTTTAAAATTCAGCTCGAATCCTCTGGAATTCATGATGTCCATTCCAATTATTACCTCGTCCTCGATATCCGCTACTAGAGCCCGGTGTTTCACTTTAGTGCTGCCCAAAGTCAGTTCAATTGGAAGTTCACCATACACAGTTGCCGGCTCTCCAGTTGCTGTGCGTAGCTTCCAATTCGACGATTCAATTCTTGCCGGTGTTTTGGCAAATGTAGGTCCAAGGATTGTCCTAGTCGCACCTGTATCAAGCAGCATGGTGCGAGGCTCGTTGTTGATGAGACCGTCCACAAAAACACCTTTGTTCTGTCGTTGAAGGACAGCGACATATGCGTTGTTATTTGGGGCTTGCTGGATACAGGCCGACGACTGCCCCTCCTCATCGACCTTCTGTGTCGGTGTCGCTTCTTTAAAAGTTGGGCATTTGCTACGCACATGCCCAATTTTCCCGCAATTCCAGCACCTTATTTGTTTTCTTTCAGGCAGGACTTCCTTCATTAATTTTCTCATGACAGCCTCGATATTAGCGGGCTCCTGTGGCTGTGGGTCTTCCTCGATCATCCGCACCCTACTCTGGCTTTTGCAGGATTGCTTTGCTGCTTCGAATTCCAGAGCGCGTGCCAATGCATCCACGAGATGTGCGGGGCGAGCTAGTGTTAGGGCTTGCCGGGTTTCCTGGTCACGAAGTCCATCCAAAAATGCTTGGACCGCTAGTCGCTCCATTACATTTTCCGGTGTAGCTGGGTACGCAAGACGAACCAAGCGTGCAATATCTGCTTCAAATTCTTGCAACGACTCGCTTGATTTCTGGCATCGATTCTTCAGCTGTGAGTGATATACGTGTTCAAGGTGGGCTTGGCCATAGCGAAGTTCCAAGTGTTTTACCAGCTGTTCATAGTCTTCCTGTTGTTGGGCGGTGAGCGTTTGTAAAATATTTGTTGCTTCGCCACGCAATGCCAGTGTCAATGCTAAAGCTTTTTCCCCAGCATTCCATCCATTTGCTTTGGCAGCAGCTTCGAATTGTCGGTGGTAGTTTGACCATGGAGTATTTCCGTCGAATTGAGGCGGTTTCAATGAGAGCTTTCCTGTTTCCGAACTGACCTTGAAATCTTTGATGTCTTTTTGAACTTCCTCCAAGTTGGTACTCAGATCCGGCATTGAATTTCTGTTGGAAATTTCTGGAATGTGCACAGAATCCATTCGCTTTTCTAGCTCACTAAATTTTTCCTTTATCTCATCGTGGAGCGTTTCCTTAATTTTTTTCATTTCTTCTTCCATTTCATCTTTGATTTTCTCCATCTCTGTTTCAACAGTTCCCATTCTTTCTTCCAACCGATTCGCCACACTGCAAACTTCTTCTTTCAAGCTTCTCGAATTTTCTAGAAGCTCTTCTCTCAAATTCTCCGAGTTTTCTAGAAGCTTCACTTCTAAATTTTTCGAATTTTCTTCAAGCTTTTCTTCTAGATTTTTCGAATTTTCGTGGAGTTTTTCTTCCAGGCTCTTCACATTTTCTTGAAGTTCCTCTTTTAGACAATTCGAATTTTCTAGAAGTTCTTCTTTCAGGCTGACAGAATTTTCTAGAAGTTTCTCCTTCAAGCTATTCGTGGTTTCCTCGAGTTTGTTCATTATAGCACTCAAATCGACTCCAGAAACTTCGAACAAAAATGTTTCGGGGTCTTCTCCTTCTTCAATCAGTCCATCTGAAAGTCTCTTCTGTAGTACGGCCTTCTTTCCAGTTGTTTCTAATTCACGCTCCTCTAACTCTTGCTTTAATTCACTAACTTTAAGGTCAACTAGGTGAACTCTTCTCGGAAACATTTTGTCTCTTATTGTCTTTGCCGAAATATCAGTCTATTATTTATTTCACACAAAAAGTTTTCAGTTTATTGTCCCGCGACGCGCAAAACTGTCCACTTTGCACTCAAATGTTCAACGGGTCACTCACTAACTGTCTATTAGGCGCGATAAATGTCTATCAGTTTTTCAACGTGACGAACACTTTAACACTTGTTTATTTTAAACATCCGACTTCTGACAACAAATGTAGTAAAACTGCACTAACTAATTTTCCTAATTTATTTGAAACACTATTTACAACAACTAAAACATTTACTATTTCAATTTATTTCTACTGTGGCTATCTATCAGCGAACTCTGGAACTGTAACTCCTCTTCTTCTGACTGTCCCGCTTATATACTCCCAAGCAGTTTCCATTCACGATTCTCGAATATTCAGGAGTATAGAACTTTTCGTCTAGATGGCTCTTCGAATAGTATCGAACAATCGATTATTCCAGCTTGTTCTCGGCGATGCGTACGCCAGAAGATATGCAGCTGTAGTTGAACGAGGGTGCATAATTAATAAGATCAGGGCCGGTCTCGGGGCCGGTCTCGAAATCGTTACAATAGATATATAGTGAAATTTACCTATGTCATAAAAAACTGTTTTTTTATATCAAAGCATTCAAGATCAGTATCGCGGGTCGAATGGACCAAATGTTGGGCGAGAAAGCATAAATGGACTGTAAATGAGTTTGATCTTTGAATAATCTTCAATATCTTATCGATGTTCAAATAAGTATAAAAAATAACTGAGCGAAAAAAGGGAGACACATAAAAAAGTGTAATTGAAACTCACTTTTATAGTCTTCACCACTCTTGCAGGGGTACCCCTGGGTCTTGTAGAACGTTTGGCAGTTCACTTCACAAAATGTCCTTCAAATGCAAAATCTTGTATGTGGGCCAGAAAGGCGAACGTGTCTCCTCATTTTATATTCGCGAAAATAAAGTTTTTAAAAATATACATAATATTGAATGCTTTGAGACTTTGAATGAATACCGAACAGTACAGTTACATCGTCAGAGACGAGCAGTGTATAATAATTTCTTCAAATGGCAGTATCAGAAACGAAGAAAGAATTATTTTTCAATCGATTCATGCAGTGAAATCATTGACTCGGTTTTTCCTAAGTATAAGATTGAACTGATTGTGTCAAAATCCAAAAAATCTAAAAAAAATGACATTGATAGAGCCATATCTCGAAAACTGTCCATTTTTGGAGTTTTTAGCAATGGACACTTTTGATCAGTGCATCCAGATCTACACCATACCAAAAATTCGGACAAATTCACGGAAAGCCATTTTCCATAAGAAACGTGCGTGGTCCTTTATTGATACGGCTATACAATAATATATACATATGAATTTTTTGTTAGAATAAGATTTATTAAAATTATGATGATTTTATTCGTCTGAATACTAAAATTGACTTTATCACTTACTACATTTCAAATTCATAAGTTTGATTATGTTTAAATGATGAGGAATTTGACATTGAAATAAATACTTTTGAAATGAACTTTTATTCAAATCCACTGAAGAGGAAATAGTTATTATTATTGTTAAAAGGAAAAAAAGTGGTAGATTGACTGTTGAGATTGATAGTTCTTATCCAAGCGTAGCGAGACTAGAAATTCAATCAGTGTATTCAATACGCTCAGGTACCGAGTTGAATTTCCATAATCTCTCTCTCCCTGTCGTGACAAATTCAATAAAAAATCTATAGAAACTGCAGTTGTTGATTGAAAGATTGCTTACTATAGAAATGTGTATGTTAATCAAAGTATGACATTGTAAAATATAGTAAATGTTATAAAATAGATGGAGAGAGAAGGAAATATACTGTTTGAAAATTTAAGCATTTTAACTTTCATTTCTTAAAACGAGTAAATAAAATTATTTTTATAAATTTTTGTTGGAAATATGTAATTGTCGTGTTTAAATACAATTTTCTTATCAGAAAAAGTGAAATGATCAGTTGCCTAGGAGGACCAAATTAGAATTTTGTTGTCGATCAGAGATACAATTTTCTTACAAAAATCAAGATATATTTTTTTCTTTGTGATTTTTTTCATTTCCTACCCCAACCAGTCCTTGTTAACAATATAGAATTGAAACTGATCACAATAATTGTTCAGCATCTTGAATTTTTCATGAAAATTAAGATCTCACCACAAAAACTATGAAGTACCTATCGAATAGAGTAATACATATTTGGAAACTGTGGTGTGAATACAATTCAAATAAAATAGAAACCCCCTTCAAACCAACTGCGTCAATTTCACTAAACGCGCGTTGTGTAAAACTGAAATTTTTATCTCCTGACGATGTTAACTTTGTTGGCAAAACGAGCGTTGAGTGAAATTAACGTAGTTTTTGTAGTTGCGACCCTGATGAATGATCAATTTTGAATATAATCGAATCAGCACCCTCGTTCGCCATCTTAAATTCTCAAATTAACAAACAAATATGCTTTTCCTTTTAAATTTCCGATTGATTCGGCCGTTACATAGTAATTTGTAGAAAATACGACTAGATAAAGCTAATGTTTTAGCGAAACATTGATATTTTGAATGTGATAATTTAAAATAAAGTTGTGAAGATCAAATCGTTTCCTAGGTATTTTCTGCAAAAAACAAATAAGCTACGTATTTGGCCCAAAAAACTACTACAAACCAATTTTGAATGAAATCGGACAATGATTTACAAAACTCGTTCACATTCTTTTTGTTTCTCATTCAAATAGCAATGCATTTTGTTACATCCGAATATCAACATCTGCCAAATTCATTAATTCTTAGAATCTATCTGACTTATATTTCATAATTTTTCAAATGCCCTGGGGTTACCTAAATACTACGCAATACAATTTTTTTCAATCACCCATATGTCTAACGAGAATTCCATCATCGTTGTTATGTCGAGCAGTGTATATACGCTGGTGTTGGGATTGTAGTAGGGAGAAATGTCATTACTGTCATTGACGTCAGCATTATAAAAAACGAAACTCCTGGACACCAACCAACATCAAAGGTTCCGACGCTGAGTCGGACTACTGTATATGCTTTACTCTGTCCGCAGTTAAAGTAATCAACCAAAATTAACGTCTCTAAAACTGGACAGTTTGTTGTTAAATATTACAGCTTGGAAACGATTTGTCAAATACGATTCAATAAGTGTGAGAGTGATACCTCTGATTCCGTATTATCTGAGTTTTTCCAGAAGGATTTCATGGAAGACACAATCAAAACGTTGGATAAATCGCAAAGAGTAATACCCACATGATTACCTCGTTCAAGACTCGCAACTATTTGCTCTACCACCCTCATTTTTTCACTTGTTGTTAAATGATTTTTTCGAAAGCCAAATAATTAGTCATACTAAAAAAGTTGTTTTCTTCGAAATACTTGGATACTCTTTGTTTTAAGATAATTTCAATCAATTTAGAAAAAATAGAAATGGTAGAAATGGGTCTATAATTATCAGTTTCGTCCTTATTCCCTTTTTTGAAAAATGGAATGATTTTGGAGTACCCCCATCGACCCCTTCGGACTTTTTCTTGTGACCACCCCAGAAACGTTAAATAAATTGGAGGAACGTGTGAGAGACACAGGAATCTTGCACCACAAATGTTTGTACCTGAAAGTAAGAACCGAATTTTAGAATCGTCTCTTCATGTGCTAGGAAGTCAATGGCGAATATTTCGAACAGTCGATTTGATTTTCTTTCTGAATTACTCAGATATATTTATGTAAAATAAACATTGTTCTTTATTCTGGATGATTTTCTGAATTTTGCTGAAATTCAATGAAACAGTCACCTGTCTTATCACTTAAATTTCATTAGATTTACAATTTAGGAGATAAAACTTTTATTCGATGGCGGCTTGACGCCATTTTGAAAGACTTTGTCAAAAAGTAGCTTATGACTTATCATTTAACCAAAAAATAATTTAGAATAAAGTTCCAACCCGTTCAAAAGTTACCAGGGGGAGTAACTTTATGCTGACAAATTTGTTTCGGAGAAGAACGAAAATGAACAGACCTCTGAGGAAGCTAGCCACCCGCGCTAGCAAAACGTTAGGAAATAGTGATAGTGAAAATCTATTTAATCATTTTAGGTTTTTATTGCCATTACTGAAGAATTGACAGAAGAAAATGGTTGATTCATGTTGACAAACCTCAAAATGGTTTCTGGTACATAATATATTATTTGTGAACTCCACAAGTAATAAACATTCATGCTTTTGCCTCTCTCAACCATGGTTTAGTCTTCAGTTTTGAATACAAAGCTTTGATTTTTATACCATTAGCTTGGCAGAACATAAGAAATTCCGATGTCTGACACAAGTTCAACTGGTAAGCCAAAAATACAAAATATCTCTTTCAATTTAGAGATTGTTTCTTTCGCAGTGGTGCCATTAAACATTAATTTAACATCAATCCACTTTGAATCTATTATCCACCAAAATAAAAAAATTTCCATCATTTAGATGAAATTTTCTTTCGACCTCAAAAATCTGCTGAATTCAACCCCAACAACGAAACTCGAACAGACGATACACGCAGCTCAAACACCATTAGGCCCGTAGCACATCGTTCTGTCAAAACTTTCGGTCTCAAAGGTTTGAAAAATATTGGTAACACTTGCTTCATGAACTGTGTTATCCAGTGTTTATCGAACACAAGATGGTTATTGGAGTATTTGAATGAAGACGTCTATACAAGTGATTCAAACACTAGTACATCTAGCAAGGGAGATTTAATCAGAACATTTGCCGAGGTAATCAAGGAACTTTGGTCAGAAGATTTGTCAGGTCTAGTTGTAAATACAGTTTCCTTGATAATTGAAATTCAAAGACTGGCTCCTCGTTTCATCGGTTATGCCCAGGAAGATGCTCAGGAGTTCTTAAGATGCCTTCTAGAGGGTCTACATGAAGACATAAAGCGAGTAACGGAGAAGCCGAAATCCATTCTGGAAGAAACAGATGAGAAATTAAGTGAGAGGGAGAAGGCTTAAGAGTCATGGTCACGATATTTAAGAACGGACAATTCCAAAATTGTAGATAACTTCGTTGGCTTGTTGAAACTCGCCGGCCTCTGAATGGCACTAGGATGAATTATCATGTGGGAAAACTATAAATGAAGTCATTGAAAAGTTCTGAAATGTATGCACTCCTGTTTGTTTTCTCTCTGTCTGCTCGGGTTCCATTGTCGTCGAATCTCAGTGCTCTGAACATCTTTTTTGTCATCTTTTGTCGATCATTCCTGAGGTGAGAAACAAGCGCCACACTCATTCTGGGGTAGGTCTTGTACCTAAAATTAGAGCAGGACCATGAACATTTTGAAGGCGTACTGTTATCACATTCTGTCTCGCAGCTTAACGCTCAGATATGGATGACCAAGAGATTTTTTTTTTCTCGTAGTAAGTAGTGGGCTCCGGATGTTCACTTTCTGCTTGATACCCAACTTCTTGAATTTCATCATCACTTTTTATAATTATTCATGCAATACTACGTCCTCGACGTCAGGGTAGGTAGACACCTATCAATGAGGAAATGTACAATCATGGTTACTAACAGTCTGATGTTGCATATAACTTTTACCGATACGACTATCACACTTATGACCAAATCAACACTTTTGCAAGAATTTCATTCTGAACAATATCAAGCTAATTCTTATACTGACCATCACCCCGGGGTTTCAAAGGGGTGCCTGGAGTACGGGCATCCTAACGCTACTCTCACCTCCACACGGTAAATCTTGGATGACGGCTGACGAGAGTAAAGCGGACTCTAGGGGTGGCTGAGGCGCCGCAGCCAACGGAAATAGCGCCCCGTGTGCCGCAGCTTACCGTACACCGTCGCCCACTTTCTACGGCACCTAACACACACATCTGTTACACATTACAGAGAGAAGTGAGAACTGGGAAATCTGTCTCCAGTGGAAGCCAAGGTGGGGAGCTTCAGGACTGGTAGCCGATGAAAAAAACTAGGAATACAAGCCTAGGCCGGTGAGTAGTACAGAGGCCGACCCTTGCCAGCGTAAGGGGCTGCCTTTTCACTCACTAAAAAATCTCGGACTGTACATTAGTGTCAGGTGGCGCATAGATAAAGGCCCTGATGTACAGTTCAGGGGCTTCGCCAGCGGCCGCCGTATCACTTAACTGAGAACCAGCCCTACCAGGTCTTTCGCTTCTTTACTCCTTTGACAAAAACCAACACACTACACACCCTTACCTACAATAAATGGACAATAGAAGAAGATAAACAACAGAAAATATTTAATGTACTGAAGGATGTGGAAGCAGAGCTTCCTGGCTCTGAAACCAGAGAAGAAGAACTCTTCCGGTCATCGGGTGCCGACAGCGGGTCTTCCGACGAGGGATCTTTTTTTTTTATTTATTCATAATTGTTGGTATCACATAAATATTGTAGTAAAACTGCACTAACTAATTTTCCTAATTTATTTAAAACACTATTTACAACGAATATTCACTAAAACATTACTTCACTTATTTTATTTCTACGGTGTCAGTCTCTATCTGCGAACTCTGGAACTGTAACTAACTCTCCATTCTGCCTGTCCCGCTTATATACTCCCAAGCAGTTTCCATTGACGGCTCTCGAATATTCAGGAGTATAGAACATTTCATCTAGATGGCTCTTCGAATAATATCGAACAATCGATCTATTCCAGCTTGTTCTCGGCGATCCGTACGACAGCAGATATGCAGTTGTAGTTGAACGAGGGTGCATAATTAATTAGATCAGGGCCGGTCTCTGGGCCGGTCTCGAAATCGTTACAATATTTCCACAAGTCAACAGTCCAGATAAAGATAAAATTTTATATCTATACCGGGTGACCCGGAACCAATTTACCCCCCTGTATCTTCGTTGTTATTTTATATGGATGTTTCAAATTTGGTACTTCGATTTGATGTTATGAATGTACAATTTAGCAAGTATCAATCCAAATATGACACTTCCGGTTTGACCGGAAGCACATCTAATTTTTATATTTCAAATGAGAAGTATATTTTTTTTTTGAAAATAACAATTCAGTATGGAATTACCTTCACAATGATATATCACAATGATACTTTCAATTCACAATCTGCTTACATAAGTGACATTTTATAAAAAAAATACTTTTTGTATTCCCCTCGTAACGAAATATTTTCATGAAAGTATGCTGTGGAAGATTGAACAATATAATCTAAGTAACAGTAATTCATGGCCCAACTTTTCACACAATAAGTTTCAACATCATAGGAATTTTTAAAGTTGGTTAGAAACTCAAGTGCATATTGAAATACAAAAAATTAGAAAAAAAACTTCTACATTTTTGTTTCCTAATTATTTTTATGAAGATAATTTTCATGCTATACTTTGTATTGAACATTTCAACATCATGTTAGTTGGCTATGGAATTAAATTTATTCTAAAGGTCTGGAGTTATTTTTGAAACTGCACAATCGGACTCACAAAATATTTATTTCGATAATTTTTCTACAAAATAGTAGACATTTGGAACATGTACAGTTTTATAACTCAATTCAAAAGAAATTCCATACCTATGACAGACTTAATTATTCTAATTGTTCAAATTGTCGCCCGTTAACGTCAATGCATTTTTGTATTTTTTCGGAGCATGCCCGCATAACATTCACGAGTTGAGCCGGAGTAATTTCGTTAATGGCTCTCCTTACCCTGTCTTCAAGTTCCTCGCGATTTTGAGGTCTATTATGAGCATAAACTTTATTCTTCAAGTGAGCCCAAACAAAAAAATCCATTGGCGTGAGGTCTGGTGACCTTGGTGGCCAACGAATTGGGCCATGAGTACCAATCCAATTGTCGTTGAAAGTTCTAGTAAGATGTCCTCGGACTACATTCGAATTATGTGGAGGTGCTCCATCTTGTTGGAAATACATAACGCGACGTGTCGCTAAGGGAATGTCTTCAATAAAATTTTGGACTTCATCATTTAAAATTTGTAGGTACCGTTCACTTGTTAAAGCTCCATCAAAAATAATTGGTCCCACTATTCTGGTTCCAAAAATTCCTAGCCAAACATTGAATCCGAATCTCTCCTGGTGTCTTCCTTCTCTGAACACATGCGGATTTTCTTGTGCCCAATAACGTAAATTATTTCTATTGAAATGACCATTGTTTGTAAAGCGTGATTCATCACTGTATAGAATATTGTAATGGAAATTTTGATTTTCTGTTTCTTTTCGTATAACCCAGTTACAATACGCAATCCTTCTCTGCACATCATTTTCATACAAATATTGATGAATTTGATATTTGAATGAACGATACCGGTGTTTTTTCAAAATTTTTCGAGCTGTTTCTCTAGGTACCCCGGCCTCATATTCGATTTGCCTTAATGATGTATTTGGATCAATTTCAACCGCTGCTAGAACAGTGATCTCCGTATCTTCGCTTACAATAACATGTTCCCCATCATGATTATTCCGTTCTTTCCTGAACTGTGACTCCAATATTGCAAAATAGTTTCTACTACTAGGGTGCGGACGGTTAGGATACCTATCCTGGTACAGACGCAAGGCTAAATAGGAATTTTTCCTTGCTTCTCCATATATCAACAACATATCAACCTTTTCAGTTTGGGTAAATCGGTAGTAGTTGTTCATTTCACAAATAATTATCTTCCCAGAATCCCACAATTCAGAACATTCGAAATGTCAACAATTTGGCGTAAACACAACAACAGAACAACTCAACAAATTTAATTCCATAGCCAACTAACATGAAGTTGAATTGTTCAATAAAAGGTAGGTATAGCATGGAAATTATCTTCATAAAAAATAATTAGGAAACAAAACAAGGTTTCGTTCAATTCTTGTATTTCAATATGTATTTGAGTTTCTAAGCAACATTAAAAATTCCTATGTATTGGTATCCAAAAATTAAGAAAAACTAAAATCATAAAAATAATTAGTCTGCATAAAACTTATTGTGTGAAAGTTGTGCCACGAATTATTGTTACTTACATTATATTGTTCAATCTTCCACAGCATACTTTCATGAAAATGTTTCGTTACGAGGGAAATACAAAAAGTAATTTTTTTATAAAATGTCACTTATGTAAGCAGATTGTGAATTGAAAGTATCATTGTGATATATCATTGTGAAGGTAATTCCATACTGAATTGTTATTTTCAAAAAAAAAATATACTTCTCATTTGAAATATAAAAATTAGATGTGCTTCCGGTCAAACCGGAAGTGTCATATTTGGATTGATACTTGCTAAATTGTACATTCATAACATCAAATCTAAGTACCAAATTTGAGACATCCATATAAAATAACAACGAAGATACAGGGGGGTAAATTGGTTCCGGGTCACCCGGTATATAGCTAGGTATAAATCGACATACATAGAGATATCACTCGACGGATAGCTCTGCAGTTGAGATACACTGGAAGGGGAGAAAGAAAGCCCAGAAGAAAAGGCAGACCCTTCGATTCCACCCTACTGACCAAAGCCAAAGCACCGCAAGCCAGACCAGGAAGTCCCAATAGGAATTAGCAGGCCCGGCGTCGCGGACCGGAGAATTGGCTTAAAAAGAGGAGGGGACCTGAAACCAGGAGAAATAGGAGGCAGGAAATGATTCTTGCGAGGCCTCCAACCGTGCTTCCGACTGCGCCAAGGGCGGCGAGGGGCGTCGGACCTAAAGGGATCCCCCTTGAAGGAACTTCGGGGTCTGGACGCACCGGGCCATCACAGACGAAGACGAACAGAAACTAAAAATCCAACATTTGTCCCCCTTATCTCGAAAATGGGTGACAAGTTGAGCGACCTATAGTTTTCAATATGTTATATTTCAAATTAATATCCTACCTATACAACAGAAACAATATGTATTTTACACTGATGTTATGTGAAAAATATACAAATCATAAAATCAGTAAACCAATAAGACAGCTTTAAAAGCTGATTCGGGTAATTTACCTGAAGTAGATATTTTCTTGGTTTCAATATATTTTTTCCTATTTTCATAGTTTTGATATTATACATGTTATTTTCCAACTATCATTTTATTTTTGTTTATCAGTCATACTTACATCGAAATGATCTTCTCCACAAAAATGCTTCCCCTTGGCAGATACAAAGTCGGTCCTTCGCATAGCGCGCTGCCATAACTTTTGTAATTTTAAGTTACTTGGCAGTGAAATAAAAATGTTGTCTGGTACAGTTACCGAAGAATTCTTGTATTCAGGAACGATACAATGCTTTGCGACGTCCTTTTTTATCATTATTCATATTCACGCAGATTTTTAGATGTCACAAAATGCAATAAACCCCACAACTTGATTCTACGGCTTTAGCAGAACCCGTATTCCGCTTATCCGCCAGTACCCCCTTATTGCCGCATCGACTGATGTGACGTCACGCTTGGCCACGCCCCGTTTCGGTGAAGGCCACATTCAACTATAAATTTGAGAGAGAAGAAAAAGAGTGAAAATTCTGATTTTTTGCAGATGTACTATTTCAAACCTTAACTTTCCAATAATGCAATTAAAAAAATTGTTAAACGAACACATTGATAATTAACTTAATGTCAATTCGATCTACATAAATGAAAATTGTTAAATGTTTGTTAATAAACAAATCGTGTCAAGTTACTAGGTTACGGAAATTTTACACAGGTATCTACTGTGAATTGTTTTAAAATTTCTCCCTTTGTAATGCTTTTATATCTATGATTATTTGTTTATAATTACCAACACAAAATGTGAAAAAAAATATAAACAAACCTCGTAAAAAACAGTTTCACTAAACTATATAGCTTTAAAATTACTCACACACTGTGTTCGCTCGTACTCCAAAGCTACACTCATTTAGTAAAACTTTGTTTTTCTAAACTTGTTATTTAATATACTATTTTCAAATAAATTCCGAGCTATGGAAAAGAAACTATCGGAGGCTCGACTATATTGGGCTGTCGCTTCTGAATGGTTTGTTTTCAGATCTTACCTGCTGATTTACAAAAAATACCTTTTTCAAAGAACATACCTTTTTGCATCATCTGGAAGAGTACTATGTTCGAGACAGAAGTGCAACTTTTAATGCTCGCCTGTAGACATTACTAAATGAAATTTTAACGTTAACATTTGAATATTCAACAGAGGAAGCAAATACATTTGAAGTTTTGCCTTTTTGCTAACGCTAACAAACTTCACCCCCGGAATTGAAAGGTGCATAAAAATTAGCATTCATTATTTCCTTTTTGTTAATTTTAAAATAATTCATGAAAAAAAAAATTTAAGTTTATAGTTCAAACAAATTATTTTTGACTCGAAATTTAGTTTTCAGCAGAGGCATGCTCACACTTCTTGTGCCAATTACAACTTTATTATTATTTTATTTCTATGAAACGAAACATCCTACGAGTAATTGCAACGAATGCACCATTCAGGATTCAATGTTTTACATTTTGGTTCAATTATATCATCACATTATTTATCTGTATAATTTAGATCATTGCATCCGATGCAACTTGACCAGAACTGAATTATTTGGGAGAAAAAAAATTTATTATAAAGCTTCAACTTTAAAACCAATTTTTTCAGATGCAATATGCATCTAAGAAACGCCTTTAAATAATTAAAATTATTGAAGAAACATTGAAAAACTTATATTTTTGCACACATACCGGATATTAGTTTGTTTTCTCCAGCCTCTCGGATTGCACTCACAGAATATTTTCAACACATGGTTTTTATAATAAAATTTAGTATCCATGAGTTACATAAAGCTTTATTCATTAAATCACTTCGTCCATTTCTGTTACCTTAGGGTGGTCCTCATTTCAAACCTTCACTCTGACTGAACTAATAAATACAAGCTTTTGACTAGTTACAAGAACACGAAGTATGTCATTCTTGATTCTGACTTAATATCTCAAGATATTTTTACAGCATGCAAGAGGAGTAACTGGACCATCCTGTATATCAATCAAACAAAAACAACTTTGTGCCTCTGTAAAAATTATCGCTAAAAATCAATAACTTAAACAAAAAACTTATGTACAAAATAAACAAAATATATATAGAAAACATGACCAGATATACATGTTTTTCATTGAATAACAAGTCATCGAACATTTCAAAGAAAACTAAACAAAAACTTACACTCACACAAATAGTACTTTTTTAATCCTAAACAGTTCTTCCAAAGGAAGGTTTATCCGTTATTTAGTTTTCGGAAGAGGACGTACGAGATAAAGCTTTTCACCCTGCTTATTGGTGTAGATTGGTGCCCTTTGGTAATGATCCACTAGCTGATCGAGAGTGTGAAATTTTCGTTGTCCTATGCAGTAAAGGGCCCCCTCTACATGGACACGGAAATGTTTGTTCCTTCCTGGAGCTTTCAGAGACACTGAGTAGTCGCCCATCTAAGATGTGAATAATCAATTAGTCAAATATAGTGATTTTGTTAGGTAAATAAAAAAATCAGTTTTCTATTAAGATACATTACTCCGGAAAACTCAAGTGTGATATTAGTCAAATGGAGAGACATAAATAAGCAATAAAATAAATCACTTGCTGAATATGAATATGACTAGTTGTCTTCGTCTTTATGTTAAAATCTTGATATATTAGGCAATCAAAATCGAGAGATTTCCACTCAAATAGCGTTTTACACATCAGAAGATAATGTTGAAAGGTGCGTATTCTCTGGGCCAACGAATGACAACAAATGTATTGAGACCACTGGCGGATATGAGGGGGGGATGGGTGCCATGCCCTCGCCCTCTAGAGTTCTGAATAAGTAATTGAAATTGATTCAACAACCAGCCTGGATATGCAAATAACCTTGATTTATTTTCAACAAGAAGAAAACACCCTTTATACAAACCAATATTATTCGTATTCGTATGTTTCGTATTGAATGTTTCCTCAAACACTCAAACATCCCAAATCAACACGTTTACGAATTTCATAGGAGTCATTCATCATCCAATACACCTATGAAACAGAAATATTTTTCTATGCAGTGCAAATATGAGAAAAGAACACAGGGGGTCATCATCAATCAAAGGGCGACAAAACAGATTACGATAGAGGAAAAATAATTATTTTCGGGGATTGGGCTTCAGTAAAATGCATATTACTATTAGCGGTCAGCCATGAGCGGTGGCGATGAGAGGTAAGAATAAAAAACAAAGGAAATGGTTGTTTTTTTATCGAAAACCGCACAAACATAGAATCATTATATTCCACTTGGTTTTGAAAAGGGTCATTTTACATAGTTTTCCAAACATATCAGATTCAGTTCATATTCCTGTGGATTTTATTACTTTGGTTACACATTTTTATTGAATTGAATTCTCCCTAGATTCGCCAGTCATTGAGACGAACAGTGGCGTTCGGCCTCTTATTCACATCAAACCAAGGGGTTGGAGACAAGGGAATCGGTCTTGTGAATCACAGTTTGTTAAAAATTCTCGTCAAAGTCGCTACCACTGGTGTTTGAAAGATGAATGATACATAGATACCATGATAAAGTGGTGTTTGAATTAAAATTTAACCAGACAATATTATAAGAGGAGAAGCCCGCCAGTGTCTGATCTTTTGAATATATTTATTCCATAAACATTCCCGTTCAGGACACAATTCTATAAGTTTCAAAACAGTCTCATTGTTCCAATCCATACTACTATTAATTCCAAACGAAATTAAATAAAACATCCTTTGAACAGTCACTGCAAATTGCAAGTGACTTGTGAGCCGACGAAACATTCTTCCAATACCCTCTTTGATATTACCGCCAGATGTACGAACCTAAACTAAGGCCAATCGGTTCATTGGCTCTGATTTGCCTCCTATACAAACTATACGAATCACTGAAATAGCTGGGAGTAGTAGAGTAGTTTGAATGGTAAAGCTAAAAAGTTAATCAGTAAAAAACCGAAAAGGAATTCCTCGAAATTCATCAACATTATAACTTTTCCTGTCAACCTTTTGATGATGCAGAACTGGAGCTTCTGAAAAGGGTCCTGAAATTTGGTATAAGTGTTCCTGAACGGGATCTGGAAGAAGTGGTGGTGAGTGGCCATTCAGAAATTGCCAGAATTATCAAGCAAAAAGAAATAGTTATGACACAGTTTTCTTCAAGTATCAAATCACAAATCGTTGGATGCCTGGAAGCCAATGAACTTCGAAAGAAATTTTGGTAGAAAACCTACCGTCACCACTGAGATTGACCCCGATAACTTCAACATATTTTTGAAAAATATAGCTGAAAAAATAATGAAGTCAATTCTCGAAAATAACCTAAACCCAAAGATTCTTTCGTCTTAGTTCCTGTCGATTCAGAGGAGGTAAAATTAGCTATACCTAAACTAAAAAACTCTGGTTGTCTCGATATTCATCACCTCAACAGCAAAATCATAAAAAAAACTAATTACTCAACCGGACCACTAACTATCCTCATAAATCGCTGTTTCAGTGAAGGTCACTTTCCAGATACATTCAAAGCGAGCAAAGTCATTCCGATTCATAAAAAAGGAGATAATACACTACCAGATAACCATAGACCTATCTCCATAAATCCCAACTTCGGCAAATTCGTTGAAATCATTCTTAAAGACCGTTTGACCACATATTTTCTGAAAAACAGTGTCATAAATGACCACCAGATTGGTTTTCTTGGATATCGCTCAACAACTGGAGCAGTTTTGGAGGTAGTCCGCAACATTGTTGAGAGTCTCGAAAGAGGCGAACATACTGCTGTCACTAGGTGGGACTTGATCAAGACTTTCGATTGTGTTTATCACGATTTGCTTATAGAAAAGCTCAATTTCTATGGAATTCGTGGCACGACATCAGACCTTCCCAAATCTTACTTGACCAATAAGAAGAAAACTGTCTGTATAGAAAATGCATGCTCTGATGTTAGATATATAGAACACGGAGTGCCTCAGGGATCTATTCTCGGACCCATTCGATTCGTGCTGTATATTAACGATATCTTCAGCTATTTATTGCCTAACATCTGTGTATGTAATGCAGATGATACAACAATGTTGCGGGCTGGCACTAGTGCTGAAGAGCTCATGCAAACTACAAACAGACTTGAAGATAAAGCAGAGAGGAATGGTTCTCAGCAAATATGCTAAAACTCAAAGATAAGACACAAAAAATCCTATTTTCAACCAACTCTAACGTGACATCTAAACACCACGCAACGCGGATTGGGAATCAAATGAGACTGATAGAAAATCGTTAAGTGGTTATGGTTTCAAGACTGGAGGTGGAGCAATAAGCTGGTCCAGCCGAAAGCAATAGTGTGTGGCTTTCAGTATTGTTGGGTCCAAATTCATTAATCTTTTTGAAGAAGCTATCACATGAAACATCTGAAGGTATTTATTTTGAAGATTATTTTTCCATTCATATTGACAATAAAGGAGCGAGGAAATCAGCTGAAAATTATATAAACTCAGAAAGGTCAAACCATATTGACTTGAGGGTTTTTTACATTAGGGATTTAGAAGAAGGAAATCAGATCAGTCTTAAATATATTCCATCACGAAGTAATTTTGCTGATCAACTTATCAAATCTATTACTCCAGTGATTCTGAAAGAACATTTGAACCAGTTGGGAATCAGAGATCCAGGGGGAGTGTTAGAAGATGACACTGTTCAATAAAGATTATAGTAGTTTTACCCTGTATGTGTATTCACTGTTTGAAGTTACTTTTTGAAGTTTAGCAGAGTTTGTCAAATAATTGCAATGAATAAAAGTCACAGCAGATTAACTTTTCGATTTTATTCAATCAACTGAGACGACGAGTTGAACACTGCATATAAACAAATATTAGGAACATTATTTTTTCTACGACCGCATAAAGATTCAAAAAGCACATTGAAATATATATTTTATTTCAACATACAAACAAAACTTTCAATCAAAATACACTAATGGGTAATGCCACTATATTTCGATTTCGTCATGAATGTATAGCTTTTCCAAAAATAAGGGATACGTATTTTGTGTTTTATAATATTTTTCATGATCTTTGTTAAAAAAAGCGAAAAATCAAATTGTGACGTCATATGTAGTAAAACCACATTTGGCAACGTCGCATGCCGAAAAGATGTATTCTATCAGTTTTGGCACCATTATTCTTGCTCCGTGGTCGCTGACGAGTGACACTTACACACGTGTCTGTGTTACTTTACTCTGACAGCTGTCCTAATCAAATGATTAATTATGTTATACGCGTGCGCGAACGAACCCGAACCATAAATTCAGTAGGCACCGTTGCCATATTGACTTTGTGATCAAATGACGTCACATGCAGTAAAAATTGTTTATTGTATATAGTGAAGCATCGCCTGGAGAAAATAATTCAGTGGTGCCATTATTTTAATGTCTTCTTCCAATATACTCAATTTCCAAAAAACTTTTATTAAACGTGGCATTCCCCATTACTATTAATATTAATGTTGAAAACACAATTTGTTGCATTCTGCAAATGAGTCAAAATAGCCAGTCCAGAGTAGTGCATGAAGATAAAGGACACGGCATCGGTTGCAAGTTGTCAGTACATGTAAGAATTTTATTCAAGATGGTTTTCTTGTTCTTCGGAGTCCTCCAAATAACCTTCAGCAACAACAGTTGACTTCCAGTCTCTAAGGCGTTTTATGTTGGTTATCCTTTATGGTGCGTGGTGGTAGGAGGCCGTAAATTTGCATACTTTCTGTAGAGCTTCAAAAAGGATCCATTATTTATGTCAGATATAACAAAGGATCTTGAAGTATGGTTTTTTGAATCGGAAATGTTCACAATAAATATGTTTCATTTATTTTGAATATCGTCAAGCATCATTTTCATGAAGTGAAGTTCCGCTCTCCGAAGACCACCAGCTAGAGCAAAAATGGTACCTACTGCAATCATAAGATATATCTCATCAAGGGCTAGCATATACTTGGATATGTCTTTTTTGGTAAAAATTTGCACTTTATGTGATCGAAAACCAACATTTTGATTTTTTAGGAACAATGTCAACTTATGAAACTTGCTTATGTCCAGGTTTTGTTTCATTTTAACTTAACATTTCACCATCGAGTAACACGACCATAGGGTATTGGATTTCAGTACTCAGCTCGGAAAAATAATCTCTCCTCTGAAGCTATTATTTTATTTTCCTTACACCAGTTTAAGAATTGGTTGTATTGCTGTTCGTAACTTTCTCGTGATTTACTAGGTAACAGTTCTGAATTTACCTCACCTGCGGCCATTAAAATTGCTTCTGGGAGCTTTTCTTGACGAATCCATTAAAATATTGCTTTTATTGAAAATAATTTGAAAAATGCAGAATCTGTCACATTGTTAACGCTTCGACTTAAAACTTTGACGTCTTGATGACAACTTGGTTGTCATAGCAAATCTTTGATTATCACACGAAACCACTTGACTCAGGTTAGTTTGAATGATATGTGGATTGATTTTGAGAAATGTATATGGTCGATATACAGGGTGTTTCCTAACTACGGTTCCTAACAGCAGGAGGTGATTTGAAAGGTCATTTTAAGAAGAAAAACTCCTATGAACATGTCCAAAGTTGCTTCATTTCTGAGATAAAGGGCAATGAGATTGTAAAAAAAAAACAGTAATTATGAAATATCATGAATATCCAACCGATTTGGTAGAAATTTGGTACATTTATCTGAACTAATAAGGCGCTCATTTAGCCCTAACTAGATTGAAATTATTAGGGCCAGTGGCGTATCAGTGCGCACCACAGCCAACAATATTGTAAAAAAAGTACGTAACTGACTTTTTTTGCAGTTATTTATTTAGATTAGGCAACTGAACATACAACTTTTTGGTGTCTTGTATTTTCTTGATATTTTCGAGAAAAAAAATTAAAGCCTTTCTATTCCATATCATGAACCAACTGACATTGATAGTAGGGTTTTTCCTACACATATTTAATTTCAAATTGAAAAAGTTAATTGTTAATTGGTCGTTTTTTATTTACCATCCGTAATATTTTAATAGCTTATTCTATGATAGGTGTTTTATTCTTTGTTATTTCAACGCCCTATATCTCAGAAACGTAGCAACTCCGAACATACCGGGTGGCTACGGAAGTATTGCCTACGGAATATCTCAGTTATTGTATGAAGTAGGTTTGTGATATTTGGAGCGTCGATATAATGACATAAGAGCTAGAATTTGAGCATATTGACATGTCGAAGTTAACTTCCGGTCTGACCGGAAGTAACATCAACTTTCTTATTTTAAATGAAAACCATATTTTTTTTCTTTTCGCTTTATTCAGCATTCAATTCCCTTTCTAATGACATATCACAAGTTGGTATCTAACCAGAAACTAGTTCAGAAAAAAATTATTATTGAAATTCACCGAGTAGGCCGTGGAAGCAAAATGAAAGCCAAAAATTGAAAAGTTGGTTATGGAAACCATACGTCACTTGATAACAGTTGCTACTACTGTGATATTTTATTTTCATTCGTCGGCGTTATAAAAAGCCGCCAAAAAAAATATTGGAAAAATTGGGAAAAAAACAATACTCTGTAGGTCCATAACTTAAATAGGAACATACAACTTTTTCTTGCCTGTACTATTCAGCATAACCATTCCTTTCTAATGATATAATAGAAAGTAATTTTTTGAAATAAAATACCAAAAAATCCAATTATTATTATTCAAATAACAAAAAAACAGATTTATTGAAAATAAAATTAACATTTTATGTCAATCATGGTATCGAGAAGTTGGGATTCAAATGTAAAATATTTTTCGGGCTACATTTTGGGCCGCCAATTATTATTATAATTCCCAAACACTTTACTCATTTTTCCATACAATTTTCTCAACATAAGAATGAATCGAAAGGAAATATAAACAAGCTAGTTGTACGAACCTCGGGGCGGGATACGTTGCATTTCAATTAATCATACAAAAATAATGTCTAATTGATTTAAAAGGCAAGAAAATGCAATCAAGTAATAGCATATTTCAAAGAGGACTCTTCAAGCTTCCTACTGGATTTAAATAAAAAGCGGTATCTGGTGGAGCTCAATAAAAAAAGTTCCAAGATATTTACGTGAAATTCAAAAATATTAACACTCTCAACATGTAATATGTAAATACATTATTGACCAACTCATTTTAAATATATTGTAACATTTGAATAGTAAAATTGTCGTCAATTACCTGAAGTTGAAGCTTCCATATTTGGTTTTATAAAATGTTCACAACATACTAACCAACTAACTATCCAAAAGTTGAGTAATCAAAAAATGAGGTTGACTGCTGACCAAAACTTTTTTGATACGGTGACAATTATAGTCCAACTGACAAGTTATTACAAAGCTCGGTGAGGAAAATAAGGGTATTATCTGAAACGTAGGACTGTTTACAATGTATTCCATACAAAAAATAAACTCCGAAACTGATTTATATTTTTTATTTTTTGCCAACGTTTTCGGAATTCTACCCCACTGTGCGCCGGCAGGACTGTTAATTTTTGAGTCAGTATGTTTAATTTACAAGAAATACACAAATGAAATAAACAACTCGTCAGTATATAATACACGTTTAAGCCACCATATTGCACTCCCCATTTCTATGTCAGCTCTAACTCATAATTCCCTTATTTACAAAAGCATGAAAAAAGTAAGAAGCATGAAAAAAGTAAGTAGAGTTCTATCCAAACAGAAAGTACATATTCCTCAAAAAAGCGCCAAAAGAGGACGCCATTGACTCTTCATTGAATGGTTCATGTATGTTCAATTTCATTAAAAGTTTGATGAAACAAAACACAAAACAATTTCCATATTCAATTTGATTTTTACGGTGATGTCCAGAACAACAGGATGGATGAACTTTTTGTGTGAAATTTTGTGGACCTATAGAGAATTGTGAGACGTTTCAAATGAGGTGTCACTCGAACCCCCATGCCATTTAAAAAAGATTTTCAAAATAGCGTCGGGTCGCTATTTCGAAGGTTAGGCATTTTCAGGTGTCAAAAATTAGCTTATGACCTACCATTTACCAAAAAAAAAATTCAAAATAAAATTCACTAAGTATTTTTAATGCTGTGCCAACGGCATCTTTTTATTTGTATTAATGATTGACCATCTCGTGTATTGTCCAGATTTTTTTTTAAATTTGTATATATATGCATTATTCACTTTTTAAATATTTCAATTAAAAAAAAAAAACACTCTTCATCCGAACGATTATTTCAAGAGGATGCCATTCTGTGAAACGGAACAACAACGGCAAATGTCGATATTTTATTGAAAATGTTGTTTTCACGGATGAGTCAACCTTTCCTATACATGGACGTCATAATCCTCGTGTGCGATATTGGCCTTGAGAAAATTTATAAATTTCAAATTCAGTATCATCAGTAAATCAATATTTGGGGTGGCATGCTGTGTGGAAATATGAATGGCCTATTTGTCACAGGAGGTGCATTGAATGGACCCAAATATCTCGATCTTCTGTAACTGCAAATTGTGCTGGGAATAAGAAGAGTATTGTTGCGGAATTTTCAAAGAATTTGGTTTCCGCAATAAGAATGTTCAGCTCGTAATTCACAAGTAGTTCAAGAATATTCAAATCGGCTAATTACAGGAAGGAGAACAATATTATGGCCAGCTCGATCACCAGAATTATCCCCAAATAATTTCAAGATGGTAGGGCTGATAACTCACAAGATTTGTTGAAGAATTTTTTCGGAAATATTTCCCCAAATGTGCTGAAAAATGTCAAGAGTCGTTTTTATGATAATCCATATTACTAATTAGCACAGGAAGGGAATGTTTTTGAACATCTACGTTGGAAAAATAGACATCACAGTTCACAATTTTTCATTGGAAAGTCGTTATGTTTGCTTTGTCAAAACATGTTTTTCCATTTATTTCGCGTTATTAACCAAAATGCGTATCAAAACAGCCTCTATTTGAAAACGATTTTCCATATTTATTGAAGTTGGTAATATAAATCTTTCCGACGAGTCAAACAAGTTACAATAAGACGATAACTCCCAAAGAGTACTTCAGTGCATTACCAATAATACCAATGCTTTCTAATTTCTTTACCAATATTTTTTCATCCACAGTTTCAAGCTCTTTGAAGGTCGAGGAAGATTACATCTGTCATACGATTTTCGGGGGTAATACCACGAGTGCTCGCAATACTATCGATAGTAATTCTGTCGGAAATCAACAAGATCAAATTGCTTGGTAACCTCAAAGCAATTTGATCGAGTTTAAGATTTCTGACAGAATTAGCGATAGTATTGTGAGCACGAGTTGAATTTATTGAGATAATTTCAAGAGCCAACGAAGTTAGGAAAACGTATATTCTTGTTCATTTTAGTCCAATGAATAAAAGCTGTCAGACTGACATTTATAATGTCATCCTTGCTAGAAAGATATATCCTTCATTGTTGTTTGCATGCGTTGTTGCCCATGACGACGTGGTATTACCGGCTCAAAAGGAAGGAACTGTGTACTATCAGAGAAGCACCGTTTTTATTGGTTCTAATATCGCAGGAGATGCGAGTTTCATATAACGAGTGAAATTATCATCTAAAATCGTCCAGAACACATTGAATGGCTGTCTCACAACTTTGACCCCTCCGAAAATCAGACTGCACACTATTTATCATTCTTTAAGACTTTTTTCTATGGGGAACATTTAGAACATTTATTGTAATAACAAATAAGGTTAATGTTAGTTTAGTAGCCGTCCTGTTTTGTTATTTTTAAAAATTCATAACTCAACACAAAATGAAGCAAATTTTAAATTTTTTGCACAGTTGAATGAAGGATAACACATCCTTTCAGATGAGCCATCACTCACCATCCTATGCTTTTTAACTTTTTCGAATGGGTTGCACCCCTTCAATACAGGATGAAATTAGGGGTAAACTATTCATACAAAAATGTACACGGTAGAAATCAAGAGTCGACTTGATTTTCCTAACAATAGTGCAGTAACAAGTTAGATAGGGGGGACACTTATGATGCTCACTTTATGGAATAGGTTGAGTATTTCAATAGTAAGCCACTAGAGCCCATATTTCGACAGGCTCCTTGTAAGGAGGAATAATTATGTAGAGCATCGCCTGGAGAACCCCTTGCACGAGTTCATATGTCAGCACCAAGCAAATACCTTTTAAGCATCTGCAGCAGCATTAAGATAGAAACACAACTGGTTCTGGAGCATTTCACAATCCTATTGAGCGAGCTTCAGAACAGTGAGAAATTGCTGAGTTTACCATAACTATACCAACCATCTCAGAAACATTACCAGGCGATTTGGGAACAGATCAGAAATATTTATTCAATACATGTCAAGCTGTAACCAGTGGTGAATGTTAGAACAGCTTGGCTAAATGTAACCCTGGAAGGCTCAACCAATCTCGTTGGTTAACAACAGCAAGTAGAATCCTTCATATGTGGGTGACTATAACAAATCCTTCAGAAAAGTTAGTCATATTAGTTTACCCACCAGTTTGGTTTAAAAATCAAGAGGCCTTCTTTCGGAATTTATGGAACCAGGCACTTTTTAAAAAGATTCGGGTTATTATTTGACAGACAGACTTAAATATATAGTTTATTCATGGTGGCCGGTTCGCTCAGCGGTCTAGGTGTCGGCCGATGAAATTTAGATAACATGAAAACCCAAAAACAAAAAACAAATACTTCATTAAACACTGGTTGGAACCAGTGAGGGGGGGGCAAGAACCATATGCAAAAACCAGGTGGAGGAAAATATGAAAAGTAGAACAGTCAAAGCCGTACCAAGGGGTGAGTGGTGAGTCAATGATGATGATCTGAAATGGTACCATGTGTTTTCCCAACAATCGAATGAGCCACTTATTTCATAAAGTTATATTGGAGTGCATATTGTCATAATGTGCTCCCTTTCATCTGGGCTAATGAGTAAATAAGGGGGACTATCACCATCATAGTTTATATTCAATAATACAATATGAATTAATTTCGATATATCTAATCACGGCAAGTAATAATAATAATAGCCATCCTCTACCTACCTCTTTTTTTTCCATTAGGAATATCCCAGTCGGGCCCTGTCTCCTGAGCTCCGATACTACCGGAGGGCACGCTGGTGTGTCATTAACCCCAGCAAACACTCCCCACGTCCGTGTGGTGAGTAAATACTAGGTCCAAGAATCATGTGCTCTGTGTAAATGAAGTGAATCAAGAATTACCGCCTTTTGAATTCTTCCGACTAGGTTTTCTGCCGCATCACGGCAAGCTGGTATAATTTTCAGATTCGAGAGCAGCGTGTCCATCATTCCACCAAGTACTCCTATGATCAGAACCACCATTTTGACAGAATGGTTTGGGTAAAGCCTGCGGAGTTCAAAGAGTAAATATCGATATTTTGTCCGTGTTTCCTCATCTTTTCGGACGATGTTAGTTTCTCCAGGAGCCGAGAACTTTATGACAAAAATCGTCCTACTTTGATGGTCGAGGAAGACTACATCAGGCTTATTGGCTTTTATTTGCCTGAGGGTGGGAAATGAGTAGTTCCGATAGATTCGGTACGTCTCATTCTCCACAACGGACTCAATATCCCCCGGAGCATAAGGCAACACCGGTGTCTCGTCTATGCCATACGAGTATCGTAGGCGGTAGTACAACACTCGTAGGGCCGCGTTATGCCTTTGGATATAGGCTGAGACCGCATAAGCTGGAAAAGCTGACAGCAAATGCATCATGGTCTCAGCTGTCCCACGTCACGCTCTGCATTTAGTGTCAGGAACCTCTATACCCATCACGCGACTGCGGTAGACGAGGGTGTTGAAGACACCATCTTGGCAGGCCATTATGAATCCCTCGGTTTCCGACTTCAGCCCACTTGACCTGAGAAAAGCGAAGATCAGGTTTCTGGATAAGCCAAGGTCTTCAATGTTCTTGAAGAAGATTCCATGCATTGGCTTATCCTTATGTAGCTGTAGGAGCCGGTCACACTCCGCAGCTTTCACCTGGGCTTTTTGCTGAACGGGTTCCAATTCGGTGACAGAGTTTGGGTTCGTCCATTCCTTGAAAAGGAATGCTCCAATCCCTGCTTTTTTGTGATCGTATACTAAGCAGAGAAGGGGATCTGAACTCCCGATGACTGTACAGGCTCCATCCAGTACCATTCTGTTATGTAGACACTCCAAACTCAAAAGTCCACAGCCTCCCCGTTGTCTGAGGAAGTATAACCGTAGAACAGATGATTTAGGATGCAAGCTCCTATAAAGATGAATCATTTTGCGATTTTTTACGTCGAGTTGTCGCAGCTCTTCTTGAGTCCATTTCATCACTTCAAAGGAGTAAAGTAGAATCGTAACAACAAGCATATTGGTTGCAGCAACTTTGTTCTTCCCCGACAGTTCTGATGACCAGATCTTTCGGAGTTTGTGCTGATACTTGCCGCGTAAAGAGTTTTTAACAGTAGCTACCTCTTGGGTGTGGCGTTGTTCCACCCCTAGATAGGTATACGTCTCTCCAGCATCCAGATGATGTAGGATGCTTCCGTCTACGAGCTGAACGTCCTCTACGTATTCCTCGCATCGTCTTCTTTTGAGATGAACCGTGGCACATTTGTCGATCCCAAACTCCATTCCGATAGCATGCGTGTACTCTTGCACGACCCTTAAGGACTGATGAAGATCCTTTTCTTCGGAGGCATAAAGTTTAAGGTAATCCATGTAAAACAGATGTGTGACCTTATGCCTTCGGTTGCTGGGGGTGCCACAGTTGTATCCGCGGATTTTCCGTAGTGCAACGGACAATGGCAGTAGTGAGATGCAGAAGAGAAGAGGGCTGAGGGAGTCTCCCTGAAACATGCACCTTCTAAAGATAACCTGCTTTGTTTGGACTCTGACTTGACCAGATGTTATGGTAAATCGAGTCCTCCAGAGTGGCATCAGCTGTTCAATGCATCTCACTATTTGATCGGGTACCGCAAGGCATCTGAGCAAATGCATGAGTTCATGCAATTTTGAATCAAATGCCTTGCAATAATCGATCCAGGCCATTGAAAGGTTACGCTTATACTGCACGGAGTCCTGCGTGATGCATCTGTCGATCAGCAGGTTCTCCTTGCAGTCAGCGACCCTCTTCTTTGACCCTCTTTGCTCATATTATTATATCCGTCCATATTATTCTTATTATTATTATTAATAAAGCTTTGTCCATCAGTTCAAAACCCCCGTGACATCAAAGCATGTCTTTACTTAACTATACATATCCTTTGAAACGCAGAGGAAAACAAATTACTTACATTAGTTTCACTATCTCTTATGAGAAAATCACCATCGTGACCATGCTGATTTAGGAGATTATCACATACATATCTAGTTATGCTACCATAATACCATGGTCTGTCAACAAGATGGGGTTTTTCAGCCATCGAAACTTGAGATCGTTCCATAGACATTTCCATTGCAGGTGGTGGTAGCCTACTCCTTTCTTGAATTGGACGGTCCATGTAATCAGATAATTCTTGGAGGTAGTTCCGTGGAACCAATCCCACCTGGCCTTGAGAATTCCTTGCTTTATACCTTGAAATAATACAATATAATTGTTATTGGCATATATATTTTAATACACCTGATGTTTTCATTTATTAATGAAAAATCACTAACTATAGAAATCAAATGAATCTTTACATGAACGGACTGAAGGTAAGTAAGTCTATGCACATTTCAGATAAAGTTTATAGGTATAATCTTGATACGCTGATGAAATGGACCCAACATTCAAAATCTATTATATCTCAATTTAACATCAACAGTGCACTGATGCATCGACTTGAAATTACAAGGGACGTGACTCGGAATATTTTAGTGGGTTTTGCATTGGAATGCATATTGACTATCAGTTTGTTACACTAATGTCATTTTGTAGTTGTACAATTCATTGAATATTTGGCGAAAAATGGCTTTCACGAATGAAAAAAAAATATATGATACATATTTGATAGAAACAGTATTAGTACATCGTAAATGTGTTTAAACTTGTATAATAATATGTTTATTCTCCTTTAAAAAACTTACATTTTATAGGAATGTCAATTGATCAGTGATAATAAAATATATTGTAATGTATTGTAAGTTAAGTGGGAGAAAAATAGTTGTAAAGAATTTTGGAATTTTTTTTCCCAGACTAGCTCAATTTTTATTGAATTCTATAATTTTTTATTAATACAGTATTGTAGAATAATATTTGATGGGTGCAAAATTTTAATATTTTTTATATATAATAAAATGAACAACCTTATATTAGTCTAGTCAACAAGTGCCATTTAGACCAACTTTTTTCAGCAGTCTCCGAAAATTATGATTGAGGTGTCATTCGATTCGGAATGACATCCAGATGATCTTTGAAAAAAATGAAGTTCCGCATGAAAAAATTGTAAAAGTTATTAACAATTAACAAAAAAAAAAAAGATGGCTTTAGTATTTTGTAAATATCTCAAAAACTAATTAAAATTTTTTAAATCTAAAAAAAGATTCAAAAAGAGGAGGAAATTTCCTAAAAAAAAGCTCAATTCCCGGAATTGTAGCATCAATATTTATAATTTTCCCAGAGGGATGAAAATACGGCCGAAAACGGGTACTCTGGCTCGAGCAAGCCACACCCACTTTGGACACTTTAACAATAAAAATTATTTTAAAATACTAAATATGAAAATAAAAAATTGGAAAAATTCAGGCACTAACTGAATAGATTAATGAACAATAATCCGCTTGAAAAAAATTTTTATCACAATTTTTCAATTAGTTAATCAATAGTTAATTAATAATTTTTATCTCTAATTGTTTAAAAAATTGTTATAAACAAATGCGTTGTTTATAAGATAATTGAAATTTTTTTTATGGAATTTCAATCTTTGATACAAATAATGATTTTTAAAAGAAAAATTGTTCCTTAAAAAAATTTTTTTATTGCTTGAAAACGTATTTGTTAATTAACAATTATTTTCTCCCGCTTCTAATTAATATTAAGGAACCATTTTTTTTAAATCATTATTTGTCTTTCTTTCTGATATAAAAAAAAAATTCCATTTTATTTAATTTTTCATTGTTTATGCAATAAACAATTTGTTATAAACAAATAAATTTTCACCTTATATTTTTTTTTCTATTCTAATTTCTGTCACAAAAACAGACATGATTTTTTTTCTTTTTTAAAATTTTTTTTATTATTTTTTATTTAATTTTTAAATATAAGTTCTCTCTAACTCCGTCATTCTTACCTGGTCTTCATCCTTAAAATTATTATAATTTACAAACTAATGGAGATACGATGAAAATACTTAAGACTTATTTATTCTCCATTACATAAAAAACAAATTTAGCAGAAAAGTTTAGTTGTTACTTATTTATTTATTGAATTTATAGCAATTGTTGTAAAAATGTTGAGTAATGAACAATAATTGATAAGATACTTGAATGAAGTAGTCATATTTTTAATAGTTGATAAGATTTTTAAGCATTAAAACAAAAAAAAAAATTTTTCCCTAAGTATTTTTCAAACCTACAGTTTGAATAAAAGTGGATTCCGAACCACTCTAGCTCCATGGCAGACGGCGGGAATCGAACCCGGACCGCCTGGGTGGAAGGCAAATGCTCTAACACCACGACCACTTCGCTTCAATCAAATCTATTGACAGGACTCAAAAAAAGCCACTGAAAGTCCCCATGGTCTCAGCCCAACAAAAAAGTTTTTTATAGAATGAAATCAACGTAAAATCGATCATTTCTGCAGGATACTATTCAGGAACAATGTGAACAACAAGCTGATACACCGTGGAAAGTTGGAATATATTTTATAGAAATACCTTATTGTTTGTGGCTGGAACTCACGACTAACCACATTGATTGTTGCAGGGCAGCTTTCTAACTCTTTTCATGTAAGAACTATAGTATTTTTGCAGCTTTTTCTACCTTTTTCTGTTCTTATCAAATTTTTTTCGTCTTCGCTCGATAGCTTGTTGACTCGTAGTTATTGATTTTTCTTTTCTGCCAGTCAAAACATTCATGAATGTTCCAATGACTTCTTTTCAAATTACTTTCACACAAAATCTTGCAAAATATCTTATAAACTACTCTTTATAATGTCCTCAATCTATCTACATTGTCTCTATTTAATTATAATCTCTCCTTTTGTTTTACTTTTTATAAAAAAATGCTTTTTTTTTCATCTGTCATTTTTGTCAAAACTTTTCCAATTTTCCTATACAGGTTGTTCCCAATTGATATTAACAAATATTTCATTGTTTACTCTTTTAGTAAATTCTGATTCCATGTTCCTGCAAACATACAGAACTGACTGGAAACCATGTCGCAAGTCAGACTGATACCTGTTTTCCTGTAAATTAGGATAGAATCATCATCGGACTGTGCTTTTGATATATATCAAAGGGTTGATATCATATGGCTAAGTTTTTTAGCACGATCTGATTTTGTTCATTTATGGTTTCACCATTCCATAACACAACAATATAATATAAAAATAGAAATAAATAATAAATAGAAGTCACTGTTTCAAATTCAAGTATACTGTATAAACAGTCCTCGGAGAATATTCGTTTTAATTAATATTTGAACCATGTTAAGGGTGTATTCCTAAACTCTATGGGAAGAAGGTGAAGAGCCGTATACATCGTCCCTTTGCGTTCTTTGCAGTCGATGTAATGGCACCAACAAATTGTGTTTATGTCTGGTATCCTAGAGATGAATTGACGAATGCGTTGTGTGTTCATTTATCTTTGACTTAACTGATATTATACCCTGATAAATGAGTAGTGAGTAGATGGTCAATATTTTTAAAGAAGGAACCAGTTCTCTACAACTGGTGTCCCAAGTTATCTTTAATATGGTTATTATTGCTGGTTTCTGTAGAAACTGCATTACCATAACGCTGTATCCCATCCATCAATTGACTCTGAAACAATGCATGATATGCAGATAATGTTGCTTCCATGTTTGCTACCTGTCGGATTTTCCTCATTGCGAATATGACTTGTATCAGCTTGGTACACAGACGGTTTATATGAGCTATCCACCTTAATTGTGGATCTAAAATTACACCAAGAAATTTTATATGCTCATTTTCATTCAAGCATTTGTACTATTCATAGTAAAAATTTCACAACGTGTTTTGCTTTCATTCAAAATGAGATCATTGGCTGCGGACCAAGTCTTAGCCTGTGCCATATCTTGATAAATAGGTAGGTAGCAGTTCCTTTTCCAAGTTTTACACAGAAAGTTGTATCATCGGCAAACATACTTGTTAATAACTTATTGTGTGATATGGAATCTGGCATATCATTTATGTATATCAGAAAAAAGAATGGTCCTAATACAGAACCCTGAGGCACCCCTCTCGTAACAGACATAAATGAACCCATGACATTATCAACAACCACTGCTCGACTACAATGTGATAAATATGATCTGTAGAAATTGAGACAGGTACCACGTATCCCGTATCTGTTTAGTTTGGATAATAACGTCTGATGGTCTACACAGTCACATGCAGCTGATAAGTCAGTGAAAATTCCCAAACAGTGTTTATTCTCCTCAAACAAATTCTCAATGTATTCAGTCAGGGATTTTTGGGCATCGGTTGTAGATGAACCTTTTCTGAACCCATACTGGTAAGAACTCAACAAGCTGTTTAAGGTTCATATACAGTCAAATATTTCGAGTGTCTGAACTGTAAGATGGCACTGACAAGACATGTTTTTCATACCATAGTGACAGCGATCTTTTATAATATTTCCAAATAAATTACCGTTTTCTGCTGGAATATCTACCGAATATCCAACGGTCAACCCTACTGCTACTGCATTATTATCAGCTGGTATTAATTGTGGTAAAGTTGTTCAATGCATTTTTCCCCCTCTTGGATGCTGGTCCTTTCGCCAGCTACACTTCAGCCTCTTGGCCTTGTTGTGTTTTTTGTTTGGTTCAATGCATTATGTAGCTATATAACGGATAGCTGGATTACTAATAATAGTAATTATTATTACATTTCTTGTTCGTTGTGGAGATGATTTTGTGATTTCTTTCTCTTTAATAATGAATTATTTATCTACTGTATCACCAAATTCACGGACAATAGTCTTCAGAGGCCATTAAATTTGAATAACGAGGTCCTCGAGGTCTACATCCAATAAGAAACTGGAGACACTACAAAATCAATCAAATTGATAGACAGGACCCAGCACCACGAGGAAAACCTAGAGTAGTCCACTTCAATAGGTTGTCCCCTTACGCCGGAAACCACGATCAAGTCCGCACCGTCAGATCACCGGAGGACGAAATGACGTTTCAGAGGTTCATGTCCCTGTACTCGAACGGACAGAAAGTTCAATAAGGGGTAACCCGAGAGGAGTCACGAGATCTTTTCAAGGTGCCTGCCGATTACGCGTTAGCTCCTGTGTGGCAGAAGATCTCCAAATGTCCAGAGGCATTGCCGTAGTATTCTCCAAGAAGTTCGGTCGACTCCAGGAACTGCGGAAACAGAACCCGAAAGTTGGAGGAGTGCTACAGCTGAGGAAGGGTCAGAGAAATATCTATTATTTGGTTACCAAGAAGCTTTCTCGAGATAAGCCGTCTTATGAAGATGTCTGGAAGAGTCTCACCAGATTAAGAGACATTATGTTGGACCAGAATCTTGTGGACCTAGCAATCCCAAAATTGGCCTGTGGGTTTGATGGGCTGGACTGGAGAGTTATAAGGAGCATGTTGGAGACAATATTCAGATCCAGCGGCGTCAAGATTCTGGTGTGCTGCAACCATCTTCCTCGACCCATCTCGAAGACTGTGGAGTGTTACTTCCATCGAACGTCCAGTTGCAGATATGCAGAATCTTGCAGATATCTCCACACTCCAAAAATGACATTTCGGAACGAAACGTCTTTAAGAAGGGGGCAATGTAACGATTTCGAAACCGGCCTCGAGTCCGGCCGTCATCGTTAACTCGAAATGTAAACCAGTTTTCCGCTGACAAACAAATAAATCACGTGGAAGAATCGCGAACCTTCTAACGAAGGTTCTGGGGACATCTTAGAACTCGCCCGAAAGGCTCGAATGGCCGAGAACTGTAAATACTAGTATATAAGCCACTGGGTATTAGATGGCGGGATAGTCGTAGTCAGAGAGATAGCCACAGTAGATATAAATTTGAAATGTTTCAGTGAATAATTGTTTGAGTAGTGTTTTAAATAAAATAGATAAATTAGTGCAGTTTTACTACAATAGCCTCTCATCATGATGTTCCTGCAGGCAATTGTAGGTTTTTTCAAGAAGCAAATCTTTGACCATTTCCTGAATTTTTTTAGATCAACGATATTTCTATAATTGATTGGTCATACATGTTAGAGTGTTTTGTTAAGGTTGAAAGTGGTATTGATAGACGAATATATTTGTTCTCTCTGGCACTGTACGCTCTATCTTGTGGTGTATTGGTAGCATATTTTTTATGGATCAGGCATAACACCTCAATAATGAATATGCTGATCACAGTTAAGATTTTAAATTGGATGAGAAGTGACCTGAGGCTATATCTATAATTAGCCCTACATATACAGGGCTATTCAAATTAGAGTCTATGAATGGGGATCTCGGTGACGGTAAAATATAGAAGGGTGGTTGAATGGGGGCAAAGTTGCGTAGTTCAGAGGTCAAATAAGTGACACAAAAAAATCTGATCTAGCTTCTTTGGTTCTGGAGTTATACAGGAAAGATTATTTTGTGAAGATTTTTTGAAATTGTTGGCACTGTGCCATAGCAACTTCTTGTAGACTATCCAAATATGCAAATTAAAAAAAAAATTATTAGCCCAACAGGTCGAAACCCAATTACAGGACCTAGTTACACAGTTTAAGTAAGATTATATATACACCTACCAAATTACAAAATATACATCCATCTATTATAACTATGATTGGTTATCTTGAATCAAGAATATGAAAGAAAAGAAGAAAAAAAAGTAGAAAAAATTATTTTTAATAACAGCAGAATCGTGTTGATAAAGTTCTACAAACGCATTGAAGGAGATACATATAAATGAAGAAATTGATGAAAAACAAACAAAAGAAATCATCTGAAAAAAAGTAACTAAATATAATATACCTAATACATTTATGTTGCATAAAGCTGTCTAACACAAGAATATAACTTATTGATATTGTCAAAATGTATATCAAAGTCTGTAGAAATTCTATTAAAATTAGAGCACATATAGTTAATTGGAGATTTCAACATAACATTTGTATTAGCACGTTTCAGATAAAAAGCTGTAGTTTGTCGAGATGCCAAACGCGGCACATTGATATCAATTTGTGACAGTAAATCCGGGCAATTGATCTTGTTGTGAAAAAGTTTGTATATGAATTTTACTGATGTTAAAAATCTACGCATTTCTGAGCTGATGTCAAAGTTATTCAGCAGAATATTATCATCTATACCGCGTTGCGGATATGTACCGGAATCCTTGAAATCCAAAAATTTTCTTTGAACATTATCCAAAGCTGAAATATGATACTGGTAAAAAGGACTCCATATCAAACTTGCATACTCCAATTTGGATCGTACATATGCGTAGTACAGAGTTTTTAGTGCACGAACATCCGTGAAGTTCTTACAGTTTCGAACAATAAAACCTAACATTTTTTTGGATTCAGAAATTTTTTGGTAATATGGGTATTAAAACAGAGTTCTGTGTCAAAAATAACTCCCAAATCCTTAATTGTTCTGACATGTTCGAGCACAGTATCACCAATTTTATATTCGTATTCAAACAAGTGTTGTTTTCGTGTATATGTCATTATCTTGCATTTACTAGGATTCAAAATGAGGTTATTGACGGAGCACCAGTCATTCAATATATTAATTTGACACTGGAGTTTTATGGTATCGCTGGTGGAATAGATTTTGGTATAGAGTTTAACATCGTCAGCAAAAACTAGCTTATTACATTGAATTTGGCTACACAAATCATTAATAAACATTATGAATAGTAAGGGCCCTAAATTAGACCCTTGGGGTACTCCAGAAGAAGCTATGTATTTTTCTGATCTATAACCATTATACTCAACATATTGTTCACGTTGAAACAGATATGACATGAAGAATTCAGTTAAAGCATCTGAAAATCCGAATCTTTTTAGTTTGAAAATCAAGAGTTTATGATCTATTCGATCGAAGGCCTTGGAGAAATCTGTGTAGATTACATCTACCTGACCTCGGTTATCCAATTCCTTCGATATATATTGAGTGAAGACCGTTAGATTGGTTACCGTGGATCATTTAGTCATAAAACCGTGTTGATTATCGGATAGAGAGTGTTGAATCGCAGGGTAGATACGTCCATACAAGACTATCTCAAATACCTTAGCAAAGTTGAATATTATACTGATTGGGCGGTAATTATTGACTTGGTATTTATCACCAGACTTAAATATGGGACAAACCTTTGCACGCTTCCACCTCTCTGGAAATACTTTAGCTTTGATAGCCAAATTGAAAATTTTACATAGTGGTCCCGCAAGAACGTATCTATAATCTCTTACAATATATGACGGAATTTAGTCCGGCCCTGTAGATTTCTTGTTTTTTAGTTTACACAGTCATGCCTCAACCTCAGAGATTTGAATCTCAGATATGTTGATACAATCGCCATAGATATTATTCAAAGGCTCCTCATAATTGACATTCGAAACTGTAAAAACGCTGTGGAAGAAGTTAGCAAACATGTTAACTATGTCTCCAGGCTTATCATATTCCGAGTCATTGTAACTCATCCTTCCAGGAATTCTACTGGACTGATGTTTTGACTGAAAATATGACGAGAAGTTGTTCGTATCGGATTCTATAGATTGCTGCACATTTGATAGATAGGTTTCATACGCTATGTTTATTTTCAATTTAATTTCGGATCTAAGGCGTTTGAATTCTTGGAAATGGTAGTTAGATTGAGTTCTTTTGTATTTATGGTAATTATGTGATTTGAGTTTGATGTTTTCAATAATTTCACGAGTATGCCATTTTGGATATTTATATTTGAAGGATTTGTATCGCGGTGCGTGGGAATCTAATATTTGATAAAAAAAATCATAAAATATATCTACCGTAGCATCTAATGAATTGCAGTTATTAGCAATATACCAATCAGTGGTCAACAGAGTTTTATACAGACCAATAAAGTCCGCCTTCTGAAAGTTGTAGTTACCTACATTGGCACTAACAAATTGGGAATTTTTATTAAAAGCTACATTTACTTCAATGAAAAGTGCAGGATGGTATCGATCTTCTTTTATCAGCGGACTATCATCTCGGAAAATATTCGATTCGACATTCGAAAGGACTAGGTCCAGGTAGCGGTTGTCTGAGTTGGAGATATAATTGAATTGTTGCAAGTCAAAGTAAGATTGAAACGCTTGCAAAGTTGATTTTTCAGGTAATTAATGTTATTCGAAATATAGTTTGGGCAGTTGAAATCCCCTAACACAATTAAAGTTTCACCCAGGATAAAGTTAAGTTCTTCAAATGTATCAAAAAATGCTTCAAATACGTCAACGCCAACACTGGGGAGTACATATACTACAAAAAAGTACAAAGACTGAAAATTAACAGAGCACTTGCAACAGAGAACATCAATAGAGAAGAATTCATCAAACTGAGGTAGTGCGATTCTTTCTGACTTAATATACGATCTACAGGCTAGCAGCACTCCCCCTCCCCGTGATTGATGTGTGAGATGGATTTTTCTGTCGGAACGGTATACCTCATAATTTCCTGATATTATTTCTTCGTTTCTGACATCGTCCTGAAGCCATGTTTCAGTGAAGGCTATAATATCGAATTCACACATTGTAGTTGCTTGATAAAGTTCATTTACCTTGGTATTCAACCCACGTACATTCTGATAACTGCAAATGAGGAAATTCCTGTTGGGCTTCTTTAGTTTTCCGACATGTTTACTATTTTCGGAACATTATTTACATATTTAATTTTAAAATTTTTTGTAATTCCTGGATTGTCCTCTTGTTGTTTGAGTAGTTCGGCTCTTAACTTTCGGTAGTGGTCTATTTGTTTCGGTGTTCTATCGAACGAAATAGAAACGTTGGTTAAGGACCTATTATTTTTAATTTTTCTGGCATTTCTGATAGCAGTAGATACTTGTAGTTCATCGCACAAACTTATTTTTAATGGGACGATTTTTACCATCTAAGAATTTACCCAATCTTATAGGTTTCACGATATTAGCATCAACGTCTGGATTTACTACGTTTGATACCTCTTCAACTTTTGCTTTGTCGAAATTGAGTCTAGTGACAGCTGACTCGTTTTGATCAGGTTCATCAATTCCAAAAATGAGCAGGTTACTCTTCCTCTCTTGGCGTTCGGCTACTTCATTCACAATTTCTTCAAAGTCAGCAGTTTCAGAGTTTCCATTCCCAACTATGTTACTAGTATTTTTCAGTGTTTTTACTTCCTCCATTAGGTTGAGGATCAACATCTTAAGTTCCTTGAAATCGTTTTTCATATCCCTACATCCTATAAAAATTATATACAAAGTATCGTTCAGCCCGGGCCACCCTAAACTTTTTATTTCAAATAATTTAAATAAATTTTAAATACGGACCTGTATTTTTTATAACATTTATTCAAATGCTAAGAGTCGTGATTCATGTCGGCGTATTATTTTCATCTAAACTACAGTGTTTTTGGAGTAGTGAACTATTTATAAGCAGTAAAATCAAAATTATTCAATTCCATAACAGCTATAATTGAAAAATATCAAAGAGTAGAAAAGTGAACCAATGACAAGTTGACAATTTTCAATTACAGCTGTTATGGAATAAAAAAAATAATAATTTTACTGCTAATAGTTCACTTCTTTTAAAACACTGTAACTCAGATAAAAATACTAGGCCAATATGAAATATGACTCTTGACATTTGAAAAAATGCATTAAAAAATACAGGTTCGTATTTGAAAATAAAAAGTTGAGGGTGTCCCGGGTGTACGATACTTTGTATACATATAAATAAAAGTGAAAATGTTCACAACCATATACAAGAGCTAATAGTTCTTTCCCCAAGTGATTATACCTTTGCTGGGTTGGCGTAAACAAAGCTGAACCATACTCAACAAGTTGTCCATTCTGAAGAATCACAGCCTCAATGCCATATGGGCTCGCATCAACTGACAATATCACCTCTTCAGTAGGGTTGAAGTATCTCAAAACTGGAGCTGAAGTTACAAGTTTTTTCATCTTATCAAAAGCTCTCTGTTCATTAGAAGACCATTGCCAATCTGCAGTTTTAGTTAAAAGTTTCCTCAAAGTATTTGTTTCTGTTGATGAATTTGGTATAAATTTTGACAGGTATACTATCATGCCAAGGAAATGCTGCGAAGCTTGTCTATCAGTGGGAGGTTTCATATCAGTCATGATTACTTATCACATGTCCCAAAAAATTTACCTGAGTCAAAGCAAATTTCGATTTCTTTAGGTTCAGAGTGAGTCCAGATTTGGAAATTTTGTCTAAAACCCTCTTCAGATTATAATTGTGCGACTCCAGTGTAGACCCATATATCAATATATCATCGAAGTAGGCTAGGACACCTGGTAATCCATCAATTATTTCGAACATATATTTTTCGAAAACCTCTGGCGCTGAAGAAAGTCCATACGGTAAGCGTAAGTAGCGGTATCGCCCAAAAGGAGTCGATATAGTGCATGAAAGTGAGCTCTCATAATCAAGAGGCACTTGTAAACACGCAGATGATGCATCCAAAATAGAAAAATATTCAGCTCCAGCAAGTTCAGCAGAAAGACAGTCTTGTGTTGGTATTTGGAAAATTTCACGCTTCACATACTTGTTCAGTTCTCGAGGGTCCATACAAACTCGAATATCACTATTATTAGCTTTCGGTGCAATCACTATGGGATGAACCCAATCAGTAGGCTCTGTCACAGGAATCAGTATATTTTCCTCAACCATTTGATCCAGCTTTTCTTTAACTTTGGCTTTCAACGCTATTGGGATTTTTCTAGCAGGACACACACGTGGTACAGCATTTTTTTGTAAGCTAATCTTATGTCTTTGAAATTCTTCTTATGCCATTGAAAACGTGACTATCTTTCTTGAGAGTATCCTCAACAGATTGTGAATTTTTACAATTCAGATTATCTGGTGAAATTTCTTGCACATCACTGGAGTTCAAAATTCTTAGAGTCCTAGCACCGTTTAGTCCCAAAATAGATGAAGATATCTCAGAGTTCAACACATAAAAAGGTAAATATTTTCGTACATTTTCATACACACAGTCTAAGGTAATTAGTCCAAGAACATTTATGGTATGACCAGTATGAGAAAACAAACTTGACGTTTGTTTAGTCAAAACATTTCTCTCGATGTTCAGGCACTCGAAATCAGTTAGATTCAAAATGTTCACCTGGCTACCTGTATCAACTTTTAGTTTCAAATCAACACCAGCTATGATCAATTTTTCGAACCATTCGACTGAACTAACAACAGTTTTTGTATTATCACTCGTCAAAAAGTTAGATTTCTGTGTTATTGTCCAAACAATTTCTCTCGAATCTAGATCTTGAGAATTTTCCTCACACGAATCATTCGACTGTTCAACATCGTGCACAAATTTATTTTTACAAAATTTTCTGTTATGGCCTTTTTGCTTGCAGCAACTACAGTATCTGTTGATTGCATGACATTTTCCACGTTCATGTTGAGAACCACAAGAAGAACAGTTACCTTCTGCTTTCTGACTATGCATGTTGCTCTTCGACGTAGAAGCATGGTAATTTTCATAGTTCTGATGAGTAGGTTTACACTCAAATTTTCCTTTTGATTTCCCAAAAGATTTACCACTTTTTGAAATAGCATTCACAAGAGTAGAATCAGTGTTCAATATTTCTCTTTGCTTCTGGGCGCTACTCTCAAGAGCACGACATATATCCGCAGCTTTTTCCAGTGTCAACGCGTTTTCCTGCAGCAACTTTTCCTACAAACGTTTGTCAGAAATACCAAGTACGATTCTGTCCATAATCATCACATCTCTTTCTTTGAATTCACAAGTATTGGACAATTGTTTCAGTGAAGTAAGGAATTGGTCAAAACTTTCACCAGGTAGCTTATCACGCTTGAAGAATTTAAAGTGTTCGTATACCAAGTTTTGTATACTTGGATTCCTTCATCACACAGCAAATTCAATAATACTGCTTCACCTCATCATCTGCAGCGTTTTTCCCACTAGCCAATAAGTAAAAATTTAATTTTTGCTTCCACAACTTGCAGTTGTTAGCAACATTGTCCTTGAAACACATTTCTGATGGGAGACGTGATTGTGCTATATCGTATTCCTTCCAATTATAACTTCGACGCACTTTTTACCTGTCACCATGTAATGAATTTATATGTATCGTTTTATTTTTAATGTTGTTTGGGATAGACTTTTCGAAGAAGTATAAGAATAAGAATACTTTTATGGTAGTTTTATTAATGAATAATCGTACATGACTTTATGACAGTATTTATATATTATATGTCAAAATACCTCAAACTACCTGACAACACCTGATAAAGGTCAGTTCATACATGACAATAGTGACGCATTTTTTGCAGCAGTAATCCGTGATTAACACAATCAGAGGCTTTTGAGAAATCTTAGACCGACGCAATTAATTCTCCTTCATTCAAATTTATATAAACCTTTTCTAAAAAGGAGAATATTGCATCATTAGTATTTTTTGAACTTTGAAATCCAAATTGACATTCACTCGAGATATTTTCATTAAATAGGAATTGCAACAATATTTTTTGACTAATTTCTCAATAATTTTCGAGATAGTAGACAGTAGAGAGATTAACCTAAAGTTAGAGGGATTTGCGTTATCCCCACCTTTATAAAGAGGTAAAACAACAGCCAATAGGAAATACTCCGTTTGCAAAACTTTCATTGATTAGATCCGCTAACACAGATAAAACTTTGAATACCATCCAATACCGAGGCTTCATCATTTTTTCTTTCACTTAGAGTCTGCTTAACTTCGTAGACGTTACTAGGAGTTAACATGAAATTTGTATTGCAATGAAATTCATCCAGATAACTTAAGGGATCTCTTTGAAAGGTGAGATAGGCTGTCATATTTGCGGCTATTGAACAATAAAGTTGTTTAAAGTTTTTGGTTCGATATTTATCTCTGCTTGCAATAGATTTGATTTCCCCCGTAATTCATTTATTATCGCCCATTTCTCTTCAAGTTTATTTTTTCTGAGTAATGATTATTTTTGCCAGTTCAATTAGGCTTCTATAGACACTTATGTATTTATTAAAATATACAACAAAATCTTCATTTCATGTAAATTTCCTGATAGTATGCCGGGATCTAAGATTTCTTGCAGAAACTTTCAATCCTGGGGTAACCCAAGGTTTTATATTTTTCATTTTGATTCTTTTTAAAGGAAAGCATTTATTAAATATTACTATTACCTCTGCTTGAAAAGTAGTAACAGGAGCAGACACATCTGTTATATTATTCCAATTTGTTCTATCACGTATAGTCTAGTTCCTAAATTGTAGATGGTGACTCATCGTACATTTTCTGGTTTTTACGGGATTTGAAAGTGCGGAGGGGATGTACGAAAGTGGCAAAGTAAAACTTAACTTGAAGCCAAAGTACCAAGCTTATTTCTGTTCTATTTTTTTACCTGCTTCATATGAATTATGAACCGTACAACCGATGAGTCACTATCTTCAATTTAGGAACTAGGCTATAGGTGCTTGAATTTGTGGTATTTTTTTTCACTGAAAATCCTACTTTCTCTTAACTGACCATCTATTTTAATTCTTTCAAAGGAAAATTTTAAATGAAAATTTTAATGAAAAGTGATTAGCTAAGCCTGCAGGAATAACTGTTGTGATAGATTCATCTTCATTAAAATTTGAACAATCATAGTCAATAATCGAAGTGATGCGAGTGGCCTCGTCAATATGTATTTTCAAATTAAAGCTAGTAAGTGAATAAATTGAGGCGGCCTTCAAGATATTTACTGTCGCCAGTAAGAATAATTTTCGATTTGACTGGTATATATGATAGAATTTCCAGCCTTTCTAAAAATTTACATATACTGCTCGTTAAGCCTGAAGGTGTCCTATAGATGCAAAGTATGTACAAATAATTTTTTTTATTGTGAGCTATCGAAAATTCAAATTCCCAAATTCCCCTTCAACTATCATTTCATCATACTTGTAAACATAAACCAACAAATATTCACTTCACATTTTTTCAAACATTTGTTCACGACAGAATTTGAACACGATGTGGTAATTTGGAATAAAACATGGTTCAGCATCTTTAACCAGAGTTCAGTCGATAATAAAAAAGTTGGAAAGTACTCATCTTCTAACAACATTGAAAGCTTATCAATTTTATTGTGATCTGATTGAATATTCAATAAAATCAATGAATTATTCTGAATGTTAAATATAGATGAAATAAAAGCTTCCAATTTACACACAGAATATATACTTGTAAAATCACGCTTACAATTGTTTCGACACAGAGTGTCATCATCTGAGCTGAGTTATGTAAGTGTGACTTTACAAGTATATAATCTTTGTATAAATTGGAAGCATCCTCTATATTTATCAGTCATGATGAATTTACACGTACTAGATGCCACCACGATAGAACATTCTGAATGTCATCATAATGTGGGTTAGAGAAATGTTTGTTTGGGGTTTTATCTGAAACATCACTTGCAGGAGAGTTACCCTCGAAAAAACTGCATTGTTCCAGTTAAAGTAATTTCAATTCAAGGTAAGTGTATGCTTATTTCAAAGTCAGAAATAAAGTTAATATAATGAATTACAGACGGATATATCCATGATATCAAATCTAGTAAATGTTTTAGAAAAAGTAATAAAAGTCTGAGTCAATACATTGTTACATTCCTAGAAAAAAATAAATTACTCCAATTCCCAATTCGGATTCCGGGAACATAAATCTACTCAAGGTGCGATACACTCATTAACGAACACAATTTATGATAGCCTAGATAAAGGAGAACCAGTAATAGGGAATTTTCTAGATTTAGCAAAAGCGTTCAACACTGTTGATCATTCTTCTGGAAATACTAGGTGATATGGGAATTAAGAGGACCAGCACATTGTTTATTCACAAGTTATATAGAAAATCGAAAACAAATTAAGCGAAAAACAAAACTTAACATGTGGTGTGCCTCAGGTGTTGGATCCCTTGCTATTAAATGATTAATTTTTACCAGAGAGTGGTGGCCAAATTATCAGCTTTGCCGATGATACGGTGGTAATATACATATAAGGACACGAAATGGTTTGATTTGAAACTGAAAATTAAATCTTGGCTAGATCATAGGCTTTTATCAATCAATTGAATAAAAACATTTCACCTACCATTTAGTTGTTTTGAAACTTCTCTTCCAAACTATGACATAAACATAAAAAATTTAGTCAAGCCACGAGATTTTAACAATTTAATCGGTGAAATTAAATTGAAAAAATCCCAGCTCCGACTGCGGCTTGAACTCGGGACCTCTAGCCCCGAACTCAGACGCCATACTACTTGCGCCACGCCCCGACGTAAATGTGATATTTATATGATAAAAAACAGAAATAGTAAGTTTAGTTTATTCAAAACTAAATATATATAGAAAAAAACATGTAAAACTAAATAATAAATTAAGTAACCTAGTAGAATGTGAAATGATATGTTGAAGCGAGAAACCATATAAGGCTAATAGATAAAAAACGAATAAAAAATATTACCTTTAAAAAATAAACAATAATTATATACTCTTCAGCCTTCAATAATGTAAAATAAATATAGGAAAGCAATCACGTTATTATTATAAAATAACATTAAAAAAATGAAATCTCATCAAACTCGTCAATGTCAATAAATAAAAGAGAGTGTAGACTATTCAATTTATGAGTCAAAAATTTAGGTAATACAATATCGATATATATCAGTGGATATATATCTTTGCGCCCTGTTTCAAAGTGCAGAAAGCTTTTAAAAAAATCTAGAAACGGTTAGGGATTAGACTTCAAAATATCATTCGTTCCCGAATAAAAAACATAAGTTACTCTCAGAAAAAAAAAGACTCCCTTGTATGTAACAAAATTGAAGTATGAAGCACTCACCATTCTGGATCACTAGCAGGCCTGTCAAGAATTTCCAAACGATCACCTTTCTCAAATGATAGCTCTTGTTCATTAGATGAAGAGAAGGAGTACAATGCCACTACTATGTCTAAAACATTTTCTGCCATGGCATAAGTGTGCAACGTGTCATCCATATCACCCTCCTCCTGTGTATAATTTGAAGGAAACCAACCTGATATATTGCTGCTTTGCCCTCTCCACCAACCTATTAAAAGTATTTATATAGTATTATTGCAATTCAGCACAGAATTTCAGCAATTGTTTAATAAAATATTTATAATTTTTGTGTCACTTATTTTCAAGAGATAGAATTTATTGATCACATGAGCATTTTTTTAGTCGTAAAACAAATACCTTTTCAAAGTGTGTATTGATTGATTTGTGATTTACAACTTTTGTGTAATTTCTAGAATCTCACCTAACGGCGAATTCAATATCCCTACCTGCCACCAATCTACTGAGCTAGCCGAGTGGTAATTTTATACCATTTTATATAAAAAAGGGTAATTTCATTATATCATTTCCAAAACGACATCAACCCCAATGAATAAAGTAACACAAACATAAATAAACCCACTCGTTTATGAGGTGATACACACATATTGACAATATTCTGTCTAATGTAGATCCAATTGTGTGTTCAGTCAATAACTCCTCTATTTTTGACCACACTTATAAACTCGCTACTTTCTGCTATGAGCATGTTAATCAGAGTCATGAAGCTACTGTATAGAACTTGAGTCAGGGAAATAAGTGAAAGTTCATTATTTTATTGTCTCAAACGGATTGGTCCTCGCTACATGCAAAATTTCTTAGTTTGAAAATTTTCAGAATTTTGTTTTATATTATATGAATGTCATTTCCAACATATTCAGTGGTAAACAAAAAAAATGGAACAAAATGTTAACAAACAAAATGTTAACAGAGCTGTTTTTTGAAGAGTATCAAAAGCTGGAACAGACTCATTAGGAAAAATTGAGATGTGCAAAGAAAATTTTTATTGATGAGAGAATCTTTAAGGAACCGCGGAAAACTATCAAGGAAGCAAAAAATGCTTTTTTTATAATGGGTACACTCATTTTACACAGTAATCAAATCAAATCTTATTATCGGAGACCTTATTTTCAAAGTCATTATAAATATGGAAGTAAAAAAAATAAATAAATATAAACACAAATATAAAATATTTGTAAATTGGATATGAATAAAATCGATCGATACAATGAGGGAAGTATCATATACTCAAATCTTCAACTAGGAACAGGGATAACATTACTTTTTTGCAGAATTAAGGAAACACAAGACACGTATAGATATAACAACTTTAACACTGCTATGAAGATTTAACTTACAATATATTCAAGAAAAAAATCCATAAAATATTGTAGTAAAAATCCACTTAACTAATTTCATTATTTCATTTAAAACATTGATTTTCTCTATAACTATTTCAACTGTCGCTGACTATTTGTGATCTGTCGACGTATATCTGCAACTGTAACTCTGCGACTCTACCTGCCATCTTAAGTTATATAACAGCAAGAACATTCCTGTTCTACTCTCGAACTATCAATTGTATACGGTAACCCATTCAGATGTCCCCCATACATTCTTGAATGTGGATAGAAGCGACGATTTCATTCTAGCTAGTTCTCATTCCTTCTTGGAAGTGATGAGTCATGGGTAAACCGCTAGCGAGCAGATATGCGTTGTTTACAAGCCGAGCTCGATCAATTAGCGGTTAGGGCCGGCCTTAAAATCGTTAATGATGCATTGCTTCTATGCAGTTGAGTTCTTCTTGCACATGCCCTCCTGTACATGCGAGTTGACCAATCAAATTCTGAATTCTGAATGTCTAAGTTTTTATTGTTTCATCCTGTCTATAATTTTAATTTTTTAATTAATGTTTACTTTAATATTTAATTTTTTATGTATGTATTTTATGAAAAGTGTAAAATTCTTGAAGTTTTATGTGAATGAATATCTATCTATCTATAATATACGCCAATCTAACGAACTGAAGAGTCTAATTTCAACCTCGACCCAGATTAGGAACTTTGTTATATACAATGGGATCAAAATGTATAATACATTGCCCACAGCCATTACAGATATTGCTCCAATAACTAATTTCAGAAACTTTTTAAAAATATTCATTTTTGGTAAATCTTACTATAGCCTCACAAGAATTTTATGATGATCAAAGCCCCTAATAAGTTTACTGACTTTTATACATATACATCTGTGAAAGTTTTCGATGTTTATATGATTTATTCAATTTATGCAATTTCTTTGTTTTATACTTTTTCCAACAGATTGTATACACTACACTAAGGTGTTTGAGAAATCCAAGTTACTTTTGAGCATTGGAAATTATTTCCGAGATACGCATCTGGAACTATACAGCAGGCAAGTGGGTATACAATTATTATCAAAGTGAGCATGATTTGTATTACATTCGCGTCAATTCTGTTTCTCAGTAGCAAGATTGTTATCATAGCAAGATATTTTTCACAGCAAAATATATCTCAATTTTGTAGAAGGCTTAAAAAATATCGACAGGAGATGTTGCTGCCACATCATCTACTTCCAATAAAGCAAGATAGATATCAAGCCTTCTACAAAATTGAGATATATTTTGCTGTGAAAAATGTCTTGCTATGATAACAATCTTGCTACTGAGAAACAGAATTGACCCGATTGGGTGGTATGAATAAACTTTGAGGAAATGCTTCTACTCTGATTTCTTGAAACAGACATATTCATTGTGTTCAGATAAGAGAAGGACAAACCTATAGTAGAAGCATTTGCTAGCTTTTATTCATACTACCCATTATAACAATTCAGTACTTAAGTCACTGAACCGAGCAGCAGGAGAACCAATCTTTATAATATTTTAATGTTCCCACCAAACAAAAATTATACCACGCTAAAAGATATAGAACTTCAAAAACAATGGAACTTCATGGAATATAGAGTAGAAAAATGAGGATATGACTTACCATCGTTGCTTTTCTCCAAAATAAGGATTCTTGATCCTTTTATAAGTGATAGCTCATCAGGCTGTTGAGCTTGATAGTTGTATTTGACTACGGCTATACCAATAGCCTCTGAGGGATCAGCTGGCATCCGTCTCGCCATAGTTGGAGATTCTACTGCACGAGAGGGAGAATTATTTGAGGGAAGAGTCTTTGACCCAGATCCTTTCTTCACCTGAAGCCATAAAAGAAAAAAATCAATCAATCATTCTTAATATACTTTGTCTCGTTGACAAAGCACCATGAAAGCTATGTGCATATATTAATAACGCAAGCCTTTGAATTTTTCCTCTTGGCTGCAACAACAAATTGAAGAAAACAGATCATCCATAAAATTTATTTTATTCAGTGATGAGTCCAGTTTCGGTTCAAATAGTGTTGTTTCATCTCAGAATTTTAGATGGAGGTCAGATCAGGATCCACACTTTACAGTGGAATGCAGTGATCAATATTCATTTAAAGGTAATGTATCGTGCTGTATTCTCACCAACAAAATTATTGGATAATTTTTCTTTCGTCGCAATTTGACAGCTGAAAATGTACTTAGATTTTGTGAGAAATGATTTACGTTAGAAGAAAGACGAATGAAGTATTTTCAACAAGATGGGGCTCCTATTCACAGTACTTTGGCATTGGAATTGGCTGGACACTGCTTTTGCTGGGAAGTGGATAGGTATATATTCAGAAAATCCTGGGCAGCCACGTTTACCTGACCTGACCCCATTTAACTTTTTCTTGTGGGTCTAAATGAAAAGCACTTTGAGATGAGATGTATCATATAACGATTTTATGTAAGTATGGAAAGAAAAGAAAGTCACACTGAGTGAATTTGTTGTTATTTTTGTAGAATACTTTGATTCTTTGATCGAATAAAAAAACAATTTATGGAATGTCTTTTCATGACTACATATTATTATCATTTTATTTATTTAATTATTTATTTACTCATTTATTTTTTATATATATATATATATATATATATATATATATATATATATATATATATATATATATATATATATTATATATATATATATATATATATACAATATATACAATATTCACGGCCAACAACCAAGTATCCAAATTCCTCAGATCTCCCAAGGACACAACACCAAACGATTCTCAAGGTATATATGAAATACCATGTTCAGACTGCCCGAGAACTTATATTGGCCAGACTAACAGACGAGTAACTTCCAGAGTCTACGAACATGAACTTGCTGTGCGTCAGGCATCTTCCACTTCCGCACTTTATAAACATCGAGAAGACACTGGTCACAAAATAGACTTCAACAACACAAAACCAATTTCCACCGAGAAAACTCTGCAAACCAGGATCAACCGAGAAGCCCTTGAGATAGAGATTGCCTCAACACTCGCGACGACGGACTTAGACTTCCCAATACCTGGAAGCCTCTCATTGCACGCATCAACTCATTTCCCACCAACCCAGTTCCCGCACACAGCTCACCTAGCGCCAACCAAGTTCCCGCACCCAGCTCATCTAGCGCCAACTCAGTTCCCGCCCATAGTTCACCTCGCGCCAATACATTGCACACGGCCATTACTGCCACGTCCACAATAAATACAGTTCCTCAACCCACAATTCCTCAGTTCTCTCGAAGGAGTAGGCAGATTGAGACCTTAGAGAGAACCAGTGACGAGACATGGGGAGTAGGCAGATTGAGACCCCGCCGTCAAGTAACAAAAACCTGACGTAATTATACCTGGGGAGTAGGCAGATTGAGACCTCAGCATAGAATTACGTTTCAACCATTTATTAATTTTCTTTCTTTTTCAGTTCTTGAAAATGGCTCCAAAATCGAAGGCGAAACGTCGAATTTCAACAAATTCTAGACGCGGTTCAACCCGAACTTTTAGTTTTCATCGTCGTCAGGTACGTAGTGTTTATTTCTCGTCTCAACTTAAATTATTTGATTTTTGTTTTTCTTATTTTGTTCAATTGAAGGCTTTCGTTATCTGTCTGTCAATTTGGGTTTTTCTTGTTAGTATTTCAAATTATTTTTCTTCTTTTAGTCAGTTATGAATGTTCCTCAAGTTTCTCGTTCTCAAAATTTTTCTCCTCCCGTAATTTTTCGCCTGGGCATCCTCCCTTCAGATTCTCTTTCTTCTCTCCACCAATCACATTTTATTATTTCGCGTCGCTGGTCTTTCTATTTTATTATTTTAACTTCCGCACTGATTTTATGTACACTTCTTAATTCTAACATTTTCTATCTATTTACATAATTACTCATTTCAGTTTTTGTGCTCATTTAGGTTTTACATTCTCTTACAGTTATTACTTTTCTATTTGTGATGACACTGTCATTCTTGACACTTCTCTTCTTACTTGCCAAAATGATGTACGGGACGTTTGAAATTTAGATCTGATTCAGAGGATCAAATTCAATATAACCAAAGAAATAAAACAGGCAAAGTTTGGGTATTTTGGAGCTTTTTATTTTCTATAAAATTCATTCTATCTTTTCATAACAATATACAGGCCGTTTCTTTTATTATGTGGTAACACTGCTATATTCTAAACCGTAATAGATACAAAGACGATTAAATGGGAAATTTTTTAACTATTGTGGTGAGCAGTACATTGGTCAGAGAAAATCTACGGGGACTCTCGCCCTTCCCGACTTACACAGGGAAAACTAAAAATGCTGTTTTCGGTTTTTTACGAATAGAATGGTTATTTCAGAAAATATAAAAAAATGAAAGAGGAAAGTTTTATTGTATTCAAAATGTACTAGAACTACGTAATGATAAATTTTTAATTAAACGTAAAAAACCGAAAACAGCATTTTCAGTTTTTCCTGTATAAGTCGGGAAGGGCGAGAGTCCCGTAGATTTTCTCTGACCAATGTACTGCTCACCACAATAGTTACATTTTTTCCCATTTAATCGTATTTGTATCTATTACGGTTTAGAATATAGCAATGTTACCACATAATGAAAGAAACGGCCTGTATATACAGTGCGGCTTTTAATAGTCCCCCCCTGTTAACTTTCGAACGGTTTGACGTACAAACATAAAAAACCGTTTAGAGGGTTTCACTTTTTGAAATAAAACACATTCGACTCGGTTTTGTTGATCTAAAAAAAACGAGCGCTCGATAATCTTTAAATTTCATCATTCATCAATATAGTGACTCATTGGATAAATTATTGGGGGAATTGACCTACGTCCCTTGTCGACTATTTACTTATTTTTATTTTATTTTTTATATCTGGAACCTCTCTAAATATGAACTATCTGAAAATCGCCCATCTGAACGTACGATCTCTACTTCCGAAGATCGCTGATATGAAGGCTCATATTACTGACAAAAAATATAACAGTCTGTCTTTCGGAAACCTGGCTCAAACCCACAGTTATACATCACATGTTATCAATACAAGGTTTTAATTTAATTAGACAAGACAGAACTTCTGGCAGAGGCGGAGGATTATGTTTTTTCATAAGAAATCAATTGCATTTTTCTGTGATAGGTAGTGATAAATCTATTGAACAACTTTGGATCAAAATTAAACTCAACAAAATAATTTTCGGAATTTGTAATGCATACAGACCACCCGACTATCCGCCTATCGACTTTATAAACCCTCTAGAACAAACAACCTGTGAACTACTTGGTGAAGTCGATGAAATCGTCTTGGTGACTTCAATATTGACCTACTCAAGCTACACTCCATTCCTAGCATTAGAATCAATGAAATGTTTGATAGTCTGAATTTAATACAACTCGCATAACACCAACTTCGGAAACCCGTATGGAGCTATGAAAACATAGTAAAATCGAAAGCGATTTTACCGTTGATCATATGTCATCATATGTCATCTTCCCCAATTCAATGTCATTAGAGATTTATGAAATTGTTTTCTCCCCTGATCTTGCTTTAATTCCGTTTGATAACATTAAAATTATTGAGAATATTGATGAAAAAATCACCTTCTTCGACAACTCTTTACTGTCATTGTTCGATAAACATGCCCCCTATAAAACAATACGAGTAACTAAAAACTATGGTCCCTGGTTAACTTATAATATTAGGGCTCTTATGTTACTTCGAGACAAAGCTAAGAGAAGGTGGAGACGAACAAAAAATGAGCATCACGTCTACACTTGCATGTAAAAATGAGAAACGGGCGTACTTCCAATATAAACTAGGTGTTGATGTTAATAAAAACTGCTGGAAATTTTTAGATCAAATGAATATTGGTAAAAAAGCCACTGACATTCCCGAAAATCTGAAAAATGCCGAACAAATAAATAATGATTGCGCCTCTTCATTCTACACCCTGCCACCTAACCAACAAATTTTTGACACATATTTAAACAACCTTCCCAATCACGACTTATTTGTTTTCGAGCCAGTATCAGAAAACAAAAAAAAAAGAGTCTTGTATACTGTTAAATCAAATGCGATGGGATATAATAATAATAATAATAATAATAATAATAATAATAATAATAATGACTTTATTAAGGCGGGGCTCAGTCATAGACTGCTCTGGCCCAACCTGAAATTATATTCGAAATTACAAAAAAAAATAAGTACATTTCTTATATCAGATATGACACAATTTAATAACTTTCTATTATTTTCCTGACAATATTTAATAATATTCAATGGATCAATTTTCAATGAATATAATTGCTGACTCATTTGAAAAATATTTTGAAGGGGTATTCAATTAACAAAATGACTGATTAATTTGGATTTGAAAGTACTCAGAGTAGTCATGGATTTGATATTGTTCAATATAACTAGGTGTGATATGATCTCGTCTTTTACAATTTGTTGCAAATCTCATACAAACATTCTGTACTACCTGAAGCCGGTGAGCATCTTGTGCTGAAAGACATGGGCCATATACAGTATCACAATAATCAAATAGTGAAAAAATTAATGACTCTATCAATTTTAATTTTATTGAAGTGGAAAGAACGTATTTGAATTTAAACAGTGATCTTAGTCGTCCATAAGCAGCTTTTATCAAATTATCTACATGGGAACTGAAGGTAAGATTCTTATCAATTGTCAATCCAAGACTTTTACTAGTTTCTGAAATGTTAAGTGAAATAGCATTCAATTTTAATTCATTTTCAAAATTTACTTTCGCACACTGTCTGTCAGTACCGATTACCATTGTTATTGTTTTTTGTGGATTAAGGTTTAGAGCATTTTTATCAGACCAATCCTTCAGAACAGCTAAGTCATTATTTATTTGATCAATTGCCTTTTTTTGATCACTTGGCAAAAATGTATGGCACAACTGACTATCATCTGCATACTGATAAAAATGGGAGTTTATAGTCAAGGCGACATCAGCTGTATAAATAACAAAAAGTAATGGGCCTAGAATAGACCCTTGCGGTACTCCACTTGGGATATTAATAGTGTCTGAATATATCATATCATTTACAAGTGATATTTTTACTTGCTGCTGACGATCAGTGAGGTACATGTTGAACCAATCAAGGGCAGTACCTGTGATACCATAAAAGTTCAATTTTGCTAGGATTAATTTGTGATCTAAGGAATCAAAGGCCTTGGAGTAGTCTAACATCACCATAGCAGTTACCATACCTTTATCAATCCCTACTAGCATGTCATCAACCATATTTGATAATGCGGTAGAGGTACTATAACCTCGTCTGAAACCGGACTGTTTGGGAGGCAGGATATCAAAATCGTCCACATGTCTTTTGAGTTGCAAATGAACCACCCTTTCCAGAATTTTTGAAAAAACAGGCAATATACTAATGGTTCTCAATTCATTGAAAACTGTAATTCTGTCTTTTTTAGGGATAGGGATCACGAAAGCTTGTTTCCAGCGATAAAGCCTTCACCAAGTTGCAAAGAGCAATTTATTATATTTGTGATAGCATTACAGCAATAAGGAAGACACGTTTTCAACATTTCTGCACTCATGCCATCAATACCCATGGCATTGGTTCGGATACTTTCTACAATTTCAGCCACTTGGTGACTTGAAATTCAAAATTTTTGGTAACTTTCTCACAGCGATTAACATTAAAAAATGAAATTGTCTCTATATCTGCATTTTTACCATTTATGGAATTAACAAAAAAGTTATTAATTTTATCGGGATCTTTTAACTCTTCAGGGATATCTGAAGGTCTATTTTTCTTATGAATACTCAGCTCATTTAATGATTTCCACAAAAGTTTAGAATTTGTTTGATTTGCATTTAACTCATTTTCGAGAAATGCTTTTTTTTCTCTCCGAATGGCTGAGGTAACCAGATTTCGCATATTTTTATAGAAAATCCATTTCGTTTGAGACTGTTCTGCGGTAATATTCAAATTTGTTAATGACCTTCGGTAGTCAGATAAGGCCTGATCTCTTATGTGCATCATGTGTTTTATATTTGTGGTAATCCATGGACTACGTTTCTTTGTTATTCTAATTTTTCGTATTGGGGCATGTATGTCAAAGAGACGGATTATCGCGTTTTCAACGAATTGTACCTTTTCATCAAGGTTTCGAATATCACAAACATGTGCCCAATCAGCGCGCCTAGCGTGATTATCAAATTCAGTCATATACAGTGTCACCGTTAAAGTCCGCATCATATGGGACTTTTTTTTATTGTTCAGTTATTGCAAATTTGGAGTTTGTGAACAGATTTTGCGTAGAAAATAATGCAAAATGACGTTTACGATTGTTTTCCATCGATTGACTACACCTGTCACATTTGACATTTTTTCAAAATAATTTCAAAATGTTAGGTTATTTCTCAATTTTTCGAAAAATATTATATGAAAAAGTTGTTCATTTTTCAGTTTCCTACCAACCTACCAAATCTGAACCAGTTTGAAAAACTTTGATTTTTTTCACGTTTTCTTAAACTTACACTTTTTCGGATAATTTAAATTTGGTAAATCTGAAATAACCAGTTGAGATGTAATAATCCCATCTGCTGGAAGAATTTTTTCTTTTTAAAAATGTTTCTACTTGTATATTTTCCAAAAAATAAAAATATGCTAAAAAAATTATGTTATAGTTGATGCAAAGTGGCTCTAGTTTCGAATTTTCAAATTTTTTTCTAATCCAATAGACCTAAAGTATTTTCTACTTCACTGATGTATTGTGATAAAAATAATTGAAGCAAATTTTGCTATGGAATATTGAAACTAGAGCCACTTTGCATCAAGTATGATGTTATTTTCTTAGCATATTTGTATTTTTTTTTTTTGAAAATATCCAGTTAGAAATATTTATGAACAGAAAAAGTTCTTTCAGCAGATAGGTAGATGTATTATATCTAAACTGCTTTTCCAGATTTCATCAAATTTAAATTATCCGAAAAAGTGAAAGGTTAAGAAAACGCGAAAAAAATAAAAGTTGTTCAGACTGGTTCAAACTTGGTAGGTGGGTAGGAAACCGAAAAATAAACAACTTTTTCATATAATATTTTTCGAAATATTGAGAAATAACCTAACATTCTGAAAAATTTTTGAAAAAATGTCAAATTTGACAGGTGTAGCCAATAGATAGAAAACAATCTTAATCGTCATTTTGAATTATTTTCAAAGCGCAAATTATTCACGAACTCTAAATTTGCAATAAGTGAATAATAAAAAAAAATCCCATATGATGCGGACTTTAACGGTGACACTGTATATATACCTTTTATATTACGCGAAAACACAATTTTTTCTTCCCGTTTCTTTTTGATAGACAAGTCTACAAAACAGTAAACTAATGAATGATCACTATGAAATTCTGGATAGTTTATAACACCTGTATTTAGAACTGAGCTTGGTTGATTCACCCATATGTGATCCAAGAGTGTGCTAGTATATGAAGTTATTCTAGTAGGTTTTTCGACAACTTGTGTCATATTGAAGGATTTTGAGAAAATTGAGTCCAAAAAAATATACTCATAACTACAGGTATTCAAATAATTTATATTTATGTCACCCAAGCAGAAAACTAAATCTGAGGATATGATGCAATCAGCTATAATATCTTCTAGAGCCTGCAACGATTTATAATTCGTTGACGAGGGATTATACACACAGCCAATACTTACAATTTTTCCATTAATTTTTGTTGAGATCCATAAGGAGTCAATATTAGATATTGAACATTTTGAAATGATTTTGATTTGCCTTATGTAACTACAATTCCTTATATAAATTGCAATGCCTCCACCTCTGCCTTGTCTATCATGCCTGTAAAGCGTATAACCCGTATAGCGTATAATATAATGGTTTGAACCTGAAGATGTTACTACAATGCTGCCCTCATATTATACATCAAATCACATATATCATAAATTTTTGTAGTAGATGAATAATTGCGTAGTTATGTAGCATCATATACTTCCAGAGTTCCAGTCAGGCTTCAGACTACATAGCTGTCAAACCGCCATACTTAATATCATTGACGATATTCTAAGGGCAACGGATTGTGGTAAAACCACAGTTTTCGTACTCTTAGACTTCTCAAAGGCATTTGATACGATACACCATCAACTACTCTTATCTATCTTGAAATCAATAGAAATCTCCGAGGATGCTATATCTTTTTTTTTATTATTTCCTTTATAGAACATAAAGAGTTCAAGTAAATGGCGATGTATCCTCTTCTATCAGAATATCATCGGTAGTACTCATTCCAACATTTTAAATGCATATTGTGAAAAAACATAAAATCGAAAATCTAAAAAATTATATGGTTGAAAAAAGAATTGAATTCTCTTTTCAACGATGTGACACATGACTTCCCATGCCCTTTAAATTTTTTTAGTTGATGTGTCCCCCGCAACCTCTATCGAAAAATCACTATGTGTTTTATTTCAAAAAGTAGTATCGGTAAAACCCTCCAAACGTTTTTTTTTTTCATGTTTTTACGTCAAACCGTTCAAAAGTTAAGAGGGAGGGGACTATTAAAAGCCGCACTGTATAGTTGGTTGTATGTAGTGAAACGTTGAATATTCAGGTCTGCGAGTTTATGAACTGGAGTTTTAATGCAATTGTCTACAGGAATACTATGTCAGTGACACATCTTCTGTGAGAAAGTTATTGGATATTCAACATTTTCTGTAGCTCGGCATAGTCATCTCTGTCCAGCCCCATTTTATATGCGAAAAAATTTGTTGATCCCTTTCGATTTATTGAACATAACTAATCATAGTGTGGGGACCATACAACTGAACCATATTCGTAGGTAAAGCCCAACCATGACAGATAGCCGACTATTATTTTCATCATAATTCTATCGAGAGTACCTTGTATTTTGACAATTTAATGAGACCATAATATTGTTAGAAAAAAAAAAAGTTAAGATTGTTATTTCCGTCAACCAGCTGCACACCCTTAAGAGTACAACCCTCAAAAGTCTTCGAAAGACTTGTCCGAGCTAGGGAAGACGCAGCCCTTACCTTTTAACGTGTGATGCCATGCACGATATGAACGCATAATATGAACATTAATAATCCCTTTGCTTATTAATGTTCATATGGTCTTATTGAATTGTCTCAAAATACAAGTTACTCGAGATAAATTGAAGAAAATAATAGTCTCTATTTGTCATGGTCAAGTGATATTCAGGAAGATTACTTCATGAACAGTATAAAATCATTCAAATATACTCGTTCATTTACTCTTTACTCTTCACGGTATTTTCTGGGATGGATCTGCTTATATATATGCATTGATTTCTGTCATAGAACACATCCCAAAACGAGAAATTTCAATTTTGAGCGACTGAGTTGTCAACGTTTGACACTTATACAAACAAAAGAAAGCATTGTTTACATGGATAGCCGTGTTTACCTAAATATCCGGTTGTTTACCTAAATAGCCGCTCATATCTCATATCATGTGACTTCAGTCATGAAATTTCATTGGTGTAGCAATGTGTGAATGAAATAATCGTAGGTAATATCCCAAGACCATGACAAATAGCCGACTATTATTTTCTTCATAATTCTATCGAGAGTAACTTGTATTTTGACAATTTAATGAGACCATATGAACATTAATAATCTGAATAACTCCCGAGAGCTTTAGCTCGAGGGAGTTATTCTTTGATTATTAATGTTCATATGGTCGAATTGAATTGTCTCAAAATACAAGTTACTCGAGATGAATTAAAGAAAATAATAGTCTCTATTTGTCATGGTCGAGTGATATTAAGGAAGATGAAATTTCATTGGTGTAGCAATGTGTGAATGAAGTAATCGTAGGTAATATCCCAAGACCATGACAAATAGCCGACTATTATTTTCTTCATAATTCTATCGAGAGTACCTAGTATTTTGACAATTTAATGAGACCATATGAACGTTAATAATCTGAATAACTTTCGAGAGCTTTAGCTCGAACTCGAGCTCTAAAGCTGATAGAAGTATCGAGCGTTTTAAAGCCAGATTTGTGGTTAAAGGTTATACTCAGAAACACGGTATCGATTAGGAGGAGACTTTCAGTCCAGTTGCACGATTTGATACAATTCGCACAGTTTAGAGTGTAGCAGCTTCAAAAAATTTGTTCCTGTCACGGTTCGAAGTCAAAACGGCTTTTTATACGGTGAGCTGCAAGAGGAAGTTTATATGAAACAACCTGAGGGATATAATGATGGAACAGGACACGTGTGTAAACTCAACCGCAGCTTATATGGACTGAAACAGGCACCAAGATTTCAGGCAAAACCACGGTATGAAATGTAGCGGGGCTGATCCTTGTTTGTTCATTCCACAATTGATAGGAAAATTATACGTGGATGATGATGTGATAGCGGCAATTGACAATTCTGATGTTTTGACATTTGCCCAGAATTCGGAAAGCGAATTCAAAACAGTCGGGCATTTGGATTTTTATCTTGGTATTGAAATAATGAGATTACAAAATGGTTCACTGTTTCGCAGTCAGCGTACCTATACGAGAAAGCTTCTAGAGAAATTTGGTATGTTGGAATGTAATGCAAAACTCCACGGGAAGGGATGAGCGAGATGAATGAAAAAGCATTAGTAGGTGATGAAGTGCCCTATCATCAAGTAGTGGGAAGTTTGATGCACCTGATGATAGAAACACGTCCAAACATATCCTATGCAGTGAGTAAAGTAACGGAATATTTAGAAAAGCCATCAGTAGAAAATTGGCAGGCTGTTAAGCGAATTTTCAAATATTTGAAAGAAACTACTGAATTTGGATTGTTGTACAGAGCAGAGTTTGAACTTAGGAGAAGGTTGTACTATACCATAAATAGTGTTTGCAAGGGCTTGGTAGTTCCTAACTTTTTTTGGTTAATTTTTCACTTTGAGTGAATCAAAAAATAAGTACATATTGGCAAAGATGTTATCTATGTTCCTGTTTTGCCACTTTTTCAGAATTTGTTGTAGTTTTTTCTGAAAAAAATCGCAAAAGTCCATGTTTTTTGTTGATTTCCCCATTTTTTTTTAAAAAGATCCAAATAAAATTTCGAAAAAGTGAGAAAAGAGGAACATAGATTAGTTCTTTACCAACACGCTTAAATTTTTTCATCCATTAATAATAAAAATAAACCTAGAAAGTTAGGGACTACAAACCATTACATGGCAACATTTTGTATCCCGAAAGTGGCGCCGCTCTCAGAATTCAATGGAACTGTTTATTTATGAATTGGGATGAAATACATTCACGTTTCAACATGTTTACGAGGGATAGCCGTATAGAGCGAATTCAGTAGTTCTGAAGCTATTATTTAGTTTGGGTGGGTGTTGGGGCATTGAATTCACAGTAGAAATTTAACAAAACAAGGAGATTAACTTCTTAGATTTGAATATTTCAAGGGTTAACAATGGTTTTCAATTTAATATCTACCGAAAAAACACTTTCACAGACTTTACAATTTCCTTTAATTCTTTCGGTCCAATCTCATATAAATTATCCGCCTTTAGGTCAATGCTTTCGCGATCCCGTTACCTGGAAATAATTTCCAGAATGAACTAAACCTAATTAAACGAATTGCCGTAAATAATCAGGTAATACCAGTTTCTCTAATAAAAAAATTAATATCAGATAAAACTCGTAAAACGATTATAAGTGGATTATACCCAAATATCAGAGAACATGATACAAGTAAATATATTAGTAGCATTAATAACTTTTCCGCACGATTTTTCGTTTTGAAAGTTGTACTTTTTCGTACGATTTTACGTTTCCGCACGATTTTTACTTTTACACGCAATTTTCTCTTTAATGCCTAAATTATAATTCAATATATACTATTTTTTACTTCAAATCAAATTTCTATCTATATCTATATTTTTCATTCAGAAAACCTAGATCAGTGAATTAAAATTCATTATACTTACTACTACTTCGAAAACGCATCAAATACATTGACAATGATAATGGGCTCAACAGGAGATAAGTGATGACAATTGTTGGCACTAAACTTACCTACAGCAACAGTCGTTATAAACTGACAGTCAACAAAAAAGCATTTCAAGCGTCCTTTGTGTACGTAATTTCAATTAAAAATTGACAAACTTTGAAGATCTTCCCTAGGAGATAGTTGATGCAGTTAGAGAGGCGACCAACACCTTAGTTCCGCAGAAGTCAGAAGAGAGGTACAAAAAAGAAATTCGAGTATTCGAGTTTTGGTGAACCAAATAAATGTATCCACCATAAAAGAAGAGGTAATATTAGCGTATTTCCACAAATTATCAAAAACATACGCTCCATCGACTTAATTGTCTAAATATCGAAATCAGTAAATATAATAAATTAGCATCTTACTTAAAGCGAATCAACGATAGATTGAAACCGAAAAAATCCGTGGTTTTAGAGCAAAAAGACGCCAAAGTTTCATCTTTAATGCTCCACATAACATATATTTAATGACCAAAGTAGCCATTATCTTTGGATTAGCTATAGCTTGTCGTCGTGAGGAGCTAATGAAGATTACCACCGAAGACAATGGAAACATTCTGATAGTTACAATACCTTGTACAAAAACCAACAAGCCCATAAAATTTATTGTTTGCGATCTGGAAGAGACCAAACCAAGATACATTAAATATCTTGTATCAAAAATATAAAGCGCTTCGTCCTAAGAACTGTCCAAATAAAAGATTTTTTTTATATCATGAAAAAGGGAGTGTACAAGCCAAAGCGTTGGAATTAATACTTTCGGTAAAATGCCTTGCAAAATTACGGGTTATTTTGGATTGAAAAATCCGCTCTGTTGCTGCTGAAAAGTAACTTTTCCGCACGATTTTTGTATTATCGACAACAAGTATATTTAGTACTAACTAAATGATCTATGTAACTATTCTGTCTTATGTGTCATTTTGTAGCAGTATTATAAAATCTTGTTTATTAATAACCTTTTTTTTCACAAATAAAATGGACAAAAACACTGGTAGGAAAAACATTGTACCTAACTATTGTGGAAAATGTCTTTTCCACCCTTGAAGGCTTGCGCGCAACTGCCGTCGCGTGCGGAAAAGTACTACTTTCCGCACTTATTAGGTAAATAACTATTGAAGTAAGGCTCTGTGAACACGTCTGTTTGGAGAAAAAATTTAAAATGTATGAACATTCATTTGACCCCCTTCCATCACTCTGGAAACATTGAACTACAAATTCTAGCTCTCACATACACGCATAGCTTTATCAAAGCGTAGCGCTGTTCGTCTTGCTGGCGATGTCGTATTGCTGCTTTCATTGCAGTATGAAAAATTTGAAATTCCTTACCTTTTCTGCAATTCTCTACCATGCCATATATTGGAAACATTGAACATATCAAAAGTAACTATCTGTATTTTCAGCTCTATACGATAAACTAATGGAGTTTATCAGATATCTCGCAAATCATTCCAAAAGCTTAATATACGATGTAGACAACAATTGTGCAGAACAGTTCAACAGTGTAAACGCAAGGCACTCTGGGGGTAAAAGAGTAAAAGAGTTTGAGCACTCTCAAAACGAAGTGTGGAAGGTTGAACGATCCCTTCGTTTTGAAATATGAATCCACAAGAAAAAAAAATGGATGCAGGCTGCTGTCTCCAATCGAAAAATTAAACACAAAAAACAACGGGGGCACAGAGGAAATGATTTATTCTACGGAGAGGATTGTAAGAAACCAGATATGGATGACGCTTCTTTTGCCATTGCAACAAGAGATTTTTTGAAAAATTTATCAATATCTGTTGAAGAGGCTAAAAAAATTGAGGGACTGACACGAGATCAGGCTGATTCTGCTCAATGGCATACTGAAAGACGAAAACGCGTTACTGCCTCAAAATTTCGAGAGATTTGTAAAAAGAGTGAATAGTCTTCAGTAAAAAATTTGGTTAAATCTATTGTGCATCCGGTACCATTTTTCTCGAAAGCCACTCAATATGGCATAGAAAATGAAGTAAGAGCACGGGAAGACCGAGAACACCATTTGAAAAGAAAAAAAATATCAACATGTGGACTATTCATTGACGAAGAATTCAGTTACATGGCTGCCAGTCCTGACGGAATTTTGGAGGGAGAAAACTCTATTGTAGAAATAAAATGTCCATATGGAGCCAGGACTATGACAGTTGATGAAGGGATAATTCAACATATTGGAAAAAAATAAGACCATTAACGAATGCTACAATTGGTACTTTCAAATTCAGGGTCAATTGCGGATCACCAAAATGAATTTTTGTTTTCTATGTGTTTGGACCCCTCAAGAATTAAAGTGGAGAATATTAATCGAAAAGACGAATTCTGGAGTGATAAAATAGAAAGAAAAATAACAAAGATTTATATTGAATACGTTCTACCTGAAATTATAGATAGTAGGACATATATAGAGGTATGGAAGTGAAAAAAATGAAAAATTAGTTGTAGGGTCTTTCCTACAATGAAATTTTATATTTAAATTCGTTATGCTCAACGAATTTGTGTCTTATTTTCAGTTACAAACTAGAACAATAAATTAATACTTTTAAATTTTGTCTTCTGATTGAATTATTTGATGGTAGTGGTAATCAAACAATTCTCCGAAGGTTTATGTTACTTCCGGTGAAACCAAAAGTGACATGAAACTGAGCCACTTGTCGAGAAATACAGTTTAATGTCTTATACAGATCTTTCAAATTTCATTTCTTTATTTTAAAAACCAGTTGAAGGGGCGAGCCACCTTCCGAGGACACCCGGTATGTATGCAATAAAGCATACATTTTTAATACTTCAGAAAATTCACCGATGCTTTGTTATTAAATTATGTTGCATTTGGTGAACAGATAATCGGAATTTGTTTTCAGCTATTTGCAATCCGATATGCTCGATTCTAATGCACTCCTCGTCTATCACCCAGATTCAGTATATTCTTCAAGCTTATGATGACGGCTAGTCGACAGACGCATCCGTACCGACAATCCGTACCGAACTTCGACTCCCCCTCGTAATTGTTGAGGTTCGGTCTAGGGAATGGGTTTACAAGCGGTAATCATGTTTCCGTAGTATTTAGACTCCACCCACCAGTGGCGAATTTTGTACCTCTGCCCCAACCGCTGCCCCGCAGGTCTTTCAGTTTGTAAGGTATCATAAAATCTTAAAGAACTCGAAGCATACTGTGATGCGGACTTTGGAGGTGATAAAAAACAAGACGCTCAAGAACAGGCATAGTTTATAAATACTCGTCGGGAGCAATTACTTGAGCTCGTCGGGAGCAATTACTTGAGCTCGTCGAGAGCAATTACTTGGGCTAGTCAGAAGCAGAAAAGTATTTTTCCATCAATTACCGAAGTGGAATATGTCGCCTCAAGTGAAGTTATCAAGGAAATCATTTGGGTAAAACGTTTGCTATATCACTCGACCAAACCAATATATTCCAACACTTCGAATTGACAATGCAAGTGCTGTCAAACTAGTATAAACGTTTAAACCACATAGAGATAAGATATCGCTTTGTTCGTGAAAAATACCAGGACGGAGTTATTTTTGGGTATAAACGAACGCAGATTATGTTTCTATTGCAAGATAAAAGCAGAATTTGCAAAACTAACTTTTTCATGTTTATTAAAAAACAACTCTATACATGAAAAAATAAATAACATATCCTAGCGACATCATTCCATAGATAACTATAGATGCCACCATAATGAAAACATCTAATCCAACACCCTCTAATTCATTAAGGTGCAAAATTTTCAGTTTTTCTCGGTTCAGAACGAATAAACTTTTCGGCTGAGGCTTCGTGAAAATATCTGCCAATTGCAACTTCGTATGTAGTGGATCTTGATTTCACCTTTTGCAACGATGTCTCGAACAAAATGGAATTTCACATCGATATGCATATCGTTTGTTCGATAGGCCAACTCGAATCCACTATAGAGTACATCAATTCCTAAACGGACTCACGATATACATGGTAAGTCCAAAGTTAGCCAGTTTTGTGGTGATTTCTGAAAAATTGAGTGATGGAATTTTATTAATTTTTAGATATCATCATCATTCCAATTCATGATGTCAGCGTCTCCTGAATGCGACTGACTTACTATATACAAGATGTTCTATTTCTCATGAAACTCTGCACCGGTTCCTATTATTTCTTGAAATTCTGAAAAACTCGATGAATAACTGGGTTGTTCACTAGAGTAGATATCGGTTGATACATGTATTTAAAATACCCCACAGTAAATTGTTCAAAATATAAGGTTTGTAATAGTATGTGTTTATGGAAATTCATCTACAACATGAACTTAAAAAAACTACTTTGAAAAATATCAGCGAAAGACACTACTTTTGTAATCACCCTGTAATTCAACGTATTTGTAATCTAGATAGTGAACGACCCAGTTATTTATCGAGTTGTCCAGAATTTCAAGCAACAATATAAACGGTTGCAGTTTCATGAGAAATAGAACATCTTGTATATAGTATCTCAGTCGGATTCAGGAGATGCTGACATCATGAATTGGAATTGATGTAGGTAGATATCCTACGAAATATCTAAAAATAAATAAAATTCCACCGCCCAATTTTTCAGAAATCACAACAAAACTGGCTAACTTTGGACTCACCCTGAATATCGTGGGAACGTGTAGGGTGGCCGGTGGCTCAGCGGTCTAATGCAAAGGCCGTTCGAAACTCCAGCATAGCGATAGTCGGATCGAGCCCGATGTAGGTATAAGAGATTTTTCTCAACTACTTTATATCGGATCGATAGGCGACCGCATGCCTTGTTGAAAAGCAACTGTATTGTGAGTTGTCTAGATGCCAATCTCGTCTAGTGCTAGCTTGGAGTGCACACCGATCACCCGAGACCACCTGTAGGTTTTCCTAAAGCTGAAAAGTGAATACGCCACCAAAGCGTCACGGCAAATAATAATAATAATAGCCGTCCTCTAACCGCACAGGCTATGCCTTTGGGTTCACTCAACGAGTGTTTATAAGGGCGTATTTATTTGTCCGTAAGGATTATCTCAGTCGAGCCCTGTCTCCGGAGCTCCGATACTACCGGAGGGCGCGCTAGTGTGTCATTAACCCCAGTAAACACTCACCACGTCCGTGGGGTGAGTGAATACTGGGTCTGAGAATCATGTGCCTTGAGTAAACGGAGTGAACCAAGAATTACGGCCTTCTGCATTCTTCCGGCTAGGTTTTCTGCCGCATCAGGGCAAGCCGGTATGATTTTCAGATTCGAGAGCAGCGTGTCCATCATTCCACCAAGTACTCCTATGATCAGAACCACCATATTGACAGAATGGCCTGCAGAGTTCAAAGAGTAAATCTCGATATTTTGTCCATTTTTCCTCCTCTTTTCGGATGATGTTAGTTTCGCCGAGAACTCTATGACGAAAATCGTCCTACTTTGATGGTCGAGGAGGACATCAGGCTTATTGGCTTGTATTTGCCTCAGGGTGGGGAATGAGAAGTTCCAATAGATTCGGCACTTCTCATTCTCCACAACGGACTCAATATCCCCCGGAGCATAAGGCAACACCGGTGTCTCGTCTACACCGTACGAGTGTCGTAGTTGGTCTCAGCCGTCCGACGACACGCTCTGCATCTAATGGCAGGGACCTCTATACCCATCACGCGACTGTGGTAGACGAGGGTGTTGAAAACACCATCCTGGCAAGCCATTATGAATCCCTCGGTTTCCGACTTCAGCCCACTTGACCTGAGAGGTTTCTGGATAAGCCAAGGTCTTCTATGTTCTTGAAGAAGACCCCATGCATTGGCTTATCCTTATGTAGCTGTAGGAGCCTCTTACTCTCCGCAGCTTTGACGTGGGCTTTCTACTGAACGGGTTCCAACTCGGTGACAAAGTGTGGGTTCGTCCGTTCAGCGTCAAATACGAGACCGAGTTCATCGGCTGCACGGGTTGCTGCTTCGAAAAGAAATGCTCAAATCCCTGCTTTTTCATGATCGCATACCAAGCAGGGAAGGGGATTTGAACGATTTAGGACGCAAGCTTCTATGAAGATGCATAATTTTGCGAGTTTTTACGTCAAGCTGCCGCAGCTCTTCTTGTGACCATTTCATTACTCCAAAGGAGTAAAGTAGAATCGGAACGGTAAGCATATTGGTAAGCATATTAGTTGCAGCAACTTTGTTCTTCCCCGACAGTTCTGAAGACCAGATCTGTCGAAATTTGTGCTGATACTTGCCGCGGAGAGTTTTTGACAGTACGAGGACTACAGATTATTAATTTCGAGAAAAACAGAAATAAATGAATTTTATATACTAATTCATCTATAACAACCATAATGTTCGGAATAGGACAATATATTTCCAGATGAATAACTACTTGATATTCAGGGACCTCGTCGAATATTTGAAAAACTTGATAATGATGAAAATATCTCAAATTTAACGTTATGTTTCCAAAAAAAGGTAGTTACGCCTTTGTGACACTAAGGCCTCGAGTAGCTTCCTCTTGGGTGTGGCGTTGTTTCACCTCTAGTTAGGTATACGTCTCTCCGGCATCCAGATTATGCTTCCGTCTACGAGCTGAATGTCCTCACCGTATGCCTCGCATCTTCCCCTTTTGAGATGTACCATGGCACGTTTGTCGATCCCAAACTCCATTCCGATAGCATGCGTGTACTCTTGCACCACCCGTGAGGACTGATGAGGGTCCTTTTCTCCGGAAGCATACAGTTTAAGATCATCCATGTAAAACAGATGGGTGACCTTATGCCTCCGGTTGCTGGGGGTGCCGCAGTTGTATCCGCGGGTTTTCTGTAGTGCAACGGACAATGGCAGTAGTGAGATGCAGAAGAGAAGGGGGCTGAGGGAGTCTCACTGAAACACGCCCCTTCTAAAGATAACCTGCTCTGTTTGGACTTGACCAGATGGTATGGTAAATCGAGTCCTCCAGAGCGGCATCAGCTGTTCAATGCATCTCACTATTTGATCGGGTACCTCAAGGCATCTGAGTAAATGCATGATGAGTTCATGCGATGTTGTATCAAATGCCTTGCGATAATCGATCTAGGCCATTGAAAGGTTACGCTTATACTGCACGGAGAGATGCATCTGTCTATCAGCAGGTTCTCCTTGCAGCCAGCAACCCCCTTCTTTGAACCTCTTTGCTCATATATCCGTTCATACACCGGCTCAACTGCGGAGAGTATTCGCTTGTATAAGATGCGGGTAAACATCTTATAACATGCGTTCAAGCATGTTATCGGTCTGTAGTTCTTCGTATCAGACAAATCTCCGTTTTTGAGTTGAAAACTCTTGCCAGATGGTGGTGGGTACTAAATTTTTTCCACCAATAGTTTTTCAGGCCATCGGGACCTGGAGCAGCAAAGTTCTTCGATCCTTTGAGGGCCCGTCGAACTTTTTCCGGGGTAATCGGATTGCGCAATTTATTGAGCTCAGGCTGACGAAGCTTCCTGCAGAAAGCTTCGAACTGTGCTAGGGCTGGAGTATCTACGTTGAGTGGTTGCGGAAATTCGTAAATGTCCTTCCAGAAGGTTTCTACCCGATCAGCCGCCGGCGGGTTATCCACAACACGTGGAGGCTCTTGGAATAGGCGAGAAGGTTTATCGCGGAACTTCATGCTTCTCGCCCGCCTCACTAGTGAGTTTTTTGCAGCCACCAGCATTCGTTTTCTATCAAGACTGAGGGCGTGAAGGGCCTGTTGGCCGCTACGTAGTACGCCACACACTGGATACGAGAGGCGTGTTATCTCGCCGAATCAGAGGGGTCCTCTCCGCTTGGGACAGGGTCTGAGCGGCGTCATACACGGCAGAGTTGATCTGCCAGATGTCAGCCTCTTCTGAAAGGACATCGTGAATCTCCGCATCCACCCGTGCCAGTTGTGGCTTCAGGGGATTGGTGTTATGAAGCGCCCTGCGGGTTCTGATGACTTCCGGTGGTATGGTGCGAGGTTCCTCTACAGCCAGGTCGACACATGGCATATCTGCCACTTCTGCCACTGCGTTAACCGGCTGAGGAGGGGCTCTAACATAGCCTCAAACCCTAAGGTGGGATACATAATCCCTTAGATTTTGTGCGGAAAACGCAGCATGCTCTGGGTGTGTTTCACACCATAGAGCATGCATTCTCGCCATGTATCCTCTTCGGGAGGGCTCACTGCTCTCATAGCAATGCAGAAGACTGTCCCTTAGTTCATCCGTCCACTCAAAGCGTCCGTTATCATTACGGTCGTCGTCGTTTGGCAAATCATCGTTTTGAGCACCACCACCTTTCCTATAACCCCTAATCCGATGGGGTCGGTTGTGGGGGCCTCTTCCTCGTGCGTCCTAAACCGAGTAGTAGGGTATACCGGGGGGTTAGCTTAGTATACCCACGACCGACATCAGAGGGAATGAGCATTCTCTCCAGGGTGCGCCTTGGCTGCCGGTCCGGTTTTGCACCGGTTTCTCAGGAAAGTGGTGTCGTAACTCACCAATGCCTTGGATGGTGGTTGGCACTCCCTACTTATGCTTTATAGTGGATCCGAGTCGTCTTATCGAACAAACGATGCGTAGTTGATTTGTTTGATATACTCGAAAAAGTATCGAAACAATCGCCATTTGAAATTTTGGAAAAGTGAACTTCAGCACCCTGTATAATCGAACCTATTGAATTTAGAACGTTGGTGCAATGGAGACATTTGACCAGCATCGTGAGGTCTATAATATCTAAAAAAATCAAGCAAATTCACCGAAGGCCTATTTTCCATTAATGCGGTGCGGGGTCCTTTAGTGTGACACTAACACATACTCGATGTCGAAGGCGCTGGTGACCTTGAGTGCAACTGGCGCAAGTTAAACCGCGATCGGTTCCATTCGTCGAGTCGATTGCGCCTAAATTTGCTAAGACTCGCTCCATAGTCAGTGCGAGTGTCATGTGAGTGTCACAAGGTTGCTGTTGGTGTTTGAAGGCGCCGTTGACGCAGCTATGGAGCATACTGACGATAGATTTCCGTATACACGATCCACGGAATCTGCTGCTTCGTTAAGAGTGTTAACTATATGGCGATTCTGCCATATAGCTCGCAGCAATGAATCTGGTAAGTTGGTTCGAAGACGTCGTAGGAAACGGGACGGATTATCGTTTCCCATTTGCTCTAGCTGGAGACTGTTTGGTACGATTGGTCATCTGCTGGCAGCTATACTGTCGCGGTAGTGCCTTGAGTACACTAAGGTATCGTTATGCATGATTGTCTATAGCTTCCGTTCTGAGCTGCAACTCCTTCATGGTAAACCACATCTCTGGATCAGCCGTGTTGAATTCAGGCAGTGAAATTGCGACAGTGACTGCCATCCCTTGAGGACTGAAAGAGATCCTTTTCTCCCGAGGCATATAGTTTGAGGTCATCCAGATGGGTGACCTTATGCCTCCGGTTCCTGCGGCATGCGGGTCTCCGCCGTAGGTGACTGTCTGTCTCTTACCATTTATGGAAGCACCCGAAAAAATGAGCCAAAAGCTCAATTGCCTTCAAATAAACCTCCAACATTCGAAACGGCGAACGGACCTCAACAGGAAAGGGATGTATCAGTGTGGTACACAGATGGAACTAAGATGGACGAAAGGGTTGGATTGGGCGTTACAGGACCAAATTTCAGTCTCTCCAAACACCTTGGTAACACCCCAACCATCTTCCAAGCAGAAGTACATGCTATAGAATTATGTATCCAGGTATCTATCCACCCATCTTCCAAGCAAAAGTACATGCTATAGAATTATGTATCCAGGAATCTATATACTGTCAAATAGCCAAGCAGCACTAAAAGTTCTGAGGTCATACACCTGTGAGTCTAAGTTGACTTGGGACTGTAAACAATCCCTAAGACAAAGTAATCAATCAGGTCACCCTGATGTGGGTGCCAGGTCATAGAGGAATTGAAGGCAACGAAGAAGCAGATTGCATAATTTCCCGGCCCAGAACCCTTCTGAGGACTCTCCAGAGCCCACTTAAAAGAAGAGTTCCGAAGCTGGAATAAAGTGTCAGGACAAAGACGATCGAAAAGACTAGTGTTCTATCACCAAAGAAAGCTAAACAGCTCCTCGAGTCGAACAAGAAAGACTTGAAGATGGTAACGGGACTTCCCGCTGGACACTGCCCTTTGGGGTACCACCTCAAAAAGATGGAAATCAGAGAGTGATAGTTGCCGCTACTGCGAGAACTTCGCGGAAACCGCAGAACATTTGCTGTGCGGATGCCCAGAGCTTTTCTGCAAGAGGCTCAAGTTGTTGAAAGGGGCTTAAGACTCTCCGACATCAGGAACTTGGCTCCTAGGAAACTGATAAACTTCGCAAGAAATATCGGAATCCCGGGCCTCGAATAGATCAAGGGTCACGCAAAAAAGAACTTATAGGTCGAAGTGCTTGTGGGGCTGCACAGCCTATACGATCCCCTTACAATCTACATGCCTCCGTTTGCTGGAGGTGCCGCAGTTATATCTATGGATTTTCCGTAGTGCAACGGACAATGGCAATAGGAAAATGCAGAAGAGAATAGGGCTAAGGAAGTCTTTCTGAAACACGCTCTGCTTTGTTTGGAATCTGACTTGACCACCAGATGTTATGGTGAAGCGAGTCTTCCAGAGTGGTATCAGCTGTCCAATTTATCTCACTATTTGATTTGGTACCGCAAGGCATCTGAGCAAATGCATGATGAGCTCATGCGATGTTGTATAAAACACTTTGCAATGATCGATACAGGCCATTGAAAGGATAAGCTTATACTGCACGGAGTCCTACGTGACAATGTGTCTGAGCCACAACACCCTCCTTTGACCCTCTTTACTCATTTATCCGTTCATACACCGGATCAACTACGGAGAGTATGCGGGTAAATATCTTATAACATGCATTCAAGCATGTTATTGATCAGAAGTTCTTCGGATCAGACAAATCTTCGTTTTTGAGCACGGCTCGTTCCTCGACAATCCAATCCGGATCTGTTGCTCCCAATCTAACCATGGGTTAAAAACTTTTTCCCGATGGTAGTGGGCCTTTTTAGGGCCCGACGAATTTCTTCCGGAGTTTTCAGATTTAGCTCAGGCTGACGAAGCTTCCTTCAGAAAGGCTGAAGTATCCACGTTGACTGGTTGCATATACTCATAGATACTCTTCCAGAAGTTTTCCACCCCATCAGCGGCCGGCGGGTTATCTACAACACGTAGAGGCTCTTGGAATAAGGTTTATCGTAGAACTCCATGTTTTCCGTGATGCTTCTCGCCCGCCTCACTAGTGACTTTTTTGCAGCCACCAGCATTCGTATCTTATCAAGACTGCTGTAAAATGGTAATGAGCATGCCTAAATTTAGTGTATGGTGGGCTCATCCTAAATTTGCAGCAATTTGCCGCACTTCGGGAGTGAAGAACCTATTGGCCGCCACGTAGTACGCCACACAATGGATACAAGACGCATGTTGTCTCGCCGACTTGATCTTAGCTTCCATCTTGTGTACGCGCCGCTCATGCCTCCCAATCAGACGGGGCGGTATTCCTTCACTCCGCTTGGAACAGGGTCTGAGCGGCGTCATACACGGCAGAGTTGATCTGCCAGATGTCAGCCTCTTCTGAGAGGACATCGTGGTATGATGCGGGCCTCCTCTACAGACAGGTCAACACGTGGCATATCTGCACCGACGTAGCCTCGACCCCGAAGATGAGATACATAATCCCTCAGATTTTTTGGGAGGAGACGGCAGCATGCTCTGGGTGTATCCCACACCACAGACCCCACTCCGAAGCTGCTGAAGACTGTCCCTTAATTCATACCACTCTAGTATCAGGTATCGGCGCTTGGTACTGGCCAAGTTTGCCGATTGGATAGGTAACCCCCAGCCAGATCTCTTGAGAATTGGATGGGAGTGCCCAACTCAATTCGTGAGCTGGCACGACACTGGCGTCCACGTCGCGGGTGGTGGACTTTGGTTCAGAGGCTACCTAGGAAGCAGCTGAAGCGAAGACGAACAGTGTCAAAAGGCCGCCTAACCTAAGGTGGGAAGTATCGTGCTGATGGGTGCGTGGCACATAGGGTGGGTGATGTGTCAGGAACGATCCCTCTGGGACACCGGGCGACCTCCCAGAGTATTATCGCCTTACCATGGCAAGGCAGGGCTCTTCCATGGCGGACTTTATTTACCCAGCTACTCGTGTGACTACATATGAGTAATACTGGAAAAAAGAGGGAGAAAAAGGGGACAGGGCAAAACCCCCGATCCTCTGTTGAATGTTGAAAAATTAACATTGAATAATATTCAATTTTATTAGGTTTTCCTTGAAAATAGAATAGTAGTCGTCATGATTTTTTATAAATATATAGTTGTCAGATTATTTTTAATAAGTACTGTCAAGTTTACGTAATAAAGAAAACCTTTTCAATCAGTCTATCAGCAATCAGGCTATTAATCAGTTCAGTTGAATACTGAAAACCAACCATAATTATAACAGGTTATGGGCCCAGTAGCAGTAGTCATAAATTACTGAATATAAAATATTATGGCTTCTGGAGTACAAGAAAATCAGTGCAGAGTATTTTTGGACAGTAATGGAAAGAACTTCGTTGCCTGGAAGTTCCAGCTATCAGTTTCATTCAAGAAGAGAAACATCTACGATATTATCCAAGGTGAACGAATACTGAGTCAAACTGATACAGAAGAGAATAGAAAGAAGTTCACCAAAGATGATTTAGAGGCTCAGGAAATGATTGTGTCTACTGTTGATGCGAAAAACCTTATGCATTTAGTATCATGTACATCTTCAAGAGAAATGTGGATTCGTCTGCAAACGTTATATGCCAAAACTGATGAAGCAAGTGTACACACACTCCAACAACAATTCTATGCATATAAGCATGAAAATAAAGGTATCGCTTACCATATTGCCCAAATGGAAAATGTATCGCAGAGTTTGAAGAATTGTGGTGAAGCTGTCAGTGACAACATGTTAATGAATAAACTATTGATGACACTTCCTCCAGAATATAAGCATTTCTACTCCGCATGGGATAGCTCTTCAGAGAAAACGTTGAATAGCCTCACTTCTAGACTTATCATTGAAGAAGAAAGACTGCATATCAAAGTATCAAATCCAGACTTAGCAGAAGCTTTCACCGTTAGAAAATATGAAAGAAGTCAACAAACGAATCAGTTTCGAGAAAGAAATCCTGGAAGAAATAAAGATTATAATGTTTGCAATTACTCCAAGAAACCTGGTCATTGGAAAAATAAATGCTGGCTTAGAAATAGGAATAACCACAGCAATAAATTAGATCCCTCAACTAGAAATCATCATCAACAAGAAAGTAGGTTCAATCCACCCAGAAATACGTATTCGAAAGAAAATCGCTAATCTCGAGATCGTCATGCTTTGATTACCGAAATTGGAAATTCAAATATGATCAAATGGTATTTAGACAGCGGTGCAAGTCATCATATGTCACCAAATCTGTCATGGTTCGAAAATTAGAAAGAATTCAGAATCAAAAAGGAAGTAACAATAGGAGATGGAACTAAAATACAAGCTCTTGGTACTGGTAACATTCCTGTTAAAATTTGGTCCGAAGAAAATGGTTGAGATGCAGCATATATTACTGATGTTCTTTATGTACCACAACTGAAATGCAATCTGTTCTCTGCCTCTTCTGTTGTGGACGAAGGCTGCCAAATAATTACTGATAAAAACTAATGTAAAATTATGAAAAATTTTAAAATAATTGTAACAGGATTCTGACAAGAGAATTTGTTCAAACTGAAGATGAAACTGGAAAATGAAGTAATTGGCACGAAAAATTGGCTCATCAAAATATACAACAGTGTTCGAAAATTCTGGAAAACTACAATATAACTTATTCTGGAGAAGCTAAAAAGAACTTTCAGTGCGAGGATTGTATATATGGAAAGCAACATCGAGAACCTTTTGGTAAATCAAGAACATTAACGAAACAACCTGGCGAAATTATTCACATGGACGTTTGTGGACCCATGGAAGAAACATCAATAGGAGGATCAAAATTCTTTTTACTGTTCAAAGACGATTTTTCCCATTATCGTGACGTTTATTGTCTGAAATGTAAAAATGAAGTTTATGAGAAATTGAAAGAATATATTCCAAAATTCAGGAGGGAAACTGGAAATTTAATAAAAACAATTCGATCAGATAATGGTTCAGAAGTGAACAACTCACTCATCAAAGAAATAACACGTAAATATGGAATACATCAGTTAACTGTTTGTTACACTCCTGAACAAAATGGAAAAGTAGAAAGAGAAATGAGAACCATTGTTGAATCGGCAAGAACAATGTTACATAGTAAAAATCTGGATAAAACTTATTGGGCAGAAGCAGTCAATAAGGCGGTTTATGTAACCAATCGCACTGGAACCAGTTCAGAACCGAATAAGACACCTTACGAAAAATATTATCAAAAAATGAGTTCAATAGATCATTTTAAAGTTTTTGGAGCAGAAGTTTTTGTACACATACCTAAAGAAAGAAGACGAAAATGGGACAAAAAAAGTGAGAAAGGTATTTTCGTTGGCTATGGTGAAAATACTAAGGGGTATAGAGTCTATTTTCCAATTCAACGAAAATTTGCTACATATAGGGATGTTGTTTTCAAGATGGAGCCGAAACCAAATGTCATCAAGTCTGAAAACAACGGGAGAAGCGATACAGAAGATAAACCAAAGGAAGTTCAAGTAGAACATGATATTCAGGATGTTATTTCGCAAGAGTATTCAGAAATCGATGGATATCAAACTGAAAATGGAATAGACCAGGGGAATGGGGAGGTAATCACCAGCCCATCTGAAGAAACGATTGAACTATCACAATCTAGTGAGGGACCTGTCCTGCGAGATAGAAATTTGATAAACAAACCAATAAGATATCAAAATTGTGTATCATTTATGGCAATAGACGAAGAAACAAGTTTTGAAGAAGCTATGAAGGACGCAGATTGGAAACATGCCATGAAACAAGAAATAGATTCTCTTATGAAGAATAAAACTTGGATTTTGGTCGACTTACCGAAAAATAGAAACATTGTGAAAAACAAATGGGTATTTACAGTGAAATCAAAAGATCGAAAGAAGGCAAGACTAGTTGCAAATGGATATAGTCAGGAATATGGCAAAGATTTCACAGAAATATTCAGTCTTGTAGCACAATATAGATCTATCCGATTGATTTTCGCTATAGCTGCAGTTAACCATCTTCACAATGAGCAATTCGATGTGAAAACTGCATTTCTGAATGGCACCTTGAAGGAAGAGATTTACATGGATCAGCCACCTGGTTATAAAGATGATTCAGATAGAGTTTGCCTACTGAAGAGAAGTATATATGGTTTAAAACAATCGGCCAAGTGTTGGAATAAAACATTTAGAGCAGTTTTAAAGAGTTTTTAACTCGTACCACTAGAAAATTACCCTTGTATCTTTGTTAGATTTGGAATAAATATTCTGATAGTAATCATCTACGTGGACAATGGATTGATTTTATCTAAAAACAGAAGAGACATTGAAGATTTATTGCTGAAACTTGAAGATAATTTTGAAATCCAGAGACTAAAACTGGAAACTTATTTGGGGATAGAAATTAGGAAGACAGAAACAGGAATTCATATCAATCAAGAAAAGTATATCCAGAAAATATTGCATAAATTTGGAATGGCGAATTGTAATGCAGTGGCAACACCTGCATCAGCGACAGTGGGTTTAAATGGTATGCATGGCTCTGTAAATGCACCATACAGGGAAGCCATAGGAAGTCTCATGTTTTTGTCGATGGTTTCTAGGCCAGATATTGCATATATAACTGATATTTTGAGTCGACATATGGAAAATCCAATGAAAACAGGGAAGCCATAGGAAGTCTCATGTTTTTGTCAATGGTTTCTAGGCCAGACATTGCATATATAACTAATATTACGATACAAAGAATATTACGATACTTGCAAGGAACAAGAACAGAAGGTTTATGGTTTCATTCATTGATGGAGAGAATTGACGTCATGAAATGCTTCACAGATGCAGATTTTGCTGGTTATGAAACAACAAGAAGATCTACATCCGGATATGTTTTAACATTCAATGGAACAGTGGTTGATTGGTTTACAAGAAAACAATCTGTCGTTGCATTATCAACTGCAGAATCAGAATTCATTGCAGCCTCAGAAGGATTGAGAGAGGTCTTGAGTATTTTGAAAATCGTGGAAGAGTTGGAGATGTTGAAAAGACCAATCAAAATGTTCATAGACAATCAGAGCGCTATCAAGATGCTGATCAATGAAAATGCGATGAAAAGAACAAAACACATAGATGTGAAATTCCATTACGTAAAAGAAAAGATTAATCAAGACATCATCATCGAATATATACAGAGTGAAGATCAGTTAGCCGACCTGTTGACGAAGAATTGACGAAGAATTTACGAAGAATGAAGCTTCAAGCATTGAAAGGAAAAATTAATATTATTGGAGAGAATGTTGAAAAATGAAGATTGAATAATATTCATTTTTATTAGGTTTTCCTTGAAAATAGAATAGTAGTCATGGTCATGATTTTATATAAATATATAGTTGTCAGATTATTTTTATAAGAACTGTCAAGTTTACTGAATAAAGAAAACCTTTTCGATCAGGCTATTAATCAGTTCAGTTGAATACTGAAAACCAACCATAATTATAACATCCTCTAGAAACTGAGGAAAAAATGGAGATCGGAATTCCGACTTCACGAGAGGGGCTGGGCGATGGACTAGTCTCTCAACAAGAGGAGAGCGGAGTCATACCGCCAGAACTGACTTCAGATCAGGAAGTATGTTGAAGTCCCCAAAACCTACTGAAGCAGATCAGGATGAGGCAACCAGAGCTATGGATAGCCTCAAACTGAAACGCACTCGACTTCTCGAAAAGGAAAGTGCGGAGTCCCTTGCTCAAGAGCAGAATGGCATATGATACGGCCTTAAAGCAAGCGCTGAAGGATCTTGGCAAGCCGAAATAGCAACCGGAAGAGGGAAAACCCCACTCCGAAGCTGCTGGAGTAAGCAAACGCCTTAGATCCGACGACAGCACGCCGAAACACACGGCAAAAAAAGCCTGTTCGGGGGTACCCAAACCCTCGTACGGGGCAGTGGCTGGGGGCAACAGAGTGGGCCTAATCCACCCTGAATATCCTACCACAGCTCTAACAGGCGAACATTATGGAAGCCAATACCAAATTAGGGCCCGCAGGTGAGGTTCCACAGCTGTATTCTTCAGCCTGGATGGTTACAAATCACCTGCGCGGACAGCATCAGTGCCAGCTGGCTGGAGGAGACATCAAAGCAACTCCAACCATGGGAACGATGAAGCCGACGAACGACTTACGGCCGAGATGGTGCTCACAAGATTGAAAAAAATTAACCAAGGTCTGACCACCCTGGAGTGGGTAATACTGCACCGGATTCGGGCCGTGGCCAGACATGGTCATTCGCCATAGATGAAAAGTCCAAGTCGTCCCTAGAGGAGCTAAACTTCAAATCCTACTTCGGGTTCGGTCGGATTCAGTTCCTTCTGAAAGGCGGCCGAGGAGGGAATGAACCTTCCCGGACTCATCCGGAGGAGGGGAAGGAATGTGTTCCTCCATGAATGGTCGCAAGGGGAGCACCGCAAGGAAAGGTCAATCCTTCCCGAGAGGTGCACTTCGGACCAAACATCCTATGAGGGGGGTCTCTGGAAAGGGTAAATACATCCCGAACAGACCACCACTCGTAAAGGGTGCCGGTACCTCCAGAGGGAAGAAGAACAAACCGCCATCTGAGAAAGATGGCGGAGGAGGACCGGCAAACAAGCGAATGGCTGCAACATGCCAAGGTCGCCACCTATGTGGAAAAAAATTCGTGGAGGAGCGGATAGATCTGGCCCCCATCCAGGAACGCTGTGCCTCCAACACAGGTCGAGTTACCGGCCTGAGCAACACATCTGGGAAGTTAATTGCAGTCTGCTCCGGGGTAAAACCCAGGGCATGCATTCTAGCCAGAAACAACATTAATTATCTTATTCTTTCGGATTTCTGCACCCAGGACATGATAACAATCTATGTGAAGTTTCCAGAGAGGGGGAGTATGACGGAAATTATCGTCTGTTCAGCATACTTTCCTGGAGATGTAGGGGCAGAACAGCCTCCTCCAGCGGCCGGGCGAGAATTTATTGCTTTCTGAGAAATAATTTTTTCAATTTCATAAAATGTTCACCTTATTTCTTTGAGGCAAATAAGAAATACCTACCTACAATAAGTTGACGAGAACTGAATAATTTTTTTTTACAAGTAAAATTGATAAACAAAGTAACTTTTTGAGGGGAATGAATTTCTTACTCTCCTACATTTTCTGGCTTAATTTTTCAGATATAGGGTGGATTCATGCAGCATCAAGTAACAATTATTAAATAAAAAGTATCAGTTAACAATTATCACTTTACGTAAGTAAGGAAAAACAAGCATTCATGTATACCAAATAAACTATTACAAAAATTTCCATTTGATTTTGTGAAAACTGTGTTGGTAAAAGCATATGATTCAGCTTGTCTCTGTCTTTGCCATGTTACCAGTTTACTCATGCCCAAAAATAATCTTTGGGGTGAAATCACTCTATTTAATTCTTCGCAAAATCACCTATCAACTGCTTGTAAATCAGGAATGACTTCTGGTCTCAAAAATGTTCTTCCTTACGGCTTTTTAATGATCTGACCGGTGGGAAAATGAGCAGAACGTAGGTATATACAAATATTTATTCAAGCTCAAAGGATCCAATTTATGAAAATCACACCATATTTGCAACTTCTTCTCGTCAGTAGGAAACTTATGTATGAATGAATTATTCATTATTACCTATTCCACTTCAATATTATATCTGATACGCCACTGTTAGCTCACCTGTGAAATGTTTGTTGACTATCGTTTGTTTTGTAAACAAAGCAGTATTTCGACATTGTATCTCACTAAACCACTGCACTACTATTAAAAGTATTCCAAATCTCACGAAAACTGTTGGAAACCCAAAGGAATTTTCTAATCAAAACAACAAGAAAATACGTCAACCCAATGGCGACCGATGCAACAAGCGGTGTTGCCAAGAGTGAGATAATTGTGGTAACCGCCTGATATTTTTAGAGTGCCTGCTATTTTATCAGTTGAAAACGACATATATTTTTTGAGAGAATATTTTTTTCCAACTTTTTGGAAATAAATATTTCTCTAGCACGCCTAGAATAATACACCGGAATATTAAATCAAGTATTGCTTGATACTTACCGAGCTCAGATTTTTCATTGTACAATTTGACAACAGAGGGTAGATGTTTGCCCTGTGACTTGGTGTTCGGATCACCAAGTTCTGAAGAAAAAGAGGTACAGCGAATTTGCAAGAAAAAGATTGAAGATAACTAGTGACAGAATGAAGGCTCGATACGATCTAAGGCCAATACTGGTGGATTCAAAGAAGGAGATCGAGTGTGGCTGTACAATCCTCGTCGTAAGAAAGGATTTTCTCCCAAATTAACACCATCTTGGGAAGGACCATATACGATAGTGAAAAGAATAAACGACGTGGTCTATAGAATTTAACGCAGCCCGAGAGCGAAAATGAAGGTCGTTCACCTAGAGAGACTCAAACGTTATAATGGAGACGACACATTGTTTGATCGGGACGATCAAAATTGAGAGGAGGATAATGTTACAAGATTGATAAAAATCTCCTAGCTACGCCGCTGGATAGACTTGCACGCGTATCGTCGATATGGTTTCCTAGAAAAAGGCAGATAACTGCCGGTTCGGGATAACCGAACCGTCGCATCGCGAAGATTCTGGTTACACTTGAGTACCTATATAAACGCGAGACATTTGACTAGAAAAAGAAGTTTTATGAAGAGAAGTTGGATTAAGAAGATTAGGAAGAAGTGATAATAAGGAGTTTTTGAAGAAGTATAGAAGTGTTTGGAATATTTAGCTAGTTGTATTGTTGTATAGATCCGAGTGTTTTATTAGTCAGTGAAGTGTTGTATGTTTTTAGTGAAGTTTGAAAATAAACAGTTTAGTAGAGTGCTCGGCCTATTATTTAGCAAAACGTAACAATATACTGGGAGAAATATAGCCATAGGGTGAGCCACAATAGGCCATTGGCCGCAGTGGAGGGCCTGATAAGGGCCAATCACGTTCAAACCTAAACCTAACCCTTAGTTCATCCGTTCACTCAAAGCGCCCGTTGTCGTTGCGGTCGTCATTAGGTGACAATCCATCGTCCTGGCTCCCACCTCCTTGCCTTTGACCCCTATTCCGCTCAGTTAAGTGGTGTCAAGACCTTGTATGGTAGGTGGCCTCCCTGCATTATTCTTGTTATTATTATTCATACCTCTGCGAATCTCGCGATTTTTCTGCGAGACTTGCCGCGAGAAAGTTGAAATATTTTAACATTGTGCGAATTCGCGCAAACCACGGAACAACAGAATAAATATCAAATTATTTCATGCCACATTGATTCAACTAACTTGAAAGATATCTTTGGATGTTGAATCTTTTATTTTGATTGCAAAAAGATTTCATTTCCATTTATTAGATTTCACAATCAATTATGAAAGATCTGTAGTGTTTGTCAAATATTCCACGCTAGAAAAGTTCAGCAAGATTGTATGATTCCAATAAATATTTTATTTACTTTCGGGTGACGAACTGTTGTCCACAGTGGGGACAAAACTGAAGAGAAGAGGGTGTCTTCAGGTTTGGAACCATTGCATTCTGCAAGAAATGCTTTGGTTGTGACTGATAGATGTATTATATAGAATGTACATAATACTTTTATTATTCTCCCATTCAACATTAATGCCATTTTGAAAAATCAAGCACTAGGAAAGCATTATTTGACCAGTATTTTGTGGTGACTGAACAGTGACCACAACACGTACATTTCAAAGTAGATTTGAGTTGAGGAACAAAATGCATCCATAAAGTCAGGTGTAGTTCACTTCAGGTTCAGTTCAGGGGTAGATAGCAAGCTCTATTAGGTGCTACTTCCCCAAAAGTATCTAGACCACAATTCTGTAGCATTTTCAAATATTTTTGTTGAAATCAAATCTCGCGTCTGCAATGATGTAATAACATCTTAATGCCGACTACCTAGTAATATGTATCTTAAGAACTCCTGAGCATCTTGCTGGGCGTTACTGTTGAAGCAGGGTGTGTAAAACTTTGGATCTGACTTTTTAAGGACACTGTATTAAACACTCAATCTGCTGAATCCTCCGATCGCAGATCCATGATATTAGTTATACTGTAACTGCATTGTTGTTGAAGATACTCGGCTTCTGGAGATAACAATAACATGATATCGATGTCATTTGCATGCCAAACTGAAAAATACTCCTAATATTACGAATTATACTCGAAACATGTAAGTTATATTATTTGGAAAACATTGAACTTCTTCCATGTTCAACTGTTAAGTTATTTAAGAAAAAGGAAAAACAAACAATTCCTAACCCCAAATACCGAAAAATGACATGTTATGATTCATCATTTACCGCAATTCTTTTGCCGCATGGGTATGAACGTTCATGCGACGATTTTCTTGCGATTTGCGAATCGCAAAAAACCTGCGAATATTCGCGGGGGTATTAACTAGCGATTACTCTTACTATTATATTGTTTTTGATTGATGTATTCATTAATTTTGCCAACGTGTATAAACGAATAAAATATTAAATCATTCAGGATTTATATGTAATAACAAAGTTGGTTGAATTTCAGTAGTCACAGTGCCACTTCACAAATCACAAATTATACATGTCTTTCAGAATGCGTTAAACAAACATAGCCTTCATACAAGAAAATATTATATACCAACCTTCTTCTTGATACTATCAAAAAGGGACGGTTTTTCCTTTTTCACGTAGTTACTGGGAACATATCCTGCTTGTCCACGAGAATTCTGCACCTTCCACCAATGTTTAGTGTCGTCTAGTAGAACATATCGTTCATTTTTCTTAAGGTCCAATTCCTGTGGTCCCAGATGATCGTAGTCATACTTTGCCACTACATAACAGACGTCGTCTTGACCACTTTTGCCTATAAAACCCAAAGACAACCAAATTTAAATTGTTTATCTAAGAAATATAGGAAGTCTTTGATATTAATAACCTTTCTGCTAATAATGAATGAAATGAAGTGACCTCAATTCACTATCACACTTTAATTTTTAGAACCTTCACCAAATTAGAATGAGAGTTATATGAGAGTCATTATATACTTATAGGACAGTGGAGAAAGACTGAACTTGATGATAAACAGGCACATTGAATAATATTTATTATAGTTTGAATTTTATCATTATAGTCATATTCAGGATATAAAAAATAATCAAGAAATGAACTCAGTCAAATTCAATTCAATATATGGATCATAATAAGAACATAGTTCCAATGTACGAAGTCATTGCATAATTGAAATATTATATAAAGGCGGATTTATCGGATTCATAATTCACAATTTAATGCATATGCATAATTTTAAAATACAATTTATAACATTTCAATAGTCAGATTCATACAAAACCGTTTAGGAATTATAAATTATGAAACGGGTAAATGGTTTCATATGAATCGGAGTATTGAAATGTTATAAATTGTATTTTAAAATTAAGCATATGCATTGAATTGTGCATTATCAATCCGATAAATCCGCATTAAAACATAAATCAGTTATAATAGATAGTCATATCAGACCGAAAATTTACTGACCGCCCCATGAAAAGATAAGTCTTGAAAACAGTAATGTGTTTCCGATCCACTGGGCCTTTGATCAAATTCACTATACAAGGGTGGTTGATAATTCAAGACATTTGGAAAATGGAATAGGAGGAGGCGATTCCATAGATGACCAACCAGACTTATACAAGAAATGGTTAGCGTGGATAAGTGATCTTAGGAAAATCAACAACATGGCCATCCCATCATCCAGAAAATATCCCTACAGCAAAGAGTCGTCAGAGGTGACAACATTATTGTCTCCTTGAAACTTGAACAACCTCAAGATGCACGAAACAGATTTCCATTCCTCCAATCGAACTTGAAGCAGCCTAGGAAAAACTATCAAAGGTGAACTTGATATACGAATCGATCGAATGAACTATAAATCAAATCGCCTAGGACAATTTGAAGCTAACATAATTAGTGAAATTCTTGAACGCGGAACATTGGCGGTGGATAATGTAACGATCCTGGAGACGAACCTGACAGCATGAATGCTCTAATCACATCGAAGAATAAACGAGAGCCTAACCGTTCTATCGACGTTTCTGGCAGTTTGCAGTTACAATAAGAGTTTGTAAGTAGACACAGTTGACTTAGCGATAGTGATAATTTACTAGTAGATAGTATATCTTAAATATATTTGTGGATATATTTTTACTACACTTGGTGTTAGAAGTCGGATTTTGTTAAATAAAATGTTCGTGAAGTGGACAGTCTTCGTGTTGCAAAAAAAAACAATAGTCGTTTTTAGCGCAAAATAGACTAGTGACCCGTAAAAATAAACTGAAAACTTTTTGTGTGAAATAAACTGATATCTCGGTTAGATACACTAAAAGACGAAAGGTGGTCGAGAAAAGTTCGCCTAGTCGGTTTGATGGTCGCGGAATTGAAGCAAGAGCTGGAGGACAGGGAATTAGGAACAAAGGGAAAAAAGACCGTGCTCCAGAAAAGAAACTCGAAGAACTCATTCAAGAAGAAGAAGAACCTGCAACTTTTTTATTCGATGTTTCTGGTATTGATTAAGTTCGATAATGATTAAACTTGATGAAACTACCAAATCCTTGGAAGACAAAATCCTTTATAAAACTCGGTGAGCTTAAAAGAAGAAATTCAAGAGTATGGAGGAAAATCAATTAGAAAATGCGGTGAGGTTGAAAGAAGGACTTCAAGAAAATTCGAATAGTCTGAAAGAATTTCTAATTTAGAAGAATCTGGAAGATACTAGTAGAAATGTCGAATAGTTTGAAGAAACTTCAAGAAAAACTACTAGAAGAATCGAATAGATTGAAAGACAAACTACAAGAAAGTGCGAGAAACCTGAAAGAGAAGCTTCTAGATAACTCGAAGAATTTGAGAGAAGAGCTTCTAAAAAAATTTAGAGTTTCTGGAAGACAAACACAGAAGTCTCAAAAGAAGAACTTTGTGGTGTGGCAAACCGATTAGACAGAAGACAGAGTCGAGTCGGATATTAACAAAATATAGGACAAAACATCTAGAACTACGATATGGCCATGCCCACCCAGAACACGTATACCATTCACAGCTGAAGAATCGATGCTAGATATCAAGCGATTCCTTATAGGAATTCGTAGTAGACTTTGCACGCTGGGTTTGCCTTGTATATCCAGCCACACCCGAAAATGTAATGAGGCGATTAGCAGTTCGGACAGTCTTGGATGGTTTTCGGACCAAGCAATAACACAAGCATTAACACTAGCATTGACACTTACTAGTTCGTCCTCCCATCTGGTAGATACTGGAAGAAGAGTAATCAAATACCAACAAGGCAGAAAATAGCCAATTTTTCACCTGCCGTTAAATCCAACTGGGCCCATTGGAACTTCCCTTTAAATTGAATTGAGGATTATTTGGCAGGTAGGTCCCAAATAGTGAGATACAACCACCACTACTCTTTGGGCCCCCTACTTTTAAACTTATTCATCACTTCATGCTTCCATAATATTGCTATGATCGTTCACGTTTGAACACCTACGAATAGAGCTCCTGACTTTCGATTGATTTTATAGCGCTAAAGTGGAAATCAGAAGTCAGCAACAATAAAGCAAGGATCGACCAGTGCCTTAGAGTGCAAAAATCGCATTTTTCCATAATCATCTACATAACTCAAAAATTGTAGTACTACCGTGTCGACCAAATAGTGGGGATGATAAATACACGCAGTTCAAGCCAACAGCAGCAAATAGATGAGATTGCCATGGAAAATGTAATGAGCAAGGTATGTGCAAAATTCTTTTCCAAAATTGATTGATTGATTGATAAAAAAAATTGAGAAACTAGAATCAAGGCTAGATATATTATGCGATAGGTTCTGTGCTCTGGAAAAAGCTATAGAGAAAAATGGAAAAATGAAGGAAAGGTTCTGGAGGTAGAGAAAAAACTAGATGAACTACAACAAAATCAAAGAAAGAAGATACTGAGATTTGTTGGGATAAATGAATGTGAAAATGAAAAACTAATTTCATTTGTTACAAACATCATTAATAAATCCATGAATGATAAATGTACAATAGCAGATATCAGCAACATTTACAGAATAGGGAATTCTCCAACTGGCAAGAACCGTATTAGTCGAGTTTGTGTCGTACTTAAAACGTAATGAACTTATGTATGCAAGAAAACTGCAGAAAAACACAGGAATCTTCGTCAACGAGGATTTGACAGAAAAACGATACAAATTATTACAATTAGCAAAGGAGATATATGGAATACGAGATGCCTGGACCAGAGGAGGACGTTTATATGTAAAGCATAATAATGAAGTCAAACTAATCCAGCACAAAGAAGAGCTCAGAATTTCATCGAACTGGTTGGACTATACATATTTCCGAATTAAATTTTGTGCACCCCTTTTTGTTCATTTGCCTTTTTTATCATACGCCAAATAGTTGTAGATATGAAATATTGTTTCTTTAAGAGGTGAATGTTTATGCGAATCTCACTTATTTCCAATAATATAAATTGTTTTCATTCAGGAGTTTCTAATAGAATGAAAGAATTAAATTTTTACTACCAAAATTGTAGGGGGTTGAATACCAAAACTGACGTAATGTATAGACATATTTTAGAAGCTGAATATAAATAAATAAATAAATAAATGAAGGTTTATTTTCCAAAGTAATCTTTCAATTCTACACTAGGATTAATATATTCATGACTCCCGCACACTGCAGCTCAATCTTCGCCCGGAGGGCTCAGGAGAGGAGAGATTCGGGAGGACGCACTGTGGGCCGCCTCCCTCACCCCCAGACCATTGCTGGACTGAGGGAGGGGAAGCGCCTGTGCCGACGGGTACACAGGGTCCCGACAAAGGGGCGATAGTAGCCACCCCCGCTGGTGTTGGCAGAAGGTCGAACATTTCAATCCATAGTGGTGATGGTGCGTATAATACATGTCTGCTGCAACGCTCATGCATGTCGTTCGAGTTGAATTCAATGTAGATAATTCTTATGTCTGAGTTTACTCGGAGGTGGTTGTTCACATGCTGTCCCGGAAAAGGCTGATGAAAAAAACCGGGTTGAGGTACTTGCGCCTAGGTCTTACCGGCGGCTTGGTTCCCTATGGAACCGGTTCTGCCCATCTTTCCTGAAAGATGGCCAACGATTGATAAATCAGCCCACCGTGTTTGCGGGGCTGGTTATCGTGTATTCTGAGCCTGGTAAGGTCTCTGGTTAGCGAACTCTTTGGGAGGTGGAACCTGTAGAATTTATCTGACAAGTTTATAACATGTGTCGGGATGGAGTCGACGCCAGCAAGGGCGCGCAGCGCATCCAAACGAATGTATCTGTCGCTGTTAGTGACGATACGAAGTACTTTGTTCTGCATCCTGTCTAGTCTCATAAACGGAGTCTTGGGCAGGCTGCAGAACGCTGGGCAAGCGTACAACATCGCCGGCCGTATGATCTGTTTATACACCATCATTTTGGCCTCAAGCTTCATACGTGAACCTCTGGCTATCAGAGGGTAGGTGCGTTTTACCGCTGCCGCGGCCCTCTGTATAGCCAAGTTTATATGCTTGTGCCTCGTTGTACGCTTGTCAAGCTGTACCCCCAGGTATCGCACATTGGTCCGGATATCCAAGGCTTTTTCCTTGACCTTCAATTTCTGAAGAACTCTAGAAAACTTAAATTTCTTCGAGAAATTGATTGCCTCGAGATACGGTTGGATTTCCCTGTCCAGACGCATCTGGACCTGCCTAGCAGCTGCGACGCTGGAGAACGAATGGGCATAATATCGCGGTATCATCCGCGTATATAGCCGTCTTCGTTCTCTCGCACATAGGTAAATCATACGTATGCAAGGAGTATAAAAGCGGGGATAGGCTGGACCCCTGCGGGACACCTGCTTCGATCGGAAACTCTACGGATCTTGTGCTGTTAACCCTACCGCAAAAGTTCGATTATTTAGGTAAGAATTCACCAACCTTACCATGTATGAAGGCATACCTGCTCTTAGCATTTTGCAAATTAGACCTTCCACCCACACGGAGTCGAAGGCTTTTTGCATGTCCAAAAGGACCATTGCGGTATTCATCCCTCGGTGAGCCGCCTCTTTCACCTCGTGAACAACCCGGGCGATCTGCGAGGTTGTAGAGTGACCTGCACGGAATCCGAATTGCTCAGCGGGGATCATTTTGAGATGCTCCTCGAGGGACAACAAACGTTTGAGGAGAATCTTCTCCACTGTCTTGGCAACCACGCTCAACAATGAGATTGGGCGGTAGCTGTCTAGCTGGTTGCCCTGCTTCAGGATAGGGATTACCAGTGCTTTCTTTAGGCAGTCTGGGTAATACTGCCATTTGATGATAGCGTTGACAAGATGCAACAACTGGACGAGGGACTTCCTCGGCAGGTTCTTGGGCAGAATGGCGTCGAGCCCATCAGGCCCAAGCGCCTTATTCGTCGGAAGTCGTTTAATGACTTCCGTCAGCTCCTCATAGGTTGACAAAATGTTTGCCAGCCTATGAGGACCGATAGGAGCGGACATAGATTGTCTAAAGTCTTCCGTTATCTTAGACTTGTCTCTATGACCGTCGCTAACGTCCGGCGCCTTTCTATGAACGCTGGCGAAGTGCTCACCAAACAGTTCCGCCTTCTGAGGATCCGTCACTGCACGATCGGGGCCCTTCACTATGGCTGGGATGGGTTCAAAGCGCTTCGAGATGCGAGAAGCTGATTATGATATTATTACGGCTGTTGAGACTTGGTTGGGAGACAGTGTTGCGGATGGGGAATTACTTGACTTATATACATACAATTTATTAAGGGCAGATAGAGATTTTGATTTCACAAAGAAAACAAGAGGCGGTGGAGTATTTATAGCACTGCATAAAATGTTTAAGATTTTCAAAGTGGCAAAGAACTGTTCTAATTTCGAGGCACTCATTGTTCAAATTAGAATAAAAAGCAGCATCAAACGCATCTTTGCATGTTCTATGAACGTATATACAACATATTTTGATTTTTTACAAAATCACATTGAAGACCCAAGTGAGATTGTAATTTGCCAGGAATTAAAGGTCAATTTACAAATCTCAATGACTTGAATCAAAATTTGAGTGTGCTGTATGATTTCATGAATTTCAATTGCTTTTCTTTAACAATGCAAGATCATGAGTGGTGAGTACGACTGTCCTAACCTTCTGTCTCAAATCAGTTTTGTAGTCCCCACTCGTATTACCAGACAGAAAATTACTTTTTCAGCTTCATCCCATGAACCCTCAGAACAGCCAATTGTCTTGAAAGTAATCGTTTCTCAACACCTCTATCTAAGTTCAAAAACCAACTATGCAAGTGACTATCTTTGTCATTCTAGTCCCCATTACAAAACTTACTCTTATTTACTTCAATCTTTTATTGTTAATGTTTTCATCAATATCATTCATTTAGTGTTTGTTGTACTCTTCTATGTTATACTTTGTAAAATCTTTAAATGGATTTGCCCGTATAAATAAATAGGATCGTGAAGCGTGTGTTGGAATCCCATGATGGCTAGGGCGAGAAGACTTCAGAAACTGAGTCAACAGTTCGACTGGGTCAATTGCCAAGCTGACGTTAAGGACTGGTGCAAGACGTGTGCTGTAAGCGCTGCCAGCAATGTACCTCGAACACGACTTAAGGCCCTGATGCGTCAGTACTATGCAGGCAGCCCATTTGAATGGATTGGCATTAACATCACTGGCTCATTTCCCCTCTGACTACGAATATAAATACATCTTTGTGGCAATGGAATACTTCAGCAAGTGGGCCGCACCATATGCCCTCACCGTTGCCGACGTTTTGGTAAAAGAGTGGATATTCCAATTTCGAGTCAAACCTGTTCTAATGTTACGATCCTGGAGTCGGACCTGATCGTGTGTATTTGGATAATCAAGGTCGGCTCGTTAACGATGCATGCATGACGTCATCACAATAAAGAATAAACGAGAACGTTTTAAGAAACATCTAGACGAGTCACCGAGCGTTTCGAACTATATTAAACGGCGACCGCTCATGTCGTTTCTCGGCGTTTCTGGAATGGTCCAATAGAAAACTTCGAGTATAAATACCGCAGATTAGTAATTTACAGTTAGCAGTTTACAGACAGTCAAAGTTTGCAAATAGATAGAGTTGACTTAGCGATAGTGATATAAACTATCTACCACAGATATTGTTCAAAATAAATTAGAAGTTATATTTTATGAGTCCAAATACATTCTTGGATTATAATATAAACAGAATCAACCTGAAGACCCTTGTCTAAAGCAGATACAATGAAGTTGGTATAGATCATGAGATTAGGTTCTTCCATCTTGAAATACATGTTGACCGCGGTGGTGTGCGGTTTGAGTTCTCGCCTCATAAGCCAAAGAGCGTGAGTTCGAATCTCAGCATTGCCACCGGTTTCGTGCATGGCATCACATGTATTGAAAGGTAAGGGCTACGTCTTCCCGTAGCTCGCACAAGTTCTGACTTTTGAGGGTTGCACGTAGGGGTGCAACCGGTGGACGGATATAACAATTTTAATTTAATTTTTTAACATCAAACTGAGGAATCTTCAACGAAGCACTCAAACACCTTAGGAATAGCAAAGATAATAATAATAGGCCTATAAGTTTCGATAAGTGCAGGATTACCCAATTTGAGATGAGGTTTCACAAAGGACTTTTTCCAACAGAATGGAGAAATCCCATCTGTCAAATATTTATTGGACATCAGCCACATATGTCTACCTAATGAAAAGGCACACTTCCTTAGGGTCACGTTAGGAATGAGATCAGGGCTAGGTCCATTACTGACATCAGGTGAATACAAACATTCCACAACTTCTGTAATACCAACTGAGAGACGGAGTAAATTAATTATGTGATTGTTCGACGATATAGGATCAAAATAATCAAATTTTGAACTTACAGTTTCATATACAGATGAAAAATAATTAGCAAATGTATCCAACAATGCTCATTTTATCATTTAGAGTAGAATTCTTATATTTTACAGTACTAGGCATATCACAATTACACAATTACAAGAACACTTATAACAATATAATCATGTAACTGTGAACAAGAACTAAAAACTATATACAAAGTGTTATGATAAAATCGTCAAGTAATTGTAGAAAATAATCATAGTACAAAAAGTATACAAATGGAAAGTATGAATGAAAAACATGTATGAATATACAAATGGACAGAGATATATTTATTTCACATTGGCTTCGTAAGCATCACACACAGAAAGAATATGTTTTATTTCCTTTTTGAACATCGCAATGAGTATTGAGATAAGATAAATTTTATCGAACATCGGATTAAGGTTGCTGTTTGATCAGGCTTGACAAACTAATCCGACAGAGGAGCCACCAGTTATTCAAATAAATATTCATTCGAGTATTCAACCATCAAAATGACGAATTGTTATCGAAATCAATTTCTAATATACTTCAGTACCTAATATGAAATAGGTATCACATATTGTGGTAGAATATCTGATTTGACATAATTTTCGGCCAAATAACAATAATATATTAACTTCAATGATTTGTTGTAAAAAACTAGATAGAGCAGAAATATATCTCAAATATTTTTATTTTCATCTATCTATGCTCGCCATTTACAAAGTGGCAATTTCAGACTTCGTTTTTCTAGATATGATTCATTTCAATCGATTTGTATTTTTTTCAAATTAGTTATGTATGAATATATTGGAGTATTTCAGTCACCAAGTGGCCATCTTCGAGAGGGAAAGATACAAAACTACTTAAATAAATGGATAAAACTCTAGTTTTTTCATTACTATACCAAAGGTTCTAAATAGTGCATTGTATGTATATAATTTGTTAGAAAGCAAGAAATTCCACATAAAAAAAAAAAAAAAATCCGTTAACCATTGAAGATATTTTCAATTATTCAGTTGAACACAAAAATTATTGTCCATAATTCCCATTAAAAATTGAGGCCAACTTATTAAGACGTTATCCTGTAAGTGGCCAATGGTAAATAGGAATTTCTCAGTCTGGCCCTGTCTCCGGTGCCCTGTATCAGCCGGAGGGCGCGCTGGAGTGTCATTAACCCTATGATCAGAACCACCGCATGGTTGGGGTAAACAGAATGGTTTTGGTAAAACCTGCGGAGTTGAAAGATTAGGTCTCAATATTTATTTAATTTTTTTTTTACATAATGAATATCCCAGTCAGGCCCTGTCTCCGGAGCTCCGATACTACCGCAGGGCACGCTGGTGTGTCGTTAACTCCAGTAAACACTCCCCACGTCCGAGAATCATGTGCTCTGAGTAAAGGAGTGAACCAGGAATTACGGCCTTCTGCATTCTTCCGGCTAGGTTTTCTGATTTTCAGATTCAAGAGCAGCATGTCCATCATTTCAGCAAGTACTCCTATGATCAGAACCACCATTTCAACATAAAGGTTTGGGTAAAACCTGCGGAGTTCAAAGGGTAAATTTCGATATTTAGTCCGTTTTTCCTCTTCTTTACGATGTTCGTTTCGCCAGCAGCCGAGAACTTTATGACAATAATCGTCCTACTTTGATGGTCGAGAAGGACTACATCAGACTTATTGGCTTGTATTTGCCTGGGGGTGGGGAATGAGTACTTCCAATAAATTCGGCACTTCTCATTCTCAACAACGGAATCAATATCTCCCGGAGCATAAGGCAACACCGGTGTCTCGTCTATACCAACGAGTATCGTAGATGGTAGTACAACACTCGTAAGGCGCGTTATGCCTGTGGATATAGGCTGAGACCGCATAAGCTGGAAAAGCTGATAGCAAATGCATTATGGTCTCAGCTGCCCCACGACACGCTCTGCATCTAGTGGGGCCTCTATACCCATCACCCGACTACGGTAGACGAGGGTGTTGAAGACACCATCCTGGCAGGCAATTATGAATCCCTCGGTTTCCGACTTCAGCCCACTTGACCTGAGAAATACAAAGGTCAGGTTTCTGGATAAGCCAAGGTCTTCAATGTTCTTGAAGAAGACCCCATGCATTGGCTTATCCTTATGCAGCTGCAGAACACTGTCACTCTCCGCACCTTTAACGTGGGCTTTTTGCTGAACGGGTTTCAACTTGGTGACAGAGTTTGGGTTCGTCAGTTCAATGTAGAATACAAGACCGAGTTCATCGGCTGCACGGGTTGCTGCCTTGAAAAGATATGCTCCAATCCCTGCTTTTTCATGATCACATACCAAGCAGAGTAGGGGAACTAAACTCCTGGTGACTTTTCAGGCTCCATCCAGCATCATTCTGTTGTGTAAACACTCCAAACTCAAAATTGCACGGCCTTCCCGTTGTCTGGGGAAGTATAACCGTTGAACGGACGATTTACGATGCATCATTTTGCGAGTTTTTACGTCGAGTTGTCGCAGCTCTTCCTGAGTCCATTTCATCACTCCAAAGGAGTGAAGTAGAATCGGAACGGCAAGCATATTACTTGCAGCAACTTTTTTCTTCCCCGACAGTTCTGATGATCAGATCTGCAGGAGTTTATGCTGATACTTGCCGCGGAGAGTTTTTGACAGTAGCTACCTCTTGGGTGTGGCGTTGTTCCACCCCTAGGTAGGTATACGTCTCTCCGGCATCCAGATGATGTAGGATGCTTCCGTCTACGAGCTGAACGTCCTCTCCGTATTCCTCGCATCGTCCTCTTTTGAGATGAACCGTGGCACATTTGTCGATCCCAATCTCCATTCCGATAGCATGCGTGTACTCTCACTTCACCCCTAAGGACTGATGAAGATCCTTTTCTCCGGAGGCTTGTTAAACAGATGGGTGACCTTATGCCTCCGGTTGCTGGGGGTGCCGCAGCTGTATCCGCGGGTTTTCCGTAGAGCAACGGAAAATGGCAGTAGCGAGATGCAGAAGAGAAGAGGGCTGAGGAAGTCTCCCTGAAACACGCCCCTCCTAAAGATAACCTGCTCTGTTTTGACTTTGATTCGACCAGATGATATGGTGAAACGAGTCCTCCAGATTGGCATCAGCTGTTCAATGCATTTCACTATTTAATCGGGTACCGCAAGGCATCTGAGCAAAGGCATCTGAGCAAATGCATGATAAGCTCATGCGATGTTGTATCAAACGCCTTGCGATAATCGATCCAGGCCATTGAATGGTTACGCTCATACTGCACTGAGTCCTGCGAGATGCATCTGTCGATCAGCAGGTTCTCCTTGCAGCCAGACAAGAGATTTTTGGGGATTAGCACGGTTCGCCCCTCGACAAACCAATCCGGAAACTGTTACTCCCCATCTAGCAAGAGTTTTCAACTAGATGGTGGTGGGTACACGGAAATTGGAAGCCGTTTTTATCAGTGGCGTGCGATTAAGCGGGTATCGGCCGATATTCTAAACTCATTAAAGAGTAAAGTGGCATTACTAAACAAAATATCAAAAAATTTTGAAAAAAATTCTTTGCAATTGAAATATATTTTCCATCATTCAAATTATTGTCGATAATTCCCATTACAAATTGGGGCCAACTCATCAAGACGTCAATGAAATTAGTCATTGGTAGACTGAACTGGATGAATGAGAATATATTTCAATTGCCAAAGACTTTCTACACTAACATTTTTCGATATCTTGCATATTAATGTCACTTTACTATATAGTGAATATATGAATATCGGCCGACTCCCGCTTAACCGCACGACACTGATAAAAACGGCTATGCGCGTATTTTATCTAATCGAATGCACCACTTTCATGTAGAATTAAATTTTTTGAGAAAACAATAGTTTGAAAGGTTTTTATTTGGTACCAACATTTTGGCGGACCCCCTGAAACAATAGCAATGCCGTGGACTTTTGAGTTGGGAGTGTTTACAGAACAGAATGGTATTATATGGAGCCTGTTGAGCCATCAGGAGTTCAGAATATCTTTTTTGCTTAATCTGCGACTATGAGAACGCAGGGGATTGAGAAGGGAACAGCCCGTGCAGCCGATGAACATGGTTTCGTTCCCCAAACTCTGTCACTGAGCTGGAACCCATTCAGAAAAAAATTCACGTGAAAACTGCGGAGGCATAAGTACAAATACAAGCCAATAAGCCTGATGTAGTCCTCCTTGACCATCAAAGTCATAGAGTTTTCAGCTCCTGGTGAAACAAACATCGTCCAAAAAGAGAAGGAAAAACGGACTGAATATCAAGACTTACTCTACTCTGCAAACTATTCTGTTGAAATGGTGATGCTGATCATGGGAGTACTTGCTGGAATGATTGACACGCTGCTCTCGAATCTGAAAATTATACGGGCTTACTGTGATGCGGCAAAAACCTTAGCCAGATGAATGCAGGCCCTAATTCGTGATTAACTCTGTCTACTCAGGGCACATGATTATCGGACCCAGTAATCACTCACGCGCGCCCTCCAGATGTATCGGAGCTCCGGTGACAGGCCCCATGTGAGATAATCCCAAAAAGAGATGAATGAAAATTATATACGGATATACATTTTTTTTCAGCAAGTAACTAGTACAAAAATACAAACAAATTGTCAAAAATTTCAAAAGGCAAAAGTACTTATAGGTACGTAACAAAGAACAAGATAGATACTACAAAATAAAACATTGTACTCAACATATACATTTAGACAAAAATGTGGACGGACATACATTCATCCGAAGGCCACAAAGTTTCGAAAAGGAAGTCTAGGAGGAAATTTGTAGATATGTGGGGAACATGAAGGCCTACTTGCATGTCAGCGGCAGCAGCCTCCCCGAAATTAGAACTACTACTACTACTACTAAACAAAAATATAAGAAGTCTGTATCACACTTAATTTATAATCAAATTGAAAAATTCTTCTATGGTGTAATAGTTTTTGAAAAGTAATTTTTTTTTCAGCCAATGTTTGAAAGTTGTTATAAAAGCTGTATTTTTATGTACATTTGCACTCAATATACACTTTTTTGATACCAAACAGTTAAATTTTGATGGGGTAAATTAAGTTTCATTAACCTTTTATTATCATGTTAATGGTGTGCTCTGAAAACATTAAGTACATATTTTCAATGTGATGTGATTTACCAAATCGTTTATCTATTTTTAAGTCAATGTTAATATTCCATATTGATGTTACCTATACCAGTTTTATTGTTATTTATTTATAAGATCGATTCATTTTATCTGTACAATAAATGGTTGAGCTCATCTTATGTTGTTTTTATGAAAATAACACATTACTATTTCGTATATAAGGATATTCCAGTAAAATTCCGTTAACTTATAGTCACAAGCCACAAGAAACTTAATTAGTTTGGTCTACTAAACAAAAATCCAAATAAAATTTTAGGCAGTCTTAAGTAATTTCAAAAATATTGGCCTATTTTTGAGTGATTGCACAATGTACACACACCCTAATTCACACAATTTTTTCATTAAAAACGGCATAGTTTATCAAAAAATGCAACCTTCTGAAAACGTCAAATCAACAAATGTATGCAAAATGTTTAGAGATTCATTCATGTCTGTTTGTTAACGTTGATCTTTGCATATTTGCAAGGCCAACTTTTCGATCCATTTAACTTAAACTTGAATCGGAAATTATTTACTCACGTTTTTTCCCAGTTACCTACTCAACATTAATGAAATTCACTAACCATTTTGCCTAGATTATAATCGAATTTAGGCGCATAACCACAATTCTTTGGTATTTACCGCGGATATACCTTGTTCTTTCATGATAAATGACAGACGTGACGTCAACGTTTGCTTTCACCTAAACCTTTTGGTTTAAACTCTGGTTCCTGGTTATTAAAATTCAAAAAGTGTAAACAAAAACATTTGTTTTATTTCTTTCTGACTTCTTCATGTTATTCCTTTGTTTTAATCTTAATTATTCTGGTTTTTCGTATTTTTGTATACAATAACTGTTAAAAGTATTATATTATAAATGGAGAACTTTAATAGTGTGGAAACAAAACTGAGATTTGTGTGCTTATTGGCGTCGCGAATTTTTATTCGATGAAAATGTAGTATTGCTTTTACATTATTTTATAAGGCATCAATTCTCGTCAGGGAGGATTTTTGCTTTTAACCAGAGGTATATAACCAGATGTATAATAAAATCCCGTAATCAGCTAGCAGTAAATACACTTAGAAATCTTAACAAGTGCCTTTTATACCTGTGAATACTCAACATTCAAATTTGCTGTTGCCAAATCTTGTACTTCCACCTGGTAATCTGTCCCTTCATAATTCAAACTCAGTAAATATGTTGTCGCCATATTGTGAAATATGAAATATTTACTTAAAATACCAATTAAAAACACGGTTAGAATGAAGTTAGTTTTCTTTTTGATAATAATCATAACCGAAAATGAAAAACAACTTTGGAGTTGGGTAATTACCACAAAATTTTGGTGACAACTATGACATTAAACAGCTGATTCGTGACGTCATTAGATGAAAACCAATCTAATAACCAAAAACGCCTAAACGTTTTGGTAAATACCAATTTAAATTGGTAAATACCGAAACATTTTGGTCACCCGCCTAAATTCGATTTATTTGATGTTTATGTGGTCATAAAATAAGGATAAGATTTTTCATAAAAAGTACCGTTATCAATATTGAAAAAATGTGAAACAATTCTGCTTGTGATAAGAAGGAAGAATTTCGAGTGTTCTTTCTTTCGAAGTAGGAATGTATGCTTGAAAATTCTACTTATCAGTCAAACATGAGCCCATATCTCCGAAATTATTTGAAACCGCCAAAAGTTTCATTTGGATTTTTTGTTCAGGAGACCAAACACAACTATGTGAGTTCCAAAAAAAATTTTGTTGATAGCTTGTGGCTATCACTTAACGGAATTTTACCAATGCATGTTCACTACTGCTACACTATAGGGCAGTATGATATGGCTGGTGTCAAGCCACTACTTAATACCCAGATCCAGAGAAAACTTCACAGATTCAAATGGCTCTACAACTATACACTATACTATGAAAGAATAATATTCAACTGTACTACAAGTGGAGTTTGAACTCGGTTACAAGTTACAACTGAAAACTAATCGAAGTGGCAATACATACCATGTCTGATAGGTGCGGCCATTTGGTGTGGAGAAATTTTTGCTCCGTAGTTATTCCAAGAGTGTTCCGACATTCCACGAATAGACCTTGTTTCCAACATGACAACAAGCACAACTAACAAGTGCTAGCTGACATACATGCTTCTAGTCTACAATAATTTAGGGAGATCCAGCACTTAAAATAATAACAAAACAAGTGTTAACATGCTATTCTACCGACTTGACAAAAATAATCAAGTCGTTTATTCGATGAAGCTAAGGCCAGAGCAAATAAAAACTGAAATTGGGTTGCTATCTGGATTCATATAACAGTGTTTGAAGAAAAATGAGTAATTTAATAAAAAAATCGTGTACATGACTCATTAAAGTTGCAACTCATCATAGCAATAATTTCTACTGCCCCAGCAACCAGCAATGGAAAAGCTTATTATACCCACAGGCTGATTCGTTGGGGGTGGGACCATAACACAGAAAATCGAACGAGACTCGATCTACACTCACCAATTTTCAAACTGGACATATTCCTTTGTCACTCATAGGTATTTTATAAGAAGCATCATTTGATATGATCGAAGTATTCAGACCCCTGATGTTATTTTCCGACATAACAATAAATTGGGGTAACTAAATCTAATACTCAAAGATCATAGAACCCCAAGAACTCAAGAACATTAATATTTCAATATTTGTCAGATTTGTCTGTCAAATTATCCATCAAAAAAATTTATAGGTGCGCACTGTAAGCAGATAACAGATGTCGCCAGAGGCCACTGGCACTGGCTGTTTAAACTGGAAGAGTTCTATTCAACCACACTTCATATAGGCGACCCACATGGATCAATCAGAAGTTATGGGGTGGGTGAGTGGTGAGTGTGGAAAGATTGAAGAGGGAAATATGGAAAATTTACGTCTACGGGCGGAAGAGTTTATGATTATTGTTAGTTGAGTATACGAAAATGATTAAAGCGGATTTATGCACATCGCTTTTTCATTAAAACATTCAAGAAAAAACTAAAACAATAGTCGAAAACAAGGCACTACATTTCGAGGAAACACCATAAGAGGGCAAAACCAGGAAGATTTGACAGAGCAGGTCATGGATGAGGAGACCAGGGGATGGCAAAAAGGACACATGTGTAGTGCTGCCGTTCCTAGTACAATTGTACTTTTCTAGTACAATTTGCAACGATTTAGTACCCTAGTACATTTTCATGAATTCTAGTACAATTTCAGATTTGGGTTTTGACAGTCATTGTATACGGGCATGTTTTTATATTCACCAAATTGGTGTGGTGGATGGCAAACTCGCCCTTTGATTTGTCAATTTGGAATTTACAGTGTTACTATTGGTCGAATGGAATCCACCACACCAAGTTGGTGAATATAAAAACATGCCCTACGATACAGACACAAAACTTGACAGTGTAGGTGGTGGCAGATAGTGCCATCTATCGTTCTGTGTCCTGGTTAGGGTTACGGGAGTCACTAGAGAGCGAAATTATACGACTATACGTTTGCACTAAAGTCTAGTTCCGAAATTGACGATTGTCTCGCGGCAGGAATGAAATTTGGTGCAATGACGTCATGGCATATGTGCTGACGACGTTGACGTAATGCATTAACCTTTGGAGATTGTTTATTTACTTTTCCGTTTTTACATCCTCAGAGTTATGAAATATATACATCATTTCCGAAATATAGGATCATAGTTTAATAGAGATTTCTAATGGATTTGGAAACCCAAATAAAAAGAGACGAAAGTTCTTAATTTTTCCATCCTTGTTGCCAGGGAATGTACCTGTGATTGGTTACTATAAGGTCAGGGAGTATAAATGTCATTTTCAACTGTAGCTGTCATGTCATCCAAACTAACCGCCATTATGGTAACCAATCACAGAGTGCGCCCCTGGCAACAAGGATGGAAAAATTAAGAACTTTCGTCTCTTTTTATTTGGGTTTCCAAATCCATTAGAAATCTCTATTAAAGGGGCTGTCTATTCTATATGTTCAATTGTTTAATAGACCTAATTTCTTGAAGTCAAAGGAAGGGACACAATCTAACCTAACCTAACTAACCTAGCTATCCAAGTTGCGGTGACGTATGACGTCATTGCACCAAATTTCATTCCTGCCGCGAGACAATCGTCGAAATTGTAGATAGTGACTCATCGTACATTTTCTGGTTTTTACAGGATTTGAAAGTGCGGAGGGGATGAAAGAAAGTGGCAAAGTAAAACTTGATTTGAAGACAAAGTACCTAACTTATTTCTGTTCTATTTTTTGATCTGCTTTATATGAATTATAACCGTACAACCGATGAGTCACTATCTACAATTTAGGAACTTGGACTATAAGCTTTGTGATTACACAGAAAAAAGGGCAAATGATGAATTAATTCATACTGCTGCTGAAAATATATCGTAGTGCCTCAGTTCGGTTGAGGCCAATTGAACAACCATCGTGGCAGCAAAAGATCAATGCGCATGCGTATGATGTTATTAGCGAGCTTATACTTTGTCACTTGTCAGTCTTAGCTTTTGCGCATGCGTTCTCGTACACCTTTTAATCCTAGTACAATTTCATCGAAACTAGTACTTTTTTTTTTGAAATCTGGTATTATCTGATATTTTTGAACGGCAGCACTGCATGCGGTTCTACTTGCCTGGCTGCAGTAGAGTAGGCAGTAGCAGCAGCAGCCTCCCCACCAACAGCACCAACTACTCTACTACTAATCGAAAACAAAATCTCGAATATTGAACTGTGAAATAAACCTAAATGGCATACTCTGTATTTGTACAAGTTTCTAGAGTAGTAAAAAAATGTTTATGGATGTACTAAAATGTCATGTGTATGCTTAGTTATATTATTTTTGTAATATCTAACTTTTTTGTACTTGAAATTGTAGTAATTCTGTATTTATGGGTAAGGGAATTGGAAATGACTGACACTGACATGAACTTGACAACGTACTCATATATTTCCTAATTCCTATCTACATATAGTTCAGTCAACAGGTAGTTTCAGATAGAAAAAGGTCGGAAGTTAATAAAACTTTAAGATGTTGTTCAGGGATGGTTGATTAACATTTTCTCAAGTTTTGGACCTCGAGGACCCTGTGCTAAAAAAGTAGGGGGGGGAAACTGCAAATTTTTCGACCTTGGTATGGTTTTTCCTCAATAACTTTTTTGCCTTACTTTATACAGCAAAAACGTCGTTTTACTTTTTTGTAGATCGTCAAATTCCCTGCGAATTTTTTGCCTCAAACATGTTTGTTACCGAGATATGGCGCTTCGAAGAATAGGTAATTTTTCAAATTTCGCCACAAAATGCAGAATTCCACCCTATTTCTTCTGTTATACAAGAATTATGATGAAATGTAGTTGCTATTATAATTCCTACTTGAAATCACCAACTTTAGATAACCCCCACCCCTGCTTGCCCACCAGGTGTCAAGTCGTTCCTCCCAAAGGACAAGAGAGTGTCGGGCCGAGGGGAGTGTGTGATCAGCTACAGCAGTAAAAAGCTGGAAAACAATAGATGTTAGAACACTGCTCCTGTGGAACTGCGGAATGCAAACGATGAGCCAATATTTAACATAGAAGGCTGAAATTTGTCTGTTCTACCTGCGCTACCTAGACCTATTTGTTTTCGATTTTTGAGGTCATATTAGATCACTTTTCATTTTATTCTTTCAACATGACTGTATAGAAGGGTATAAGTACCTCAGTTAGAATAGTCAAATTAGGTAATAAGAAAATTAAAATTAGGGATGCTAGCATCGAAGTGAAGCAGGCATATGAGGACGCCGACGTGATGATCGTCAACACAGTCATATCGAAGGCCAGCGAATTCGACAGCGTCATAATTACTGCTGAAGATGTGGACATACTTATTCTGTTGACAGCATTAGCTACGTCCACAAAAAACATCTACCTTCAAAAAAGTGGAAGAGGCAGTGGTCCCAGTGACCTCTACTCGCCAAGTTCCTGTTCCTTTCCTCCCAAGGACATACTTTTCCTTCACGCAGTTAGTGATTGTGATACCACTTCAGCACCGTTTGGATTGGGGAAGAAGAAAATTTGCAGTACCTACATATGAAGAATACCTCCCTCTCTGCAGTAGTGGCCCCGTTTCTCACACCAAACGCTACTCCTCAGCAGATCAGCGACGGTGGAGAAAAGTTCCTGGTAGCAGTTTATGGAGGCAACATTGACAGAGACAATCTCGACGACCTAAGGTACCAATTATTCACACGATCAGTGACGAAGGCTAAATTATACAACTAGAGCTCGCCTACCACCAACAAGGGACGCTGCCAAGTACCACTCCCTCCGCACTTACCAGCAAGTACAGGCATGGTTGGGCAATGATCTCCTCCCATCAGTATGTGGCTGGAGACTAACCACACGAGGGGTACTACCAATCCCCACAACAGAAATGCTGCGCCGGATGAAATCCTCCATATTGTTTCCTGCAAGTGCAGCAAATGCTGTAGCAGCGGACCTTGCGGCTGCAAGAAAGCAGGTCTCCGATGCTCAGCAATGTGCAAGCACTGCACAGGCCACTCCTGCGAAAACGCCCCCGCAACTGATTTGATCGAGGAAGACTCACCAGAAATATTGGACGAAAACAACGACAGCGACATCATTGACAGCCTTATCGCTCAGGAGGACGATGAGCTGTTACGAGCAGAACCAGCGGCTAAGAAATCTCGGCAGGAAATGTAATGAGTACAAATGAGTACCTACCCACTATGATTAGCTATAATTACTTTATTCCTCAATAGAATATATGCCTTGAGAATAACTTAATATTGTTAATTAGTAAGAGATTTGAGTCGGTTCTGGGCCTCCTCCCACTACCATGACGTCATCAGTGACCTTGGGGTGGCCTTCAGGGATGACCTTGGTGCATAAGTGCCTGTGTGGGTCTATGACCTTGGGATGTCCTTGAAACGATTTTTAAATTTTGTTATTTTTTGACCTTGTAGGTTTTGATGAGGTGTTCAAGTTTTCTGTTTGACCTTGTGATGACATTTGGGTGACAAAGATTTTTTTTCATACACGGACAAGTACTTTTTCCAAGTGCTTATATTTTTTTTTTACCTCTAAGACTAAAAACATTTATGTGTACACTTGCTACTACGTATGACTTTCATATCATGTACTAACACATGAAAATCTAGAGAAGGCACACGTCCATACACACCACGGAGATCCAGTCAGATATGTGAACTCTGATTTCTCTCCGATACTTACCTTGTAGTGGTGGTGGTAGTAAGCGTGTGTGACGTCATCCGACTATGAGGAGTGCATCTGAAGCAGCCCACGCTCGACTCTTATATATAAGGACAAGTACTTTTTCCAAGTACTTATATTTTTTTACCTCTATGACTACTATAACCTTCATGTGTACACTTGTTACTGTGCATGACTTTCATGTGTACTTACACAAGAAAATCTAGAGAAGGCACACGTCTGCACACCACGGAGATCCAGTCAGATACGTGAACTCTGATTTCTCTCCGCCATGGTATACCTTGCAGTGGTGGTGGGAGGAAGCGTGTGTGACGTCTTCCAACTATATGGTACGCATCCGAACACGATTCAGTCATACGTGTCAGTAGCAACCCAAGCTCGACGCTCTGGGGTTGTTTGTGACATGATGTCTGCGATAGTATCTTATACAAGTCGGTGGTGGGGGAGTGGTTCACTATCCATTATAAAAGAAGTGGGTATTGTGATACAAAATCAGAAGTTATATACCTAGCAGTCGAGTAGTCAGCAAGAGTAGTGAAGTTATTCAGTACATTCAGAGACAGGGATATCAGTGAGTGTGTTTTTCTATCGAAAATTAGTTATATTTTCCTTATATATTTTCATGTCAGTTCCAAAGGTAGATTTACTAAAAATCAATTCTATAATTAAAGACGAGATGGATGTTTTAGAACAAAGAGTAATATCATTCTTGCCACTGAATGAAGCTTATCCAATAAAGAATATGTCAATTTGTTCAACTCGTTTTGGTAAATCCATTTTGTTAACATTACTCGATGTGAGCAATAACACATTGTTCAAAACATGGCTACCAAAACGTGTTTCAGTGTAGTGAGGATGATGTTACTTGCATTAATTCGTCTGATGGTAAATATACCGTAACATATTTGGGTCAGACTCAACAAAGCTTTGCTGGTATGAAAACACGATCATTGGTTAAATTCGATCTCATTGAATAATAGTTAATTTTCACATATCATAGGCTAAGTCTAATTACATTATAGGTGTTAATTGTAAGGAAAATATAAAAAGTTTTCATACATTGTTAAACACACTCTTTGGCGGTTGGAATCATCGAAAGTATATGTGAGTTTTATTGATAAATTCTATTATAGCATACTTATTTCAATATTTTTTCTTTGATTTCAGTTTCATTTTCGAAAAAGATGTGGATGCTGTATGCGAGCCAAAACTGGACCAATGCTGTAGACATCTCTTCAGCTGTTGAACGATTGACTTCTGAATTGGATGCTTTGAGTGATGATGCTCACCATGCCACCAACTATGACCTATGCGTGTGTTATGATGAAGAGCAGATCCAGTTATGTTTGCGTGACGCTGAGAACTATCAGAAAGGTGTGGATCTTTGTGAGAAATATACAGATGGTTCTTTGGATCTAGATCAACTCTGCGATGCAATGGTTGAATGTGAGCTGAGGAGATTTCTCTACCGTCTCTTGCCATACCTACCTATTGGAATAATCCAAAAGTACCAACTGGATGGCGATGGTAGTGAATTCGAAAATGGCCAAGAAAATCATGACGATCAAGAAGAAGTTATATTAGATTGTTTGTATATACCTAAGTGTTGAATATAAAACCAGGAACTGTTAGAGAATTCTATTCAACAGTAAATAAAATGAATCTTTTGTGATTCCAAGTTCAAAAATCGTCTCTTTTTATTTTGACAATCTACGATACGATCTTTCTTTTTAAAATCAATAAACTTGACAGCTTTGACCATATACAGAGCACTCAAAATATAAAATATAAATTATTAACATTCTCCAGCCTCCAAGAACAGTAATTTGTTGACTGGACGGACAAATTTTCCATTTTTGGTGTTAATTTCCACAGTTCTGATTTGTCCATCAGAACCCGGAAATAACTTCGTTATTCTGCCAAGTCTCCAATGGTTTCTGTTGGATTCATCGGGAATGGCGATTATACTTCCAAGAGAGATATCTTGACTTTTGTTAAACCATTTCGTCCTTTTCTGTAAATTTGGCAGGTACTCCTTAATCCACCTCTGCCAGAATCGATCTGCTAAGCACTGGGAGACGCGCCATTGTTTTCTTCCGTATATGTCACCAGCCTAGAATACTCCAGGTATATTAACAGTGTTCGCACTTCCTATAAGAAAATGCATCGGGGTTAACGCTCCAATTTCGCCACTATTTGCATCAAGAGCAACGTGACTTATTGGTCGGGAATTGACTGTTCTCTCGGCCTCTAATAACAATGTCATCAGCAGTTCTTCTGAAGGATGTTGTTCTTTGAGCGTATTGTTATAATACTTTTTTGACAGAGCGAATCAAGCGTTCCCAAACACCTCCTCTATTTGGAGCCAATGGTGCATTAAATACCCATTTTATTTTGAATTTTGACAATCCTGTTTCCATCTTAGTCTGATTCATTTCTTTGAGACTATTCTGCATCTCATTTTCTGCACCAACGAAATTGGTTCCATTATCGGAATGAAGTTCTAGCGGTTGACCTCTTCTACTAATGAATCTCTGAATTGCCATTAAAGCTGAATCCGTAGTCAGAGTTTTAGCAACTTCTATATGTACTGCACGAGTATTGAAACATGTGAAAAGTACACCATATCGTTTTTCTCGACTTCTTCTCACCTTGATCAGTAATGGACCGACATAGTCAACACCACAGTATGTGAACGGTCTTGTGAAGGGTTTTAAACGACATTCTGGGAGAGGTGCCATTTCTGGTTGTAAGGGTCGAGAGTTTCTGATTCTGCATGCCTGGCAATTTCTAAGAGTAATTTTCACACTTTGTCTACTTTTTAATATCCAATATTTTTGTCTTAAATTATTCAGTACAGTTTCTTGACCTACGTGGTTAACCATCTCATGAAAATGAATAATCAATAGTTCAACAGATCTGTCATGCTTAGATGATGGAAGAATAATGGGGAATTTTGTATCAAAACAGACATCGGCATATTTTATGCGACTATCCATTCGCAAAACACCATTTTCATCAAGAAATGGAGACAAGCCAACAATTTTTGATGTTTTATCAATTTTTTGTCCTTTTTCTAAATCAATTATGTCTTCTCTTCATTTTTCTTTCTGAACTTTCCTCCACCACACTGCTTCGGCAAACCTTTATTTCGTCAGGATCAAGATCATGTTGATTTCTTGTCTTCGTTTGAATATTCTTTAAGAATCGAAAAATCCATGCAATTGTCCTTACCAGTCGAAGCCATTTCGAAAATCTATTAATGTCTGGTAAAACAATTTCATTTCTAACGATTACATTGATATAGTCTTTATTCGTGACCTTTTTTGTTTCGCTTTCTTTTGGCCAATCAGTTTCACTTGCTTTCAGGAATTGAGGCCCTTGAAACCAAAACGAATCTATTGCGAAATCAACGTCATTGCTTTCCTTTGTAGCTAAGTCAGCAGGATTGAGCTCTGATGGAATCCACCTCCAGTCAACCACATCAGTTAACTGTGAAATTTCATCAGCCCTATATGATTCGTAGGGCTTCAATTTGATTGATTCTGATCTTATCCACTGGAGTACGATTTCTGAATCAGACCACCAAACTTTTCTAGTAATTTTATAAGTTCTTTCGTCGCTGATTTGTTTTCCTAACCTGGCTGCTAAAACAGCTGCTTGTAGTTCCATACGAGGTATAGTTGTATTTTTATTTAGAGGTCCAAGCTTGCTTTTCGATGAAATCATGGAAATTGCGACTTTACCATCAAAATTCGCTAGGTAATGGGCAACCGCTGCATACACTTTATTACTCGCGTCACCAAATACGTGTAGCTCAACTTCTTTTGGAGTTTTCTCGAAATAATGTCTTCGAATTTGAAATTTATCCAAATATCCTAGGAGACGGCACCAGTTTTTCCACTTTTTGTAAGTCTCTTCGGGTACCACTTCGTCCCAATTCACTTTTCTTGCCCAACATTCTTGGAAAATCAGTCTTCCTTTGACTACAAGAGGAGATAAGAATCCTACAGGATCAAATATCGTCATTACTATTTTCAAAATCTCCCTCTTAGTCGGTAATTTAGAGCCATTTGATAATTCCATGTTTATTTTCCTGAATGTATTTCCAAATGTTAACATGTCTGTTTTTGTATTCCAGTAGAGTCCCAAAATTATTTCAAAATTATTAGAATCAAAATTCAGAATGCAATTTTTACCAAGATAATCAGGAGGGATTGCTTTGAGTGCTTCGGCTGAATTTGATAACCAGTTTACCATTTGGAAACCTCCAAGACGATGCACTTCTATCACACTTTTGATGGTTTTGATAACTTCTGGTAAATTGTCTTTGGAGTCTAAGTAGTCATCTACATAATGCTGGTTTAACATGATTCGCATTATATCAGGGAATTCTTCTGAAAATTCGGCTGCATTATGATTCTTGACATACTGAGCAATTGAAGGAGAGCAAACAGCACCAAAAATCATGACACGCATCTGATATATGTCTGGATCGCGATTTCTGTCCATACCACGAAATAAAAACCTCTGACAGTTACGATCTTCTTTTCGAATCAATACTTGGTGAAACATGTCCCTGATATCACCGCAAAATGCATATGTTCGTTCTCTGAATCGCAATAGGATAGAAGTTAGTAACGGATAGTAATCTGGACCTTTCAACAAGAAATTATTGAGACTAACTCCATGACTTTGAGCAGCAGCATCGAATACGAATCGAAATTTTCCGGGCTTATTAATATTTTTCACACCAAAGTGTGGAAGATACCATGTTCGACCACTTTCTACTTCACATGCCATCTTTGATAACTTCTCGCAATACCCTTTCCGCTCATATTCCTTGATTTTATCACAATATTGCTCAGCAAAATCACTATTTTTATCCATTTTCTTCTCCATGCATTGCAGTCTTCTGTAAGCTGTCATTCTACTTTCAGGAAGAATAGTGTTTTCATCTTTCCATGGTAGACCTATTTCAAATCTTTCGCCCATACGTTTAATTGTCTTACAAAAAATTTCTACTGCCCTTTTATCTTCTCTTGATACTTTAGCCGCTGTTGTAGATACGCTATTTTCGATTCGAAAATTTTCTTCTATCATTTTCATCATATAGTCCTCATCGTGGTAACACATATTTACATGGTATATTCTGGATCTATTTTCATTTTCAATATCATATGGACCATGGACCACCCATCCCAGTTTGGTTCTGGAGAAGGCTGGTTGATCAAATTTGGGATGAATAGTTTCATGCGAAATCATAACAAAAATGTTATCTTGTCCAATCAATATTTTCGGACAAACATTCTTTACTGATTCTAGGATTTGACTATCCAAATATTTATATTTATTGCATAAGTAAATTGGGTCAATTTTCTGGCGAGGTAACATCAAATTTTTAATAACTCTAGCATTCTTGACCATATAAGTATTTTTCTCATTCGTGCCGGCAATATGAAAATTCACCATTTTAGAATTTTCTTCATTGTGCGTAATCTGATTTGTCCATTGCAGGCAAATTGGAACAACAGGTCCATCTAATTTAATTTTATTGACAATACTTTCATCGATTAACGTTACTGTCGATCCTTCATCCAGTAATGCATAAGTTTCAACAGAGTATTTTTCTCCAAAAAGCTTCACTTTTATTACTTTCAAAATGGTGGACGTTTTCTCTGAAACACATCCTAAAAATTCCGGAGAATTTTCAACGGCAGCTTTCATATCACGTACTGCTAGAACTGAACGATCATCTGGATTATTGTCTTTTCTTGAGCACGAACTTGTTTCTCTCTCAAGGTGCAATAGTCGATTATGTTTGCCCTTACAGTGTTCAATATTGCAGTAAGTTTTTGAGAAACATTTGCTCACAACATGGCCAGCATTCAAGCATTTATAACATAATCTGTTTTCTCGAACGAATTCTCTTCTGTGAGTAATGGGTTTTTCAAGAAAATTCTTACAATTATACAACTTATGAGTCTCAGTCGGACATAATTTACAGTTTTCTTGCGTTTTTTGGATAACACTCAGTACCTTCTCCTTTCTTTCAAATGATTTGTGATGACATGTATTGATTTGAGATGACGTTGACACCGACATCAAAAGGTTGACTTCAGATTTCAGCCAGTCTGAAAAATCTCTCAAACTAACTTCTTTCCTCTCAAGTTCTCTGTGAACTTTGATTTGTGCCCATGCTCTTCTTGAATTCCGTGGCAGTTTATCTTCTAGTTTCATCAGTAAATCTGGATTGTCTAAATACTTGATGCTTCCGGTATTTATCATAGAAACAACCATATTAGACACTGTTATCGAAAATTGCATGTAAGTTTCAACATTATCATCTTTAGGATTTGGACAACGTCTGGCTTTTTCCATAAGATCTATTATTATCCAATCACTTTTGCCGAAGTACATTTTCAAAGTGTCTATGATAGCATCAACATTATTAGCACTACAAAATAGATCTTTCACAAAATTGAAGACGACTCAGATTTTCTGCTTGAGATATATGTTTCTCCCGAGTTGTCCGATTGAATTCATCTAACCAAGAAGGAAATTCGTGAATAGCACCATAAAAATTTTGAAGATGAGTACTACTTTTGTTAGCTAGTCTTTCCAAATTTATATTTAAGTTTTTCATGCATGAGACCAAAGTTTCGGTTACATTTTCTTTGTGTACATTAAACTCGGAAACATTTTCATCCTCAGGAATCGTCGAGTATCCAAAAACAGCTTGTCTTTTTGCATCAGCAACCCAACTTTCTACAATTGACTTTTTGTCTACTTCTTCATCTGCAACAAGATAAAGACTTTCTGATTTGTGCGATCCCCTCTTTGATCCAACAGATTTGTTACTGAAAGTTTTTTCCATTTCAATTAATTCTTGTTTTTTCATCAGTATCTGAAACTCCAGTTCTTTCTTTTAATCAGTATGTCCATTTCTAGTTCTTTCTCTTTGATCATCATTTCCATTTCTATCTGCTTCCTTTGCTTTTCTATCTCTAATTTCAGAAGTTCATTTCTACCAATTTCAGTTTGTTCTGCATGACTGTGTTGCCTAGAGCTAGAAGGTCTTTCTGCACCTTGATTAGAGAGTCCCTGAGTCGCACGAATATTCACAGATGTCGATGGTCTATTTTCAATAAAAGCACTATTTCTATTTCCACCAGCATCTTCAAAATTTTCTCGGAGACTTTCTCTTTCATTTTCTCTTCCTAAAAGCCATCCATCCAAACTGCTAACACCAAATCTTCTCGGAGGAATTCCGAGATTTATTCGTGAACTTCTTCGAATATTTTCCATTGATTCTTATATGTTCAAAAGCTCGAAGGACCAATTGTTGAATATAAAACCAGGAACTATTAGAGAATTCTATTCAACAGTAAATAAAATGAATCTTTTGTGATTCCAAGTTCAAAAATCGTCTCTTTTTATTTTGACAATCTACGATACGATCTATCTTTTTAAAATCAATAAACTTGACAGCTTTGACCATATACAGAGCACTCAAAATATAAAATATAAATTATTAACACTAAGACTAATTGAATTGTAAGCTAGTGATATCTGAATAAAAAACATAAAATAGTTTATACATGTTTTATTTACTTATTCCTCTTTTACAAGAATAAAGAAAATAAAAATCAATACAAAATAATGAAAAATGTGTGTGTCTTCAATATCTGCTGTGAACTGATCCGTCCAATGCATTGTATGTCAAAAATGTTTCATGTAGAATGAGTGCATATAGTTTGATGTTGACTTTCCTAGTTTCAAACTCGAGCTTAATATTGTAGTAAAACTGCACTAACTAATTTTCCTAATATATTTAAAACACTATTTACAACAATTATTCACTAAAACATTTCACTATTTCAATTTATGTCTACTGTGGCTATCTATCAGCGAACTCTGGAACTGTAACTCTCTCTCCATTCTGCCTGTCCCGCTTATATACTCCCAAGCAGTTTCCATTGACGGCTCTCGAATATTCAGGAGTATAGAACATTTCGTCTAGATGGCTCTTCGAATAGTATCGAACAATCGATTATTCCAGCTTGTTCTCGGCGATGCGTCAGCAGATATGCAGCTGTAGTTGAACGAGGGTGCATAATTAATAAGATCAGGGCCGGTCTCGGGGCCGGTCTCGAAATCGTTACATTGCCCCCTTCTTAAAGACGTTTCGCCCCGAAACGTCATTCTTGGAGTGTGAAGATATCTGCAAGATTCTCTATATCTGCACCTGGACGTTCGATGGAAGTAGCACTCCACAGTCTTCATTTTGGGTCGAGGAAGATGGTTGGAGCACACCAGAATGTTGATGCCGCTGGATCTGAATATTGTCTCCAACATGCTTCTTATAACTCTCCAGTCCAGCCGATCAAGCCCACAGGCCAATTTTGGGATTGCCAGGTCTACAATATTCTGATCCAGCATCGTGTCTCTCAATCTCGTAAGGCTCTTCCAAACATCTTCATAAGACGGCTTATCACGAGAACGCTTCTTGGTAACCAGATAGTAGATGTTTCTCTGGCCTTTCCTCAGCTCTAACACCCCTCCAACTTCCGGGTTCTGTTCTCTCAGTTCCTGGATTCGACCGAACTTTTTGGAGAAAACTACTGCAATGCCTCTGGACATTTGAAGATCTTCTGCCACACAGTGAGCTAACGCGTAATTGGCAGGCACCTTGAAAAGATCTCGTGACTCCTCTCGGGTTACCCCATATTGAACTTTCTGTCCGTTCGAGTACAGGGACATGAACCTCTGAAACGTCATTTCGTCCTCCGGTGATCTAACGGTGCGGACTTGATCGTGGTTTCCGGCGTAAGGGGACAACCTATTGAAGTGGACTACCCTAGGTTTTCCTCGTGGTGGCTTATATATGCGGTAGACGAGGTCGTTTATCCTTTTCATGATCTTTTATGGACCTTCCCACGAGTTCCGAAGTTTCGGTGATAGTCCACGGCGACGTTTAGGGTTGTATAGCCAGACAAGGTCACCTGTTTGATATCCACCAGCATCCACCTTGATGTCGTAGGTCTCCTTCATTCTGTCGCTGGCACTCTGGATGTTCAAACGGACCCGTTCATGGATGTCGTCCATTCTCTGTCGCAGTTTGCTGACGTAGTCATCTCCCGCAGTGTCTTGTCCTGGTGGCGTCCCAAACTTCAGGTCACATGGAAGTCGCAGCTCTCGGCCCATAATAACACTTGCAGGGGTTTGGCCGGTTGACTCATGAACTGCGGAACGATACGCCATCAGGAACAGATGGAGGTACTGGTCCCAATCCTTCTGTGGTCAAAGACTACCTTGGACAGGTGGCGGTTTATCGTCTTATTCATCCGCTCCACCATTCCATCGGACTGCGGATGTAGAGCTGTGGTCCTCGTTTTCCGGATGTTCATCATCTGACACATCTCCTGGAACAGGTTTGACTCGAAATTCCTGCCTTGATCTGAATGCAGTTCTAACGGGACACCGAATCGACAAATCCACTCCTTCACCAAGACGTCGGCAACGGTGATGGCTTCTTGGTTGGGCAGGGCATAGGCTTCGGCCCACTTGCTGAAGTAATCCATCGCCACAAGGATGTACTTGTTCCCGTGTTCAGATTGTGGGAACGGGCCAGCGATGTCAATGGCGATCCTTTCGAAAGGGCTGCCCACATTGTACTGGCGCATCGGGGCCTTAGGTCTTGTTCGAGGCCCATTACTGGCAGCGCATACAGCACATTTTCTGCACCAGTCCTTGACGTCAGCTTGACAATTGGCCCAGTAGAACTGTTGCCTAACTTTCTGGAGGGTCTTCGTCACTCCCAGATGTCCTCCGGTGACCCCATCATGGATTTCTCGGAGCACTTCCTGTCTTCTGCTCCTGGGAACTACTACCTGACGTCTTTCTTTCCCGCCATCCTCCGACTCCAACACACGCTTCAAGACTCCATTGTCTAAGGTGAAAGAGTTCCATTGGTCCCAGTAAGTTTTAACGACTGGAGAACAACTGGCTCACTCTTCGCTCACTCTTCTTCCAGCCGATGACTAAACCAAGATCCGGATCTTTCTCTTGGTCTTTTTGAATCTTGTGGTCATTCCAGTTATCATCGACCGCCGAGGTTCTGCAGAGTGTCGACTCCCTCTCCTCTGCTCGTCGGCAGTGCGAACAGTCGTCTGGGCATGGTCTTCGCGATAGGGCATCCGCATTCTTATGGCTAGTCCCCGCCCGATGTTCGATCTCAAAGTCGAATTCTTGGAGCCTCTTGATCCAACGTGCCACTTGACCCTCGGGATTCTTGAATTGTAGGAGCCATTTGAGAGCTACATGATCAGTTCTCAGTAGGAATCTTCTCCCATACACGTACTTGTAGAAGTGTTCAACTCCCTTGACAACAGCCACCAGCTCCTGCCTAGTGACACAGTAGTTCCGCTCCGGTTTACTGAGAGTCTTGCTGAAGTAACCGATGACCTTCTCTTGTCCTTCTTGGATCTGAGACAGGACAGCTCCAAGTCCCACGTTACTTGCGTCGGTGTTCAAAATGAATTTCCCGTCCGGAAGGGGGTAGTTCAGGATTGGTGCGTTGATCAAAGCTCCTTTCAACTTCCTGAACGAATCTTGGCATTCATCTGACCACTGGAACTTTGTTTGTCCTTCCGTGAGCCTGGTCAGTGGTTTTGCGATGTTAGCAAATCCCAGCACATATCGGCGATAGTAAGTGCACAAGCCAAGAGCCAGTTCTACCTGCCAGTATCCGCTCTTCAAATCTAAGGTCGAGAAAATCGTAGATCCAGCCAGCGTGTCTAGCGTGTCGTCTATCCTTGGGAGAGGGTAGCTGTCCTTTTTCGTCACGTTGTTTAGTTGACGGTAGTCTACGCAAAACCGTGTTGATCCATCTTTCTTCTTCACCAACACGACTGGAGAGGACCAGGGACTGTCGGATGGCTCGATGACTCCGTCTTTCTCCATGTCGCAGACTATTTTGTCAGCCTCCTCCTTTTTGGCGAGAGGAAGTCTTCTGGCTGATTGCCTGATTGGTCGGGCATTTCCAGTATCTATCTTGTGCTGAACCACCTTTGTTCTACCGCCTCTGCCTACTCCGGTATCGAAGATGTCCTGATACTTCCTGACTAGTTCTCATCATCATCCTCGATATCCGCTACAAGAGCCCGATGTTTCACTTTAGTGCTGCCCAAAGTCAGTTCAATTGGAAGTTCACCATACACAGTTGCCGGCTCTCCAGTTGCTGTGCGTAGCTTCCAATTCGACGATTCAATTCTTGCCGGTGTTTTGGCAAATGTAGGTCCAAGGATTGTCCTAGTCGCACCTGTATCAAGCAGCATGGTACGAGGTTCGTTGTTGATGAGACCGTCTACAAAAACACCTTTGTTCTGTCGTTGAAGGACAGCGACATATGCATTGTTATTTGGGGCTTGCTGGATACAGGCCGACGACTGCCCCTCCTCATCGACCTTCTTTAGTTTTCCTGTGTCGGTGTCGCTTCTTTAAAAGTTGGGCATTTGCTACGCACATGCCCAATTTTCCCGCAATTCCAGCACCTTATTTGTTTCCTTTCAGGCAGGACTTCCTTCATTAATTTTTTCATGACAGCCTCGATATTAGCGGGCTCCTGTGGCTGTGGGTCTTCCTCGATCATCCGGACTCTACTCTGGCTTTTGCAGGATTGCTTTGCTGCTTCGAATTCCAGAGCGCGTGCCAATGCATCCACGAGATGTGCGGGGCGAGCTAGTGTTAGGGCTTGCCGGGTTTCCTGGTCACGAAGTCCATCCAAAAATGCTTGGACCGCTTGTTGCTCCATTACATTTTCCGGTGTAGCTGGGTACGCAAGACGAACCAAGCGTGCAATATCTGCTTCAAATTCTTGCAACGACTCGCTTGATTTCTGGCATTGGTTTTTCAGCTGTGAGTGATATACGTGTTCAAGGTGGGCTTGGCCATAGCGAAGTTGCAAGTGTATTACCAGCTGTTCATAGTCTTCCTGTTGTGAGCGGTGAGCGTTTGTAAAATATTTGTTGCTTCGCCACGCAATGCCAGTGTCAATGCTAAAGCTTTTTCCCCAGCATTCCATCCATTTGCTTTGGCAGCAGCTTCGAATTGTCGGTGGTAGTTTGACCATGGAGTATTTCCGTCGAACTGAGGCGGTTTCAATGAGAGCTTTCCAGGTTCAGCACTGACCTTGAGATTTTTGATGTCCTTCTGAACTTCGTCCAAGTTCATACTCAGGTCCACCCTTGAGTTTTTGTTGTAAGTTTCTGGGGTGTGCGCAGAATCTATTCGATTTTCTAATTCACTGAATTTTTCCTTTATCCTGCCGATTTCTGTCTCGATGTCATCTTTGATTTTATCCACCTCTGTCTCAATGGCTCCTATTCTTCCTTCCAGTCGATTTGCCACACCACAAAGTTCTCTTCTTAGGCCTTCAGAGTTTTCTAGAAGCTTCACTTCTAGATTTTCAGAATTTTCTTTAAGATTTTCTTGAAGTTTCACTTCTAGACTTTTCAAATTTTCTAGAAGCTTTTCCTCCAGACTCTTTGAATTTTGTAGAAATTTATCTTCAAGACTCACCGAATTTTGTTGAAGTTCTTTCAGACTTACGGAATTTTGTTGAAGTTCCTCCTTCAAACTATTCGAATTGTCGAGAAAATTATCTTCCAAGGATTTTGTGGTCTCGTCGAGTTTATTCATTATGGAACTCAAATCAATTCCAGAAACTTCGAATAAGAATGTTTCGGGGTCTTCTCCTTCTTCAATCAGTCCATCTGCAAGTCTTTTCTGGAGTACGGCCTTCTTTCCAGTTGTTTCTAACTCACGCTCCTCTAACTCTTGCTTTAATTCACTAACTTTAAGGTCAACTAAGTGAACTCTTCTCGGAAACATTTTGTCTCTTATTGTCTTTGCCGAGATATCAGTCTATTATTTATTTCACACACAGTTTTCAGTTTATTGTCCCGCGAAGCGCAAAACTGTCCACTTTGCACTCAAATGTTCAACGGGTCACTAGCTGTCTATTAGGCGCGATAAACGTTTATCAGTTTTTAAACGGTGAACATAACACTTATTTATTTTAAACATCCGACTTCTGACAACAAATGTAGTAAAACTGCACTAAGTAATTTTCCTAATTTTTTTGAAACACTATTTACAACAATTATTCACTAAAACATTGACTTCAATAACTATTTCATTGATAACATTTCATAATCCTCAGAGCTAATCAATATCAGATTGAAATGCGTGACCAAACTCTTTTCGCCACTTATCACGTACAGATGCTGCCGTATCAAAATGTTTTGTTGGCTCCATCTCAGCTTGCCTTTTCAAACGATGGGCGGACTGATTTTTCTGTGTGATTTCGAAACGGAGTTTATCTGCATCCTCACACATTTTAATCAGTTCAGCCTTTGTTAATGCAATCTTTGCATCGAGCTCCTGAAGAGCCACCTCGTGCATGCTGCCACTTCGAACATCATCATCGCATTTGACGATGGTGGCTTTCGCTTTTATGATGCGGCATTTCGCTTTCTTCAGCATGTCCCCACAGCGCTGCAGTGGACCGAAAGAACGAAGCGAAACATCTTCCAAATCGCCCATCACATTCAAGAAGGTGTCATCTACCTTATTCTTATGAGGTTTCCGTACACCCTTCGTTGTTTTCTTAGGGTTAGAAGCAGTAGATGTACCCTTCCTCTTAGATGGTTTTGGTTTCGTATCCACACTAAGAGGAAAGAGAAATGGAGGGCATAAGGGTAGTGACAGTTGTGAAAGGGTTGGATCAACACTTTCTGAAAGTTCCGGTATATCTACCGTCTTCAGATAATCAAGGATGTTATAGTCATGGGATGACAAGTGATATACCGGAATATTTTCAAAACCAAACTCCATCATTTGTTGTTGGAATTCGTGACATTGTACCTTCTTCAAAAGAAACATTTGAAAGGGAAGTCATGATTATTTAACTCGGAGGGAATGTGTGATACCAATGGGATGTGGATAGGAATGGTACTGATGTTGATGCGACTTCACGCTTTATACGAACAAGCCGACTGGTACTTGCGCACATGAATATGACAACAATCTGCCGTAAGAGGAGAAGGGGTAAATATCCCTCCCAGGAGTTGACTCCACAAATTTCATAGTAATAAGAAGTGTTGAGAAGAGACAGTGTTCTTCCAACCGATGTCTTCTCCAGATGTGTATGTAGTTTCATGTCACCGACATAAACTTTGCCCAATTGACAATAAATATTGAAATCATTTTGTAACATAGAACAAAATAATCCGAGTGATTCATAGTTCTAATTCACATATATTCATAGTGAAAATTATCCACTGTAGATATGATTCCCAATGGAAGTGTGTCTTTTTTTTTGTAGACCTGAAAAGGGCTGTTTTGCTCCAAAGAGCCAAGAGGGTTTGGGTGAAGACTGATTAGCTTGAGTCTTCACCGACATTACCAACATTCCTAGCATAGAATGCCCTAGCCCGCTCCTTCGTGTCCGCCCACACGCGATTAAACTCTGTAGCATCTCCGATATAACTGTCATCATCGGACCCATGCTCTCCTGTTAAGTGCCGCGGAGGCGCTGTGGTATGTGGGATCTCCTGTGCTGTTGTTGAAGACATGTTGAGATGCTGAATGATACTTTGAGTAGGTTGTCATCGTATTTATAAGGATCGGAGTGGGGATGTGTAACATAGCTTAGTGGTAGTGGTCATTAGGTGCTTGCGCAGGATCTATTATAATTTTGGAGGATTTTGTGTTGCCTTCTATCATCTGCACCCGGCCTCCGTCCTTCTTCTTCCTGCTTTCGGCCTTCGGTCTCCGGCTTCCGGAGGATTGAAAAGTAGAAAATTGTAAAGTTATTATTCTACGGCCTTCGGCCTCAAAATTGAAAAAAAATTTCGACCTGTGAATTAAACCGCGAATTAAATCGTGGCCACGAATCAAACCCGCGAACGCAGCCGCGGCTCAATTCGCGGCCGCAAAAACCCCTATGTTCTACCACCCCATTATCATTTTTTTCTACACTGATGAACGTTTTTCTTTTTTTCCTACTCAATTCAATCTGACAACCTAACCTACATCCGAATGTCTTCCTCCAGTTAAGTGCGCATACGAGACATGGTGAGAAGACTGATGTTAAACTCCCTTCTAACACTTGATTTATACTAATTCATAAGATGAGTAATGGTGGGAATGAGGAAAAGTTTCCATCCTTTAATCCTAGGATTTTTAATCTATCGAGTGAAAGATCACTAAACATCTACAACTGTTCAAGTTATAGAAACTTTGTACATTTTCACCATTAAGTGGTGCTAATGCATGTTTGTGTTTTTTGTGTGGCCCTGAAAAGGGCCGATGGGGTGCTCGGGAGAGCTGGGTGTCATCCCGCATACTTATGCGGGACGACCACGGAAGGGAACTCAGATGACATAGATGACAAAGTCATCGTCATCATCCGATGACACCACGATGATAGTGTCATCGTCGGAGTCATCGTCTTCCAGGTGACGCTCCTCCGGGTGGTCATCCATGTCTACATCCTCGATGCCTAGGAATTCGACATCCTCTGCGTCATCTTCTAGGTGGTCATCCTCGACCACATCATCCTCGGAGATATCAGACTCATCTGACCATTCCTCCGGGTGCTCCCCTATTTCATCACCATATTCTGATGATAATGATGATGTTGAAGGGGACGGGAAATTCCATCTATCCATGGAGTCGCTGATCTCAGCCACCTGAATTGGCCCTCTGGGAACTCGATCATAATTCCTGTCATGATAGAGCATTTCGGTACGAATCTTTCGCAACGTCTCGGAGCTGAGGTGGAGTCTGGAAGTGGCATCTTAGAAGACTGATACTATAAAATCTGAGTTCGCATTGAATGTATACTAACTCATGAGATAGAAATGGTGGAAGAGGGGTTGTATGAGGTGGTGGGAGAGAAGGGTGGAGGTTATAGATGGTGGTAGTGGTAGAAATACTCAACATAATAATTTAATAATATAATTGAGATGATTTCCTGAATAATGTTTCAGAGTTGGAATTATATAGGTACTTATTGAATAACACAAGTATCAGAAAATACAATCAAGATTCAGTGAAGAGCAATGCCCCAAACATCGCATTGCACAGTGTGTACCAATCCAATAAATTAATGTACACTCCTTTTTTTCACTTTATCATTTTTTAATATTAATAACTAATTATAAATACAACTAACATTTAAATTAATTTTTGAAACACTTACAAATAACTAAGCCTATATAAAATACCTTACATCTACTTATTGTCTAGTCGTCGGAGGGCTGCCAACATCCTCTCCGTCGTAGCCGTCACACGCGCTCTGGCAGTTTCCAACCTGGTGACAATTTCGGCCTCCAGGATGGCTTCCTGCCGATCTCGCACCATCAGGTCGGCCAGCTGGCGGGCAATTTCTGCCCGCGCTAGTCGACTCCGCTGGCAGTCGCGCTCGGCCTCCTCTACCTCCCCCAGTAGCTGGTCCACGTCCGTCTCCAGCGTGGGAGCGATAGACTCCAAGGCGACGACGTGTGTGATCGGCTCCCTTGCCCTTGAAGGCCCAGCGACGGGATCCACGGTGGCAACTACCTCCACGATCGGGGCTGGTGAAAGGAAGGCGGGCGGTGGTGCAACTACATCAACGCTGATGACTTGCACTTTAGCAGGTGGTGGGAGAGGAGTCACAACAGGGACCGCAGCTTTTGAGGATGAGGGCCATCCTCCTTGGTAAGGGTTGGTTTTATCGCATTTCTTATGATATGCGGGAATAACACCAACCTTACGCCTACTGCTTTGTCGCAATTGTTTCTTCGATGACGATTTCAACGATCTCTCTATGGATTTCACCTTCTTTGACGATTTTCCTCGTTTGGGGGCAACATCGTCAACGGGATCGTCTTGTCGCTTTCGTACACCACCACCTTGCTCCTGTGAAGCCATCGGCGTCAGTGGCTCCGGGATATCCGCGTCCTGCCTGATCATCTCCATGACATCATTGAAGAAGGCATGTCCTGGTGGAGGTAGCGGAGATGGTCCTCGACATCTGACTCCTTCATCGACCCTAACATCAGTTAGGGCTGCTGCTACCATCAGAAAGTTTGCATCTGGTGTCGATGGATCCAATACTATACATTGAAAAAATAATTAAACAAATGCATGAATATAAGATTGTGTACTTACCAATGAAAATTGGATTCTGGATACTGATCAATTGAAGAATATTCAGAGGAAACTCTCCTTTTAAACAATTGCCCCACCTTCCACTCTACCTCTCATGCGCAATGGTTGAATTGCGCATGACACACCCCTGTCATGATCCCACCCAAATTAAATCCCGCCCTCCGTCATAACCCCACCCTCCGTCGTAACCCCGCCATCCGTCATAACCCCGCCCCTATTCCAACTCCGCTAAGTATTACAAAAGTCACCTTACAGTTGAAACAAAGGAGTTTGGCATGCATAACAATGGTGGGTTGAAGTATCAGCATACTTGACAGTTACATGCGAATGGTGATTATCATACAATCCACCATTGTCATTCATACCATAGTACCGTACATAACACATAAGGCAGACGAAGAATTGGCCTTCATCACCAGCATCAATTAAAACGAAGGCCAATGTGCAACAATACAAATTGGTTGCAAAATTGTTCAACGTCTCCGACATGTTGATTTGTATGGTACGACTTATGATGGAGTCGAAGCCGCTGACAGAATCCACCTGAACCCCTTCATCGACGTCATCTTCTGCATTGCCCTCGTCGACGGCCTCATCTTCAGCGGCATCTATCTCCAACGGGTCCTCCGGCTCCACCAGCTCCACCTTGTCCTCGAACACTAGCTGGTCCACCATTTCCTCCAGCTCATGGACCGCTGGTACGTCCACAAACTTCCACCTGTAGGTCGTCGTCCCAGTACTCCTCGAAGTTGTTAATGTCCATGTGGGACAAGCTGGCTAGGACTTCCATATAACTACCCATCACAATACAATACAATATACGAACTATGAAATTCGAATGAAATATTCAGTGACCAGTTCTTCTTTTATATGTTTCATTCAGAGTATGGGGGTTACCACCACCACAAAACTTCTGCAAAAGAGTAGAGAGCGCTCGAGTCTCCCAAGCAGTGTTAGCGAGAACATCAGTGTATGTGAATGTGTAAATAACATGATGGTATTGAAATAAAAATATCTTTAGTATGACTAAATTTATTCTATATATTTTTATGATAATACAAATTCATTTTTCAAACAGCTGGGTGTGGATCACTGCCTGGAGCCCAAAGTTTTGGTCTATGTGTGAGCCAAATATCAGAATGTTTCTTCTCCAATTCGAATAACCTCTGATGTTTCTTCTCCAATACAACTAACCTCTTCTCCAAATCGTCATATTTTTGCATCATTGCAGATGTAATATCCAATGCATTATCCGAATCCTTTTTCAGAATGTCGCATTTGTGATTGAGTTCACTTGTCAACTCTGTTATGTTTCGTGTCATTGTAGCTGTAGCATCCCAATTGATATCCACATCACTTTTTAGATTACTGTACTTGCGATCCAGATCATCTGTCACCTCCTCTATTTTTTCGTTAAAAGCTTGACGGGCATCAGGTACAATTTGAGCCGTTGTGGCAAGTATGGCAGCCTGCAAGGCTTTGAGGACAAGTGCCTTCGACTCATTGATTTGTTCATTGAGATATAACTGAGTTACACAATCTCTCTCATCTATCGGTTCACCAGCATTTTTCAGTCTTTTACCTTGCAAATCATTTTGGTCATCAGGTGAAAGCTTGAATCCTATACCTTGAGGACCCTGAGATCCTTGAAGAACTCGAACTTTAACAGTACCCCATTTTCGTCTATGACCAAATTTATCAATAGTTTTGGACATCTTTCTCCCACCTCGATATCTTTCATACTGATTATTTCAAAACAACCATTTCTATATATCTCAGAGTAGGTATTTTATTCACTTAAATGCAACAATAGGAAATCAGAATAACGTGTTCATTTAAAAATATATATATTTGGTAACAGGAAAACAAGACATTAACTAAAATTGACTAGTATAATTTGACTTATATATAATAAGCGTAATCACATCTAGAATACAAATAAATAATTATGGCGGTTGTGAATTTTCCATTTAGAATGATATTTCATTTGTTCAATTCAGCTGTTAATGAATGAAGTAATTGATCTAACGGACTCTCTTGAGAAAAAGATTGAATAATATTGGAAACCCAACGAATATTCTCTTCTGGGTAATTCTGGTAGAATTCTATATCACTATGACCACAAGGTGGCATTTTCTGCATAATGACGTTTAATACAACCATAGAAAAAGTTGTACAAGACTGTTTTGGATATTTCTATAATACAAAATCCCAAATATAGTGGTTTATTGCAACAAAATTTTCGTAAAATATTGAACAGCTTTTGAAATGTGGACGTGAAATCAGGGCGCTAGCACCCATTTTCCTCTCGATACTTTCCCAATGCGTAACCAGTCTAACATCAATTCTGTTATCAACGTTTTCCATTGTTTTCCCATAAACTGCATTGTTCATGAGTTTATAGAAATCTTTTTGTTAGATCGATTTCGCATTTCAGTATTCAAATCAATATAAGGTTTCATCCAACATTTGGAATTAATTTAAGAATTTTTGATTTGGAATTTGGGAGTATTGAACTTTCAACGAGAAAAGGGAAATCAGCATGTTTGTCATGTAATTCTTGGGGATAATGAACATCTACTTCAAGAACATAACCATATGGACTATCAGATGCTACACCCATTACGTCCAAATTGATAATTTCATTGGGTGTAAGCAAAATCGTTGGTGGGTAATGGTTGTGACATACTGTAACCATATAGGTTGGTGGCATCTGAATATGATATGAACGATGAAGGTTCATCGGGGTTATAATCGGGTAAAAATTTATTATTAGCTATATGCTTCCTTTCACTACACTGACTTATTCCACCACGTATTCCTTTCTTGAAAAAATGAATCATGTCAATGTCAGTCAATAATTCCAATTCAATATTTGTATACTTTAGCATTGCATCCCATGATAATCCGGGTGCTGTATAATACTGCGCCAGATCTAATTGGTATTTATCTAAACATATGTTTCTAAAGTTTTCAAATATTTCACATAATAGAGGCACATCGGACTTCAAATATAAATCCGAGTATTCCCCTAAACTCTGACACTCGAATAAATGCCAAACAAGTTTTGCTCTCATATAATCCTTATCTGATATATGCTCTTCAACAAAGTTATATGGAAAAACACCTTTCTTTCTCATCAAATTGAATTTGTCAATTTGTGGAAAATGTTTATGCATCTCAATACACTGATCGGATGTTAAGTTAGCACCTAAGTTCTGCAAAGAATCCGACATGAATTTGAAACTGTCTATAAATCTCATTTTCAAATAATTCTTTTTCTCTTCTCCATCTTTGTCAGTGTATGTGTGAGTGAATAGATGCTTGGTGAAAGATATATATTTTTCCTTAGTTTGTGGGATAACATCCACTTTGTCTTTGTTTCTGTACAGTTCTTTTATGGACAAATGACAATCATACCCACTAAGATTATGGAAAATTATTGGAACAAAATTTGGTAATTTGAAATTTAAATTACATACGGAATGAGCGGCAGGTGATCTTTCCATTGAGGTGGCAATGGTCTCTTACTTTCACATCACCACCCGTGAATGGTTTTCACATATTCCACAAAATTGTGCAGAAGAAAACTCTTCTTCTTCCGCGGAGGTTTGTGCAACCATAGGAATTGGATATCCCAGATGATTGTAATAAATATTTCTTAAATCATTTTCAAGCTTTGTGGCAAATTTCTCGGCTGCATCTCATCCCTAATATATGTATCAAAATTTGATAATTTGTCTTTATATGAACATTTTATCGAATAAGCAAATGAATAAGGTTCATGTTTGTATGTTTTATTCGAGTATGAGTGTTTAGGGTTGGGTTGACTAGTTTGAATGGGTTTGAGAACTGATTCAAAATCAGCATAAACTACAAATGGCACCTTCATTTGTCTCTCAAAATTTTCAAACATAAGTGAATTCCCCGGTATCATTTTACCATATTTGTTGATTCGGAAATTGACTGATGGTGTTGTAGTACTCAAATGATTACAGTCATGCAACTGATGACGTAATAGTAATCGCTCGTGAGAGAAATACAATAAACATCCATCACAAAAATATTTTTTATGTTCATGCGCAGATAGTTGACTTGAAACTAATCTAGAAAGGTCTTTAATCCAACAATAATGACTATTGCCAGAATCATCTGTTATAAGTAGCAAATTAACATGTCTTCTTAGTCTTCTCTGTGAGTAATGCAACGGATCAACCACTTCATATTTCATTTTACCCTTATCAAGTTTCGACTCTAATCCATATACATTAATCGAAATATCAATCATGTCCTCAAACTTTTTTATAGCTTGAAGTTTAACTGGAAAATCCATACCTGTTACATTCAAAACATCGGAATAGTGGGGATATGAGGAAACTTCCGACACCCTACCATTCGCAGGAAACAAAGCAGATGTGATGGCCCATGCAAAACAGTGTTGATCCTCATTGCGAATATTCACAACGCCTTTTCTTGTCTCAATGAACTCAGGCAGCTTCACATATGAACATCCGCTGAGTGGATTATACTTGTTGATGTTCACTTCGGGGAACATAACTTTTTCACAGCTCCATCCTGAAACATAAAAACTATTTAATATTTGTGTAAATAGAATTTAAACTTTAAACATACCTGAATCACGTTCTTCAAATTCCGTAGTCTGAGCAATGATGACATCACGGAATCCATCGAATAATGCACCCAAATCCGTAGACTGGTCCACAATTTTATTTTGTGAGTTAAATGACTTGATATCAATCAAATCCCGTGTTTGGACAATGTAGCTGTCAAATACCTCCATATTCGCTTTGAATATGTTGTGAACCTTTATTGCCTCTTCAAATAATCCAATAACTTTCTCTCTGATCTCATTGAAGAACGACATATAGTCAGTGTACACATTCGGACTTTCCACTCGATAGCTTACAATTCTACACTTGAAAGCATTCCTTATAATTTGTATGCCATCACTAACTTGGACACATGCATTGTTCTTGTGCTGGATAGTTCTTTTACGAGAACTAACTTGGGATGCAGGGATTGTCACATTACAACAATTGCATGTGTACATTGGTGTCGATGCAGCAGCATCTAACTTAATCCTTTTCACAGAAGGCCCACCTTGGCAACTCTGAAGTTGATGACGATGGAGATTATCACTACGAGTAAAAGATTTACCACAGTCACAGGAATACATTTTCTCGATGTGTTCTCAGCACAAAACTCAATGAGATACTGATTTAACCATTCCCACCTCCTTTAAATATAATTTCAATGAGTGGGGAAGAGGATGAACAAATTCTATCTGCTTCGACTATTCATGCAACGTCACAAAGCCCCCACCATGCACACTTCTAATCTAACACTCTATCGATACATACAAGATGAAGAGTGAACAGTAGTCGTTACATAACTGCATCGTATGGATGTGTGACGTCAGCGGACCATTCCCACTATAGCGAGAGTCGAGCGAGGGTTGCTTCTGATACTTATGACTGCATCGTGTTCGGATGCGCTCCTCATAGTTGGATGACGTCACACACGTTTCCTCCCACCACCACTGCAAGGTATACACTGGCGGAGAGAAATCAGGGTTCACATATCTGACTGGATCTCCGTGGTGTGCGGACGTGTGCCTTCTCTAGATTTTTATGTGTTAGTACACATGAAAGTCATACATAGTAGCAAGTGTACACATGAATGTTTTTAGTCTTGGATGTAAAAAAAAATATAAGTACGTGGAAAAAGTACTTGTCCGTGTATGAAAAAAAATCTCTGTCACCAAAATGTCATCTCAAGGTCAAACAGAAACCTTGAACACCTCATCAAAACCTACATCAAGGTCAAAAAATAACAAACTTTGAAAATCGTTTCAAGGACATCCCAAGAGCATAGACCCACACAGGCACCTATGCACCAAGGTCATCCCTGAAGGTCACCCCTGAAGGTCACCCCAACTAAGAACCATAATTCCCGAATCAGCAAGTAAACATCTGACCTTTTCCATGATCGTGCGATTTAAACGCTCCTCTTTTCCATTTTGTTCCGGCGTGTGAGGAACGGAGGTGTGGTGTTCAATACCTGCAGCACCAAGGAAATCTTCCATTTGATTGGAACAAAATTCTCCTCCATTGTCTGTTCTAAGCATTTTTATCTTCAGACTATGTAGTTTGATTTTCTACAAACTTCTTAAAATTCACAAATATATCAAAATCCTGACTCTTTTTTACCAAAAAATAACAAAACGACATGTGACTGTAGTCATCTAAGAAGGTGAGCATATATGTACTGGGACCCCGCTAGTGATTTATCCAGTGGTCTAACTAAATCAAAATGGACTACACCTTTTTCATTTGTAATTCAGAAAGTATAATATGTTTTTCAGAATAAAGTATAATTTGTAATTCAGAATAATAAATTGTAATTCAGAAAACCTTAAATGAAAATCAGATTGGGGAAATGAAATTCAGAAACTGTAACTTGTAATTCAGATTAGTGAATGTGTGATTTGTAATTCAGATTATTGAATTGATAAACAGAAAGTCTTGTAATTCAGAAAGCGTAAGTTGTTATTCAGCGACTACCAGCTGTAGTTTATTTTCCTCCCATTTCCTATTCTTACTTATCAAGTCCTTGACGAGCATAGAATGAATGAATGGTTTCCGCACGAGCTTTGGTTCACCTCCGTGGAGGCGGTTTCTGTGGACGTTTCGCTCACAACTGCGGTGAGCATCTTCAGCGTGGATTTTGTCGTATACTGATGAGTATTATGTCGCTCTTCGAGAAGACAAAATTCAGGCTGATGCTCACCGCAGTTGTGAACGAAACGTCCATAGAAACCGCCTCCACGGAGGTGAACCGACCACGGCCCCAAAGCCCGGAAACCATACTCCTTGACGGTTTCTGAATTTACAACTAATGGTTTCTGAATTACAACCGACGCTTTCTGAATAACAATTCACTAATCTGAAATTGAAGTTATCCTTTCTGAAATCCAATTTACTAATCTGAATTACATGTTACGGTTTCTGAAATCCAATTAACAATTATGAATTACATGTCATATTTTCTGACTTACATTTTACTATAATCTGAACTTCGTTACACTTTCTGAATTACATTTGAAAAAAGTGTAGTTTCATGTCTGGTGCATGGATGTTTCAGTCAAGGAAAATGGCAAATGATGACTTTTACTGGCAGCAAAAATTTCACAAATTCTTTCGGAAATTTATTGGAAAAATCAATTCCGTGAACTAAACCGTTTTTCATCTTCGTTAGATTGGATAAATTTACATGCGCCATATACTCGTGCACCATCAGAATCAAAGACAACTGTATTACCCATTACCCTTCTTCACAATCTGACTGACTGATGAAAGAAGATTCACACGTAAACCGGGTACATAATAAAGATTTCAAACATTAACATCTGAAGTATTGCCATTAACTGTGACAGAGCTTTATATCACCAAAATACTACTCGTATTCATAATATCCTGACTGTGCGAGTGTGCGCGATATTTTCAATAATTTTTGTCAAGATAGTTTAATTGACAAACGCGTTTTTGTCCTTTGTCAAATATGAGTGGAAAGAGCTGTAAAGAAGGCTTGTTCCTTGTTATCAATGTTGGCATTTATAGAAAACTGTTTCTTTTCACTACGAAGGGAACTTTTGGCAAAATTTCCGTATCTATTACATTCGTCGCAACGGAGGTCCTTTAGATTTGAGACTGGTACTGTCGTTGTCAAAACCGTAATTATTCTTCTTGAACTGTTTTTCAAGCTGAATTTACCGGAACTGTTCTTTAAATTGGAATGTATCGATTTTGGAAACCATACATAGCCTCAACTTCATGTCCATCTCCTCTTTTTATCGAGACATCCTGAAGAAGTTTAGATTTGATCGCATCGCCGGTAATTTCAATACCAGAGGACTCTATCGCCATGATCATAGGCTGAAAATTATCGGGAAGACTGGCTAATAAAATAGTGCCTACCCACTCATCAGAAACTTTCAAACCAATGTTTGTGAGTTTGTGAGTTTATATAGGCGGTCGTGATAATACTATTCACGAAATCCTCAACTGAGTCACAATTTTCGAGCCTATACTCATAATCAAAGATCTCAATAAAATCAACCCTTCTAATGAGCCCTGAATCCTGGAAGGCAGATTCCATCGTGTTCCATGCTTCCTTTGCAGTCTTTGTTGATTGTTAATTAACGTAATTTACTTGATCAACCAGAAGAATAATTTTTGCTCTTGCCTCAACACCTTTCTTACAAGGATCGGATTTACAGTCACCAGAAACGCAGTCCCAAAGATCTAGGTCAAGAAGATGGGCCTGTACTGCAAATTTCCAAGCGACGTAGTTCTCGCGCTCCTTCAGTTTTTCAATCAGCGGGATCTGCTCAATATTCACAAACACGAATACGGCTCAAGCAGAAGGTCCTGGGCTCATAACCTGTAGTAATTCTGTATTTATGGGTGAGGTGAATTGGGAAAGACTGACATGAACTTGACAACGTACTATCCTCATATATTTCCTATCTGCACAGTGTTTATGTATATAAATAATATAAACAAATATAATAGTTCAACAAAAATACCATAACTTCTCTAGCTCTATTTGGAAATGAAATGATTTATTTTAATTTTTACATTGTCATTAATGTTTTGAAATTGAGAATTGTCATGACTTATTTTAATGGTTGGATGGAAGAGCAAGCTCTGCAATGATTATTCATGTGCGGAGATTGAATCCTCTGCGTTTTGTTAGGTTAGGTACCTGTACCCTAGCAAAAAAAGAATTTTGAATTTTTTTATTTTTGTTTTTATCCTTCAGGAATATCCCAGTCAGGCATTGTCTCCCAATAACCACTCCCCTCGCCATGGAGTGTGTGACTATTGGGTCCGGAGAATCATGTACCCTGAGCAGGCAGATTGAACAGAATGATTTGGGTAAAGTCTATACGGAGTTTAACGAGTAGATCTTTAGTCCGTTTTTCCTCCTCTTTTCGGACGATGGAAGCTTTTTTTTTCCTTAAGGGGTATCCCAGTCAGGCCCTGTCTCCGGAGCTCCGATACAACCGCTGGTGTGTCATATTAATCCCTGTAAACACTCCCCACTTCCGGGGGTAAGTGATTACTGGGTCCAAGAATCATGTGCCCTGAGTAACCGAAGTGAGCCAAGAATTACGGACTTCTGCATTCTTCCGGCTAGGTTTTCTGTCGCATCACGGCAAGCCGGTATGATTTTCAGATTCGAGAGCAGTGTGTCCATCCAAGTACCCCTATGATCAGAACCACCATTTTGACAGCATTTTTTTCCGATAAGGAATGTACCAGTCAGACCCTGTCTCCGGAGCTTCGATACATTAACCCCAGTAAACACTCCCCGCACGTACGTGAGGTGAGTGATTATTGAGTCATGTGCCCTGATAAGGCGGAGTGAACCAAGAATTACGGCCTCCTGCATCCTACCAGCTGAGTTTTCTGCCGCATCATGGCAAGCCGGTATGATTTTCAAGTTTGAGAGCAGTGTATTCATCATTCCACCAAGGACCCCTATTATCAGAACCACCATCTTGACAGAATGGTTTGGGTATGGTCTCAGCTGCCACACACGACACGCTCTGCGGTATCTAGTGTCAAGGACCTCTTATACCCATCACGCAACTACGGCAGACGAGGGTGATGAAGACACCGTCCTGGCAGGTCATCATGCATCCCTCAGTTTCCGACTTCAGCCCACTGAGAAATGCAAAGGTCAGCAGGGAGATTCTATTTGACGACCGTCGATTATCATACGATACGATGATAAACTCGATATGAAATTTCTTTCTCATTCCATTTCACATCGAGTATCATTTCGGAAATCGTCGGGTTTTTGGTGGAATCCGTAGCTTTCCGTAGTTCTCGTAGTATTATTAGAGGTTATGTTGATGTTTATGATATATAAATATCAATAACTAATATCAATAATATTTGTTTTCTGGTTTATAGACATGCATTTATGCAACAAAATTGAAATGTTACCGATTGTTAGGAATCGCATTGTTCTAAATGAAGACCAGCAAAGAAATTTAAAACTAATTCTTCGACGACAAGAGTTGAGACACTCAAATACTCCTTTTTCATTATCAGAAAAAATATTTATCGAATTATTCAGATTAAACAAGAGATTAGCTTTTATTATTTTCACGACAATTAGACCCTGAAAATCGCCCTGTGGCCATATTACTATGCTCTTCAAGAAATGATATCAATATTTCCCAATAGGGAAAAGACATGGCCCTTTGGGTATTTTATTAACTGTCGCAAAACTGTAAACCAAGAACCATGTCAGAAACTTTAACTTGGCCGCGCTCTGTCAAAAAGTCGAAAAACACATCAATAAAATGAAATGACATGATAAAAAAAGGATAGATTGACAATTCGACTCCTCTGGAGCTATCGTGTATTCTAATCGAGTTTATACGACGTAATTGAGAAACAGAATACCAGTTATCGAATCAAAATAACGGATTCGACTCGATTCGTGAAATAGAATCTCATTGCAGGTTTCTAGATAAAGCCAAGGTCTTCTATATGTTCTTGAAGAAGACCCCATGCATTGGCTTATCCTTATGTAGCTGCAGAAGACTCTTGCACTCTCCGTAGCTTTAACGTGGGCTTTATGCTGAACGGGTTCCAACTCGGTTACAGAGTTTAGGTTGATTCGTTCAGTGTCAAATACGAGATCGAGTTCATCGGCTGTACGGGTTGCTGCCTTGAAAAGATGTACTCCAATCCCTGCTTTTTCATGATCGCATACCAAGCAGAGATAAGGGGATCTGAACTCCTGGTGACTTTACCGACTCCATCCAGCACCATTCTGTTGTGTAGACACTCCAAACTCAAAAGTCCACAGCATCCCCGTTGTCTGGAGAAGTATAACCATGAAACTGACGATTTAGTTCATACCCCCGCGAATTTCGCAATTTTTCTGCGAATAAAATGGCTCCCAGACATTCCGGAACAATCGTTGATGCAGAACCATATGTCGGCAGCCATTTAATTCGCAGAAAAATCGCGAAGTTCGAGAGGGTATGAACTAGACTTTAGTATGCAAACTCCTAAGGAGATGCATAATTTTGCGAGTTTTAACATCGAGTTGTCGCAGCTCTTCCTGAGTTCATTTCATTACTCCATAGAAATAAAGTAGAATCGGAACGACAAGCATATTAGTTGCAGCAACTTTGTTCGTCTCCGACAGTTCTGATGACGAGATCTGTCGAAGTTTATGCTGATACTTGCCGCGGAGAGTTTTTGACAGTTGTTACCTCTTGTGTGTGGCGCTGTTCCACCCCTAGGTCTCTCGATCCGGATTCCAGATGATGTAGGATGATTCCCTAAAGGACTGATGAAGATCCTTTTCTCCGGAGGCATAAAGTTTAAGGTCATCCATGTAAAACGGATAGGTGATCTCATGCCTCCGGTTGCTGGGGGTGCCACAGATGTATCCGCGAGTGTTTCCGTAGTGCAATGGACAATGGCAGTAGTGAGATTCAGAAGAGAAGAGGGCTGAGGAAGTCTCCCTAAAACACGCCCCTTCTAAAGATAACCTGCTCTGTTTGGACTCTGACTTGACCAGATGTTAAAGGTGAAAGCGAGTCCTCCAGAGCGGCATCAGATGTTCAATGCATCTCACTATTTGAAGCATCTTTGCAAATGCATGATGAGCTCATGCGATGTTGTATCATTGAAAGATTACACTTATACTGCACGAAGTCTTGCGTGATACATCTGTGTCGATCAGCAGGTTCTTCTTGCAGCCAGCGACTCCCTTCTTTGACCCTCTTTGCTCATACATTCGTTCATACACCGGCTCAACTGCGGAGAGTATTCGCATGTATAAGATGCGGGTAAACATCTTATAACATGCGTTCAAGCAAGATGCGGGTAAACATAATATGCGTTCAAGCATGTTATCGGTATGTAGTTCTTCGGATCAGAAAAATCTCCGTTTTTGGGGATGAGCACGGTTCGCCTCACGACAAACCATCCGGAATGTGTTGCTCCCCATCTAGCCTTAAGAGTTAAAAACTCTTGCTAGATGGTGGTGGGTAGATGGAAAATTTCTCCACCATCAGAGCCTGGAGCAGCAAAATTCTTCGAGCCTTTTGGGCCCGTCGAACTTCTTCCGGGGTTATCGGATTGCGCAGTTCATTGAGCTCAGACTGACGAAGCCTCCTGCATAAAGTTCGAACTGCGCTATATAGGGCTGGATTATTGTTGAGTGGTTGCGGGAATTCATAAATGCTCTTCCAGAAGATTTCTACCCGATCAGCCGCCGGCGGGTTATCCACAACAAGTGGAGGCTCTTGGAACAGGTTAGAAGGTTTATCGCGATGCTTCTCGCCAGCCTCACTAGTGACTTTTTTACAGCCACCAGCATTAGTACCTTATAAAGACAGTGCTGTTTGGTGGTAAACAGCACGCCCTATTTTAGTGTTTGGTGAGGTCGTCTTAAATTTTCGGCAATTCGCCGCACTGCGTCCGTGAAGTGCCTATTGGCCGCCACACACTGGATACGGGACGCGTGTTGTCTCGCCGACTTGATCGTAGCTTCCATTTTGTGAATGCATCATGTCTGCCAATCAGAGGGGTGGTATCCCTCCTCTCCGCTTTGGGGCAGAATCTGAACATGTTGAATTTCCGCATCCCCCAGTGCCAGTTTTGTTGTGGCTTCAGGGGCTTGGTGTGATAAAGCGCCCTGCGGTTTGTTGATTTTTTAATCTATTGTAGTAAAACTGCACTAACTAATTTTCCTAATTTATTTAAAACACTATTTACAACAATTATTCACTAAAACATTTACTATTTGAATTTATTTCTACTGTGGCTATCTATCCGCGAACTCTGGAACTGTAACTAACTCTCTCTTCTGACTGTCCCGCTTATATACTCCCAAGCAGTTTCCATTCACGATTCTCGAATATTCAGGAGTATAGAACTTTTCGTCTAGATGGCTCTTCGAATAGTATCGAACAATCGATTATTCCAGCTTGTTCTCGGCGATGCGTACGCCAGAAGATATGCAGCTGTAGTTGAACGAGGGTGCATAATTAATAAGATCAGGGCCGGTCTCGGGGCCGGTCTCGAAATCGTTACATTGCCCCCTTCTTAAAGACGTTTCGCCCCGAAACGTCATTCTTGGAGTGTGAAGATATCTGCAAGATTCTCCATGTCTGCACCTGGACGTTCGATGGAAGTAGCACTCCACAGTCTTCATTTTGGGTCGAGGAAGATGGTTGGAGCACACCAGAATGTTGATGCCGCTGGATCTGAATATTGTCTCCAACATGCTTCTTATAACTCTCCAGTCCAGCCGATCAAGCCCACAGGCCAATTTTGGGATTGCCAGGTCTACAATATTCTGGTCCAGCATCGTGTCTCTCAATCTCGTGAGGCTCTTCCAAACATCTTCATAAGACGGCTTATCACGAGAACGCTTCTTGGTAACCAGATAGTAGATGTTTCTCTGGCCTTTCCTCAGCTGTAACACCCCTCCAACTTCCGGGTTCTGTTCTCTCAGTTCCTGGATTCGACCGAACTTCTTGGAGAAAACCACTGCAATGCCTCTGGACATTTGGAGATCTTCTGCCACACAGTGAGCTAACGCGTAATTGGCAGGCACCTTGAAAAGATCTCGTGACTCCTCTCGGGTTACCCCATATTGAACTTTCTGTCCGTTCGAGTACAGGGACATGAACCTCTGAAACGTCATTTCGTCCTCCGGTGATCTGACGGTGCGGACTTGATCGTGGTTTCCGGCGTAAGGGGACAACCTATTGAAGTGGACTACCCTAGGTTTTCCTCGTGGTGGCTTATATATGCGGTAGACGAGGTCGTTTATCCTTTTCATGATCTTATATGGACCTTCCCACGAGTTCCGAAGTTTCGGTGATAGTCCACGGCGACGTTTAGGGTTGTATAGCCAGACAAGGTCACCTGTTTGATATCCACCAGCATCCGCCTTGATGTCGTAGGTCTCCTTCATTCTGTCGCTGGCACTCTGGATGTTCAAACGGACCCGTTCATGGATGTCGTCCATTCTCTGTCGCAGTTTGCTGACGTAGTCATCTCCCGCAGTGTCTTGCCTTGGTGGCGTCCCAAACTTCAGGTCACATGGAAGTCGCAGCTCTCGGCCCATAATAACACTTGCAGGGGTTTGGCCGGTTGACTCATGAACTGCGGAACGATACGCCATCAGGAACAGATGGAGGTACTGGTCCCAATCCTTCTGGTGGTCAGAGACTACCTTGGACAGGTGGCGGTTTATCGTCTTATTCATCCGCTCCACCATTCCATCGGACTGCGGATGTAGAGCTGTGGTCCTCGTTTTCCGGATGTTCAGCATCTGACACATCTCCTGGAACAGGTTTGACTCGAAATTCCTGCCTTGATCCGAATGCAGTTCTAACGGGACACCGAATCGACAAATCCACTCCTTCACCAAGACGTCGGCAACGGTGATGGCTTCTTGGTTGGGCAGGGCATAGGCTTCGGCCCACTTGCTGAAGTAATCCATCGCCACAAGGATGTACTTGTTCCCGTGTTCAGATTGTGGGAACGGGCCAGCGATGTCAATGGCGATCCTTTCGAATGGGCTGCCCACATTGTACTGGCGCATCGGGGCCTTAGGTCTTGTTCGAGGCCCATTACTGGCAGCGCATACAGCACATTTTCTGCACCAGTCCTTGACGTCAGCTTGACAATTGGCCCAGTAGAACCGTTACCTAACTTTCTGGAGGGTCTTCGTCACTCCCAGATGTCCTCCGGTGACCCCATCATGGATTTCTCGGAGCACTTCCTGTCTTCTGCTCCTGGGAACTACTACCTGACGTCTTTCTTCCCCGCCATCCTCCGACTCCAACACACGCTTCAAGACTCCATTGTCTAAGGTGAAAGAGTTCCATTGGGCCCAGTAAGTTTTAACGACTGGAGAACAACTGGCTATTTCCTGCCACGACGGTCTTCGATCGCTCTTCTTCCAGCCGATGACTAAACCAAGATCTGGATCTTTCTCTTGGTCTTTCTGGATCTTGTGGTCATTCCAGTTATCATCGATCGCCGTGGTTCTGCAGAGTGTCGACTCCTTTTCCTCTGTTCGTCGGCAGTGCGAACAGTCGTCTGGACATGGTCTTCGCGATAGGGCATCCGCATTCTTATGGCTGGTCCCCGCCCGATGTTCGATCTCAAAGTCGAATTCCTGGAGCCTCTCAATCCAGCGTGCCACTTGACCCTCGGGATTCTTAAACTGTAGGAGCCATTTGAGAGCTGCATGGTCAGTTCTCAGTAGGAATCTTCGTCCATACACGTACTTGTAGAAGTGCTCAACTCCCTTGACAACAGCCAACAGTTCCCGCCTGGTGACACAGTAATTCCGCTCCGGTTTACTGAGGGTCTTGCTGAAGTAACCGATGACCTTCTCTTGTCCTTCTTGGATCTGAGACAGGACAGCTCCAAGTCCCACGTTACTGGCGTCCGTGTCCAGGATGAATTTCCCGTCTGGAAGGGGGTAGCTCAGGATTGGTGCGTTGATCAAAGCTCCTTTCAACTTCCTGAATGAATCTTGGCAGTCATCTTACCACTGGAACTTTGTTTGTCCTTCCGTGAGCCTGGTCAGTGGTTTTGCGATGTTAGCAAATCCCAGCACGTATCGGCGATAGTAAGTGCACAAGCCAAGAAAACTTCGAAGCTGGTGAATGTCTTTCGGAACGGGCCATTCCTTAACAGCTTTGATCTTCTGCTCATCTACTGCCACTCCTTTCCTAGAGACAACGTGGCCGAGATAACGTACTTCTTTTTGAAACAGATGACATTTCTTGGGGCTCAGTTTCAGTCCGGAGCTTCTTAGTCGCTGAAATACCTCTTCCAAGTTTTTTATATGGTCCTCGAATGATCTGCCAACCACAATAATGTCGTCGAGATACACCAGACACGTTTTCCATGATAGTCCTTTCAAAACCGTCTCCATCAATCTTTCGAACGTGGCTGGAGCATTGCAGAGGCCGAATGGCATAACTGTAAACTGCCATAATCCGGAGCCGATGGTAAAAGCTGTCTTTTCTCGATCTTCCTGGGCCAGTTCTACCTGCCAGTATCCGCTCTTCAAATCTAAGGTCGAGAAAATCGTAGATCCAGCCAGCGTGTCTAGCGTGTCGTCTATCCTTGGGAGAGGGTAGCTGTCCTTTTTCGTCACGTTGTTTAGTTGACGGTAGTCTACGCAAAACCGTGTTGATCCATCTTTCTTCTTCACCAACACGACTGGAGAGGACCAGGGACTGTCGGATGGCTCGATGACTCCGTCTTTCTCCATGTCGCAGACTATTTTGTCAGCCTCCTCCTTTTTGGCGAGAGGAAGTCTTCTGGCTGATTGCCTGATTGGTCGGGCATTTCCAATATCTATCTTGTGCTGAACCACCTTTGTTCTACCGCCTCTGCCTACTCCGGTATCGAAGATGTCCTGATACTTCCTGACTAGTTCTCTCAGTTTAGGCTTCTGTGCTGGCCCCATGTCCTTGGACGAGATAGCAACCAACTTCTCCAATTCTGCTGGCATGTTACTGGCTTGGCTAACAGTGCCACGTACACTCCTGATTACAGAGGAAATTGACGAGCAGTGCCCCAAAATCGTTCCCTTCTTCAAGGTCACCGGGTAATAATTGACATTCATTACCCTTACTGGCACAAATTTATCAGCACGCAACAAGGTTTTTCCTAGTGCAATTCCTCGTCCAATTTTCTCATCATGTAGCTTGGGCTCGAACATCACCACATTTCCACTGCTCGCACCTCCATCCAGGCGAGCCTCTAAAATGGTTTCAGCCCTCTCCGGTACGCTTACGTCTTCAGCCAGCAGAACTCGAACCATTTCTTCATTTCTCCCATGAAGTATCAGCTCTTCTCCGTTCACACGAAGGACGCCGTCTTTAAAATTCTGCTCGAATCCTCTGGAATTCATGATGTCCATTCCAATTATTACCTCGTCCTCGATATCCGCTACTAGAGCCCGGTGTTTCACTTTAGTGCTGCCCAAAGTCAGTTCAATTGGAAGTTCACCATACACAGTTGCCGGCTCTCCAGTTGCTGTGCGTAGCTTCCAATTCGACGATTCAATTCTTGCCGGTGTTTTGGCAAATGTAGGTCCAAGGATTGTCCTAGTCGCACCTGTATCAAGCAGCATGGTGCGAGGCTCGTTGTTGATGAGACCGTCCACAAAAACACCTTTGTTCTGTCGTTGAAGGACAGCGACATATGCTAGTTTGACCATGGAGTATTTCCGTCGAATTGAGGCGGTTTCAATGAGAGCTTTCCTGTTTCCGAACTGACCTTGAAATCTTTGATGTCTTTTTGAACTTCCTCCAAGTTGGTACTCAGATCCGGCATTGAATTTCTGTTGGAAATTTCTGGAATGTGCACAGAATCCATTCGCTTTTCTAGCTCACTAAATTTTTCCTTTATCTCATCGTGGAGCGTTTCCTTAATTTTTTTCATTTCTTCTTCCATTTCATCTTTGATTTTCTCCATCTCTGTTTCAACAGTTCCCATTCTTTCTTCCAACCGATTCGTCACACCACAAATTTCTTTTTTTAAGCCTTCAGAGTTTTCTAGAAGCTTCATTTCTAGATTTTGCGAATTTTCTTGAAGCTTTTCTTCTAGATTTTTCGAATTTTCTAGAAGTTCCTCTTTCAGACTGACAGAATTTTCTAGAAGCTTTTCCTCCAGACTCTTTGAATTTTGAAGAAATTTATCTTCCAGACTTACGGAATTCTGTAGAAGTTCCTCCTTCAAACTATTCGTAGTTTCCTCGAGTTTGTTCATTATAGCACTCATATCGATTCCAGAAACTTCGAACAAAAATGTTTCGGGGTCTTCTCCTTCTTCAATCAGTCCGTCTGCAAGTCTTTTCTGGAGTACGGCCTTCTTTCCAGTTGTTTCTAACTCACGCTCCTCTAACTCTAGCTTTAATTCACTAACTTTAAGGTCAACTAGGTGAACTCTTCTTGGAAACATTTTGTCTCTTATTGTCTTTACCGAGATATCAGTCTATTATTTATTTCATACACAGTTTTCAGTTTATTGTCCCGCGACGCGCAAAACTGTCCACTTTGCACTCAAATGTTCAACGGGTCACTCACTAACTGTCTATTAGGCGCGATAAACGTCTATCAGTTTTTCAACGGGACGAACACTTTAACACTTGTTTATTTTAAACATCCGACTTCTGACAACAAATGTAGTAAAACTGCACTAACTAATTTTCCTAATTTATTTAAAACACTATTTACAACAATTATTCACTAAAACATTTACTATTTGAATTTATTTCTACTGTGGCTATCTATCCGCGAACTCTGGAACTGTAACTAACTCTCTCTTCTGACTGTCCCGCTTATATACTCCCAAGCAGTTTCCATTCACGATTCTCGAATATTCAGGAGTATAGAACTTTTCGTCTAGATGGCTCTTCGAATAGTATCGAACAATCGATTATTCCAGCTTGTTCTCGGCGATGCGTACGCCAGAAGATATGCAGCTGTAGTTGAACGAGGGTGCATAATTAATAAGATCAGGGCCGGTCTCGGGGCCGGTCTCGAAATCGTTACACTATGTAATTGCCATATTTTGTATGACATACTTTGAAATATATTAACGTTATTTTTCAATTAAACAGTATTCACAAAAATTTAGTACCTTCCTTTATCATAACTCATCAGGATATGGGCCCAGGTTCACTTCTGTAATATAGTGAATCAATAAAGTTATCAAAATGGCAAACCAAGCAGTTTACAGTCTCGAAAAGTTGGAAGGCACAAAAAACTATGGAACCTGGAAGTATGCAATGAAAATGCTACTCATCAAGGACGAATTATGGCAAGCAGTTAATCCAGAAACAAATAAAGAAGTTGATCCTGAAACTGATCAACAAGCAGCAATAGTTCTCAACATCAGTCCAAATATCTACGTTCGCACGAAAAATGCGAATACGGCGATAGAAGCATAGACAAAACTAGAGAAAGCATTCGAAAGTACTGGACTTCGACGTCAAATCATATTAGATCGTCAACTATATTCAATCAGGTTGAATGATTTCACCAGAATGGAGGACTAAATCAATACCATGTTAAAAATTCAAACAGAACTGATAGCAGTCGGCAGAGAAGTCAGCGATGATTACATGGCTTTCAAGTTACTTGCAAATCTCACAGATTATTATGATTCATTAGTCATGACCATGGAAAATAGTTCACAAAAATTAGTTTTGGATTCTGTAATCGAGAACCTTTTACAAGAAGACAGGAGAGCTGAAAATACCATGAAAAATGATTCCGCTCTAGGAAGTAAACAAAATCATCACTTCAAGAAGCAAACGGGTCATAATTCAGAACAAGAGCCCAAAAGAGGAACAAGGTGTTACATTTATGGAAAATTCGGCCACATTGCAAAAATGTGTTATACAAAAAAGTTTCACTGCAAAGAATATTCTTCTCATTCAACGCCGTCATCAACAAAGCAAGAACCGAGATATGCATATGCAGCTCTGCTGTAGATAGCAAAATAAACCTAATTGATGAAAAATGGTACCTAGATTCCGGTGCAACTCGCCATATGAGTTCACAAAAAAATTGTTCGAGAACATTCATTCTACCACTGAAAGAGTCAATGTTGAAACTGTTGATGGAAATCTGATTTCATCAGAAGGCATTGGGGATATAACCTCATCAGTGAATATATACGGAAAATCTGAAGAAATTATATATCCCAAATTTGAAAATGAACCTTCTATCAATTTGTAAAATTGCTGATAGAGGTAATGAATTGATCTTCGATGGAAAGCAGTGTTCTATAAGAAATCAAAAAACCAAGCAACTGATTGGAACTGGCACAAGAAGAATGACTGGTTTATATACATTAGATGTATCAAGAGAAAAGGCGTATACATTACAAAAACCTTCAGTGACTATGACCTTTGGCATCAGCGACTCGGTCATATTAGCAAAAATGGACTTCAAATACTACTTCAACAAGGTTTAGTAGTCGAAATACCTCCTAACGTACCTTTCAAAGAGAAACACTGTGATAGCTGTATCATTGGTAAACACAGTAGAGCTGCATTTCCGCGGAAAAAAGAAAAAAGAGCTACTGAATAATTGGAACTAGTGCATTCTGATCTTTGCGGGTCCATGGACGTAGAGTCGATTGGGAAGGCCAGATATTTCCTAACATTTATAGACGACAAATCAAGAAAAACCTTTGTCTACTTTCTACGTCAAAAAAGTGAAAAGTCCTGGTTGAAAATGAAACGGGTAGGAAAATAAAGAAACTAAGAACTGAAAATGGTCCAGAGTATTTGAATAAACTAATGGAAGAATTTCTACAACAAAATAGTATTCGTCATCAGTTATCAGCACCATACACCCCTGAACAAAATGGTGTAGCTGAAAGGGCCAATCGAACCATAGTTGAAAGAGTGCGATGTTTACTTGATGGAGTAGGACAGCAAAATTTTTTTGGCCGAAGCAGTCAATACCACCGTTTATCTGAAGAATCGTTCTCCAACCAGTGCTTTAGTGAATTCAACTCCTGAAGAAGTTTGGTGTGGGAAAAACCAAACGTGAGTCATTTACGTGTTTTTGGTTGTATAAGGCTTATGTTCAAATCCCAGATGTGAAAAGAAAAAAGTTAGATTCCAAATCAGCTGAATGTATATTTCTTGGATATGAAGAAAGTACGAAAGCATACAGATTGTTCGACGACAATAGAAAGAAAATTGTGATATCCAGGAACATCATATTTATAGAAAATCAAACTTCATCATATAAAAACTCTATAACGGCGGCTAAAAATGAAAACGAACATGAAATTTTGATTGTCCATCAAATGAACAATGAAGAAATTATAAGAAAAAACTCTGATTCAAGATAAATTGAAATACGTGAAAGTGTATACATGTTGAAGCAGAACAGACAAATGATAATATTCCCAATGAATCAGACAGCGAAAGAAACAAAGATGAAGTGATTGAAAAAGAGCTGAAAAGAAATCGCAGCAAACCAACTTACCTGCAAGATTATCTTTGTTACGCTAATTCACCTAATCATCGCATTCATTCTGAACCGACGACATTGACAAAAGCTTTGAACGGAAGTAGTTCTCACAAATGGAAAGAAGCTATAGTCGAGGAGCTGAGGTCACATCAGAGCATATTTTAAGAAAGTTTGACTGGGCGGCACTACAGCTCGTAGAATTTCTCAAACGTTTTTTTTTTACTCACAGCGGTATGACAATACAACCAAGGAAAGGGTAACAAAAAATAAAAATAAATCCTTTTCAAGAACATAATATTGATAAAATAATTTCTAAATAATGATAACAAAATAAAGAATATATATAAAAAATCATCCTATACTCTTTCGTGTCAACCAACACTTTTGTCGACTTGTCTAAACATACAGAACAGTAATTTTCACACTACGGCCGACTTTGTTGTTCAGTGGGTCTAGTGCCATCTAGTAGTGAGAAGGAGAAGCAACAAGTTTAATTGAAGCGAGGATTTTTTACCAGCAACAAATATGTCGACATAGGTTGTTCCCGAGCATACCCCTAGGTTGCTCCTTTATGGTTATTCTAACCACGCCTATGTCGCTTATTGTTAACTACCGTCACCGTCATCCATCATATTATTCCCCAGGATCCATTTTTTTTTCAAAGTATGGATATGGAACAATGAAACTGCCGACGGCACAACCACCTTCCACTAGGCGGCACAAACAGGCCACTAGGCGGCACTAATGCCGCCTACTCTATATGTTATTTTATGCTCTGGGTCACATGAAATTACCAACACATGGAATTCGTTGTGAAAGACATACCAAATGGCCCAAAAGCAAGTGGGTCTTCAAGCTAAAGAAAGGGGCAGATGGTCAAATCGAAAAATACAAGGCAAGACTTGTAGCTAAAGGATTTTCTCAAGAAGAAGGGATAGATTATGCGGAAACTTCCTCACCAGTTGTTCGACAATCTACTCTGAAAGCCCTCATAACTTTAGCTGCTGAATCGAATTTGGAGATGGAATTGATGAACGTTGTGACAGCTTATTTAAACTCTGAACTGTCAGAAGAGATTGATATGGAGTTGCCAAAACCAGACAACTCAGTAAATTCGAGCATTATCTGTAAACTGAATAAGACAATCTATGGGTTGAAGCAGTCTGGAAGAGCTTGGAACAAAAAATTGCACAACGAACTGATGAAAAACGATTTGAATTAATCCAAAGTAGACCCCTGCCTATATTTTCGAATGACAAATGATAACATTCTGATTGTCACAGTTTATGTAGACGACATATTGATATTCGGAAATCATAAAAACACAATTGATGATTTCAAAAAGAACTTAAGTGCATTTTTGAAATGAAAGACTTCGGACCGGACCACCAATGTCTAGGAATAAGAATAAAAAGAGACAGATCTAAAGGTATGATAACTTTGGATCAAGAGAACTATATAGAAGCAATATTGAAGGAGTTCAACATGAGCAACTGCCATCCAGTTTCGATATACCGATGCTCAAAGACCAGAAACTAAAAGAAAAGAAAAGATGAAGAAAATAGAAATGAAATGAAAAATATACCATATAGAGAAGCTATTGGAAAACTCATATACCTTATGCAGTGGACCAGACCTGACATCAGTCACGCAGTTGATGTTCTAAGCACATTCAACAATGACCCTGGAAAAGCCCACTGGACTGCAGTAAAGAGGATTTTGCGATATCTCCGAGGTATATACCTACCAGTATAAATTGACTTTTGAATCTAGCAGTATGCATGAAATAACTGGGTATTGTGATTCAGACTGGGGAGGAGATTCAGATGATCGCAAATCATATGCTGGGTATGTGTTCAAGCTTGGAAAATCTTTGATTTCTTGGAATAGTAAGAAGCAACCAACAGTCGCTTTATCAACAACAGAGGCTGAGTACATGGCTCTGAGCCACGCAACTAAGGAAGCATTATGGCTACAACAGTTATTTCAAGAGGTAGGATTGAAAAATATCATATCCAGGCCAATAAATATTTTCTGCGACAACAAAGTAGCAAATTAATTGTCAAAAAATAATGAGTATCATGCAAGGAGCAAACACATTGATATTCGTCACCACTTTGTCCGAGATGCAGTGGAACATGGGAACATTTGCGTGAAACCAATTGGAACTGAGAACATGCTAGCGGATGTCCTGACTAAGACTACGTCTCATTCGAAGTTTAAATGGTGTATTGACAATTTTGGATGGATTTGAGATTTAAAATTTTCAGCAAAGATGCCAAGTAGGTGGGGTGTTGATATAATATATTCACCTTTATTTCATAAGCGCGATCTTGGCATCTTTGGAATAAATTCTAAAAACAGTAGAGTTCGTTGATTTTTTTATTTATGTAATTGCCATATTTTGTATGACATATTATACTTTGAAATATATTAACGTTATTTTTCAATTAAACAGTATTCACAAAAGTTTAGTACCTTCCTTCATCATAACTCATCATCAGTAGTCTTGAACTAATTTTTCCAATATCTTTCTGCTGGATTCTTACGAAAGGTTTATAATCAGAATGTATTGTTAGTTTATTTTGACCATAAACAAACTGATGAAAATTCAACAAGCAAAAACAAACAGCCAAATATTCTTTTTCGATTTGGGCAAACCAGGTCTCACTATCTGTCAAACTTCTTGAGCAAAAAGCAATTGGTTTTCCTTCCCCTGTAGTAAGCACCCCCCTATACCACCTTGACTGGCATCTTTGTATCACTATAAGACTTTTACTATTAAAACGTTTCAACATTGGAAGACTACCTCTATCACACTTTTCAATTTTTTAAGGGATTTCTCTTGTTCGCTTATCCAAACATATTCTACATTATTTTTGAATTTTCCTCAATGGCACTATATTTGCCAAATTTGGTATATACTTGACTAAATAATTCGCCATTTCAAGAATCCTCAAAAGTTCCTTTTTATTTTTTGGCGTTTCCAATGCCAAAATTGCCTCTATATAACTACTATTAGGTTTTACACCTTCCTTGGAATACATTTGACCTAAATACTTCACTTCATTCACTTTATTCCGTAATTTCTTTTCATTAAACTTACAATTATATTTCCTTGCCCTCTCTACTACACATTTTAAAATTTCATCATGCTCTTTTTCATCCACACCTGTCACAATTATATCATCAAAATAAATTTGTACATTTAAATTACCAAACATTTTCTCATTCATTCTTTGAAAAACTTCTGGGCTTGAAGCTAGACCAAACGGAAGTCGTTTGAACCTATATTTTCCGAAAGGTGTTATAAACGTGCAAATTCGGCTACTTTCTTTATCTAGAGGGATATGATAAAACCCATCTTTCATGTCTAAAACACTATAAAAATTGTTTTACCTTAAAGTTTTCTACCAATCTCCCCAGATGTGGGTATAGGATGCCTGTCTAAACACAAATTTTTGTTGAGATGTAAGGGACCCATACATACTCTCAAACTTCCTTCTGCTTTCTCCACACACACAATGTTATTCGCCAACTCTGAAGGTTCATCAGCTTTTTCTACAATATCTCTTTGTACCAAATTTTTTAAAGTTACTCTTAATTTTGATTTGACTGTCAGTAACCTTCTACAATTGCTTATGATTTGACAATAATTATTTTTTTAAATAATTTTGTATACAAAAGTAGTTTTACCTGTTTCTTCAAAGACATCCGCATTTGTTTTGACAAAGTTTATCTTATCATTTCTATTTAAGTTTAAATCTACCTTATCCGCTCTTTTTATTAAATTCAATCGCTTGCAAGCATTAATTCCAAATAATGGCTTGCCTTTGTTATTGACAACTACAAACTTTACATCGAATTCTTTGCCTTTTACTAAGCACTTTAAATTTATATGCCCTACCACATTCAGATTGTGATTACCATACGACATTAACGAGTAAGAAATTTTCTTTATTTCATGGTCTTTCCCCAATTTTCTTACACAATCAATCGGTAATATCACAATCGAATTTTATGTTAATAAATTCATTTGCAACTAATACTGTTTCGGATCACTCCTTTTCTATATCATTGTGATTCAATGAATTTATATTACTCACTTCACTATCATCAATCACCAGCTCACTATCGCTACCACCTCCTACCTCATGTACTTCTTGCCTTCTTCCATACTGCTCTCTGTATCTAGAAGCTCCTTAACGTTGTTGGTTCTTAAATCTTTGGCACACTACAGAAAAATGTCCAAAACCTTTGGAGCTGTTGCATTGTTTTCCAAATGCAAAACATTGTCCTCATGAATGATTTTTTCCACACTTAAAACAGTCAAAAGTAGTCTGATTTGTTAGTCTCCTCTCAGATTCTGATTTCTTGAAATTTCCATATTTCGTTTATTTGTAGCTCCTCTCACATTCACCACCGAATCAATTTCCTGTTTCTGAAGGCCTTTAGCCTGCAATTTTGTAGCCTCTGATGACCTACACATTTCTACTGCATCCTTCAGATCCAAATCTCTACTCAACAATTTTTCTTGAAGATTTAAGTTTCTAATTCCTCAATCCTGTTTTTTATAGGTTTTATAGGTGGTCGGTGGATCAGCGGTCCAATGCACAGGCCGTTCGAAACTCCAGCATAGCGATAGTCGGTTCGAATCCGATGTAGGTACGAGAATTTTTCTCAACTACTTTATATCGGATTCGATAGGCGGCCGCATGCCTTGTTGAAAAGCAAGTGTATTGTGAGTTGTCTAGATGCCAATCTCGTCTAGTGCTAACTTGGAGTGCACACCGACCACCCGAGGTGGTGCTGTAGGTTTTCCGGGTTTTCCTACAGTTGAAAAGTGAATACATCACCTGAAACATCAGTAAGTCGCCCCGGAGCGCCACGGCAAATAATAATAATAGCCGTCCTCTACCCGCACAGGCTATGCCTTTGGGTACACTCAACGAGTGTTTATGAGGGAGTATTATTATTATAAGAGATTCTTCTTGTGTCTCAAAATTGCAATATTTAGCCATAATTTTCAAATCCTTCAAAATATTATCAAAGCTTTCACCCTCTCCTTGGTTACGGGAAAAAAACTTGAACCTACTATAAGTTACATTACTTCTAGGTTTGCAATAATTATCAAAGGCCTCTACTACTTTATTTTAGATTTTCTTATCTGTGTTGGTGAGTTTAAATGTATTAAACACATCCATAGCTGCAGCTGTTAATAATAAAGCTATTTTCCTCTCATCCGATTTATCTTCTAGTCCTGTTACCAACAGGTACGTTTCAAATCTCTGTTTAAATTTTTCGTAATTAGTTGCCAATTGCTGGTCAAAAACCAATGATGGTGGGAATTTTATATCCATTTTGTTTGGAGAACTCGACCACGACCACTAGGTGTTCTAACCCCAACTTTATTTAACTTGCCAATTTTAACAAACAGGCCAATTTCTTGTGAAAAGCAGTTACTGCAATTTTCTAGATCCACTAATTCTCGTCAACATCTGACACCATGTTACATATGGTAATGTGTTTGTTCAGCGATATAATAATTAAACAACCTTCCTTACTAGAATATATTATATATATTTAATCCGGAAGTACGTTCAGTAATGTCTATGTGTAACAATATGATGATGATGTCTTCATCCAATGAAAGATTCGGATTTTAGAGAAGTTTTTCCTGGATTCGAACATTTTTGATTCACAAAAAAATCCTATCGCGGATCAAAACATCTTTTTCCTGAAATTCACAGGACCCTGCTAATGGATGTAAGGCTATTATGAACTGGTTTATATGTTCACCGGTGTGCTGATCCCTCTTGAAGAATTTGTAGTGCTCCTAGACTAGGTTTTTTTATGGTTTGCAGTATTTCTCAAATTTGTCTATGATCACAAACGATTTTGTTTTGTATTCTTTCTCGCTATTCTCGAAAATATTGAAGATTTCAAAGCCTTCATCGCCTAACAAATTCAACAGTAACTATGGCGATCTTCACTTCATCAGCTTTCTTACTTTTTCCACTTGCCATGGGATACAATTAAAATTTTTGTTTCCATACATTCCAATTTTTAGGTATCAACTCTGAAATTCAACGTGTTCCGGAGCTATGCTTTGATCACCCATAATATATTGCGTATTCAGTTTTGATATCCGATGTTCACTTGATCAATTGCAAATATTTCTGCGTAAATGGGAAAACTGATGTGAAATAAATTGAAGCACCTAACTACAAAGTAGTCGTTTGTTTGCGGAACCCAGAGATGGCACTGAATCCATACTTCAGTATTTGTCTCAGGGATTTCCAATTAGACAGAAAGGATTTATCAATTCAATTGGGTAGAACTAGCCTTCGCTGAAAATTGGCAAGGACCATGAATCCAGTGCGGAGGTGTTTCCCCAATTAAATCGAAAAATAATTTCAGCTTTGATATTTAAATTGCATTGCAATGTAGTTCTTGTAGAAAACTTTGCCAAGTATTGAACAGATATGCGGAAGATTGGATTACATAATCCACCATTTTTCATAATTCGTTTAATGGTCTTCCTTCATGTGGTGTCCCTCCTCTTCATGACCTGAACTATTTTCGGAAAGATGTCTTCTTGTAGCATCCTCAAATATCGAACTCCGTTCAAATTTTATCTCAATATGCCAGCCCAAACATTAACTTTTTGGATGTACTGAGTATGTGTTTCCCTGAACTCATGACGATTTTTCTAGAACTAAAGTATCTAAAGGATCCTCATAGCAGAGCTCTAACATTATGTACCGCCATTTCTTTTTTGGATAAATATTTTTGTTGTGAAGGGAATTCAAATACAATTTAAAAGATGTATCACTCGACCCTCATAGCCATCTAAAAAAAAATCAAAATGGCGGACCGACGTCATTTAAAAAAAGTTCATGGTAAAAAGCTCATGAACCAAAAAGAATTGAAAGAAAAAATCCAATCCGTTCAAAAGAACAGGGGTGGGATTACTTTATGATAGTTCCAACACTATGTACCGCCATTTTGTTTTGGATTATATATTTTTTTTAAATTATGCTGTCATATAGAGCATCGAAAGATGTTTCGAATGAGCTCGACCCCCCATTACATTTAAAAAATTATTTCAAAATGGCGGCTCCACGCCATTTTGAAAGATAGATTTTTTTTGTCGTCAAAAAGTAGCTAATGAACTGCCATTCCACCAAAAAAAAATTCATTCCAAAATTCCAATCCGTTCAAAAATTGACAGGGGGGGTTACTTTATGGACATACTGTATAACACTACTACAATGACTGCCAACTCATTCAATTCTTGAGAGCCCTGTGTAAATTAAAAATAAATGCCTCTATAACCATCCGACGACTGGTCAAGGTTTCTAGATCAAAAGAGTGGCTGGAGAAACCGTAGCTGTTCAGAGCATTTTTGGAGTGATATGTCCTCGCTCACTAGTGTTGGTCATTTTGAACGATTACTTTTTGTTTTCATTTTAAGGAAATTGCCAAAGCAATACTAAAAATCTTCAGCAGAATTCGGGCCATGTTACAAATCTATGTATTTTTCGAAATTACCTTTAAAAACATGAAGAAAATCACTTTTGAAACAAATATGAGTTGATATAAAATAGACAGACATTCATAATATAAACAAAGTATAAAAATACACTTCAACTTGCAGTTGCCTCTATATCTGAGGCTTGTTGTTCTGGCTCTTCATCATTGTAAATGTTCTCTGCCATCTGCCACACCTGCATAATATTATCCTCTGATACAGAGCAAATAACCCAGGGTTCATTAGGATTCCAGCTGAAGTCTGATATCTTAGCTGTATGTCCTCCGTGTATGAACAGCAGTTCAGGGGGACCATCTTCTGCATCCTCAGCACTCTGCTCCTCTCCAATCTTGCTCAAATCCCAAACATGTAATCGTCTGTCAGTACCAGATGACGCTAAAATAGTTTCGTTATGGGGCGACCACTGTACTTGGAAAATTTCATCCTTATGTGACTCAAAACTGTGTAACTTCAGTTTTAGATTTCTTAAGTCCCAGAGAGCAACTGTCTTATCAGCGCTTCCAGTTGCCAAAATGAATTCAGAGTAAGGATTGAAACTGAGACAATTCACCTCAGCTGTGTGTGCATCAACGGTGTGTGACGGTTTGCTGGTATTATTGCAACGAGTATCCCAAATCATAAGTTTCTGATCATCAGCTACAGATCCAAAAAGGCTTTCGTGTAGAAGGTGCCACGCTACGTCTTCAACAACAGCAGTATGTCCCGTGAACACAGTTTTAGCATCAATAACTCGGTGTTCCTTAGGCGTAGCATTAATATCCCACAGGCAAATTGTATGGTCATCGCTAGCGGACAGAAGGTAACCATTTAAATTGGGGTTCCATGACAGTCCATAACCTTCTTTTTGGTGACCACGCAAACGCAAGTCTGGGTGACACTCCCCACTGGGATCGGGTTTGCTGGGGTGTTTGGTGTAATCAAATACTAGTACATCACTGGATGGAGTCTTTGTGGCAATCACGCAAGGATTTTGAGGCATGTATCTTGCTCGGTTCACTTCACCCTCGTGGTTGATCTTTATCTCAATTTCGATTTTACCTAAAAAATAAAACTGGTAAATATGCTGTTTGTAAAAGTATAGAGTAAACTGGCAACATATCACATATCAACGATGCACACGAAGGTGGCTCGTTTTTAAACGATTCATCCTGTTTACTTCCAAAATTAACAAATATTTTTGGATAAGATTCGGGTACATTACGAAGTGGTTGATTACGGGGGAAAATTTCGGCATTAAATTTATTCGGCTGCCAACTTTCATACTCTTGCGAGCTACCTTGAAAATGCAAAAGACATTGTTTCCGTCCTTCTGGGCCGCAGTGGTCATGATGGTAGAGCGCTAGTCTATCAATCAGAGGGACGTGGGTTCGATTCCCAGCATGGTCACTGGTCTCGTGCTAGGAATCGCACGTTAAAAGGTTAATCCTTAGCTCTTACAAGTCTCGACTTCTGAGGGCTGTCGTTCGTAGGGGGATGACAGCTGGTTAACGAAAAAAATAATATTAAAAAACAACAATTTTTTTCATTCATTCATTCATTGTGGCTCCAGTGGAATCGCAGCCAAAAAGACTTATTCACCTTGATTAAAACGTGGTAGTACATCAGAAAGCTAACCAAAATAATTTTAATCATGTACTAATTAACATTTGAAAACGTCAGTACTGAATAATTGAATGCAATACACTAAAAAAAGTCTATTTGAAATAGACAATAGACAATTCTCACTAAACCAAAATTACATTTCAACCATGAAATAATTAACATTTGAAAACGTCAGTACTGAATTGAATGCAATACACTAAAAAAAATCTATTTAAAATAGACAATAGACAATTCTCACTCATACATAGAACTCGTCAAATTCAGTTCGCCGATTGAAATCACTCTCCAAGAGATCACGGTGGAATTGGAACATGTAGGGATGATATTTATTTAATTTCAACATCCACAGAAGAACAATATGTTCAGTTCCTTGTGGAGCAACTTGCCCTATAATTGCTATGTGGTAAGCCACGTGTTACACTGGTGAAACCCATTCATTTTCTGGAATGGTGTTACCCTATTAAAAAATAATCGAGAAATAAATGCGATGGTACATTTAATTTCGATTTGAGATGTAACAAATAATCTCGACAATTCCCATAAAGTGAAAAATATGTTATAAACGAAAACAACTACTTCGTTATTTATGGACACTAAATGTCATCTGACGTCCATCTGTGCAAAGTTCCTAACGGAAAGTATTAATTGAATATTACCCTTCATTTGTTTCGAAATGACCCCTTGCATCAATGCATTTTTCAAGGTTCTTACCACTCACCAGTGCAAGAATTGGTCAGACAACATTAGCGTTGTCTTATTCCATAAAACGAACGATTATACCCAAAAGTCTTAGTCTTTGCCTATGAAAAAAGCCGCGACTTAAATAAGCCAGTCACAGCGCCATTTGTGAGCCATGCAAGAAGCACTCCTGGGCAGAGAATGCATGCAACATATGTCGACAAACGAACAAAGTTCGAAAAGAATACATTAGAGAGCCTTGATTTAATGAAACAGATAATTTCTGTGAAATCGAAAAATCCATCTCCACACACATTCATATAAAGTGGAAAATATGAGGCAAACATATGACTGACAGAAAACAACTACTTCTTCCTTACGAATATTGAATTAACATAATTATAATAATAATAATTCTGATAATAGGGGTCCTTGGTGGAATGATGGACACACTGCTCCCAAACTTAAAAATCATACCGACTTGCCGTGATATGGCAGAAATCTTAGCCGGACGAATGCAGAAGGCCGTAATTCTTGGTTCACTCCGCCTGCTCAGGGCACATGATTCTCGGACTCTATAGTCACTTACCCCACGGCGCCGGCGTGGGGAGTGGTAATTGGGATAAATGATCCAGCGCGCCCTCCGGAAGTATCGGGGCTTCGGAGACAGGGCCTGTCTAGGACATTCCTAACGGATAATAATAATAATAGGGGTCCTTGGTGGAATGATGGACACACTGCTCTCAAACTTGAAAATCATACCGGCTTGCCATGATTTAAAAAATAATAATAATAATAATAGCAGGGAGGGCCAACCACCATCCAAGGCCTTGGTGAGTTGCGACACCACTTTCCTGAGCAACCGGTGCAAAACCGGACCGGCAACCATGGCGCACCCTGGAGGGAATGCTCATTCCCTCTGATGTCGGCCGTGGGTATACTAGGCTAACCTCCCAGTGTACCCGACTACTCGGTTCTAGACGAACGAGAAAGAGGCCCCCACAACCGGCCCCTTCGGATGAGGGGTCATAGGCAAGGTGGCGGCCCCAAAACGATGATCTGCCAAACAATGACAACGGACGCTTTGAGTGGACGGATGAACTAATGGACAGTCTTCTGCATTGCTATGAGAGCAGTGAGCCCGCCCGGAGAGGATACATGGCGAGAATGCATGCTCTGTGGTGTGCAACACACCCAGAGCATGCTGCCTTTTCCTCACAAAATCTAAGGGATTATGTATCCCACCTTCGGGTCTGAGGCTACGTAAGAGCCCCTCCTCAGCCTGTTAACGCAGTGGCAGAAGTGGCAGATATGCCACGTGTTGACCTGTCTGTAGAGGAGGCCCGCATCATACCACGATGTCCTCTCAGAAGAGGCTGACATCTGGCAGATCAACTCTGCCGTGTATGACGCCGCTCAGACCCTGTCCCAAGCGGAGAGGAGGGATACCACCCCTCTGATTGGGAGGCATGAGCAACGCATTCACAAGATGGAAGCTAAGATCAAGTCGGCGAGACAACACGCGTCTCGTATCCAGTGTGTGGCGGACTACGTGGCGGCCAATAGGCCCTTCATGCCCGCAGTGCGGCGAATTGCTGCAAATTTAAGACGAGCTCACCACACACTGAATCAAGGGGTACTGTTTACCATGAAACAGCACTGTCTTGATAGGATACGAATGCTGGTGGCTGCAAAAAAGTCACTGGTGAGGCGGGCGAGGAGCATCGCGGAAAACATGAGGTTCCGCGATAAACCTTCTCGCCTATTCCAAGAGCCTCCACGTGTTGTGGATAACCCGCGGCTGATCGGATAGAAACCTTCTGGAAGGGTATTTACGAATTTCCTCAACCACTCAACGTAGATACTCCATCCCTGCCGCAGTTCGAAGCCTTTTGCAGGAGGCTTCGTCAGCCTGAACTCAATGAAGTGCGCAATCCGATAACCCCGGAAGAAGTTCGAAAAGCCCTCAAAGGCTCGGAGAACTTTGCTGCTCCAGGTCCTGATGGACTAAATAACTATTGGTGGAAAAAATTTCCATGTACCCACCACCATCTAGCAAGAGTTTTCAACTCTTGGCTAGATGGGGTTTGTCGAGGGGCGAACCGTGCTTATCCCCAAAAACGGAGATTTGTCTGATCCGAAGAACTACAGACCTATAACATGTATAACATGCTTGAACGCATGCTATAAGATGTTTACACGCATTTTATACATGCGAATACTCTCCGCAGTTGAGCCGGTGTATGAACGGATATATGAGCAAAGCGGGTCAAAGAAGGGGGTCGCTGGCTGCAAGGAGAACCTGCTGATCGACAAAGACATCACGCAGGACTCCGTGCAGTATAAGCGTAACCTTTCAATGGCCTGGATCGACTATCGCAAGGCATTTGATACAACATCGCATGAGCTCATCATGCATTTGCTCAGATGCCTTGCGGTACCCGATCAAATAGTGAGATGCATTGAACAGCTGATGCCGCTCTGGAGGACCCGCTTTACCATAACATCTGGTCAAGTCAGAGTCCAAACAGAGCAAGTTATCTTTAGAAGAGGCGTGTTTCAGGGAGACTCCCTCAGCCCTCTTCTCTTCTGCATCTCACTACTGCCATTGTCCATTGCACTACGGAAAATCCGCGGATACATCTGTGGCACCCCCAGCAACCGGAGCTCGTTCAGCTCGTAGACGGAAGCATCCTACATCATCTGGATGCCGGAGAGACGTATACCTACCTAGGGGTGGAACAACGCCACACCCAAGAGGTAGCTACTGTCAAAAACTCTCTTCGCGGCAAGTATCAGCACAAACTCCGACAGATCTGGTAATCAGAACTGTCGGGGAAGAACAAAGTTGCTGCAACAAATATGCTTGCCGTTCCGATTCTACTTTTCTCCTTTGGAGTAATGAAATGGACACAGGAAGAGCTGCGACAACTTGACGTAAAAACTCGCAAAATGATGCATCTTCATAGGAGCTTGCATCCTAAATCGTCTGTTCCACGGTTATACTTCCCCAGACAGCGGGAAGGCCGTGGACTTTTGAGTTTGGAGTGTCTACACAACAGAATGGTACTGGATGGAGCCTGTAAAGTTATCAAGAGTTCAGATCCCCTTCTCTGCTTGGTATGCGATCATGAAAAAGCAGGGATTGGAGCATTTCTTTTTAAGGCAGCAACCCGTGCAGCCGATGAACTCTGTCTCGTATTCGACACTGAACGGACGAACCCAAACTCTGTCTGATAATGAAAAATGGTGGATTACGTAATCAAATCTTCCGCAAAAAAATCTATACAATAGGTATGGTCGTCGGCAAGTATTCAACAGAAAACAACTACTACCCCCTACGACCGTTGAATTATATCTGTTTAATACTTGGCAAAGTTCTCTACAAGAACCACTTTGCAATGCATTTTAAATATCAAAGCTGAAATTATTTTTCGATTTAATTGGGGGAACACCTCCGTACCGGTTTCATGGTCATTGCCAATCATCAGCGAAGGCTAGTTCGACCCAACTGAATCGAAAACTCCTTTCACCCTAATTGGAAATCCCTGAGACAAACACTGAAGTATGAATTCAGCGCCATCTCTGGGTTCCAGTTTAAAATGTACCCCGACTAGTCGGTGGTTCTGATAATAGGGGTCCTTGGTGGAATGATGGACACACAGCTCTCAAACTTGAAAATCATACCGGCTTGCCATGATGCATCAGTGCTTACTCGTCAGGTGTACAAGAGCTAATAACCATAAAAACATTGTTACATTTATTTTTTATTTTTAGAAAAATTTATGATTATTAGCTCTGCTATAATTTTAATAAATTATATTTTCTGCACAAAATACAAAAAGGAATTTCCTCCAAGTATTATGATATTTACCTGACCAACAGAATTTGTTCCTTTCACTGGTATGTGGACTTTAATCATCAACAACTTGAAATAACGTTGAACAACTATTAAATTCATTTATTGAAAGCTCTAGGAGCAATAACAATGTGTACTGCTACATGTACTCCGTGTGTTGTTACTATGGCGAATTTTGACACCCTGTATCTTGAAAACGAAGCATTACCGGACCTATGTTTATATAAACTTTCAGTCTTAGAATTATTCAAAGAATCACTCCTTAAGTTTGGCCACATACTTGAATAACACCCTGTATACATCCAGCAGGCCGATGATTTGTTTATTGAAGACTATTTTGAGATATGTTATTTTCTGTTGTTCACATATACGATATTATTTATTTTAACGGTGGAGGCCACCTTTTTTGGTCGGTAGGCATGTGTCACATAATTGGAGAAAATCAATAAACCTCGTATATACTTTTATTTATTAAATTCAATTTCACTTTTAATAAAACATTTATTTCTCTCGAATCTCAGGCATATCAGGAAGTATCTAATTCACATTGTATTAAGTAAAATTGACAAGAAATATTTCAGCATAATGGCGATTATTGGCTTTTTACGAGGGGAATTGGAATACGCTGAAGGATTTATCACCTCCGATTGGAAAGAGAAGGGTTTTGAAAAAAGTTAGTTGGTAGCTGGCTCTCCTCAAGGTGTAACACACCACCCGTATAGAAAATGATTTTATTAATTTTGTAAGTACCATTATCTTTGTGTTTCTTTATTTTTTAATTAGATGTATTGAATTTATCCAACTGTTTCAATTGTTCACCACCTTCCCTAATGAACTGAGCTCACAAAGCCAGATAACGTAATTCTGAGTGTAACACCAACATAGGGGAGTTAGTAATTGGTTACCAGAACCCCAATCTGAAAGCCCCATGACCTGGGGACGTGACAATATAAATAGTAGATCGCTGATTTATCTTTTCTTCATACAATGACTGTGTCTTAAACTCGCTCAATAGGAGATCGTAATTGTAATTCTTTTCAGGGTAGCGTTTATATTATTTATAAAATAAATATTTCAAGAACGTCCTTTGAACCATCTCAATTGCCGAAATTGTTGGTGATACGGATTCCATACTCGACTGCAGTATTTCAGTTTACTTCTAAGGTTTAATATACTCATTGACAAAGTGCATCCAATGATTTGAATTCACTACAAGTACGAACTGAAAAAAAAACGTAATGATTTCATGGCATTGGGAATTATTGTTTCATAATGATCTGTAAAAGTTAGTTTACAGTCGTATATGGCACCCAGATCCTTATATTGTGTGACTCGTGACAGTGACTCCTTGTTAATGGTATAATTGAACATAAGAGGGGTATTTTTCCTTGAATAAGTCATAACTTTACATTTACTAACATTAAATAATAGTTTATTTACTGTACACCAGATTGCCAATAACTTCAAATTATTTTGTAGGGAAATACAGTCTGATATATTGATTGAGGCTTTCGCGGCCGGGATTTTTGATAATGTTACTCTTCTTCGGGTTTGTTGGCCGTCGTGATATGGAATTGCTTCCTAACGTTTCGCCCGCACGAGTGGCTGGCTTCTTCTGAGGTTCCATCTTGAAAGATTTCCGATGACTCATCGGAAATCTTTCAAGATGGAACCTCAGAAGAAGCCAGCCACTCGTGCGGGCGAAACGTTAGGAAGCAATTCCATATCACGACGGCCAACAAACCCGAAGAAGAGTAACATTATCGAAATACAGTCTGTTATGTCATCAATCTGTCTGAAAAGTTTTATGTCATCAGCAAATACAAGTGTATCGGATTCAATATTAGTGCAAATATCATTCACGAATGACAAAAAAAGTAGGGGTCCCAAGATTAAGCCCTGTGGCACACTAGATGTTGCAGTAAACTCGTAGGATTTCACTTCTTCATAGTCAATGTAGAGTTTTTTATATTTCAAATACATTTTCAAATTATAAATAAGTATCTCTGACAAACCAAAAGAAATTAGTTTCTCTATAAGCCGGTTGTGCGATACGTGATCGAACGCTTTACTGAATTCTGTGTAGATTACATCTACTCGGGATCTTCCGATAGAAATTTTGTCAATATACACCCATTTGTCGACATGCTACGACCTTTCATGAAACCTTGTTGGTATTGGGAAATGAGATGATGAGTGCAATAGGTCTATAGTTTATAACCTCTGTTGATTTTCACGATTTGAAAATGGGACATGTGTGAGAATTCCCAAATTAAATTGAATATCACAATAAGGGGGTCACATATTGTATCAATAATTTTCTTTATTACTTTGGGTGGAATGTTGTCCACTTGCTCTTGAGTTTTTTGCATGCATTAATAGGTAATTTGATCTTGTGTCATTATTGGTATGCGCAGATAACTGCTATTACTCGTGACATTTTCACTATTTGTTGATGTATTGCAAACTGAATTTGTATTTTCTTTAATATAAATACTTTTGAAGTGATCTGCAGCGGAATCAATAATTCGTTGTCGATCGATCTCTATCCCTTTATAATTCATTTTGCCCGGTGTGTGAGACTTTTGCTTTTTCAGATTGATGTTACTCCAAAAATTTTGAGGATTGGATTTTATAGTCGTTTCTGATTTTTCGATAAAGGATCGATAAGCCTCTGCAAACTCGGACTTTATAGATTTCCCAGAATTTTTTATTCGGGCTATTTTATCATTTTTATATACATATATTTTATACATTACTCAAGTTTTAATATGGATTCCGAATGTATCAAGAAGAAAAAACAGTCATTTACAACTGGTACATATTGTGGTATTTGTGAGAGATCGTACCAATCCCAAAATGGCCCCAAAATTCATGTCGAAAAAATTCACAAAACGTCAATGTCAAGAAAATCTGCGACACAGAGCTTTACTGAAAATTCAAATGGAGAATTAGCCGAAGAAGTTCTAGGTACTCTAGAACTCCATAAAAGACGTCCTTTCTTCAAACGAACTTTCCATATTATTAAGAGGGTTCCTAAATCCACCAGAATTAGTGCTGCAACATCTCTATCTGAGATAATAGATGAATGCGTCAAATCTAATTCTTTCCAGAGTTGGGAGAATCTTTTAACTTTTTCGTATAAAGCTTTCTCTATTCCACGTACGAAAGATAGTCGCAAAGAATCTCTGACCTCAATCATTAAGAAAAGCCTCAAACTTTTGAAAAACACCATTGAGTATTCATCACCAGACTTAAAGAACAAAATTCCAAAAAACTATGATATTTCGAAGCTCATTTTGAGTAAAATTGCTGATGGTGACATTTCATCTGCTATCAGAATTCTAAGCTCCAGTGACACTATAGCTGATTATGATAATAATACTTTGCCTGTTCTGCAGATTTCAGAAAGGAACGTCAATGATGCAATAAAATCATTTCGCACAGGTTCTGCTGGTGGAATAGATTGTTTTCGACCAAGCCACATGCAAGATTTGATAAGCCACAGTTCTGGAAGTCTCAAAGACAATCTTGTTTCTTCTGTTACCAAATTATGTGTTTTAATGTTATCCGGAAAAGTGAATTCACAGATTTGTCCACTTCTATATGGTGCTTCTCTTTGTGCATTAAAAAAAAGGATGGAAGTGTTCGGCCGATAGCTGTTGGCAGTTTTTATAGCCGTTTGGTAGCCAACCTGGGTTGTATGGAAATAAAAGAAGACCTAGGTTTGCTACTCCGTCCTATACAATTTGGTTTTGGAACTCCTGGCGGCTGTGAGGTTGTTGTGCATTCTGCGCGCAGATACATCAATCAACATCCATCATCAAAATTTTTTCTAAAATTAGACTTCAAAAACGCATTCAACATGATTGACAGGGCTGTTATGTTACAAAAAGTTAAACATTCTTTGCCAAGTTTATTTCCCTTTTTCAGTCAATGTTACAGCTTTGGTGAACAACTCATTAAAGCCGGGCGATCCTTTAGGTCCAGCACTTTTTTGTTTGACTATTGAAGAACTCACAAAAAACATTAATTCTGAATTCAACTGTTGGTACTTGGATGATGGTTCGATCGCTGATGATACAAATGTGGTTATGCAGGATTTTGAGAAAATTATCTACCATTTGAAACAAATTGGCCTAGAACTCAATTTTGAAAAATGTGAATTGATATCTCCATCATACCCAAACGAAAAATTTTAAACTGAATTTAATTGAAAATAATCAAAATGGAATCTTCTTGGTATACCTTTATCAGAGGAAGGATTATCTGAATCTATACAAAGAAACAAAGAATCCCTTCGACTAATCTCTTCACGTTTAAATAACATTCCTATGCACGTTTCTTTTTTTCTGCTCAAAAATTGTTTGGCAATACCCAAATTGTTGATGTACAGTTCTGTTCAATGAAGTGTTGTACAGCAATTGAGTATTGTTTAGATATGTCACTGAAACTGTCATTGGTTTATCATTATGGCTGTTATGAATTTAGTTGAGAGAGCCCAGATTATTAGTTATTTACAAGACGGGGCAGCCATAAGGGAAGTGGGTCGTATGATGCATACGAGCAAGAACACAATTCTAAAAATAAAACAACGATGGGAAAATAATAATATAGAGACAATGTTATTATTACCTGCGAAGATCCCCGACCTTAATATTGTAGAAAATGTGTGAGGTTTGATGACAAAAAAAACTGTATGATACAAACTTCAAACCTGAAAGTAAAGATCACCTCAACAATGCGATAGAAGAGATCTGGGATGAACTAAGCGATGATCTGGAATTAATAAGGAATCTGTATTCATCGATACCTCGTAGACTTAATGAAGTATTACAATCGGATGGGGCTATGACCAAAATATTGAGATATTTTCGCGAGCAAAATACCTTTTTGTTTTCGAGTGTGATCACAAATAAAATAGTATGTAGTTTCATCAATAACTTCATAAAATAAACGAGCATAATCAAAATTTGACATTTCAATGAAGGAACATAGGAGGTATTAAGTAATCGAAACCGTGTACAACACTTTTTTGAACATTTCAAAATGGGAGGTAAGTTTACACAGCACAATCACTGTACAACACTTCATTGAACAGAACTGCAGATGCAGTCCAACTTGGAGAAGTCAAAAAGATCTTGTTGAATTTGATGACACCTTGCGTGCAGTTACTGAACAAATTACAAACAACCACTTCGATTATTCCTCTGGGCTCCAAGCGACACTACCTGTAAATCTTGGAGGATTGGGTCTACGTTCAGCAAGTTCGCTAGCTTCGCCAGCTTTTCTATCATCATTCAAGAGTGTCTCAAAATTGATCAGTGTTTTACTTCCTACTGCGTTTTCTAGCATTGAAGATAATTTATATAACGAAGGAGAATCGATTTGGTATTCCAAAACAACTACTTTATCTAATGAAAACAAAATCATTCAAAAATCTTGGGGTCGTTCACTTCTGAATATTGTTTCTGAAAATCTTTGTGCTTCCGCTACAACTTTGACCGATAAAGCTCGCCTGAACGCATTGAGAGTAAAAGAATCCGGAGCTTGGTTGAACGCATTACCTGTTGCTGCCCTGGGAACTTTACTAGACGATGACTCTTTCAGGATTGCAATTGGGCTTCGATTGTGTCTATCTTTGCACCACTCATATATGTATCTGTGGAAGTGAGGTTGACAGCAAAGGAACCCATGGTTTGTGCTGCAGAAAAAGTTCCCAGCGTTTTTCAAGGCATCATCAAGTTAACGATCTCATAAAACGTGCTATGGTAACATCAGGTATTCCAGCAATTTTGGAACCATTGGGTACTAGTCGCGATGACGGTAAACGTCCTGACGGTATGACTTTGATCTCTTGGAAATGCGGTAAACCAGTGGTTTGGGATTTTACTTGTACAGATACATTGGTTGCTTCTCATTTGGCTGGAATTCAAAGTGTGCTGGTGCTGCATCTATAACTGGTGAAAAATTTAAACGATCCAAATATCAAAATCTAGTAACCAATTATCATTTCTTTCCGGTTGCAGTTGAAACTTTTGGTGTGTTCGGTCCTGAATCTCTGATATTCATTAACGAAGTAGGAAGGAAATTATATCAGGCAACCAACGAGAAACGATCCACTTCATTTCTGATACAAAGAATTAGTATTGCCATTCAACGCGGTAATTCTTCTTCTGTTTTTGGCACTATACCGCCTTCCCACTCTCTTGAAGAGATATTCGTTTACCCCCCTTTTTCCAAATCATACTCGATTCCGACATGTTCCAAAAATGATATTGACAATAAGGATAGTTTTCTTAACGAAAAATTAGAACAGATAGATTCATCAACCTATCCCAATATCTCAGAATCTACCATATTTCCTTTCAATTCCATACGAATTCGTACGGGTGTATTTTCTGCCTAGGTTTGCCGTCTAGATGTCTCGCGCGATTGTATCAAACTATTGTCAAACGCGATTTCCACAGGCACTGACTACATTTTTTCTCTATAAACAATGCTGAAACTGAAATGAATGGAATCTCGAGTTTACAAGTACAACGATGGATAGGATGCACGTGTCAAAATTATATTTCAAAGCCATCTATCGGATTATTCAATAAATCACATTTTACGAACTGATCAAATACATACGTTAAAATCAAGAAAAGACGTGACTGGAGACTCATGGACTAGCGACCTCTAGTGATGGTCTCCATTTGAATCCAACTGAAAAGTACGTAAGATTGGCCAACTATCTTCTTTCTCTATAAACAATGCTATCAAACTAGTTGTTGCAAAATCAGTGAACTTGGCGCCAATATCACGTGTTTTAACGAATTTTATTTTATAACTTCCCAAAAATGTAAGAGCTAAGCATATTTTTTATGATCTGATGAATTGGTGATGCATTTCTCTGAATATTTGATATCTTGTAAACATCACAGGGTGTTATGTAAACGATATTTCTTCAACCGGGAATCATTCTTCCCATTGCCCGCTGTGCATGATGACTATACTACCACTTGGAGGGTATTTTTTGTATTTTTTCATTCTATAATGTATACCTGTTGATTGTTGTTGTTATTGTTATATCCGTCAACCGGTTGCACCCCTACGTGCAACCCTCAAAAGTCAGAGACTTGTGCGAGCTAGGGGAAGACGTAGCCCTTACCTTTTAATACGTGTGATGCCATGCACGAGACCGGTGGCAATGCTGAGATTCGAACTCATGCTCTTTGGCTTATGAAGCGAGCACTGAACCCGCACGCCACCGCGGCCCCAATTATCGGAATATAATTCCACCAATGATTTCCTTATAGCATATCTGTCATGGCTGAAAACTGGAATCTTGATGATCCCGGTTTGAGCAGAAGCCGCACAGGATTACTATTTTAGTCTCCCAGATGATGAAACTCCTTCTGAACCAGAGGAAGATAGTGATGACATAAAGTGAGACTTGCTGCAGTCTGAAATCACTTGCCTGATAAAATAAAGAGCTTTCGAAGATGCAGATTATGTTCTGCAGGGTACTTAGTGAAAAGAACTCGGATTGTCTGCTCTACATGCACTGTACCCATGTGTCTTGTTCTTTGTTTGTTTTGAAAAATTTCATGGGAAATAATCACATTATATATGGAATTGGTATATACCATATACCATATTCGCAAACCATTTTAATTATAACCTATATATATTTCTACGAATATACATAAAATACAGAGTTTATTAATTTTCTTTATCAACAATAAGTGGGCGCTGGGTATATACGATCCAACAACCCCAGAATTCTTGAGAGATAAAAATTAATTTTGCTTAATTCTCATATATTTATTTATACATACAGTGCGGCATTTAATAGTTCCTCACCCCCTTGTTATCTTTTAAACAGTTTGACGTACAAACTTTAAAAAGATGTTTGGAGGGTATAACCGTTACTACATTTTGAAACAAAAACACATTGTAATTGCTTCATAGAGGGCGTGATGGGGTACATCAACTTAAAATTTAAAAAAATCATGGTGGGTCAAGTGTCACAGAATTTGAAATGTTGATGGTTAAAAATAGAATTAAATTATCTTTTCAACGATGTGACACATACCCCCCATGCCATTTAAAAATGTTTAAATTATGTGCCCCCCACGCCATCTATCGAGCAATCACAATGTGATTTATTTCAAAAAGTAGTATCGGTGATACCCTCCAGACAGTTTTTTTTATATTTGTACCTCAAACCGTTCAAAAGTTAACAGGGGGGGACTATTAAAAGCCACATTGTGTTTCACTTCTCATGGAAACACCCTCGTATCTTCTTTAATTTTGGACGAAAAATCATGAAATTTTCAGGATCGATAGATACACTAGAGATGAACTCTCTGCACGAAAGGGGTCATCCTACGTGATATACACTGCACACCAGCAGCAATGAAACCACCCATTTTTGCAGAAAGTAATATTGGGGGACAAAATTAGTCCGCAATTCCTTCGGATTCGTGTTTAGGATTCCCAAATTACTACTAGTACACCTCTCTCGTGAAAAAATGTGATGTTGAAAAATTCCAATTTGTTTCACTTTCCTTGGAAACGCCCACCCGTATGATGACCCTTTTTGTGCAGTTAGTTCATTTCTAGTGTATCTATCTATCCTGATAATTTCATGGTTCTACGTCAAAAATACGGAAGATACGTGGCCGTTTACATGACAGGTGAAACAAATTAGAATTTTTCAGGAGACAGGTGTATTAGTAGTAATTTGAGATCCTGAACATGAATCAGAAGGAATATATAATATAACTTTCCGGAAAAATGGGTGGTTCCATCGCTGTTGGCGTGCAGTGTAGTATATATCACATAGGATGACACCTTTTGTGCAGTGAGTTCATTTCTAGTGTAACTATCGATCATAAAAATTTCATGATTCTACGTTGAAAATTACTAAAGATACGCGGGTGTTTCCATGAGAAGTGAAACACACTTTATAACTCTTTATTAGCAGCATACTCTTTACAATAACTATAAACCTACAGTTTCAATTACAATACAAAAAAAAAACGATCAAAGTCTAGTAAAAGTCTTTAGATTAATAAAAAAAACAGCACAGCTTACATGTAGTTAAGTCATTGTCTGGTCTTCAATCCGGAATATGAGCTTTACAACATTCCTTTTTAATGAAAATATTAATGATATTTTTTTCAATTCCGTTGGTAGATTGTTAAACAAGATCAATCCTTTACTAAATATTAATCCTGCTTTCAAATTAGGGTTGATGTAAAAATCATTAGTATCTTTCCTACGTGTATTATAAAGGGTGAGTCAGAATAAGACCGACAGAATCCGACTACATATTCCTCACCTCATTTCGAGGTGAAAAGTTCCTATCAAGGTATGTCCTAAAATAGATTTATTTTTTTCTCCAAAATTCCTGAAGCAAAATATACCAAACTCGGTAGGTACACTAATCAAGTTTTATCAGCGTGATAATTGGAAGTTATAATTTTTAATTTTCGTAAACCAGTGGCGTTGTTACGTTGGTATGTGGAAATATTTTCCTTCATATTTTCTTTGAACAAGTGAGCGTTTGACATCAGTTAGGCTCATCGATACTCAACTTTAAAGTCATAACATTCCATGTACCTAAAAGTACAGAAAATTGAGAAAAACTGAAGATATTTCCTGTCAGCGGAGAGCTTGTTTACATTTCGAGTGTGCATCATTAATTGGATGATCAGGGCCGGTCTCGAGGCCGGTCTCGAAATCGTTACATTGCCCCCTTCTCAAAGACGTTCCGTCCCGAAATGTCATTTTTGGAGTGTAGACATATCTGCAAGATTCTCCATATTTGCACCTGGACGCTCGATAAAAGTATCACTCTACAGTCTTCGAGATGGGTCGAGGAAGATGGTTGCATCACACCAGAATCTTGACACCGCTGGATCTGAATATTTTCTCCAAAATGCTCCTTATAACTCTCCAGTCCAGCCCCTCAATCCCACAGGCCAATTCATCATCATGTCTCTTAATTTGGTGAGACTCTTCCAGACATCTTCATAAGACGGCTCATGTCGAGAAAGTTTCTTGGTAACCAAATAATAGGTGTTTCTCTGGCCCTTCCTCAGCTGTAACACCCCTCCAACTTTCAGGTTCTGTTCCCGCTGTTCCTGGAGTTGACCGAACTTCTTGGAGAATACTACGGCAATGCCTCTGGACATTTGGACGCGTAATTGGCAGGCACCTTGAAAAGATCTCGTGACTCCTCTCGGGTTACCCCATATTGAACTTTCTGTCCGTTCGAGTACAGGGACATGAACCTCTGAAACGTCATTTCGTCCTCCGGTGATCTGACAGTGCGGACTTGGTCGTGGTTTCCGGCGTAAGGGGACAACCTATTGAAGTGGACTACCCTAGGTTTTCCTCGTGGTGGTTTATGTATTCGATAGACAAGGTCGTATATCCTTTTCATGATCTTATTTGGACCTTCCCACGAGTTCCGATGTTTCGGTGATAGCCCACGGCGACGTTTAGGGTTGTGCAGCCAGACTAGGTCACCTGTCTGATATCCACCAGCATCGGCCTTGATGTCGTAGGTCTCCTTCATTCTGTCGCAGGCACTCTGGATGTTCAAACGGACCCGTTCGTGGATATCGTCCATTTTCCGTCGTAGTTTGCTGACGTAGTCATCTCCCGCAGTGTATTGTCCTGGTGGCGTCCCATACTTCAGGTCACATGAAAGTCGCAGCTCTTGGCCCATAACAACTCTAGCAGGGGTTTGGCCGGTTGACTCGTGAACTGCGGAACGATAGGCCATCAGAAACAAATGGAGATACTGGTCCCAATCTTTCTGGTGGTCAGAGACTACCTTGGACAGGTGGCGGTTTATCGTCTTATTCATCCGCTCCACCATTCTATCTGACTGCGGATGTAGAGCTGTGGTGCTCGTCTTTCGGATGTTCAGCATCTGACACACTTCCTGGAACAGGTTTGACTTGAAATTCCTGCCTTGATCCGAATGCAGCAACAACGAAACGCTAAATCGACAAATCCACTCCTTTACATATCTACACATATAGTATCCACATAATTCCATCGCCATTATTGTAACATTGTAAAAAAAACAGGAAACACCCACGCTCTGGCAATGCCTCAGTGGGTCCGTTGTTTGTTAATTTTTTTCCATTACATCACTCATTACTAGCTCCCACTTAACTACACTTTTTATGATCTCATGTCTATGTATGTTAATATTTGAATAAACATTATTATTATTATTATATTACTACCAAAACGTCGACAGGGCATAGACTTCGGCACACTTGCTGAAATAGTCCATTGTCACAAGGATGTACTTGTTCCCGTGATCAGATTGTGGGAACAGGCCAGCAATGTCAATGGCGATCCTTTCGAATGGGCTGCCCACGTTGTACTCGCGCATCGGGCCTTGGGTCTTGTTCGAGCCCCATTGCTGGCAGCGCATACAGCACATTTTCTGCACCAGTCCTTGACGTCATATTGGCAGTTGGCCCAGTAAAACCGTTGCCTCAGTTTCTGGAGGGTCTTTGTCACTCCCAGATGTCCTCCGGTGACCCAATCATGGATTTCTCGGAGAACATCTTGTCTTCTGCTCCTGGGAACTACTACTTGACGTCTTTCTTCCCCGCCATCCTACGACTCCAACACACGCTTCAAGACTCCATTGTCCAGGGTGAGAGAGTTCCATTGGGCTCAGTAAATTTTAGCGACTGGAGAACAACTGGCTATTTCCTGCCACGACGGTCTTCGATTACTCTTCATCCGCCGATGACTAAACCAAGATCTGGATCTTTCTCTTGGTCTTTCTGGATCTTGTTGTCATTCCAGTTATCATCGACCGCCGTGGTTCTGCAGAGTGTCGACTCCTTCTCCTCTGCTCGTCGGCAGTGCGAACAGTTGTCTGGGCATGGTCTTCGCGATAGGTCATCTGCATTCTTATGGCTGGTCCCCACTCGATGTTCGATCTCAAAGTCGAATTCTTGGAGCCTCTCGATCCAACGTGCCACTTGACCCTCGGGATTCTTGAACTGTAGGAGCCATTTGAGAGCTGCATGATCAGTTCTCAGCAGGAATCTTCTACCGTACACGTACTTGTAGAAGTGTTCTACACCTTTGACAACAGCCAACAGCTCCCGCCTGGTGACACAGTAATTCCGCTCCGGTTTACTGAGGGTCTTGCTGAAGTAACCGATGATCTTCTCCTGTCCTTCTTGGATCTGAGACAGGACAGCTCTAAGTCCCACGTTACTTGCGTCTGTGTCCAAAATAAATTTTCCGTTTGGAAGGGGGTAGCTCAGGATTGGTGCGTTAATCAAAGTTCCTTTCAGCTTCCTGAACGAATCTTGGCATTCCTCTGACCACTGGAACTTTGTTTGTCCTTCTGTGAGCCTGGTCAGTGGTTTAGCGATGTTAGCAAACCCCAGCACATATCGGCGATAATAAGTGCACAAGCCAAGAAAACTAAGAAGCTGATGTATGTCTTTTGGAACGGGCCATTCCTTAACAGATCTTCTGCTCATCAACTGCTGTTGAGCTCCTTCCCCAGAGACAACGTGGCCGAGGTATCGTACTTCCTTCTGGAATAAATGGTCATGGTTATCGAACGATCTGCCAACCACAATAATGTCGTTGAGATACACCAGACACATCTTCCACGAGAGTCCCTTCAGGACCGTCTCCATCAATCTTTCGAAAGTGGCTGGAGCATTGCAGAGGCCGAATGGCATAACAGTGAACTGCCACATACTTGAACCGACGGTGAAACCTGTCTTTTCTCGATCTTCCTGGGCCAGTTCTACCTGCCAGTATCCAATCTTCAGGTCTAGGGTCGAGAAAATCGTTGAACCGGCTAACGTGTCTAGGGTGTCATCGATCCTTGGGAGAGGGTAGCTGTCCTTTTTCGTCACGTTGTTCAGTTGACGGTAGTCGACGCAAAAGCGTGTTGATTCATCTTTCTTCTTCACCAACACGACTGGAGAGGACCAGGGACTGTCGGATGTATTTTGTCAGCTTTCTCCTTTTTGGCGAGAGGAAGTCTTCTGGCTGATTGCCTGATTGGTCGGGCATTTCCAGTGTCTATCTTGTGCTGAACCACCTTTGTTCTACCGCCTCTGCCTGCTTCGGTATCGAAGATGTCCTGATTCTTCCTAGTGCAATTCCTAGTCCAATTTTCTCATCATGGAGCTTGGGCTCGAACATCACCACGTTTCCATTGCTCGCACCACCATCCAGGCGAGCCTCCAAAATGGTTTCAGCCCTCTCCGGTACGCTCACATCTTCAGCCAGCAGAACACGAACCATTTCTTCACTTCTCCCATGAAGTACCAGTTCTTCTCCGTTCACACGAAGGACGCCGTCTTTAAAATTCAGCTCAAATCCTCTGGAATTCATTATGTCCATTCCAATTATTGCCTAGTCCTCGATATCTGCTACTAGGGCCCGGTGTTTCACTATAGTGCTGCCCAAAGTCAGTTCAATTGGAAGTTCACCATACACAGTTGCCGGCTCTCCTGTTGCTGTGCGTAGCTTCCAGTTCGATGATTCAATTCTTGCCGGTGTTTTGGCAAATGTAGGCCCAAGAATCGTCCTAGTCGCACCCGTATCCAGGAGCATAGTGTGAGGCTCGTTGTTAATGAGATCGTCTACGAAGACACCTTTGTTCTGTCGTTGAAGGACAGCAACATTTATGCGTTGTTATTTAGGGCTTGCTGGATACGGGCTGGCAATTACTCCCTCTTGTCCTTCGTTGTTGTCGATTTGTTTAATGTTGGACATTTGCTGCGCACATGCCCAAGTTTTCTATAGTTTCGGCATCGTATCAGTTTTCTCTCAGGCATAACTTCCTTCATCACCTTTCGCAGGACAGCCTCGATATTAGCGGGCTCCTGTGGATCTTCCTCGATCATCCAGACTCTACTCTGGCTTTTGCAGGATTGCTTTGCTGCTTCGAATTCCAGAGCGCGTGCCAATGCATCTACGAGATGTGCGGGGCGAGCTAGTGTTAGGGCTTGCCGGGTTTTCTGGTCACGAAGTCCATCCAAAAATGCCTGGATCGCTAGTCGCTCCATTACACTTTCCGAGGTGGCTGGGTATGCAAGGCGAACCAAGCGTGCAATATCGGCTTCAAATTCTTGCAAGGATTCGCTTGATTTCTGGCATCGATTCCTCAGCTGTGAGTGGTACACGTGTTCTAGGTGGGCTGTTCATAGTCCTCCTGTTGTTGGGCGGTGAGGGTCTGTAAAATGTTTGTGGCATCGCCACGCAATGCCAGTGTCAATGCTAAAGCTTTTTCCCCAGCATTCCATCCATTTGCTTTGGCAGCAGCTTCGAATTGTCGGCGGTAGTTTGCCCATGTAGTATTTCTGTCAAACTGAGGCGGTTTCAATGCGAGTTTTCCAGGTTCAGCACTGACCTTGACATTTTTGATGTCCTTCTGAACTTCCTCAAGTTCATACTCAGGTCCAGCATTGGGTTTTTGTTGTGAGTTTCTGGGGTGTGCGCAGAATACATTCGCTTTTCCAATTCACTGAATTTTTCCTTTATTCTGCCGATTTCTGTCTCGAGTCCGCCTTTTATTTCATCATGGAGCGTTTCATTGATTTTTTTAATTTTTTCCTCCATGTCATCTTTGATTTTCTCCATCTCTGTTTCAACAGTTCCCATTCTTCCTTCCAACCGATTCACCACGCCGCAAACTTCTTTCAAACTCTTCGAATTTTCTAGAAGCTCCTCCCTCAGACCAATCGAATTCTTCAGAAGCTCTTCTCTCAAATTCTCCGAATTTTCCAGAAGCTTCACTTCTAGATTTTTCGAAATTTCTTCAAGCTTTTCTTCCAGATTTTTCGAATTATCCTGAAGTTTTTCTTCCAGGCTCTTCACATTTCCTTGAAGTTCTTCTTTTAGACTATTCGAATTTTCCAGAAAGGATACCGCACACTTTGATAGGGAAAGTGGCCCCCTGTCGAATTGGCTGAATTTTTGATATGTTATAGTCGAAGTCATTCCAAACAAAAAGTTCAATGGGCTAGTTTTGGCGCTAGAGGCCCTCGAAAATTTTCATTTTTTCGTTGTTAAACAACACGAAACGTTATCCTGGATAATAATCACTATTCTGCGTAGTCAAGATTTAAACAGTCATTGATATGACATACTATTGAAAGTATTTTTCTTTGGTGTTGTTTCATTCGGTCAATTATACAGTGTGTTCTAGTTGCTTACAATTTTCAAAGTTCAATAATTCGAAGATGGTTACAAATTGTCTTAGAGATCTACAATGAAAAAATGTTTATGAATCCTATTCTACATCATATTCTACATCACATAGCCAAAAAATATAAGGCAAAAATTATATTCGAAAAATTCCGTACTTACTGAAAAATATTCGTAAACCATCTTGTGAAATTTCAAAACATCAAAAAGAATGAGGAATATTACGAATCTAAATATAAAATGGCCTTACAAAGATTGTCTTTCAAAATCTATCATTATGACGTCAGGGATTTTTGCGGTATGCAAATGGACAAATTTTGACCACAAAGTCGTACCTAATATCCAAGTGATTCAGAGACAATCAATTATAGTAGTAGTAGTATTACGGCAAGCCGGTATGATTTTTAAGTTTGAGAGCAGTGTATCCATTATTCCACCAAAGACCTCTTTTATCAGTAGGTGAAGCCTGCGGAGTTCAAAGAGTAGGTCTCGGTATTTAGTCTGTTTTTCCTCCCCTTTTCGGACGATGTTCGTTTCGCCAGGAGCTGAAAATTCAATGACGAAAATCGTCCCACTTTAATGGTCGAGAAGGACTACATCAGGCTTATTGGCTTGTATTTGCCTGTGTGTGGGGAGTGAGTAGTTCCTATAGATTCGGCACTTCTCATTCTCCACAATGGACGAGATGGATTGTAGAAGCTAGAAACGCTCATATAAAAAATATGTTCAAATCCTTCAGAAATACTGTGCCAATGCCACAAGTTCTGCATATAGGAGACTATATTAGAATAGCATGTGCGATAATCAATATGTATCACGAATCAATTACCATGGAAGGAGCCAATGTTGAGCTTGCTCAGATAATGTTAAACCGTGCCAATTAAGAATAGAAGGAGAGGGTCTGCTACGAAGACATGGTAGATGGTTTCCGATGGAGGAAAACCAATAACTAAATTTTCCATGACGGTTTGGAGTACTTACAAGAACTTACATTCGGAATTTTCAAATCAAATTAGGTCAATCTTATGAAGAAGATAATAAACGGGATTTGGGAAACATTTTATTCGAATTCGACTAACGTATTGACAATCCATGTCTAATAAGGATGAGAGTAAAATCTCGTCATCGGAATACTATCAAATACCAACTGTGGATCAAATACAATGTCATTTTGGAAGGTGTGCCAATGCAGGGGTACTACTGTACGAGCAAATCAGGAAGTCGTACATTGGGTACAAGTTCCCATGTAGCTAGTGTACTTTGGTACCTTGGATATGCCCGTCATGCCGCCAATGTTAAGTATCCTTCGACGCAAATACTCAATACCATATCTGATTCTGCAGAGAGACATAATAATGAACCTATGATTGTGTAGATTGATATAAATGTTTATTGCATATTCTCCTTGTTTCTTTGATCATATTGATATGTTCCCAGATAGAACACCATGTAAAATATTAAATGAGTGATTAGAGTTTAGTCTAATGTTTTCCATTAGGGTCAACGATAGGATTAAATGGGTATTTTCAATGTAACATATTATGTATTAAGTTATAGTCCATCATTTTCTCCATATTACATTTATGCTGAATGTGCGACTAGAGACTTGATTGGCCCGTTAGGAGGAGTTTCTTTGCAACACTCCTTGAGCATCAAAATAATAATCTATATATTATCACTTATTCGACAAGACCCTATCAAAATGATAGACCACTTTGTTATATTTTCAGTGAGTTCCAAGTTGACCATAATAGCTGAAACACACTGTATAGTTGATCATCTGCAATGGACCATAATTCTAATAGTATCTCATATTGATGAATATTTATTTAGATCTTGATTACGCGGAATACTGATTCTTATCCAGAATACCAATCCATGTTGTATAACAATGAAGAACAATTGAAAGTTTTGGAGGGCCTCTAGCGCCAAAACTAGCCTAGAGAAAAAGTTGTGCCTATTGAACTTTTTGTTTGGAATGACTTGGACTAAAACATATCAAAAATTCAGCCAATTCACAGGGGGCCACTTTCCCTATTAAAGTGTGCGGTATCCTTTGTCTTCCATATTTTTCAAGCTGACCGAGTTTTCTAGAATTTGAGTCCATCTGGAAGTCTTTTCTGGAGTACAGCCTTCTTTCCAGTTGTTTCTTACTCACGCTCCTTTAACTCCTGCTCCAATTCACTAACTTTAAGGTCAACTAGGTGAACTTTCCTCGGAAACATTTTGTCTTTTATTGTCCTTAACCGAGATATCAGTCTATTATTTATTTCACACAATAAGTTTTCAGTTTATTCCCGCGACGCGCAAAACTATCCTGCAAACACTTAACTGTTCAACGGGTCACTAGTCTATTAGGCGCGATAAATTTCTATCAGTTTTTCAACGCGGCGAACACTTTAACACTTATTTATTTTAAACATTCCACTTCTGACAGCAAATGTAGTAAAACTGCACTAAACTAATTTTTCTAATTTATTTAAAGCACTACTTAAAACAATTATTCAGCTAAAACATTTACTTCACTATTTTATTTCTACAGTGTCAGTCTCTATCCGGGAACTCTGGAACTGTCTTTGTAACTCTTTGTGGCTGTCTATGACTATCCTGCCCTCTGTCGTCCAGCGGTTATATAATTGTATTTACAGTTCTCAATTGTTCAGGAGGATAGAACGATTCATCTAGATGGCTCTCTCTCGAAGCTTCTTTTTCTTGGAACGTTCGCGCTTCTTCTACGTGTTTGTCAGCGGAGAGCTTGTTTATATTTCGAGTGTGCATCATTAATTGGATGATCAGGGCCGGTCCCGAAAAGAACAAAACATATTTGATTTTTGAACCAAAATTTCCACCAAACTCCTTGATAAATCATGAATGTTATAGTTATCAACGTTACAAGGCCAATATGTAACAAATAACGGATGAGGTTGAATATTGTAATCAGAAGCGCAGCCGAGGATTATAACAACCGAATCCGTTATTAGCGTATCGGCCGTGTGTCGTTCAAGACTTTTCGTAATCCCGCTAAAAGATTATTACACTTTGAATCCGAGAAAAGAACAAACCACGTACCTCGTAATTCTACAGAAAAATCTCAACATCGTGTTAAAATATTAATATAATATATTATAATAAAAGTAATTTCTGAACGGCCGCCGGCCGTTAAAAAATCTTAACGGACGGAGGCTGTTAACATTAGAGAGTTATTGCAATAACGCCAGCCAGTATTAAAGGCAACTTTATTTTAATGGTGACTTGCACTATTCTGTGATTAAAAACAGAAACATTGCAGTTTTGTCTGTTCGTCCCTTATTTACACAGGCGTTCGATATTCATAACCTATAAATGAAATCTAGTTTCTCAGATTTTTCTTTGTACATAATTTACTTTATACCAAGATACAATTATTGTGATTATAGAATGGCCAAAGGGAACTTCTATATAGCTTTGTGTTGAAAAAATCATATAATTATCAGACATGAGCTATGTTGTGTCCACGATCTCACCCTGAGTAAAAATAAAGGATTCTTGAGTCCTGGTCTCAACCGTCCTCTAATAAAGGCAGGCAGTATTTTAATAAAGTTGTCCTTATTCCAGATTCGTATTACGCGTGCGTATATGTCAAAATAAGGACAACTTTATTACTGCCTGGCGGTATTTTGAACTGCAATATCTCTCTATCAACTTTTCAACTGTCATATGGATACTGTTAAATCAAAATAACAGTACGGGATTACGAAAAGGTTATTATTAATATCCCATTTTAATTCAAACTGTAGCGACTATGCAGTCGCTAACACTTCGTATAACACTTTGAATATCAACAGCCCTTTTGGCGATGTTCAGTTTTTGTTTATGAAATGTTTTTTAGTAATAACAAAGGTTGTCAATAACAATATTTTGAGTTTTGTCATTAAAATTTGGCATTAAGTTTTAATATCGAAGAAACGTAAATAGGAGGAACTCATACACATCCAAAGTGGTGACTCCCGACTCACACTTTATCAATAGGAGAGTAGCGAGTTTCTTCGTACCATCATGCCTGAGAATGATCTTTCAACCCCAGTTACTGAGACGGTAGCTCGTGTGTCGATGCGTGCCCCGCCATTCTGGCCTGAAAAACCGGCACTATGGTTTTCTCAACTTGAGGGGCAATTTCACCTCAGTAATAATAATATCACCAGAGATGAAACCAAGTTTGCGCACGTTATCGCACAACTTGAGAGTCGTTTTGCAGCTGAAGTAGAAGATATCATAACCAACCCTCCGAATGCTGATCGATACTATATAGTTAAGCGAGAGCTGATCAAAAGGTTATCCATAACTCAAGGACAAGAAACTCGACGGCTTTTAGAACATGAAAAGATTGGGGATCGCAGACCGTCTCAGTTTCTTCGTCACCTTCGTGGTCTAGCTGGAAACACAGTTCCTGGTCATTTTCTTCGCACATTGTGGTTGAACAGGCTTCCCAATCAGGTTAGAGCAATATTAGCTACTCAAGAATCATCAACTCTTGATGACGTTGCTCAACTTGCCGACAAGATTATCGAGATATCACCCCGCACCGATGCTAGTGTCAGTGATTCCAGATCAGATAAAATTTGCGAACTATCTAAACAAGTCACTGAACTTTCTAGGCAAGTGGCAGAACTCTGCTTCAGGAATAAACCTAAAACTTACCGTGCGCATAGCAGAAGACCATCGAGAAGTGATAATCGAGCTGAGAGAAGAGATTTTTGCTGTTATCATCATCGTTATGGTCGTAAAGCCAAAAAATGTATACAGCCTTGTAATTATGTTCTATCATCTCCAACATCAAGTGCGAATTTGGAAAATTAACAGGGCAGCCGTATGGAAAGGCAACCAACGACTCTCCTATAACCAAACGCCTTCTCCTCACCGACGAAAACAGTAAATTGCAGTACCTGATAGATACTGGATCAGACTTATGTGTTTTTCCACGTTCCCAAATCAAATATCGGTTCCGAACATCTTATTATTTTTTTGCTGCAAATGGATCCGTAATTCATGCATATGGAACAGTTGTCACTGTCACTCAACTTTTGACTGAGGCGTGAAGTCGTATGGCAATTTGTAGTCGCAGATGTTACGAAACCAATAATAGGTGTGGATTTCCTGAGTTACTTCAGTCTTCTTGTTGACATTCTTCACCAGTGTTTAGTCGACTCAATAACAGGGCTAACAACAAACGGTGTTCAGTGCTTTCATGAACAAACCAATGTCAAATCTATTTCTGGCGATTCGAAATATCATAATCTCCTTAGTCAATTCCCAGTAGCGTGAAAAGCTAGACGTTTGGATGGTATATAATTGAGAACTGCCAAGCGCGAGTTCAAAGCTATGGTCAAATTAGGAATTGCCCGTCAATCTGATAGCTGATACTCATCGCATTTACATCTTGTAGCCAAGAAAAATGGAGAGTGGCGTCCTTGCGTTGATTATCGTCCACTCAATACACGAACAATTCCAGATCGCTACCCCGTTCGTCACATTCAAGATGTTTCGCAATATCTGAATAATCAAAAAATCATTTCAAAGATTGACCTGGTCAGAGTATTCAATCAGATAAGAGTTGCATCAGAAGATCTTCCAAAAACCGCCATCATTACACCTTTTGGTTTGTTTGAATTTCCCTTCATGAGCTTCGGTTTGAGAAATGCAGCTCAGATATTTGAACGTGTCATGGATGAGGTGACTCGTGAATTATAATTCTGTTTTGTCTACATCGACGATATACTAATAGCATCATCAACGGAAAAAGGACACTTGGAACACTTGAAAATTATTTATGAAAGGCTCAAAAGCTATGGAGTAGTTATAAATGTCAATAAATGTCAGTTCAGTGTTTCTGAAGTGGACTTCTTAGGTTTCACTATCTCCGAACATGGAATCAAACTCCTCGTTGACAAAGTTAAGGCAGTTCTGGAGATTCCTCAGCCTGAAACAATCAAGCAATTTCGAAGATTCCTCGGTATGTTGAATTTCTACCGTAGGTTCACATCACATACTGCAGTTCTTCATGCCCCATTGAATAAACTTCTGGAAGGAAACGTGAGAAGCAATCAAATCAAAAAATCAATTGAAGCGATGAACTTTCTATTGCTTTTTCTAAATGTAAGGAAAGTCTAGCGCAAGCAGCTCTTTTGGCCCATCCAGACCCCAAAGCAATGCTAGAAATAGTGCCTTTGATAGAGAACTACTTTCAATTTATTCAGCTGTCAAATATTTTCAACATTGAAGAGTGTCACGATTTTGTGATATTCACCACAAACCGCTGACTTTTCGAGACAGTTTCGTTACCTTGATTTAATTGGGCAATTCTCTACGGATATTAGACATATCTCAGGTAAAGACAATATTGTAGCAGATACTTTGTCCCGAACAGAAGCAGTTGAACAATCCTTGGATTTTGCAGCCATCGCAGATTCTCAGATGAATGATGCCGAACTCTTATTTTTACTCTTTGGATTTGAAGAAAATACGGATTCCAGGTACAGAATCAATCTTATTTTGTGGTTTCTGGTTCTTCTCCTCGACCGTCAACCATTTCGAAAAAGAATATTTGACTTTCTCCATGGACTTTCTCATCCCAGTATACGTGCCACAACTACGCAATGTCTAGTCTCCAGTAGGACATTTCCAAACAACCAGCTCAAAATTGAACACATTCATATAGACCTCGTCGGCCCGTTGCCTTCTTCAAATGGTTACCGTTACTGTTCAACTATCTTAGACCAATTTTCATGTTTGCCTGAGGCATGCCCTGTGTATGATATTACAGCCGAAACAGTCGCCAAAACATTGTTTTCTTCATGGATTTCAAAGTACGGTGTTCCATTGCGAAATACTTCGGATCAAGGTCGTCAGTTCGAGAGCAATCTCTCAGAACTTTAGCCAAAACATGTGGTATTCACATTATTTAAACCACAGCTTACCATCCTCAAGCAAACGGTATCATAGAACGTTGGCATAGACACTTGAAATCTGCAATTCGTTGCCACCAAACAGAAGACCGGGTGGAAGTGATTCCTACTATAATAATGAGTATAATAGGTGTTTTCAAAGAAGACCTAGGTGCTACTATAGCACTATAACCAATTCGTCTTCCAGGTGAATTTTTAACCCAACACCCTGGTGCAGAACAGAATCCAACAAGTTATGTTGATCGACTACGGAAGCACATGTCTTCACTTCGACCAACCCTTGGTACCCATGGTAATCGTCCAGTTTTCGTATTCAAGGACTTGTCAACAACCACACATGTTTTTGTTAGACGGGACACTCTTCGTTCTTCATTGCAACCTCCGTATGATGGAGCTTTTCTTGTTATCGATCGACGAAATAAACAGATGATTGTTTGATTTCGTGGAAAGAATACAAAAGTCTCAATAGACATAGTCAAGCCAGCCTATATTCTCTCTGACGAACCTCAGATACCACAGTCCAGCCCAGTTGTTCCGTTATCTGACACACCTGCAGCAGTTCGCAGACCATCACCTTACCAAGATGTAATCACACCGTCCAGTTCGAATAAAAAAACGAGGTCTGGACAAATTGTTAAATGTCCTGTTCGTTTCTCTCCAGAATGATTGAATAAATATCAGTGTCTCATTTTCTATTTCCTGAGGGGGAGTACTGTAGCGACTATGCAGTCGCTAACACTTTGTATATCATGAATATCGTTTTGAATATCAACAGCCCTTTTGGCGATGTCCAGTTTTTGTTTATGAAATGATTTTTAGTGTAAATAAAAATATATTGAGTTGGAAATTTGTCAAAATGCTTGAAATATCTTTTCACTATAATGTGTGTGCGTTTAGCGAGTGGTATATACAGCATATAATTTACCAATGACTTACTAGTTGAACTTTTATGGCAGCTATCCAGATATTCATAATTATTATTCTATGAACTATAATTTGTTGAAATTTCAATTAATTTTTTTAAATATATAGCAACTCCGCCGGTGTGTCGACTAGATGAATTACATAATATAGAATTATAACCATTGATTGGTGGTCGGTGGTCCAGTGGCTAAGATATTTAGCAGTGGAACTTCTGGCTCACATCAGACATACGTCCGAGGCTCCGGTACATAATCTTTATTCTCAAGTACAAGAGTCTCTTTAGGTGGTCCTCATGCCTTTTGTAAATCAAGTGTATTGTGAGTTGTCTAGATGCCAATCTCGTCCAGTGCTAACTTAGAGTGCACACCGACCACCCGAGGTGGTGCTGTAGGTTTTCCGGGTTTTCCTACAGCTGAAAAGTGAATACATCACCTAAAACATCAGTAAGTCGCCCCGGAGCGCCACGGCAAATAATAATAGCCGTCCTCTACCCACATATATGCAAATACTGAAGTGAATCTGGCATTCGAGTCTTTCATAGACGTATTCTTATATTACTTTAATATTCATTTTCCTCTACGAAAAAAATATATAATGAATGTTTCATGTAAAAAATGGGTAAGTAACGAAGTACGAAAATCCAGTGAAAATCTAAAAAATCACCATGTATTGTCCCAGACTGTTGCTGGAATGAAACCACTTTATATTCGGCAGAAAAAAAAGCCACGTCAATTTAGTTAAGTCTGCGAAAAAAACATATTTTCAAGATAAAATCAACAACTCGGATAACCCCTCCAGAACAGCATGGCTTGTCATATCAGAACTCTCAAACAAAGTAAAGGTACATAATAACATATCTATAAGGAATGGAAATGATGAGTTGATTGAAGATCCACATTCCATTGCAAATAGATTTAATAATTTTTTCAAAAATGCTCCACTGAATATTATGAAATCTCAAAATTCCACAAATCAGTCCATTCCATCGGAAAAATACCTTCCTCCTACTACGTTTTTACTGTTACCTTATAACCAAGATGAACTATACAAGCTTTTATGGTCAAAACTGAAAAATACTCACTCATCTGGTTTTGACGAAGTACCAGGGTTTTTAGTACGAAGATCTTTAGGCTTTATAATTTCGCCATTAGCATATTTCATAAATATTTCATATTGTACAGGAATTTTTCCGAATTTCATTAAAACCGGTTAAGTTATTCCCATATATAAAAAAGGCGATCCGAATAACATGACAAACTTCCGGCCGATCACAGTTCCATCTGTCTTCTCTAAGATCTTTGAATATGCGTATTTGAATAGACTGAATGTTTATTTAAACGAGAATACATTATATCAGAAAATCAATATGGCTTTCAGAATTCAAAGTCAACCACCGATGCGATTCACTCTTTATATTCAAACGCCTTGAATTCAATTAGCAGGGGCGAGTGCCCTATTTTGTGACCTCAGTAAGGCATTCGACTGTGTTGATCATGAAAATCTTTATAACAAACTCAATAATATTGGCATACAAGGGAATGCACTGAATTGTCTGAAAACCTTTGTCTCTTCACGAAAACAATATGTAACTATTATGAATGTACATAACAACGTAAAAAGTCATACACATCTAATTATGTGAATATTGATGTTGGAGTCCCACAGGGCTCAGTGTTGGGCCCCGTACTTTTTCTATTGTATGTAAATAATATTGAATCCATCTCTACAGAGGCCAATTTCACAATATATGCAGATGATACATCACCGATTATTTCAGATAAAATAGATCAAAATCTAAAAACCAAAGGAAATGTAATTCTACAAAGTTTGAATACCTGGTTTAAGGATAATTCCCTATATTTGAATAATCAAAAAACGCACTTGATAAGATTTCACGCTAGACAAAAAGAGGTTACCAGCTTCAACTTAAAAATTGGAGATGATGAAATTTCCCCGTGTTCAACAGTGAAATTTTTAGGTGTACACCTTGATGAATTCCTCAGCTGGAAAATTCATTGTGGAACAATTGTATCAAAACTAAACTCCATGAATTATTTACTTAGAAACCTTCGTCATATTCTAGACCAGAAACAGCTAATTATGTTTTATCATGCTCAAGTCGAATCCCGCCTTCGATATGTTATTACTTTCTGGGGAGCATCTTCCTCGTGCAAAGATGTTTTTGTCGCCCAGAAAAAGATTATTAGATGTATAGCAGGAGTCTCGAGAAGTACAAGCTGTAAGGGCCTTTTTAAAAAATTTAAAATACGAACATTACCGTGTTTATACATTTTTGAACTATGTGTTTTTATATATGACAACCGTCATTGTTTTATAAGAAATGAAGGTGTGCATTCTATTAATACTAGATGTAACACAAACTTTCATGTACCATTTTGCAAAAATTTACTGACTATAACTCTCCCAATGTAATAGGACTCAGATTATTCAATTTGCTCCCTCTTGAACTGAAAAACTCCATTAATATCCACAGCTTTAAAATTGCGCTCAAGTCCTTCCTTCTGGAAAATAATTATTACTCCGTTCAGGAAATGATTGAATAGTAGATTTTTTCATTTTTATTTCTTTTTACAATTTTAAAGAATGTTACACTTGTCGTCTACTTAGTTTAAGTTTTATTTTTAAGGTTTTCTATGACTAATCCTACACAATGTACCTTTTGATTGTTTTACAGGATAATAAAAAATTATTATTATTATTACATAGGCTATGCCTTTGGGTACACTCAACGAGGGTTCATGAGGGAGTATTATTATTATATTTTTTTTTCGTTAGGAATTTCCCAGACAGGCCCTGTCTCCGGAGCCCCGATACTTCCGGAGGGCGCGCTGGATCATTTATCCCAATAACCACTCCCCACGCCGTGGGGTAAGTGACTACTGGGTCCGAGAATCATGTCCCTTAGCAGGCTGAGTGAACCAAGAATTACGGCCTTCTGCATTCGCCCGGCTAAGATTTCTGCTATATCACGGCAAGCCAGTATGATTTTTAAGTTTGGGAGCAGTGTGTCCATCATTCCACCAAAGAACCCTATTATAAGAACCACCATTTTGACAGAATGGTTTGGATAAAGCCTGCGGAGTTCAAAGAGTAGATCTCGATATTTAGTCCGTTTTTCCTCCTCTTTTCGGACGATGTTCGTTTCGCCAGAAGCTGAAAACTCAATGACGAAAATCGTCCTACTTTGATGGTCGAGGAGGACTACATCAGGCTTATTGGCTTGTATTTGCCTGAGGGTTGGGAATGAGTAGTTTCAATATATTCGGCACTTCTCATTCTCCACAACGGACTCAATATCCCCCGGAGCATAAGGCAACACCGGTGTCTCGTCTACACCGTACGAGTGTTGTAGATGGTAGTACAACACTATTATTATTATTATTATATTTTATCTGACCTTGAACAAACGGGAAACGTGAACTCTGACAACATTTCAGCTGGAGAAAATGAAAATTTTTCGTATCAAAATTGTTACAAACGCCCACGAAAGGGTTAAAATAATTTCTCGCTGAACATTGTCTATCAGGATATCGGTCGGCGTAAAGGTTTCTAGTAGCAACGGCATTTTTTCTACATTCCCCATAAATAATTAACATGTTCACTTTTTCATCCCTAGTATAAATGTGCGGCATTTTGAACAAAAATAACAACAAATGTAAAGACTTTTACAATACACAATAAAAACACCAACAAACTAAAAAATATTTATTTGAAAATCTGAAGGAATAATTTTATTGTTTTCAAAGCCTCCTCAGTAACTTCTTAACACTAAATTAGAACAAAATAATTGTATTTTCTTATTTTCTTTTAGTTGTAAATTTGATTGAATTTTTCACACATTTTATTACCAGGTATGAATAAATTTCTTATTAATAGTACTGATAAATGGTACCACGGTACCAATATGACTCCATTTGAAAAAATTGAGTTTTACCCCAAAATCGATTACGATGAACTTTATTTGCTCAGAAAAAACGCAATTTAGTATTTTTGACATGATTTCGATTTTTCTGCAAATGCTTTCTGTATCAAATAGCAGAATCCTGCCCGACATGATCAAGGACTTGACCACTTACACACTGGTTTCGAGGTATTGCCTCTCTTCAGTGCGAGGTAGGTTCGACAATACAGTCGTCGACGTGGTCATGCCACGCAATTCACTGGTACTTGAAATTATTCTCCGAGGTGGATTCGGCGTCTCGTAAGAAGACAGTCGCAGCGCCACCTCTAGAAAACCTCAGAAAGCACTCCAAAGCAACCCGGGGTGTTTTTTTTTAATATCAGACAAAGTCTGATGGCTTCAGGAGAGAGACATAATGTCAGACATGTCAGTAAAAAACCCCTTAATCTCTCCTCAATTTAGGCAAGGATGTCGACGACTGTAAAAGTTGGCAAACCTACCTTGCTGCACTGAAGAGAGGCCATACTTCGAAACTAGTATGTAAGTAGTCAAGTCCTTGATCATGTCGCCGACATGATGTCGGGCAGGATTCTGCTACAGAAAGCATTTGCGGTTGTCTCCCGGATTCTAGGGAGAACGCTGCACAGATATCTGTTAGATTTAATTCAACATCCGTCGTGGTATTAGCCAGGAAAGTTGTTGTTTTCTGTCAGATATCTGCCTAAATTGAGGAAAGAATAAGGGTTTTTTTACTGAAGCCATCAGACTTTGTCTGATATTTTCATGATAGTCGAGAGATATTCAAGAGATATTTTTATATAAACTAAGTAAATTTTCTCCACTGGTGATTCTATGTTATGATATTCAGAATTAATAGTATTCATATCCGTGGACAAGAGTTCCCCGCCTCCTCGTTTGTTTAGCCTGTCTTTTCAACCAAGTTTAGCCACACACTGTAGTTATTTGAAACGACACCTTTATAAAATGAATGAGTCTTGGTATTAAGCCCTCTGCAATTTTGGTAGTATACTGTTAATCGGTAATATTTGCGTGGTCTGATGGATAAGTTTAGTTTAGTTTGAAGTAATGGAGGGAGTGTTATTTCTGTACTTAATCATCAGATTAGTTTCGGCTTGCATCTTGCACTGCTCCAGTTCCTTGCGTACATTCAATTGATACTTTCTCTGACAAACGTTTGATCTTGCCTGAAGTAAACATTTCAGAATATTTGTCTGGGTCCTGACTGAATTTTTTTATAATTTCTTAGTTTTTTTTATTGGCAAGGATGACCATGATCGGTCTGCATTTTATTGCATCATTATCGACTTTTCCCAGACGATAGGTTTTCACGTCAATGCTGAATGATGATATTATGACTTGAAATATCCCATTGTCTTCGTTTTCAGAGTTTACGGGAACTCCAAACAACAACATATTATTTTCTTTTCGTCTCATGTCGTCAATTTCTGAGACGAATTTTACTGAACTATAGGAGTTCCCTTTGTTCACTTCCTCGGCGTTTTTGTCCACTATCTGCTTTTGTTTTTCGTGCTCATCTCTCATTTGGGTGATTTGGATCTGTAGGTCGTTAATTTTTTTTGCATATTTACAGTTTTTCATCTAGCCTTGTAAAAAGACCTGCCGAGAATTAAAGTTGCTGGACAACGATTAGGTTTTTTGAAAATTTACTTTATTTTCAAAATGAATAAATACAATCGTACGTTAACTGTGCTGGATCAAACATAAAAATCTTTTATCACAGAATCATCCTGTTTATATAGTTATAAAAGTGTAAAATCAGCACTACGTGCTTATAGTAAACAAGTTGCATCATCCATTGATGTGCATTATATTACTCGAGACACTATCAACGAGCCTTTTTATGAAATTTTCATCTGTACACAGTTGTTTTATACATACGTCGGCTACCAATTGGCTTGACAATTGGCCCGGTAAAACCGTCTCACTTTATGTCCCAGGTGTCCTCCGGTGACCCCATCATGGATATCTCGTAGCACTTCCTGTCTTCTGCTCCTGTACGCCTGTCTTCCCCACCAACCTCAGACTCTAACTCACGTTTCAGGACTCCATAGTTCAGGGAAAGGGAGTTTCATTGGGACCAATAAGACTTAACGACTGGAGAATAACTGGCCATTTCCTGTCACGACGGTCGTTCGTTTCTCTTCTTCCAGCCGATAACTAAACCAAGATCTGGATATTGTTGTCATCCTAGTTATCATCAACTGCGGTGGTTCTACAAATCGTCGACTCCTTTTCCTCTGCTCGTCGGCAATGTGAGAAATCTGGTGGCTAGTCCCCGCTCGGTGTTCGATCTGGAAGTCAAATTGTTGGAGCCTCTCGATCCAACGTGCAAACTTGACCTTCGGGATTTTTTAACTGTAGGAGCCATTTGAAGGCTACTTGGTCAGTTCTCAGAAGGAATCTTCTTCCATACACGTACTTGTAGAAGTGCTCTACTCCTTTGACAACAGCCAACAGCTCCCGCCTGGTGACACAATAATTACGCTCCGGTTTATTGAGAATCCTACTGAAGTAGCCGATGACTTTTTTCTGTCCTTTCTGGATCTGAGACAGGACAGCTCCAAATCCCACGTTGTTGGAGTCCGTGTCCAAATTGAACTTTCCGTTCGGAAGGGGATCGCTCAGAACGGGCGCGTTGATCGAGGCTGTTTTCAGCATCTGAACGAGTCGTGGCATTCGTCAGACCACTGAAACTTTGTTTGTCCTTCCGTAAGCCTAGTTAGCGGTTTGGCGATGTTGGCGAACCCCAGCACATATCGGCGATAGTAAGTGCACAAGCCAAGAAAACTTCGAAGCTGTTGTATGTCTTTCGGAATAGGCCATTCCTTAACAGCTTTGATCATCAACTGCTACTCCTTCCCCAGATACAACGTAGCCGAGGTATCGTACTTCTTTCTGGAACAAACGGCATTTCTTGGGCCTCAGCTTCAATGCGGAAGTTTTTAGTCGCTGGAATACCTTCTCCAAGTTTTTCACGTTGTCGCTTAACGATCTGCCGACCACAATAATGTCGAAATACACCAGACACGTCTTCCGTGAGAGTTCCTTCAGAACCGTCTCCATCAATCTTTCAAATGTGGCTGGAGCGTTGCAGAGCCCGAATGGCATAACTGTGAACTGCCACAAACCTGAACCGACGGTGAAAGCTGTCTTTTGTCAATGATGTTGTGCCAGTTCTACCTACCAGTATCCACTCTTCAAATCAACGGTCTAGAAAATCGTGGAACCGGCTAAAGCCTTGGATTCTATGAACATTCGGTGGTAGTTTGTTAGAAATGTAGAAAATGAGAGTTCCTCTTGTGTCCGCCATGTGATGTGCATTGTATTTATATCGTGAATAGAAACAAAAGGTACTAAAACATGAACTGAAATAAATTGGTTGCATTGTTACTGTTAACAGAGAAAGAATAAGTTAGCGTTTTTCTTCATTATCGCACCAATTTCTCCCCAAATATCGTTTTTTACCACCAAATCTATATAACTTTTTTCTCCAACACCATAAAACGGTGGATGCTGTCTCACCAAGTCTATTGAGACTTCATCATCTACAGGTGTGAATTTGTCACTCATTTTTCAAATATTTGTTAATAATTCACTCGTATTTTGAAATGTCGGTCGTCCGCACTCGCCGGCGATTCTGCTGTAATCAAACTCAACAGATATCAACCGACTAGTCGGCACAAATCTGCGGAATGACGCAGTACTGATCAGCTAAGCGGATTCAAGAAAACCGGTCCCATTAAAATACTCTAGTTGGATAAAATCGTAACAATGCGACGGACGACGGACTCTCCGCTTTCCGCGACCGAATGTCCAGAGAAACCAAGGCTTAACGTGTCTAGGGTATCGTCTATCCTTGGGAGAGGGTAGCTGTCCTTTTTCGTCTCGTTGTTCAGTTGACGAGAGTCAACGCAAAAGCATGTTGATCCATCTTTCTTCTTCACCAATACGACTGGACAGGATCAGCGACTATCAGATAGTTCGATAACTCCTTCTTTTTCATGTCGCAGACTATTTTGTCAGCCTCTTCCTTCTTGGCAAGGGGAAGTCTTCTAGCTGATTGCCGAACTGGCCGGGCAATCCCAGTGGCGATCTTATCTTTGTTCTACCGCCTCTGCCTACTCCGGTATCGATTCGCCACACCACAAAGTTATCTTTTCAAGATCTCTTAGTTTTCTAGAAGCTTCACTTCTAGAGATCCTCTTTCGGCCAATTCGAATTTTCTAGAAATTCCTTTCAAGCTGACCGAATGTTCTGGAAGTTTTTCCTCCAGACTCTTTGAATTTTGTAGAAATTTATCTTCCAGACTCTCGACTTTTAGAATTTTGAAGAAAAGTATCCTCCAGAGTCACAGAATTTTGTTGAAGTTCTTTTAAGCTCACAGAGTTTTGTTGTTCTTCTTCAGAGAACTTCTCAATTCTAGGAACTTCGAATAAAAACGTTTCAGGGTATTCTCCTTCTTCAATCAGTCCTGCTAAAAGTCTTTTCTGGAGTACGGCCTTGTTTCCAGTTGTTTCCAACTCACGTTCCTTCAATTTTCGCTTCAATTAACTAACCTTCAGATCAACCAGGCAAACTCTCCTCGAAAACATTTTGTTTTTTATTGTCTTCAACCAAGATCAGTCAATAAATTTCACACAAAAAGTTTTCATTTCATTGTCCCGTATTACGCAAAACTGTCCACTATGCAATCACTTATTTGTTTAACGGGTCAATAGTCTATTAGGCGCGATAAAGATTTATCAGTTTTTTCAACACGGCGAACACTTATTGGGTAATAGGCAGATATTGTAGAAATGACTTGAGTTTCTTCATATTTTATCCTGTGATTATCGATGTTGAGAATATGTTCTGTGACAGCAGATTCATTTGTGTGTCCTAACAGACAATTTGCCTTGTGCTCTTTGATTCTTGTTTTAACAGAACGTTTCGTGATTCCGATATAATCGCTGCCACAGGAACATGGAATGCTGTATACCCCAAAAGAGCTTAACACGTCTCGTTTGTCCTTCGCTGATTTCAAATGGTCTTTATTCTCTCTTCTGTGGTTCATACATCTATCAATATCCCTTGCTTTGTACCCGTTAGAAACAAGAGTGTTTTTTAGGTGTTTCAGTCCTGCTCCCAGGTGTTTGGGTTCGCAGATTCGATCTATTAATGTCTTGATTATAAACCTTGTTTTTGGCATGGATAATGGTTCGATGTATTGTGGAGATATCGATCAGAGGGTGTTGGTTTTCTATGTACCGTATACCCCAGATGTCCTTCTTTTCGCGAAATAAGAATGTCTAAGAAAGTCAGTTTCTTCTTATTTTCAATTTCCAAGGTGAATTGAATATTCGGGGTATTGATATGGTTACGGAATTCGTCGAGTTTTCTGGTCCATTTACATATTTAACTTTTTCTTTTAATTTTTTTTTCTCCATTTTTTTTAATCTTTTTCTGTTTTCGTTTCTTCAATCTGTTGAATTCAAAAAGGGTTTTGTATCTGTTGTTTTTCGTAGTTGTCTTGCAATAGTCATCTGAATTTCACAAAATAAAATTTTGTTAGCTAGATCAACACCTATTGTTACACCAAAAAAGTTATTTTAATTACTTTCAAAGGTATGTTTATATTTTAAAAGTATCTCTTTCAAGTATAGTCTCTTTTTCCTAGCTCGAGTTCAATGAATGAAGGGTCAATAAAAATAGGGCATGTCAATAAAAATAGGGCATATCAATATAAGATCAATAGTGAGCTCCCTAACAGATATAAGAAATGCAGTAACAAACTTATCCTTGGACATTCTTTGTGTTACTGAAACTTGGCTACATGCTGATATAACAGATGAATTACTCCATATCGACGGTTTTGACTCATACAGAAATGACAGAGGGTCTAGAGGTGGAGGTGTCTGCATTTTTGTGAAGAAAATATTTTCTGTGTCACTGATTCCTAATATCAATCACTTCACAGAACAAATCTGGATAAATCTAAACAAAAAAAAAGAATATTTGCTGTAGGGGCTCTCTATAAACCTCCAACTCTTGACTCAAATGTTTTCTTTGCAGAACTGGAAGATACTTTATCCTCTATGCTTCCCACTGTCGATCAAATGATATGTACGGGAGATTTCAATATAAATATGCTGAATTTAGAAAATAGGGTAGTTCAAACATTCATTTCTCTTCTAGAACAATTTGATTTAACTCAACTAATAGACTCCCACACGCATTACCGACAACAGTGCTACGTTGTTGGATTTGATTATTGTTTCGGACAAGGAATGTATCCTGGATAAGGGTGTAATCGACGACAACCTGTCAGACCATAAAATGATCTATGTAGTTGTGAAAACCGACATAGACGTTTCAGATGTCAGGATGGTAACTTATAGAAATTATAAACATTTTTGCTATGAGTCATTCCACCATGACCTGCTAAGAATTTTATACCTAGATGATGTTAATGAAAAAGTTTCATTCCTGACAAATTGTATCATTGGTTTATTTGATGTTCACGCCCCTTTAATTAAAAAAAGATTCACTAAAGCTCCGGCTCCATGGCTAACGGAAAATATCAGAATTATGATGAATATGAGGGATAAGGCTCTCAGGAAGTTCAAAAAATCAAAAAATTAAACTGCTTGGGTTTATTAGAAAAATATCAGGAACTTCACGAATCAGGCAATTGTTAGAGAGAAAAAAGCTTTCTTCAATTTCAAATTAAATCAATCATGTCCTAAAGAAAAGTGGAAAATTTTAAGAAATAACAATATGCTGAATAAAAAAATATGGATTTACCTCATCACCTCAAAGATCCTCATGACATCAACAATTTTCTAATCAACTCCGTGCCTGTTTCAAGTGACTCTGAAATGCTTTCACAAAACTATGCTACTAATAAACTAGTAAATTCATATTTCAAATTCAAATCCGTTAATGATTTAGTCGTTTCAAAAACAATTAACTCAATTCGAACAAATGCTACAGGGCGTGACGGACTGAATTTGAAGATGATAAAGTTATGCTGTCCCCATATTTTTTCCTACATTACACATATTATCAATTATTGTGTCTCTAGTAATATATTTCCATCTGCCTGGAGGTGTGCTGTTGTAACAGTATTGCCAAAAAAAAATTACCCTAAAGAATTAAAAGATTTGCGCGGGATAAGCATTCTACCAACGTTGTCAAAAATAATTGAGAAGATTATAGAAAACCAATTAAAAGAATATCTCAATGAAATGAGCCTTCTTCCCTTGACTCAATCAGGCTTCAGAAAAGGACACAGTTGTACAACGGCGTTACTTCATGTAGTGGATGATATTATGGCAGCCACGGATAAGGGTAAATGCACTATTTTATTTATGTTAGATTTTAGTCGTGCTTTCGACACGATCAGTCATACAATTTTACTGTCAATATTACTTCACTTGGGTCTGAACGAGAACGCAGTTTCGCTTTTCGAATCTTACTTAGCAAACAGAAAACAAATGGTTCGCATTGAAGAAAATTACTCTGACTATCTTGTTTTAGAATCTGGGGTACCCCAAGGGTCCATTCCCGGACCAATTCTTTTCACTCTCTATACAAGTCAAATTTTAAAACAAGTCAAACACTGTCACATACATCTCTATGCAGATGATACACAATTGTATCTCTCGTTTGATCCTGAAGAGGTTGGTAATGCGTGTGAGCGCATAAATAGCGATATTAATACATTTGTAGAATTATCGTCAGATCATCAACTCCAAATAAATGCTAATAAATTTAATGTGTTGGTTTTTGGTCCGAAACATAGTAGGTATTATGTTAAAAATTATGTTGATGTCAAAATTGGCCAGAACACATTAGAAGTAGTGGGATATGCAAAGAACTTGGGAATCATTCTTGATGAAAATCTATGTTTTGAGAAACACATTAATACAAAAATTCAGAAAGCATTCTGTTCCCTAAAGCTGACTTATAATAGCCGGAAATTTTTATCCAGAGAAACAAAAATCATGCTCTGCGATAGCCTAGTACTATCAATTTTCAATTTTGCAGACAGCCTATATGATCCAGTCATCAGTGTTCTTCAAAAACAAAGAATTCAGAAAATACAAAATCCATGTCTGCGGCTGATTATTGGAATACGTAAAAGGGATCGCATTTCTCATACTCTAGAAATTCTTAACTGGTTGAATATGAATGGTCGAAGAAAATTACACACTGCTTGTTTATATCACAACATCAATACTAATAAAACACCAGGGTATCTTTATAATAAAATAACTTTTCGTAGTGACGTGCACACATAGAACTGAACAATTGAAACGCTCCTACCGGTATCAAATTCCAAATAGCTTGAAAGAGATGAAACACAGTGACTCCAAAAGACAATACAAAAAACTTTTTTCTCCAAATGACATTAAAAGCGGCCTTTTAATGACACTTGGCAGGCTTAGAAGTTGTACTTTTAATGCCTCGGCAGAAAAAGTCCACTTTTACTGCCTAGGCAGAAAAAGTTCGTTGCTAGGCAACCTTCCAAGTAATAATTTAAATCAAACTGGTTATTAAAATTGACAATGACAAAGTAAACAGTAAACAAACAAATTCAACAAACGTCATCAGCGGTAAACATAGTAACGCAGGGCCCAGTTACCTTTGATGAAATAATTTAGTTATTTGGATATTGATAATGAAACGCAATTTAAATATGTGGGTACGTATTCCAATAATCAGCCGCAGACATGAATTTTGTATTTTCTGAATTCTTTGTTTTTGAAGAACACTGATGACTGGATCATATAGGCTGTCTGCAAAATTGAAAATTGATAGTACTAGGCTATCGCAGAGCATGACTTTTGTTTCTCTGGATAAAAATTTCCGGCTATTATAAGTCAGCTTTAGGGAACAGAATGCTTTCTGAATTAGTGTATTAATGTTTTTCTCAAAACATAGATTTTCATCAAGAATGATTCCCAAGTTCTTTGCATATCCCACTACTTCTAATGTGTTCTGAATGTGTTCTGGCCAATTTTGACACCAACATAATTTTTAACATAATACCTACTATGTTTCGGATCAAAAACCAACACATTAAATTTATTTGCATTTATTTGGAGTTGATAATCTGACGATAATTCTACAAATGTATTAATATCGCTATTTATGCGCTCACACGCATTACCAACCTCTTCAGGATCAAACGAGAGATACAATTGTGTATCATCTGCATAGAGATGTATGTGACAGTGTTTGACTTGTTTTAGAATTTGACTTGTATAGAGAGTGAAAAGAATTGGTCCGAGAATGGACCCTTGGGGTACCCCAGATTCTAAAATAAGATAGTCAGAGTGATTTTCTTCAATGCGAACCATTTGTTTTCTGTTTGTTAAGTAAGATTCGAAAAGCGAAACTGCGTTCTCGTTCAGACCCAAGTGAAGTAATATTGACAGTAAAATTGTATGACTGATCGTGTCGAAAGCACGACTAAAATCCAACATAACTAAAATAGTACATTTACCCTTATCCGTGGCTGCCATAATATCATCCACTACATGAAGTAACGCCGTTGTACAACTGTGTCCTTTTCTGAAGCCTGATTGAGTCAAGGGAAGAAGGCTCATTTCATTGAGATATTCTTTTAATTGGTTTTCTATAATCTTCTCAATTATTTTTGACAACGTTGGTAGAATGCTTATCCCGCGCAAATCTTTTAATTCTTTAGGGTCATTTTTTTTTGGTAATACTGTTACAACAGCACACCTCCAGGCAGATGGAAATATATTACTAGAGACACAATAATTGATAATATGTGTAATGTAGGAAACAATATGGGGACAGCATAACTTTATCATCTTCAAATTCAGTCCGTCACACCCTGTAGCATTTGTTCGAATTGAGTTAATTGTTTTTGAAACGACTAAATCATTAACGGATTTGAATTTGAAATATGAATTTACTAGTTTATTAGTAGCATAGTTTTGTGAAAGCATTTCAGAGTCACTTGAAACAGGCACGGAGTTGATTAGAAAATTGTTGATGTCATGAGGATCTTTGAGGTGATGAGGTAAATCCATATTTTTTTATTCAGCATATTGTTATTTCTTGAAATTTTCCACTTTTCTTTAGGACATGATTGATTTAATTTGAAATTGAAGAAAGCTTTTTTCTCTCTAACAATTGCCTGATTCGTGAAGTTCCTGATAATTTTCTAATAAACCCAATCAGTTTAATTTTTTGATTTTTTGAACTTCCTGAGAGCCTTATCCCTCATATTCATCATAATTCTGATATTTTCCGTTAGCCACGGAGCCGGAGCTTTAGTGAATATTTTTTTAATTAAAGGGTCGTGAACATCAAATAAACCAATGATACAATTTGTCAGGAATGAAACTTTTTATCTTTTTTCTTTTTATCTTAGCAGGTCATGGTGGAATGACTCATAGCAAAAATGTTTATAATTTCTATAAGTTACCATCTGACATATGAAACGTCTATGTCGGTTTTCACAACTACATAGATCATTTTATGGTCTGACAGGTTGTCGTCGATTACACCCTTATCCAGGATACATTCCTTGTCCGAAACAATAATCAAGTACAACAACGTAGCACTGTTGTCGGTAATGCGTGAGGGAGTCTATTAGTTGAGTTAAATCAAATTGTTCTAGAAGAGAAATGAATGTTTGAACTACCCTATTTTCTAAATTCAGCATATTTATATTGAAATCTCCCGTACATATCATTTGATCGACAGTGGGAAGCATAGAGGATAAAGTGTCTTCCAGTTCTGCAAAGAAAACATTTGAGTCAAGAGTTGGAGGTTTATAGAGAGCCCCTACAGCAATATTCATTTTTTTTTGTTTAGATTTATCCAGATTTGTTCTGTGAAGTGATTGATATTAGGAATCAGTGACACAGAAAATATTTTCTTCACAAAAATGCAGACACCTCTACCTCTAGACCCTCTGTCATTTCTGTATGAGTCAAAACCGTCGATATGGAGTAATTCATCTGTTATATCAGCATGTAGCCAAGTTTCAGTAACACAAAGAATGTCCAAGGATAAGTTTGTTACTGCATTTCTTATATCTGTTAGGGAGCTCACTATTGACCTTATATTGATATGCCCTATTTTTATTGACCCTTCATTCATTGAACTCGAGCTAGGAAAAAGAGACTATACTTGAAAGAGATACTTTTAAAATATTAAATCTTGTGCTTTTATGCCTAGTAAAACAAATAACTATTGTTAACTATACAAAACCCCACCCCTACGCTCTTATGAAATAAATCATACCTTATTTTCTTTTTTTATATATTCATTTACAATACATGTTTAATTTTCATGTTACTTCTATTATGTGGTACGTTTATAGGTTAAGTGGAAGAGCAGCTAAATTAAACAAATTATTTATCTTGTTTCGGTTGAGAAATAATGAGCTGAACTTAGCCTATTATGCCAAGAAGTTATACTTACTTTACAGAAAAAATGTTTGTGACTTATTGAAATGGTAAATAAAGACGCTATTATTATTATTATTATTATTATATTTAAACAATACCTTGGGTTTGGAATTTACAGTTTCAATTGCTTTTAAATCGAGCCACTCAAATTAACTAGCCCAAAAATCACCAGCTTTTTCAGCGCAAGAGAATAAAAACTGTCAGTTTATAGATAATAAAAATAGAAGTTTTTTTAGAAGCGATAAAAACATGATATTTCTTTGGTTACAGTGGACGAAGTTTTTTGCTTTTCGCGTCACGCCTTCTTCACATATTCTGATTGGCGAAAAGCATCGTGCGTCGGAAATTCGGTCATTAGGAAGCGTGACGCGCTACACAAAAAACAAAAGGGCTTCATTAATATTCTTCAATTTCAGATTCGCTTCACCATTATCTGTTCTAGTTCTCAATTCGCTCTGGACCGACTTGTATTGAGCCATCTGCATAGGTGTTCGATCTGCGTTAATTAAAATGTTCCTTACCTTGCTCAGTTTGCTCTTGTTTCTGAGCACATATAGAACATCATCCAGAACAACATTCAATGCTCTAGCTCAGTTTTTATTTTGTTTGTTCAATGTAGCAACTCTGGTAATCTCAACTTCATCATCGGTAATATCTTTAATAATGTTTTTTACTTTAGTAATTTCAGATTAGAAAGTGTTAAAAATCACATTTTTAAATCTAGTTTGACGCTCGTAAATTTTATTTATGATTTCATAATTTTTTGTTTGGGAAGATTGAGGAACCCCGTCAATTTGAATATTACCAATTTTATGTTTCAGTTTCTCATTTTCCAAAAATAAAATTTTTAGTATCCTAGGAGTCTGTTTGAAGATTGCCAAATCCTCTACATAGAAGAAAACGATAGCACGTATCTCAGTTGAAGTCATAACAAAACGTAATTTGGTTTTGTGGAACACTGATTTGCAACGGTCGCAAAAAACATATTCGTCATCTTTTTGTACACCGGACGCTTTTTTGTGAGGTCAATGTTATTTGTCTATGTATTCACAGTAAATAAATTAATAAATTATGCAGTTATTCACCAACAGTTTCAATTTGCAATGTATGAGTCAGATGAACTGATTTGGAATACCCTGATATAACTATCAACTAATATTTTCACTTTTTTTATTAGAAAACTTGACCTAAAACGAGAGCAAATCCACTTGTTCTCACTACTTATTACTTTTATTACTTAATATAGATCGCTTATACTTTTTAGTAAAACTAAGGCACACGAATCTCTATATGAACGGACTGACGTATACATCTTGATTCAATGATGGAATGGACCCAACACACAATATCTGTTATAAGTCGATTAAATAGCAACTGTGTACTAATGTGTAGACACAATCAGAATATATTAAATGGCATCGATTCAGGCAATAATTATATATAAGGTTTACTATTTTGAGGTGCCTCCAGTACTGCGATAGACGTATTCAAGACCCAGAAACAAATTATACAGTCCATTTTTATACTTCATTCAAAAACCAGCTGTGAGCCATACTTCGCAAAACAGAAAATCCTCACAGCTCCATCTTTAAATTTCCTTAATCCTGTTATGTTTGTCAATAGTAATAATAATAATAATAAATCTTTATTGGTTTTAAAGAAAAATACATTCTTATAGCAAGAAATTTGAGCCAAAACAAATTAACAATATTATGAGGCAGAAACAAGATCGAAGAGAGCAATGAAACAGTAATAATGCAATAAAAAAACAGTTCGACGGGACGTAGCAGTTATAACTAATGCGTTTAAATATGTAATAATGAAACGAACAAGGCTTACAAACGAAAAAACAGCAATATTTTTGTTTTACTCGTTGAGAGCAGAAGATCGTAACATCAAGATGTTAATAAAAATTTCACAAAATAATTTCGCTTCAGGCAATGATATTTTATCCAGGGCAGAAATCAAAATATTGTAATCTGATTATAATGTAACATCGTTGGGTTTCACAACTGATAATATAGGACAGTTGAATATAATATGTTCAAGAATTTGGAGACGGTTGGCGTTACAGACAGGACACAGTTCATTGAAATCTATTAGATAGTAAATACTATTGTGGGATATTTTCAGTATATCTTTATAAGATAAACGTATTTGAGCAATCATTCTAATAACGTTTATAGGGGTACGAAAAGTTAGGTAGTTCTGAGTTGATCGAGATAATTTGAAGCATGAATAATGTAAAGAGTATTGCGAACTTGCCGCTTTACTTACATCATCCTGATAACATTTTTTGGAGAATCTGGACAAAAGGAGTTCGCTGTATCTCTGCAATACACGATAACTCTTCTGATTCCAGATTTCAATGGAGTTTATGGAGCTGAACAGTACACTAACTTGTTTCACCCAGTTGTACCTAGGGTCTTCATCACCACAGCTAGTTGTCTTAAGAAACATATATTTGGGTATCTTTCTGGGTTCATTGAGTAGAGTTTCACAAGCCAGTTCAGGTTATGTTTAAATACTAGAAAACTGAGTTTTGTGTAGGCGATTTCCAGGCGAACTAGAAAGTCAGGATTATTTCTGGGAAGCAACAATATTCTTTTGAAAAAAACAACTTGAACTCGCTCTATTGAATCACTATAGCGTATACCCCAAATAGGCAAACATAAAGATAGAGAGCTAACTACTATACTAGCATGAGTTTCATTCTACTTTGCCACGAATTTAATTTTGCTCTTGCCATGAGTGAAGTTACAGATCCAATGGACTGTTTTGCTTTGGAAGCAGATGAATGTGCCATTTTTCTGAACAGACCGGACGATGTGAAAGTGACGCCCAAATAAGTATACTCGTTAACAATTCCAATTTCAGAGTTGTTCAGGAGAAAACGATAATTATATTCTCTCTTGAAGCCGCCTTCTGCAAAACGCATTATTTTAGATTTTGCTGTATTTACTAAAAGTTTATTTAAGTGTATTTTTCAAGAATGTGTAGTGTTCGTGAAATGTCTATTGGGGATTCTCCAAAAATAACTAAATCGTCAGCATAAAGGAGCATAATGATGTCTGTACTATTATCTATATTGACACCTCGTGCTCCTTGTTGACGAAAATATGCCTCGATGTCAGCAAGGTACAAAGAAAACAGGGTGGGACTTAATGATTCGCCCTGTAATACTCCTGATGAGACATCATATTCTTTCGTGAACTGGTGGTTAGTTTTTATTTTAATAGAGGAAATTTCATAGAGATTTCGAACGATATTAATGAAATTGGAACTTACTCCTGCCTGATATAGTTTACTCCAAAGTGAAATGTGATCAATAGAGTCAAATGCTCTTTTGAAATCTATGAATGCTGCAAAAAACTGCCTACCCTTGAAACGCAGTTGAAGTTGTATAATTGAAGTGAGAGTATAAACATCGTCCATACAACCATGTAGCTTGCGAAAACCGGACTGGCATTCAGGTAAAATATTATGCGTTTCAGCCCATTCCACAAGTCTGTTGAACATAATCCGAGTGAATAGCTTTACCTTGCAGTTGACAAGAGCAATACCTCTGTAATTTGTTGGATCATTCATTGGACCTTTTTTGTGCAGCATTGTTAAAATTACACTTCCCCAGGATAGTGGAATACTTTGGAGTCTCCATGATACAATTGAAAAATGAACACAAATAGATACGCCAATTTGAAGGTAGGTTTTTCAAAAATTCGTAGCTTATTCTATCCTCACCTGGAGATTTGTTATTTTTGCACTGCGTCAGTGCGTAATTCAATTCAATGATGGATACTGTTCTGTCAAGGAATTCATTTCTTGCATCGAAATATACATTGGTATCTTTTATTCTTGGAGGATATAATGTGTTATAGTATGCCTCCCATTCAATCACCGAGAGAAATGATTCGAATCGCTTCGCTCTAAAACTTTTGATTGTCTGCCAGAATTCTTAGTTTCTAACATTGCTCAGACGAATCATAGTTTCTGGGTCGAAGCCATCTTTCTTCTGCTTTAAAGTTTTCCTGAATATTTTTTTAACAATCATCATATCTCTAACAGTGTCTGTTGTAAAATTATTTTGTTTGCATATCCTGAGTTTTATGTTGAGATCCCTCTTCAATGACTTACACTCAGCATCGAACCAGGATTTGTTGAATCAGAATCAGAAATGCTTTATTGTCATATAATATTAATTATGTTGACAAAGCTTGCCTAAAACTAAGACACGTGAAGAATGAAAAGAAAACATATAAAGTATAAAATAATTATATATAAATAAATGGAGTTTGATGCAATGAATGCATAAGTACTAAAAATGGTTATGTTTAGAGTATATATGTAAAATGGATTAACACAGTACAATTTGTCACAAAAACACAAACAATTTAGACACATTAAACACCATTATAGTAGGTTAAAATACTTATATAAAAAAGTTTTTAGTATATTTAGGAGTGAGATGTGAGGTTGTCGATGAAGTATTCACTTAAATCATAGTATACTTTTTGAAAGAGGAGTTTTTTTTACTTCTTTACGAAATTTATAGGTGTAGGTGATTGAATAGCTTTTTTCCGTTATAAATTATTGAATTCTTGATTTGCGTTGTTGAGGGGATAGGAAGGCTGATATTGCGAGTTAGACAGTTTGCTTGGACTGACTGAGACATAATATTCTCAATGTATTTTTTACGAATCAGACAGACTGTTTCTAAAATAAAGATGCATGCTAATGGTAGGATCAAAATAAATAGCGAGCATGTTCTCATCAAGTCATGAATATGTGCTCTTCAAACTCGGCCAAATAAATTGAGTAATGAAGTAATTTAAATACTGTGTTTGGTATCAAACTGTTAGGCAGAGTGCAAGCCATGTACTGAAAAAATCAATTTTGTTGAAAACCCAACAACAAATGCATAATCTGCAACAGAAGTGTTGAGTATTTTTTTTTCTTCTAATCAAAGGAATCACATGGTTTAAAAAAGAGTAAGCTGATGAAGTAAGTGATAAATGTTGATGTACATTAGTCCAGTGGATTTAGGCAGAATTCCAGATCACTACTTACATTTGAATCATTATGTTATGTCATGAAAGAGGGGCGACACCACTTGACGGAAGACCATAAAACTAATAATGAAATATGGTGGATTACGTAATCCAATCTTCCGCAATAAAACCTATACAATAGGTAAAGTCGTCGGCAAGTATTCAACAAAAAACAACTACTGCCCCCTACGACCATTGAATTATATTTGTTTAATACTTGGCAAAGTTTTCTACAAGAACCACTTTGCAATGCATTTCAAATATCAAAGCTGAAATTATTTTTCGATTTAATTGGGGGAACACCTCCGTACCGGTTTCATGGTCATTGCCAATCATCAGCGAAGGCTAGTTCGACCCAATTGAATCGAAAAATCCTTTCATCCTAATTGGAAATCCCTGAGACAGACACTGAGGTATGAATTCATCGCCATCTCTGGGTTCCAGTTTAAAATGCACTCCGACTACGTGTCGACTTCAACATGAAGCCAGAAACATCATGAAAGAGGGGCGACACCACTTGACGGAAGACCATAAAACTAATAATGAAATATGGTGGATTACGTAATCCAATCTTCCGCAATAAAACCTATACAATAGGTAAAGTCGTCGGCAAGTATTCAACAAAAAACAACTACTGCCCCCTACGACCATTGAATTATATTTGTTCAATACTTGGCAAAGTTTTCTACAAGAACCACTTTGCAATGCATTTCAAATATCAAAGCTGAAATTATTTTTCGCCAGACCCAGAGATGGCGCTGAATTCATACCTCAGTGTTTGTCTCAGGGATTTCCAATTAGGATGAAAGGATTTTTCGATTCAATTGGGTCGAACTAGCCTTCGTGATTATGCATTTGTTGTTGGGTTTTCAACAAAATTGATTTTTTCAGTACATGGCTTGCACTCTGCCTAACAGTTTGATACCAAACACAGTATTTAAATTACTTCATTACTCAATTTATTTGGCCGAGTTTGAAGAGCACATATTCATGACTTGATGAGAACATGCTCGCTATTTATTTTGATCCTACCATTAGCATGCATCTTTATTTTAGAAACAGTCTGTCTGATTCGTAAAAAATACATTGAGAATATTATGTCTCAGTCAGTCCAAGCAAACTGTCTAACTCGCAATATCAGCCTTCCTATCCCCTCAACAACGCAAATCAAGAATTCAATAATTTATAACGGAAAAAAGCTATTCAATCACCTACACCTATAAATTTCGTAAAGAAGTAAAAAAAACTCCTCTTTCAAAAAGTATACTATGATTTAAGTGAATACTTCATCGACAACCTCACATCTCACTCCTAAATATACTAAAAACTTTTTTATATAAGTATTTTAACCTACTATAATGGTGTTTAATGTGTCTAAATTGTTTGTGTTTTTGTGACAAATTGTACTGTGTTAATCCATTTTACATATATACTCTAAACATAACCATTTTTAGTACTTATGCATTCATTGCATCAAACTCCATTTATTTATATATAATTATTTTATACTTTATATGTTTTCTTTTCATTCTTCACGTGTCTTAGTTTTAGGCAAGCTTTGTCAACATAATTAATATTATATGACAATAAAGCATTTCTGATTCTGATTCAACAAATCCTGGTTCGATGCTGAGTGTAAGTCATTGAAGAGGGATCTCAACATAAAACTCAGGATATGCAAACAAAATAATTTTACAACAGACACTGTTAGAGATATGATGATTGTTAAAAAAATATTCAGGAAAACTTTAAAGCAGAAGAAAGATGGCTTCGACCCAGAAACTATGATTCGTCTGAGCAATGTTAGAAACTAAGAATTCTGGCAGACAATCAAAAGTTTTAGAGCGAAGCGATTCGAATCATTTCTCTCGGTGATTGAATGGGAGGCATACTATAACACATTATATCCTCCAAGAATAAAAGATACCAATGTATATTTCGATGCAAGAAATGAATTCCTTGACAGAACAGTATCCATCATTGAATTGAATTACGCACTGACGCAGTGCAAAAATAACAAATCTCCAGGTGAGGATAGAATAAGCTACGAATTTTTGAAAAACCTACCTTCAAATTGGCGTATCTATTTGTGTTCATTTTTCAATTGTATCATGGAGACTCCAAAGTATTCCACTATCCTGGGGAAGTGTAATTTTAACAATGCTGCACAAAAAAGGTCCAATGAATGATCCAACAAATTACAGAGGTATTGCTCTTGTCAACTGCAAGGTAAAGCTATTCACTCGGATTATGTTCAACAGACTTGTGGAATGGGCTGAAACGCATAATATTTTACCTGAATGCCAGTCCGGTTTTCGCAAGCTACATGGTTGTATGGACGATGTTTATACTCTCACTTCAATTATACAACTTCAACTGCGTTTCAAGGGTAGGCAGTTTTTTGCAGCATTCATAGATTTCAAAAGAGCATTTGACTCTATTGATCACATTTCACTTTGGAGTAAACTATATCAGGCAGGAGTAAGTTCCAATTTCATTAATATCGTTCGAAATCTCTATGAAATTTCCTCTATTAAAATAAAAACTAACCACCAGTTCACGAAAGAATATGATGTCTCATCAGGAGTATTACAGGGCGAATCATTAAGTCCCACCCTGTTTTCTTTGTACCTTGCTGACATCGAGGCATATTTTCGTCAACAAGGAGCACGAGGTGTCAATATAGATAATAGTACAGACATCATTATGCTCCTTTATGCTGACGATTTAGTTATTTTTGGAGAATCCCCAATAGACATTTCACGAACACTACACATTCTTGAAAAATACACTTAAATAAACTTTTAGTAAATACAGCAAAATCTAAAATAATGCGTTTTGCAGAAGGCGGCTTCAAGAGAGAATATAATTATCGTTTTCTCCTGAACAACTCTGAAATTGGAATTGTTAACGAGTATACTTATTTGGGCGTCACTTTCACATCGTCCGGTCTGTTCAGAAAAATGGCACATTCATCTGCTTCCAAAGCAAAACAGTCCATTGGATCTGTAACTTCACTCATGGCAAGAGCAAAATTAAATTCGTGGCAAAGTAGAATGAAACTCATGCTAGTATAGTAGTTAGCTCTCTATCTTTATATTTGCCTATTTGGGGTATACGCTATAGTGATTCAATAGAGCGAGTTCAAGTTGTTTTTTTCAAAAGAATATTGTTGCTTCCCAGAAATAATCCTGACTTTCTAGTTCGCCTGGAAATCGCCTACACAAAACTCAGTTTTCTAGTATTTAAACATAACCTGAACTGGCTTGTGAAACTCTACTCAATGAACCCAGAAAGATACCCAAATATATGTTTCTTAAGACAACTAGCTGTGGTGATGAAGACCCTAGATACAACTGGGTGAAACAAGTTAGTGTACTGTTCAGCTCCATAAACTCCATTGAAATCTGGAATCAGAAGACTTATCGTGTATTGCAGAGATACAGCGAACTCCTTTTGTCCAGATTCTCCAAAAAATGTTATCAGGATGATGTAAGTAAAGCGGCAAGTTCGCAATACTCTTTACATTATTCATGCTTCAAATTATCTCGATCAACTCAGAACTACCTAACTTTTCGTACCCCTATAAACGTTATTAGAATGATTGCTCAAATACGTTTATCTTATAAAGATATACTGAAAATATCCCACAATAGTATTTACTATCTAATAGATTTCAATGAACTGTGTCCTGTCTGTAACGCCAACCGTCTCCAAATTCTTGAACATATTATATTCAACTGTCCTATATTATCAGTTGTGAAACCCAACGATGTTACATTATAATCAGATTACAATATTTTGATTTCTACCCTGGATAAAATATCATTGCCTGAAGCGAAATTATTTTGTGAAATTTTTATTAACATCTTGATGTTACGATCTTCTGCTCTCAACGAGTAAAACAAAAATATTGCTGTTTTTTCGTTTGTAAGCCTTGTTCGTTTCATTATTACATATTTAAACGCATTAGTTATAACTGCTACGTCCCGTCGAACTGTTTTTTTATTGCATTATTACTGTTTCATTGCTCTCTTCGATCTTGTTTCTGCCTCATAATATTGTTAATTTGTTTTGGCTCAAATTTCTTGCTATAAGAATGTATTTTTCTTTAAAACCAATAAACATTTATTATTATTATTATTACTATTGACAAACATAACAGGATTAAGGAAATTTAAAGATGGAGCTGTGAGGATTTTCTGTTTTGCGAAGTATGGCTCACAGCTGATTTTTGAATGAAGTATAAAAATGGACTGTATAATTTGTTTCTGGGTCTTGAATACGTCTATCGCAGTACTGGAGGCACCTCAAAATAGTAAACCTTATATATAATTATTGCCTGAATCGATGCCATTTAATATATTCTGATTGTGCCTACACATTAGTACACAGTTGCTATTTAATCGACTTATAACAGATATTGTGTGTTGGGTCCATTCCATCATTGAATCAAGATGTATACGTCAGTCCGTTCATATAGAGATTCGTGTGCCTTAGTTTTACTAAAAAGTATAAGGGATCTATATTAAGTAATGAGTAGTGAGAACAAGTGGATTTGCTCTCGTTTTAGGTCAAGTTTTCTAATAAAAAAGTGAAAATATTAGTTGATAGTTATATCAGGGTATTCCAAATCAGTTCATCTGACTCATACATTGCAAATTCAAACTGTTGGTGAATAACTGCATAATTTATTAATTTATTTACTGTGAATACATAGACAAAAAACATTGACCTCACAAAAAAGCGTCCGGTGTACAAAAAGATGACGAATATGTTTTTTGCGACCATTGCAAATCAGTGTTCCACAAAACCAAATTACGTTTTGTTATGACTTCAACTGAGATACGTGCTGTCGTTTTCTTGGCGCTCAATCTACGGAAAATTACCGTTCACATATCGTCAACCATGCATTATTATTCTGAATGAGAAGAACGTAAGAAACATAACAAAAATATCATAATAACAAATATGTGTGAGTCTACTAAAAACGATGAGACACAGAGGAACCTAGATGAAATCGATAAAGTACAACGGTTACTTTCAGTCATTCAACTGCTGGATCGTGATGTAAAAGTATTTAGACTAGGAAAATTCGATCCAAATAAAATAAGATTAGTGAAAGTGATCTTTAATACAGAAGAGGATGCAAGGCAAGTTTTTTCAATAAGAATAAATTACCTGGCAGTGTTAATGTGTTTTTTGATCAAACAAAGATGCAAAGCATGTTAAAGATAAACTTAGAGAGATGGTAGAAAATGGTGATAATTCCAAAACGAATAAATATGTTAACTCTGTCCCTAAAGAGAGAGTCGTTATGTCAGTTCTCCTAGTTTTGATCAGCATATTATATATTCCAATGTGAGTAGCTTTTTAGCTCACAAGGTCGATATTCTTTTGAACATCGTTTGTTATAAGCCCTATGTAATTGTTCTTAGTGAAACATGCATCACTGTAGATATTGATGATGCTAAACTTTATATTGAACGGTACCAGATGTTTAGATGTAATAGTACAAGTCGTTTTACGGGGGAGTTTTAATTTTCGTCAGGGTAGATATTGAAATTAAGTCAAATAAAACTCATATAATTGACATGTATTGGTGTTTGTTTATAAAAATCAAAATAGGTAATGATCTATGGAACATTGGGGGTCTCTATAGGTCTCCAAGTTCCAGTAAGTCTCTTTTTATTGATGCTTTAGAGGATGTGGTAGAAAAAATGTTTGGTGATGGTAAAAGATGTGTATTGATTGGTGATTTTAACTTGAATTTTTTTTAGTAACGTATATTATGAGCAGAAAATAAAAACAATATTTAACATGCATGGGTTGGATCAAGTTGTTAGTGATTATACTAGATGCTGTGGTGATTCAAAAACTTTAATTGATTATATGTTACTATTTATGATAATGTTAGGGCAGCTGTAAATGAACCAAACATTACTGAGCATAGCATTATATCCATTAATTTATCTACTGAGCACTTTCAATTGCCTGAAAAATCAATCACTTTTAGAAAGTTTACAGATCAAGGGTATCATAATATAAATATGCAATTAATCTCTTGTAATTGGAAAAATAATTCAGTTGATGTCGATCATATTTTACATGAATTAACCCATAATGTGTCAACAATTGTTGATGAAATTGCCCCTGTAAAAACGATATATCTCAAGAGTAATTACGTACCCTACTTTGATGATGAACTTAAAGAAAAAAGGCGTGAGCATAATAGTGCATATTACAATTTTAGACATTGCGAGGGTGGTCTTAAAGAAGAACGTTGGAATGTCTATAAGATTACTAGAAATCAATATGTTGGTTTACTGAAGAAAAAAGAGAGATTTTATTATGAACAAACTATTGATAACAATAAAAATAATAGTAAGGAAATGTGGAAGTGTCTTAAAGAACTTGTTGAGCCGAAACAAGATGTTCCGAGCCGTATTCATTGAGATTAATCATTGAAATGTGATTTTAAATAAGGAACTAGACATTGCTAATCATTTCAATTCATACTTTATACATAGTATAAATGAAATAAGATCAGTTTTTCAAAATGAACAGCAGTGGGAATACCCCGTTATATCAACTAATTTCACTGAATTCGCACCTTTAACAATTAATGAACTAAGAAATATTATATTCTCTCTTGATAAAACTAATAAAGCAGAAATTTTAAACAGTAACTTCTTAAAAGAAAGTTTTGATGTAGCTGGTTACGCAATATTAAATTTAATCAACACATCACTTAGAACTGGTGTGTTTCCCGATCAATTTAAAGTTGACACTGTTGTTCCTGTACCGAAAATTAACTCGATTAAAGCTGAAAATTTTAGGCCATTAAATATACTACCTACTTTTGAAAAAGTGTTAGAACTGTCTGTATATAATCAATTAATTCAGTACTTTAATACTAACGAATTGATTTTAGGAAACCAATCAGGTTGACGATGTGAATCGTCCCTACAATTTTTATTCACTGAATGGAAAAATATAATCGATAGAATTTAGTATATTGCTGCGACATTTCTCGACCTTAAAAGAGCATTTGAAACAATTGACTGAACTATTCTACTTGAAAAATTAAAGTACTATGGGATATCAGGGATTGTTTTTGATTGGATTCAATATTACTTATTTAACAGAAGACAATAAACTAAATTTGGAAAAGAATTGTCAGATGAACTTATAATAGAGAGCGGCATACCCCAGGGTAGTGTGTTAGGTCCATTGCTTTTTATTATTTATCTAAATGATATTAACCACATTTCTGGATCACACTCTATAAATCTTTTCGCAGATGATACCTTGGTCTATTGCATACATGAAAATCTAGATCAGGAAATTGTTGAAATGAACAGGTCCTTAAATAGCATTGAAACATATTTATTCAATAATAAACTTATACTTAACGTAAGTAAAACAAAAAGTATGATTGTTACATCTTCTTATAAGTATGATCAAATTGTTTGGGCAAATGCTGTTATAAAAATTAATAATAAAATGAAATATTTGGGATTTATAATTGATAAAAATTTAAAACTAAATAGTCATGCTGATTTTATTTGTAAAAAAATATCCAAAAAACTTTTCTTTTTCTCTCGTATATGTAAAAAAGTGTCTATGTATGCTAGGTTGACTATCTTTAAAAGTCTTATACAACCTCATTTTGATTATTGTTCAACATTACTTTTTCTACTTGGTAAAAATAAAATAGCACAATTGCAAAAGCTTCAAAATCGGGGTATGAGATTAATATTGGGATATAGCCATTACACAGCAATTCAATTGATTTTAGAGTGCCTAAACTGGTTTTCAGTTGAAGAACGTATATTATATCTGCGTATAGTGGGAATAAGCACATAAGTCAAAATATCGCATTTTTGTATTAAGTCATATTCGTCGAAAACGACTGCAAATGTATAACTGTGTAAAATCACAGTGACGAAACGTAAGTAGGTTAAAATGATTGTATATATACACATTAGTCGAAATGCTACGATATACGGTGGGTAATAATAATATAAGTCAGTTATAAGAATGTTAAGTGGCTCATTTTGACTTATGTGCTTTTTCCCCCTATACGCAGATATATGACTATGATTTTTATATTCAAGCTGCATAAAGGATTGATACCCAATTTCTTTCAAAAGTTCTTAATGAGAAATAATGAAGTCCATGATTACAACACAAGAAGAAATAAAAATTTTAACATTTATAAAACTAATACTAAATTTGGAATGAATAGTATGTTTCATAAAGGCTTTAATGAGTTTAATAAACTACCAGAATTAGTAAAAGAATCTAATTCAGTAAACCAATTCAAGTCATCATTAAAGAAGTTAATTAGTAACAGCTCATTGTATTTAATATTTGATTTTTATTTTTCTTTGTTGTGTAATGTGTAATGTGTAATTGTGTAATGTGATTTAATAATCTAGTGATATGTATGTACTTATATTTTGTTTTCCTGTAAGTGTAAGTTCAAATGGTCGATCGCTATATATTTACATAATAGTTACATAATGTTGTTATATATTTATACTTTTGTAATTTTGTATATTAGGCTTGCCTACTTAAATAAATTATTATTATTATTATTATTATTATCTCATGTGCTTTGAAGAGAGGTCTACAGGAATCTCTGACTCCCGCTCGACAAATGTATCTGAGAGCCCTCTTTTGAAGTATAAAGATAGGATTAATAGAGTTATGGAAGCCAGCACCATATTCAGTAACAGTAACATATTCCATAACGTATATGAGATTCAATAAGTGCAAAATAGGTATTTCTAGCTGAGTTGTCAAGAGTATTAGAGATGGTTCTAATGGCATAGCAGTTAGAGGATAATTTTTTGCACAAATGGTTGATGTGATTATCAAATTTTAAATTTTTATCAATTTTATCAAAAATTTGTTCACTTGTTTGGAGTCAATGGTTTCGTTATCAAGAAAAATCTGTTCTATATTACATTTGAATGTTATGATGTTTGTTTTAGAGATATTAAAGGTTAATAGGTTTGCATCGCACCATTTTTTAACTTCTCTCACGTCATTTTCAATAGTGCTCTGCAGTGTATTTAGGCTAGTGTTGAAATGTGAAAAATTATTATTTATTCTTTCGGTTATTTCCATACCAAGCCTTTTTGCAGTTTCAGAGATTGCAGAACACAAGTTGTTAAATGCGTCACTTGTGTTGGATATGAAGTGAACTTTTGGGGATCACTGCATGCTGGATGCATAGTCACCAGAGAGCGAATCTCTCCACCTCAGAAGAGTTTCAGATTTGACATTGGGAGAGAGCTTAAATTTGACAAAGATGATGTACTTAATTTTTAAACAGATGGGAAAATGATCTGAATTTATACTCTCATTTAAAACAAGAAAATTGTCAACAATTTCAAGAGAGGAGTTATTAATCCAGGCCAGACCAATACTGTTGCGAAAAGTATAGTTTCCGATTCTGTCCTCGTTTATTCTCCCGTTCAATAAACAAAAATAATTTTCATCCATGAAGTTCAATAGGCTACGGTCTCTAAAAAGATTCGTACCCACAAGCTTGTATGGTGCCTGCGTTGCCAACCCGGCAGTTGAAGTCGCCCATTATAATGAAAATGCATTCTGGGTACGCCTCGAAAATATGAGAAACAGACAGCTTAAAATCATCCAAGATCTCATCAATATTTAGTGACGGTTTAAAATATACATTACATAAAATAAATTGAAATTCATCATATTTGAGAGAACAGATAATCCACTATGGTGATTTGTCTATTATTGTGAACGAAAACTGTTTTTTTATGAATACACACAAGCCTCCATTTGCCCGACCGTGAGATTTTTCGCGAACAGCACAAGAATTCACTATATTATAATCAAACAGTGGGTGCGGCGGTGATTCAATATCAGTCGATTGCCACGTTTCACTAATGCACAGTATATCAAATTGAAAATTATTTTCTAAAAATTCTGGGAAGTTTTTATAGCCATGCATATTCCACGATTCCATGGTGACTGGTTGCTATTTCCCCGCAGACTTGGACGTTTTTATTCCAGTATCGCGTTTAGGGGAGTCATCTTCTTCGCGGGATCTTTTGGCAGTAGTCTTGGGTGTAGTAATAATTTTCGGAATATTTTTAACATATTTTATTGTTATGTTCGTTTCCCCACTTTGTTCTCTAGTTTCTAATTCGGATCAGAGGTTGGACAGGTATTGTTGCTGATAAGGAGTCAAATCAGAATTAATAGTCACTCCTTTGTATGAGTCTTTTGAAAGTTTATTTTTGTTTCTGAGAATGTCAAGCGCAATATCGGATGACGCCAAACATACTTTCAATAGTCTCGTGTCTCGGTATGGTTTACCTATACGAAGTGTATTCGTGATGGATTGACTTCAGGTAGGAGAAATATCTTCTAAAATAGCTTTAGCTTGTTCAATATCATAATTAACATTATTAGTGTTCAACAATCCTCTGATTATAAAATTTTTTTCACGAGCTGTTCTTTTAGATATTTCGGTGTATACTTCGTTATAGTTGGAATGTATTTGACTTTCTATTTTGGACATCTTTTCATTGAGAGCTTTGTTCTGAGTCTTGATTGCGGAAATATTAGATTCACAATTAGAGATACTCGTAGCATGAACCGATATTACAGCATGTAAATATTCAATCTGTTGTTTGCAAGATTGTATACCTGAATTGAGATTTGTAAATTGCTCCATAATCTGATCAAAATGCTTAAGGGTAAGTGGTAAATCAAGATTGGTGTTTTCACGCGACATTTCCAATGAAGAATTGCATTTCAGGCGACGATATCCCTTAGCAGGAGAGCACGTAGTTTCAAAAGTACCAAGATGCGTAACGCACAATGCGCAGTCTTTCCACGTACTAAACAACTGAAGTGGAAATCGATATCTGGATCGATCGGCTGGGCGCATACGCAGCATCGAGAGGGAGGAGCCATCTTATCACTTGCTCAGTTGTATGAAGGTCTAAGACTGGATCCACATGAGTACGTGATCACGGACATCCGTATCCGTTAAACGTATACGTGAATTTTATGCCATTCAAATAGAGCATCCGTTGTTACGTATCCGTGACTGTCAATACTGTCAAATTGTCAATTGTGTTCCAGATAATTTTCGCAGTGGCAATTTATTAGAAAGCCACAATATCCACATAACAATAACAACAGCGTTTGTTCAGCCGACATCAGAAAACACAAACTAAAAAAGTTTCAAACCCCAAAAATAAAACCGCCAAAATCAATTTGAAAAATGTAAACAAACGGATAGAAAACACGTACTGAAGTTGAAATTAACCAACTATTCTCCGTGATGACCTTCACGGACGCACGTAAAACCATCCAGAACTCTGATTGGTTGGTAGTAGTCACGTGGTTCCAACGGATCCGTGATCACGTACTCAATGAATCAATCAATCAAATTTATTCATCTGTCGAGACATGTCGAGAAATTCGGAGTATAGAGACAATACAGAGTAAAAAGTTAAACGTTAAAATAATAAGTGCAAGTATACACAGAGTACAATGCAATTCGAATATTAAGATAAAACTACAATTACACAAAGAGTACAGCACAATCCGTGATTTATATATTAAAAAATTCTTCCAAAGTATAGAATGCACCCTCAATTAGTACTTTTTTCAGTGACTTCTTGAATCTGAAATAGGTAGGTTCGTCAGTAATGTTTTTGGTAATTTTATTGAAAATTCGAGTTCCAATGCTTAGAGGACCGTTTTGCGCTAGGTTCAATCTGTTTAGAGGAGTATTCAGCAAATGCTGATTCCTGGTGGAATGACCGTGAATGTCATTACGACAGAGCAGAGTATTTTTAAGTTTGTAAATGTAACAGGCAGTTTCCAATATGTAAAGAGAAATATGGGGTAATACTTGTAGCTTTCTAAAGAGAGGTCTAATAGGTTCTGTTTGAGGTTTGCAAAACATGGCACGAATACATTTTTTCTGTGTAATGAAGAGACGTTTGGCAGCAGGGGATTGTCCCCAGACTATGATTCCATATGCCAGTCTCGACTGAATTTCTGCAAAATAGAAGTTTTTCATTACTGGGGTTGTCAGGACCTTATACATACAGCGTATTTGAAATATTTTGGTGTTAATATTTTTTATTAGAGTAGATATGGGGTTTCCCAGTCCAGTTTATCATTTATAGTCAGACCTAAGAATTTAACAGTGGTATTGCGATTCACTTTAGTGTTGTTTAAGGTCAGGTTGATATTTTCAATTTGTTTTTGTCTTGTATGGAAGATGAGAAATTCAGTTTTCGCTGAGTTTATATACAGCTTATTTTTTGAAAACCATTTTGCAATTTTATACATCAAATCAATACCAGTTTGTTCATTCAAATCATAAGATTCTTTAGATACCAAGATTGATAGATCGTCTGCATACAAGATAACTTTAAATTCTGATAGATAATTCACAATGTCTGCCAGATACAGGGAGAACAGAATTGGAGCTACTACACTTCCTTGGGGAACTCCTACTTTCACAGGTAGTGTACTGGAGTAGTGTGAAGTGATAAGACCTCTCTCGTTATGAGATATTGACAGATATTGATTTCTATTTGCAAGAAACGATCTGAACCAATCATGTGCTCTTCCTCTAATTCCAAGTTCCATGTGGATGCACCCTGATACTTACAGAAAAAAAGCCGTATTGTAAAAAAAATTACTAAAAAGTCTGTTCTTTTCTCGATTAAGAGAATGGATTTATAAGTATGCTTGTCCTAACACTTTCACTTGAACTGAACTCTAGATCCAACTTAAGAACTCACTTCAGACTGCTTAAATTTGTCTCTTTCACGACCGACGAATGAACAGGTGTTCATTCGTTCGAATGCAGACCCAAACCATGAATACTTTCAAAGAAATATTGATAACTCCTCGCTTGAGATGAAAGTTGCTACTGATGACTTGCGTATTTCTTATCCGCTTTCTTTGAAAAGGTTCCCTTGTATAAGGGAATTGAAGCCTTTCATCTACTGCCTCGTAATATAAGGAATCCATCAAATGAGCTAAGTTATACACTTTCTACAGGTCAAGTGTTTTATTCTTTTGAATTGAACGAAAAAAAATGTAATCAATTTTAATTCATTTTAATGTTGCTGTGATGTAATGTTCTGTTTGCGTTAAGTAATATCTGAATGTTGTGTTAATCAGTTTTCTGTCATGATCTTACTTTGTGATATTTTATCATTTTGGTGACAATAAAGATTATTATTATTATGATTGTTGTGACATGAAATTATGCCTCTCATTATACTACTCAAGAGCCACATCAGAGCGTCACACCGAAGAGTAAAATTTTTTTCTCACCCCCCGCAGCAAGTGTTTGTAGGCATATATTTATGAAGCATGATGGTAAGATATTTAACTCGTGAAAGCTAATTCAATGTTAATAAAATATGTAGGCAGTAACGCTAATCTGGTACAAATTTCACGATCGTAGAATCGTTTTTTTGCAAAAACCATAGATTTCATAAAAAATATATTTTCCATAACAATTCGGGAATCTCTCAATTTTTTTAATTCATATTTAATTTTTTTTTCTTAAAAATTATCATAACCAAAAATTCCATAACATTTCATTTGCCAAAGAAAAAAAAAACTTAAACAAAAACTGTAGTCGTAAAACCAATTTCCGTTCTACCAAGATATTGTTTGCTCTTAAATGAATAAATTACTGCATGAGACTTTTCGTTTAGAAGGAAACATCACATCGAAAATTGACATAAATTGGTAATGACAAAACTCAAACTTCTTAGCTATGTGAGAAAGTTTAGACCAATCATCTGCTGAGAGTGAGATTCTGAATGTTTGAACATTATTCTTACTAAAGCATTTTTATTGTGGAAAGAGTAGAAAAAGGAATGTGTGATCTGACAGGAGAGTATGTTTCATCTAAAAACCCTGTTGTGACAAAACAAATGAAATCACGTTATGCTTCTGTAAATGGTTCCACAGATGGCGAAATCAAAATTTTGTAGTGCAATTTCCTTATATTATTTTTAGTATTGCTGATGTGCGTTTCTTCATTTTCCTATATTTTATATTATTTTCATAAATAATTTGACCATGTTCCTTTTTTGTGTGGGCAATCCATAGTGATGAACAAAATATACTGATTATTTTATTGAACTAATGTTACATTTCAGGGTAAATAACATAATTTAGTACAAATACATTGCATCTAACTTCTGGAGAAGTGTGCCTGATAGGTGGATTTGAGTAGAAAGTAAGGTTTTTGAAATCAAGTAAATTACCTATATCGTTATACATGAAAAATACTTATTCCAAATTGGCAGTTCCGTATCAGTAAGCACAATTTTTTTTTTTTAATAATATTAATTATACTGTTTTACATGAAGATACTTATCCTTAATTGGCAGATTTAGATTATGTAAATAGAATAAAATTAAAATAATATACGTAAAATCATATTATACATAGTATCTAACTAAATATACATTTTGAGTTGATTCAGTTGATGATTAAGAGGACCAGAACAGGGGTTTTTGGAGTGTTTTTTTTTTTTTTTCGTCATATTATTGACTCGATATTGCCTCTGTTATGAAGTATGAATTTTTTCGTTTTGTTGCAAAATACTTTTCGTTTCGTATACTTTGTAGGTCTTGGGGTAGATAATCGTAAATTTTTGGGCCTGTTGTACTTATGAATTTTGGGGATAAAGTTGTTTTTGTTTGGGGTGTTTCTATGTTGCCTCTTTTTCTTGTGTTGTAATCATGGTACATGAATTAGGAGACGTTAAAAACATAGAGTTCGTGTAGGTTGCTGAATCTTTTGTCTGAGAAGAACTTTGTTGTTGAGAATCTTTTTGGTTTTGAAAGTAGAACTTTCCAGATCCATTTTTGTGTCAGGATAAGTATTTTCAGTTGATTTTGGTAAGTACCACCCCGTATGATAGATAATACTGTAAAACAAAGTAGATTCAACCAGCGATTTGTATGCTATTACGAGAATGTGGACTGGAAGAAACTTTCTTAGTTAATAAAACGTGTGTATTAGTTTTCTCAGTCTTTTTGTTAAATAATCAGAGTGGATATCCCACTTCAGTGTATTGTTAATCATTAGGCCAAGATATTTAATATTTTCAGTTTTTTCTATAGTTCTTTTTTTTTTTTTTTATTTATTTAATTACTCAAAGAGATAACAAGATCCATAGTGAGTATATCATGTAAGATTGTATGAGTGACATGCATGTCATAACATTTTTGAAACTTATATAGCTATTTTAGTTCAGATAGATAGATAACATTTTTGTAACTTATAAAACCATTATAGTACAGAGTAATAGATCACTTTTTATATATTATAGTCGTCTAGGAGAAGTTTTTTCATCTTTCTATTGAAAGTGTCGATGGATTGACTGTTTTTTATATGTTCAGGGATTTGGTTAAACCATTGTAGAGCTTGATATGTAGTTCTTTTTTTACCAACATTTGTAGCACTTGGTAGTATATGATAGTGTTGATTTGTTCTCGTGTTGTAGTGGTGTATATCACAATTTTGAGTTAAATTAATTTCTGTTTCAGTTAGGTTGTTTTTAATTTTATAGATGATTTTCACACTATCCAATTTAACTATGTCAGTGATTTTCAGGATTTTTAGATCTTTGTAGAGCATTGCTGTGTTTGTTCTATATGGTAGATTAAATAGATTTTTGATTATTTTATTTTGGGCTATTTGTAGTTTATTGATATCCTGTTGCCTTGCTTGTCCCCAAAAAGCAGCTAAGTAAATCAGATGCGAATACACATTTGAATAGTAGATTTGAAATTTAGTTTTATTGTTGAATCGGATGGCACTGTGCTTCAGTTGATAGCACATATAGTTTAGTTTTGTGCATAGTTTGGTAATATGTTTTTCGAATGTTAATTTATTGTCCAAGATTATTCCCAGATATTTAGCACTGTCAACTTCAATAATTTTTTCATGATTTATATTTAATTGGAAGTTATCATTTACTGCATCCCCATTAAAAATCATATAATTGCATTTAGTTTGATTTAGGAGTATGTTGTTTTTAGTTGTCCACTCATTTATGCAATTTAGATCCTCTTGGGCCAGCTGGAAGATTTCTGTAGATGTTCCTGAGTAGAAGAGTGCCGTATCATCAGCAAACAGAGTTATTTTCCCATGTAGTTCATTGTTACACAGATCATTTATGTATATGAGGAACAGTGTTGGTCCAATTACACTCCCCTGGGGTACACCACTGGTTACTAGGTTATTTTCACTTGATATTCCACTGACTGTTGTATAGTGCCATCGGTTGTTTAGGTAGCTTGTGTATAAATCAAGTGCTTTATTCTTAGCTCCAATCATGTTTAGTTTATTTAGTAGTTGTTTGTGTTCCACTACATCGAAAGCTTTTCTAAGGTCTAGGAAAACTGCCATAACTCTATTATGTTCATCAACTTCTCTGTAAATATATTCCATTATGTTAGTGATCGCTGTTTGAGTGTTCCTTTTTGATAAGAACCCGTTCTGATGTTTACTAAAGAAGTTTATGTTCTCCAAGTGATTGAGAAGTCTGGCTTTCATCACTGATTCAAAAATTTTGGAAAACACTGTCAATATTGATAATGGTCTATAGTTATTACTGGCATTTTTGGGTCCACTCTTGTGTACAGGGGTTATTTTAGCAATTTTCAGACTGGATGGAAATATTCCATTTTTTATGTTTTGGTTTATCATTTTTGCTAAAATTGGTGCTAGTATATGTTTCAGTTTTTTCACAAGATGAGGTTTAATCATATCATATCCTGGTGCTGCATTTGTCTTCAGGGATCCAATTATTTTTAATATTTCGTTCGTGGTGACTGGTCTCATATACATGGATGCATTTGATGGGTTTATCAGTGTACATTCACTAGGGATTGTGCAGTCGATATTCAGCGATCGTACAATATTAGCAAAGTAGTTGTTTAGTTCTTCAGCAATTTCCTGTTGATTTTCAGTTTCCTGTCCATTTTGCTGTTTTATTTAACTTAGTGATTCCGATTTTTTTTGTGTTTTTTCCAAGAGCCTCATTTATTACACTCCATTGCTTTTTTGGGTTGCCATCTGCATTTTGAATGCATATTTCTGTGTGTTGTTTCTTGTTTTTATTGATCAATGACTTGACTTCCTTTTTGAGGTTTTTGAACTGTGATGATAAGATTTCATTTCCGGGGTTCTTTTTGTATAGTTTATATGCTTTGTCCCGTGCTCTCATTAGACTTCTTACTTCTTTCGTAAACCAACCTTCTTTCACACTATTTGTGTATTTTCTTGTGATTTTTTTGGTTATATTTTTTGCTTCCGTTGTGATTATTTCAGCCAATTGATCAAATTCAAGGGATTGTATATCTGTTATATCTAGCTTCTTTTTTAAATTTAATTTCAGCTCTTCATAATTGCACAGTTCAGTTGTGTAGCTTTGTTTTTGCGTTTTTATCTGGGTGTTACAACGGTGGGTAATCTCGATCAGTTCATGATCAGAGGCATAGTATGGTGATACTTTTATATTCCAGTCCTTTTCTTGATCTGTGATAATATGATCTATGGTAGTGCTCACATTGTTTCGATTGTCGATTCGCGTATAGGAACTTGAATCATTTACAATTTTGTATCCGTTGGTTTATAGTTGACATGTATTCATATGTTAAATTGTCTTTTCTGCAGATGTTAATATTAGCGTCGCCAATCAGAATAGCGTTTTTATTCGAGCTCAATACTTCTTCAATAAGTTCTAGGAATAGATGATTTGGGGAACTTGGTTTTCTGTAGAATGAGGCTACCTTCATGTTCAGCTCTGGGGCTTCTATCATCACCAGGTTATTTCCATATTTATTATCATCCATAATTTTTTGACAATGGTACATAGTTCTATAGTAAATTGCTGTTCCGCCTCCTCTTCCATCCCTACACGAATGGTCACCGCTATATCCTCTAAATGAGAAACTGTCTATTTCCTCCTCACAGAGCCAAGTCTCTGCGAGGAACAAAAAATCAGGTTCTCGTTCCATCAGCAGAGTTTCAATGTCTTCCTTTTTATTTCTTATGCTTCTTATATTTAGGTATATCATTTTTATCTCTTTGTTAGTGTTTAGTTTTTTAATTTTTCAATATCCACAATGCTTTTTATCACGTTGATTTTGCTGCCATCTTCTTTTCGTAATTTTATAAATCCATCTGCTACCCAGAGAAATTTGTACCCATTGTCTTTCTTGAACTTCAGCACCGTTCTGAATATTTCTTGATTTAGTTTCGCAAGATCTTCATTGATGTAGATTTTTTTATTATCTTGAAATCCTAGGTCCTTTGTTGTTATGTTGAAAAGGCTTTTTTTGGGATATATAAACTTTTCCTTGATACTTTTGCTTGCAAATTCCACTTTTATAGGTGGCGAAGCTCCTATTTCTTTCCTCCCTATCCTGTAGCATTTGATGTCAGCTGAAGATATAGTTGGTTTACCAACGGTAGTGCTGATTTTGTTTATTATAGTATTTAGGTCCTCATACTCACCGACTATTGGTATTCCACTAATTATAACATTGTTTGCAAGGCTTTTTTGTTCATAATGGTTTTTTTCCTGGGCTAATACGTCGAGTTGTAGCTGTATGTTTTGTATTTCACTTTGCATTTTTTTGTTTATATCCATTTGTTCTTCATACTTTTTGAAGAGTTTATCATATTTTCTTTCCATGTTGTCTAATTTGTTGAATAAATCCAACAATGTTGGCCCATTTTCACTGCTTTCAGACACTTTTCTGGTATTTTTAATCTCACTTTCTGGGCCACAGTTGGGACAGACAAAAAGGTCCTTTTCACCACTGTTCTTTTTATATTCCTTCGCATAATGATTGAACTTTTCCTTTGTCAGATTGACGCAATTTATATGGAACCATTTTTCACAGATTTTACAGCTTATGCAGTATGTTCTTGCAGTTGTTGCCAGACACACGGCACACACATCGGCCATTTTTTTACTATATGTATATGGATTTAGTCTACAGTTGAAGTGATATTTTAATGTGGTGAAATCAGGTTGATTCAGGATACTATTTGAAAAGGTAATGAATTTGGTTTTTTGGTTTAAGTTTAAGCTAAGCAGATTTTTGACTAGCCAGCATTTGATTTTGTAAGGTCCCTTCTCTGCCTCTTTCTTTGTTGTTTCCCAAGTGTGATTTGTGAAGAGTAGCACAGTAACATCGGCGTATGATATAATATCTCCCGAAATATCAAGACTCAGCATGTTATTTATATACAGAAGGAATAGCTGGGGACCAAGAACTGTTCCTTGGGGAATACCACTTTTTATTTCTTGTATTTCACTGAAATATTTATTTATTTTGACTTTTTGTGTACGGTTGGTCAGATAGTCCTTAAAGCGGATGCCGTAATATTGAAGATTTGGCAAAAGCATTTCATGAGATATACTATCCTTTGCCAAATCTATAAATATTTCTATAGTCTAGTTCCTAAATTGTAGATAGTGACTTATAGTGACAAAAAATAGAACATAAATGAGCTAGGTACTTTGGCTTCAAATCAAGTTTTACTTTGCCACTTTCGTACATCCCCTCCGCACTTTCAAATCCCGTAAAAACCAGAAAATGTACGATGAGTCACTATCTACAATTTAGGAACTAGACTATAATATAACTTTCTTATTGTCTTCTAGATTTTCATGTATTTTTCTGGTGAAATGAAATAGCGCATCCTCTGTAGAAAAATTTTCTCTGAATTGGCGGGTTGATATTATATTATTTTTAGTTAGGTATTTATTCAATATGGATACTGCATTTTTATAGAATTTTAGCAATTACCGATATGACTGAGATTAGTCGATAATTTTTAGGGTCATTCTTATCTCCATTTTTGTATACGGGGGTTATGATTGATTGCTTCAGTGCAGTTGGAAATTTTCCGGAAGTGAAAATGGTATTTATTAGAGTGTTTTTTCGTGAATAAAGGGCAAATTCTAAGTTAATTCGTGTTAAACTATCGTTAGTTTTTATTATTAAGCAATTGTGAAGCATTGTGAATTGTGTAAAAGGCCATTTGAAGCTGGAGATCAAAATATGTCGTTTCATAGGTTACTATCGAGAAAGGGAAACCAAATTGGAAAAGATAAAAATTAATGAATTATGAAAAAACGTGTCAATTAGAGCATCGGCTGTTCTCAAAATCCTGTGGAGATTATTCCATCATAATTTCAGGTTTCCATTCCATATTAGGTTTCCATTATTTTTATTTTATTGAACCTCAATATTTCTGTAAACAACGCATGACACTGCCTTTGGACGAAGATGTTCCTTACACACACATTTTAATGCGTGTGCGGCGAGTTACTCATCTAGGTTGTGTTATGTCTTTCAAAACTTGCCATGCTCTAGTTGACAATACTTCAATGGCAAACATTTTTTTCTAACCGACTCATTAACTGAATGCGTTATTATACCCCACTTCTTTCATGACATAAAATAATAATAATAATAATACTTTATTTCCACTAAGACAATATTACAAATTGTATGGGAATTGTCAGAACCTAAAAAGAAAAGAACGTAAAAATCCGTGAAAATAAAAAAAATCTCCATTCCTACTAAAATCTATCAATTTTGCATATCACCAAGATTTTTTAGATTTTGAACATATGACCATTTGTTATATACCGGGTGACCATGAGGTGAGGTACGCCCCCCAATTTTTCTATAGTTTTAAAGATACAAGTGTCAAATTCGGTACGTCGATATATTACTCAACTACGCATATTTTGACTCCATTACCAAAAATTCACCACTTCCGGTTTAACCGGAAGTGACCCCAAACTTTTTGTCTTCAAATGACACCCTGTACATATTTTTTCATTATCCGGAAGAACACGCAATTTGTGATAGCACTGTCCTTCAAAATTAAAAATCGGTTGAAATATGGCGAAGATACAGTTGATTGTTCAATCGCACAAAGTTGGCCATGAACATCAAACTCAAATCATCGCAACTGACGAACGGCGTCAATATTTACGAGAGGAAGGTTCGAGGTAAGATACAGCTGAAAATTAAGATTCTCATGTAATTGCAGCAATCATTTTCCAACAAATATCAAAAATTTCCTCAAAACGGAGTAGTACCCATAAAGAAATGCTCACAACTGCCATTTCTCAAATAGCAACATATTCTTTTCAAATTTTCGTATTGAAAAGTTATGAATTATCCAAATAATGGTGTTAAAAGTTTCGGAGATTTCTGAAAGGAATCGAAGATACGAGATGTTTCATTTTGAGTGTTCTCAAAATTGAATATTTTTAAACAGAGGCGGCTTGAAACTAGGAAAGCTAAGCAAAAAATCAAATATTTTCATTCGAGTAATCTGATAATTCATCATTTTTCAATACGACATTGTGAAAAGAGTATATTGCCATTTGAGAAATGTCAGTTGTGAGCATTTCTTTATGGGTACTACTCCGTTTTGAGGAAATTTTTGATAATTGTTGGATTATCAATTTTGAAGAACAGTGTTATCACAAATTGCGTGTTCTTCCGGATAATGAAAAAAATTGTACAGGGTGTCATTTGAAAAAAAAAGTTTGGCGTCACTTCCGGTTAAACCGGAAGTGGTGAAATTTCGGTAATGGAGTCAAAATATACGTATTTGAGTAATTTATCGACGTACTAAATTTGAAACCTGTATCTTTAAAACTATACAAATATTGGGGGGCGTAACTCACCTCGTGGTCACCCGGTATGTTGAAAACTGCACAAGAGTAGAAATATCTTTACTATATGACATACAAGTTTTCAAAATGGTTGAAGAACAGTGTAACACAACTTATGTCACATATCACTTCTGAAAAGCAATTGAATTGAACTCAAAGCAACAAAACTATTATTCAGAAAACTTTATAATGAAAACACAATTGCACAGATACTTGCGCATGCTTAGGCAGATATCAAATAGGCACATGATTGACAGGTTCTAATGGTGAATTTCCATGCAGCTGAATTTTAATACTTTTTCAAATACTTCTAGGAAATCATTAAAATGACTTTGAGATGCCCTGATAGAATAACAAGTAATTCATTATATGTTTTGAGGCATGCAGCACACATTTCAAAGTCTTTTTCAATACTAGTTTTGATGGATACTACTTCAAAAAAGAGATTTCTCGGAAAAAATACACACCCCTCCTCTGATGAATTCAGATCTACCTATAAAGAAGGTATGAGCTTATAATTGCACAATCTGAAGCTATCCCAATTCGGTAATTTCAACCAACTTTCATTGATGCAGAATATTTTCTGAGACAATTCATTTGAAAGTAAAAAGTAAAAAGTAAATTCAGCATTGTTTATATGCTTTCCTCGTTACTTCCATCTGGTTGACTCTACTTTTCTACCCCAATCAGGCTCAGATGAAAAAATGTTGAATGTATGTCCCTTTGGACCACTTCATTGGATCCATAGCATCATTAAAATTGTAGTTGTGAATGAACGATGCATATATTTCAGGATATTTGGACTGGAGTAGCACACACTTAACACCAGGAAAATGGTATTTCATGTAGTCAATTAGTTTTCTGGGGCCATCGTTGGGTCAATTCTATAGACGTGAATAGCCGTGAGTTTTGGAATTTCCTTGAATTGAACTCCATTAACATTGATGTCATCATTGCTTCCAATGACAATTTGCCTCTTAGACCTCCCTATGGAGACAGTCTTCCATTCTTCTTTATCTTTTCTTTCCATTGATTCCCTGTCTTCATTGTTTGCCATGGTGATATATTTTTCTCGCCCGTTGCAACTTCCTGGTTATCTATTGAGTTGAGATTCCAGAATTACTAGAGCCTCCGGCAACACTGCTATATTGAGGTTTGTTTACTGGCCCATCAACGCATCAACCCAAGCTGGATCGGTATACGTTATCATTGCCGTTTTTCATGAGAACATTTTTTCGCATCACCAAAGGAATTATTCCCCTGCAATGATTCAACTTTGTAGAGATCAGTTGCTCCACCGGGGTGCGATTTTTAGCCGTTCGCAATGATAACTTGTACTCGTGTCGTCACATTCTGATGGTCTGTGCATGTCGTTTTCATGCTTACCGTAACTCAGAATGCAAGAAGACGTGTACTCGTTGAGATTGCAAATAGTCAAAATTAGCCCCCCAGACCCCTTGTTTGTATCAAGGTATGATAATTTCTGAAAAACTCTACTTATGTATTTCATCAGATCTTCTTGGGATTCCAAAAGTACAAAAATTATCTTGTTCAGAGTTAGTTTTCTATAGAAGATCCAAATAATTTTCTGTCTTATCGCTTTTGAGGTAGAATCACCTGAAGTTCATTATATCATTTACCCAACAACTTCAAGGTTTTATTCACACACTGCAAATGACGCGTGGTAACATGATTCACAGCGGATGCTCTTTATAACACTTTCAGAATATTTTTCGCAGTTTTTGCATAAACTGGATTGATCAAAATTCACGTCGATTATATCAGGCGCTCTCTATTATAATTATTATAAATAAATTAAATTACTTTTTCAGACTACCATTTATCCAAAAATTACTTCTTGTCTGAAAATACATAAAAACAAATTATTCACCACCAGCTTTTAGGAATTCATGAAGCAACCAATGATTTATTCAATTTGTGAGTATATTTAAACAAAATCAGATAAATAATCATATGATGTATCTCCTAGTCAACCAGCCACCATCGAATATGTAAAAAACAAATATGTCAAAACATCATTGTAAATCAAGAGAAATCATGACATTTTGACATTTCACTGTAAAATTAGGAACTGATTAGGAAGAATCAGTTTTTTTGGACAAAAACGGCACTTCCGCCAACTATTTCGGGACTTTCTACAGGGCCCACAACACCTCTTCAAATTTTGAGGGTAATCCGGTACACAACAGATCCCAAATATCCTTAGTCAATAAAATTGGCAACTTCAAATTGTGTATGCAGTGTGGTTATTTGGTGCGATGTTGTAATGGAAATTAACATCGCATCAAAATTACTGCCCGCTGAATTCAATGATGATATTATCCGAATGAGTTAATATTTTTAAAAAGTGTTGGTGAGTTTTTAGCAGGATATCGTTCAAGGGGTTTTTCACAAATGCTCTGTTCCAGAAAGCAAGTTACCGAGGAAATGGAAATACCAACCAGCAGAATTTGAACAGTTGCCTGCTGTTAGAATTTGGCCTAAACGAAAACAGTTCGAATATGAGGGAGAAGATACACCAATAGTGATGCACTAAAAAAATTTGAAATTGAATTCTTCAATTATTTTGTAGATGTGTGTGTGAATTCTGTGAAGGAATGATTCACACAACTAAAAAAACACAGTGGACTGTTTGAAGTTTTTGTATGATATCCAATCGTTGGTTGAAGAAGAAAACGATAACATTTTAAAAAATTGTCGAGATTTATAGCAAGTCCTTACTGACGATTTGGAGCTACAAAATTTTTATTCAGAAATTTTGAATATAAGGAATATATTGAAACCCCAGATGACACCACTTCAAGTACTGAATCATGTAGAAGAGCAGATTTTGAAAGAAATTTTCCCAAATATACGCATTGCACTAAGAATTCTGTTAACGCTCCCTGTCAGTGTAGCCAGCGGAGAAAGTTCTTTCTCGAAATTAAAAAAAAAAACTATTTACGGTCGACTATGAATCAAGAAAAGTTGACAGATTTGGCCATACTTGCCATAGAGCATGACATTTTCAAGGAAATAGATGTGGAGGAACTTGTGGAAGACAGAGAACAGAGAGCTAGGAGGAAATATTTCACCAAGTGTCCAAAGTCATAACTGCATATTTTCATTTTTCATTTGTTTATTATGGTTGTTCCTTTAGAATGTTTTCAGTTTATTTTGTGCTTATAAGGCCCATAAGGATATATTTTTTATCAACCCATTTGTTTCATTCTGTTATGTTAATTTTTTTTAACTTTTATTATAAAGTTTATCAACCAAAACTAAGGCAAGAATTTTTCTTTCTTCTGAGTTTTTTGTAAAGTTTCATCACCACTACAAAGGATCAAAAGAACCTGATATCTCTAATGAGAAAATCGGTCTGTGACAGTTTGAATTCCCGCAGTTTAAGTTATACATGGCGAGGAGGCATTGGAGATACTCGCCTCAGGCTGCTATTCCGGCCCCAGCTCTGATACTGAGTGTACCCAGCCTATAAATTCATACTGTTAATTTTAAAGGTAATTGATTTTAATTTGGGATATCCCATACACATAATAAGCGGCACTTTTTGACCTAAAAATGATAATTTTTTTCACTTCTAGTGATACCAACTTTCGATTTTTAAATGAAACACCTTGTATATTGTTATATTTCTTAAATCAGCATAATTTCTGAATACAATGACATTTCAAACGTCAAAATTTTTGATAATTCAATTTTTAGTTTTCCATTTGAGTGTGCCATGATGGATCCGATTTATTTTGATTGACCCGTCTATTGCTAGAAAAATCGATATCCTGTTAAAAAAACTAAATTGCGTTTTTTATAAGTTAATAAAGATCATTATAATCGATCTTGGGGTAAAACTCAATTTTTTCAAATGGAATCATTTTAGTACCATGGTACCATTTATTAGTACTTTTAATAAGGAATTCATTCATACCTGGTGATGAAATGTGCGATAAATACAATCAAAATTACAGCTAAAAGAAAATAAAAGAATACAATTAATTTGTTCTAATTTAGTGATAAGAAGTTACTAAGGAGGCGTTGACAACAATAAATTATTATTGTCAAATAAATATTCGTTGGTTTATCAGTGTTTTATTGTGTATTGGACAAGGGATGAGAAAGTGGTCGTGTTAATTATTTTTCCGTCGACCTTTTATTTACGATGTATTTTAACGCACTCAAAATCGTTGATTAATGACTCCTGTTAATGAATGATTTTCTATTAATCAACGATTTACTTATATGCAACCCAACGTACATTGCTCCAATATATATTATTTTTATATGCGTATGCAACCAAACATATTTATACTTACCTGCTAAAATATTTATTTTGAAATCAAGTAGCTGTGTTAGTACTATCTGTCATTATTTATTTCATTGTTGTAATTTCTTAAAATTCTACGTTTATTTTGAAATCAAAAGATGGATAGTGACGAAGTCCTGTAAAAAAAAAATTCAAAAAACATCAAATATATCAGTAAAGTTGTCAGTAGCATTAATAGCTAGATAGTCACGCAGCCGGCTGGTAAAATGCTGGTTCAAGTCCTGATGTGATAGCAAGGTCGAGGGTTCAATCCCCACTTGGTACCATTTATTTTTTTTTTGAAAATTTCGGTCAAAGGAAAAATTTTGTAACGAACTCGTGAATTAAAATGGCGATTAACAATCTCGAACATTAACGCGCTCGCTCCGCTCACTCGTTAAAATATCCCAATTGTTTATAGCCCTTATTAATACACTTGTTCGTTAAATAACCATTGAGGAAATGTATAAAAAATGCCGTTGCGGCTAGAAACCTTAATGCCGACCGATATCCTGATAGACAATGTCCAGCGAGAAATTATTTTAATCATCTTGAAAATCAATTCACAAGAGAGCCTAACCATGATCCCGAAGAAAACGTTATCATTGGCGAAGGAACGGAAATTAATATTTTAGCTCGAATAGAAGTTGATAAGAATCGATTACGATGAACTTTATTTGCTGATAAAACACGCAATATAGTATTTTTAACGGGATTTAGATTTTTCTAGCATTAGACAAGTCAATTGGAATAAATCAGAACCATCATGGCACACTTAATTGTAAAAATAAAAAGTGAATCACCAAAAATTTTGACGCTTGAAATGTCACTTATGTGGATCATTGGATTCAGAAAATTATGTAGATTTCAGAAATGTAATAATAAACAGAGTGTTCCATTTAAAAATCGAAAGTTGGTATCACCGGAAGTGAAAAATAAAATCATTTGTAGGTTAAAAAGTGCCGCTTATTATGTATAAGGGATATTCCAAATTTCAATCAATTACTTTTAAAATTAACGGAGATACGGGGTGTGTGTCATAATCCTGTTATAGCCAGTATAGTAACAAGACTCAAGAGTTATCAAGGTATCATCTGCTACAACCATGCACTCAAATTATTTGGCTACACATGTAGTCTGTCGTGCTAAGCATAAAGGGCGTATCTGACAAATTTGTGGGTACTGAATTTAGGTCAGTTTTGGGTTGTTTGCATCATTTTACTCCTATCCTACCTGGATTGAATGTTGTAAATGAAAATTAGCTAGTATAAGTTTATGAAAACTGTCATATCAGCGAAAATTGCCCCCAATCTTATGGTAAAACATGATTTTTTCAAAAACAAGAAAATTGCAGATACGCCCTTTATGCTAAGCACGACAGTAGTTTAGGAAGCTTTAAACCAGCCCCTATCTCATACAAAATGCATTTTACTCCATTGAGGAATTTATACAATTTAAATGGTTCAAGTATTAATATAATAACATATTTTTATATTTTCAGTTGTAGGTAAACATCTACCTTTGGATTTCATGGCTTGTGTCGAATTAAGTTTCAAACTAGTGACTGTAGATGTCACAAATTACTTTTCATAATATTTTATGGTGTGAACAGCGGGACCTTTCAGAAAAAAAGGGTATTTATTCAAGAGTTCCACAACAATCTGTGTTGGGTCATATACTTTTCATATTGTATGTGAATGACATCACTGAGATCAATATTTCCCTCCCCTCTTTACTGATGATACAACTATACTGTGGAGTAATAAAAACACTTGTGACCTGCACAGCATAATATCGGCCGATTTAAAAAAAGTGAAAAGCTGGTGTAATGAGCCTTATCTTTTAATTTGTTGAAAACTAATTTAATATCATTTAGATGTTCGCTTAGTAGAAGAAAAATTACTAGAAAATAAAAATCACACCAAGTTTCTTGGAGTGTTCATTGACCAGAACTTGAAATTTGAGGTGCATGTAAAACAACTTATACATAAAATCTACTTGGGATGTTATGCTATTAGAGTAATTTCCATTTAATTAGGGATCAACACAGCCAAAATGGCTTACTATGCACTCATTGGCAGTTAGTTACATGCCTTCAAATCGTTACATCAAATCTGATACCAGCTTAGTGTGACACTGCCTTTCCAAGGCGTAACTCAAAAATTACCAGTTGTGAGATATCAAACATTCAAACTAATTAGGTCAGCACAATTTATCGGGAAGTAACTCTTTTCATTCTAAGAACAATTTTAGAGAGTTGAATCTAAAATATGGAAAAACTGACATACTTCCTTTGGGCTTAGGACATCAGCTCAGTTCAAGTAATAGTTTCAACAAAAATTGCAAAAACCTTTAAAATACATCAAAATATTTCTTCCAGAAATTACTCACTTCTCCCTAAAAAAAATGTCTCAGTCTATTCATCTGAATTATGCAAGTGTTGTCTCCTGTAGGTATAGTGTCTTTCAAATTAAAAGTTGAATATGTTGCCTCAAAACTTAGATTTATTTTTGAAAATTGCCAAAAGTAAAATGGAACTAAGTGATCAGGTGGTCTAATTATCACAGAAACAGTGAAATGAGATATACTGGATACTTTGTTCTTTGAAACAGTTTGAAAATTATCAAATTTGCTCACCAGATACTGAACCAAAACCTCCAAATTCTCCCTTCTCATTATCATAGTGAGAGGCATCAAACTGAGCATCCTCATTGGGTAGCTGAACACTAGCAATCAAAAGGTGATTTTGCTCATCAGAAGTATGAGTTCCGAGGATCAAACGATGGATAGAGTGATCTTTGCCATCTGGGCGAGTAACGTCTGGAAGCCATTGGGCAGTAAGAGAAGGCCACTCCAGAGCATGGGTCATAACGAGATCATAAAGAAAAGGGGTATTTTTCTTCCATATTTTGTATTCTTCATTAATAACTCTTTCTTCCACCGCATCATCAAAGGTTTCTGCGTCCCCTTTATCGCCCATTTCCAAACCTCTCTTAGAATGATCCAGGATGATTTCTTTCTGAAAACAAAACTTGTGTGAAGCAAAGAGATGATGAAACTCAATACAATATTTACTGAATTATGTTTTTGATTGACAATTTGAAGACCAGCAAGTTATCACAGTTGGAAACGCTTTTCTTTGTGCTATATAAGGCTATAAGGGTTAAAGCCGATAAAGGTATCAAAAGGATATATAATATAATTCATAGAATATCCATTTACTTTTTCAACAAACCTTAAAGTTTCAGTTGTACCAAAATTGATTTTTGTGTTGAAATTGCAAACAACCAATGGAATTTAAGGAGAGTTGGCGCCTAATTTCTTGACAGAAAAACTACATCAGTCCATTTAATTTTTTCAATAATGGTAACATTTTTAAAACAAGGTGCGTTCAGTTTATGTTGACAGCAATGACAGCACTGACAGCTCGATTCAATCGTGTTAAAAGCTTTTTTTTGACGTACAACTTTTTTTAAATTATTTGGCCCGTTTGGTGCGTTTTAGCGTTGAAACATTAGAGAAATTTGCAATAACACCAGCCAGTATTGAAGGCAACTATATTTTAATAGTGACTGGCACTATTCTGTGATTAAGAACAGAGATTTTGCAGTTTTGTCTGTTCGTCCCTGTTCGTACACAGGATATGTTCCGTAAATAGATAAAAGTAACCACTGCTTGCCGGACCGGTGATATAAGTTTTGACATTAGTTTTTGTCTGGTAATTGTGGTTGCAATATTATTTTCGGGACATTTGTCACTGTCATTTGTCTCTTCAGTCTTTCAGTGTGGTTATGTTTGATTGTTTATTTGGTTATGTGTGATTGTTTATTGTTTCAATTGGCAAACCCCGCCAAGTGCAAAAAAAACAAAAACTGAGATAGCGCTGTTATTCGATAAAGAATATTAATATATCCACGCTTTTCAAATATTATTGCTCAAAACCTGCCAGTTTAATTATTATCGCGTATCTACAAATTAGTTTACTTTCAATCCATCGCCAACTGCAGACTTGTTCATTTTCAAAAACCTCCAAGTATACGTGTGACCAATGGAAAAGCCATATTTTTGTCACGTGAACACGTGTTTTGAATAACGGCTGTTTCCGCCATTTTGATTATACCTCGTTGTTATAAACCTACAACTTTATAATGATGCAATGGAGAACCAAAACATCTAAGATCTACATTGACATGTTTCATAATATTAGAATGTTCAAGCTTGTTTATTACTTCGTTTTGCTTGAGAATATTGAGTTAATTCTGTAACTAACTTTTCTGAAAAAAATTTATAGATAAACCAAAAATGGTGTCTAATTTCAAAAGGATCTATGCCACCAAGTACACGATTTTTAAATATTTTTAGTGGTATTATTGAAATATTTAAACTCTTCTATAAAATTTATTCAAAACACTTCATTTTGTCCGCAAAACCCGCCATTTTTCACGTCAAGTTTCAAATCCCGCCAAGTGCATTTTATATGTTTCATTTTATAGTGCTATAATCTCTTTCTGTTATATAAGATGGAAGATGATGTTTAAGAAACAGTATCTACATCCACTGAATAAAAAAGTATATTCCTTTTATCGCTTGTATCAAGCAAAACAGTTTTTCGCGTTTTTCTTGAAACTACATAGCATGCACTTGGCGGGTTTTGCATTTAGACGGCTCATGTATAATATTTTTGGTGTTTTCGATTATTTTATTATAATAATATCAATATATTGTTACCAATCATAGATAATGAACCAAAGTTTTTTTATTTGATGCCTGTTAATCATCAGTAAATTCCAGGTAACCTTGAGTTACTCGTTTTATTCTTTTCCCCCCTAACTTCATCGTAGCTTTTCTTCAAATTTCTATACTTTTCATTACAATTTGAAGCGCTTTTATTGTATCCAAATGTATTCAGATTTGAGCTGATTGTTTCCCACACCTTTTTTTTGGTGAAGTTTGGAGAATCAAATTTGTTTGTGATCTTTGTAGATTGGAATCAACAGCTTCATCATTTCGTCAGTCCATGCATGTCTACTGACTGTAGAAGTCTCCTTGAGAGATAATATCGGTTTCTCATTACCGGAATGAATAGATCCGCCAGATTCTCCATTTGCATGAAATATTCAAGTTTTCGTAATCTATTGAAAAATTCCTGAAACATATGCGTGCTCTATCAAAATTTTATCATCTATAAAGTTATTAAAAATCAAATTATTAATACATTTGTTACCTCTTCGATCTGTTCAATCACTTCAATTGAATTCATATATCATATAAAACAAATCAAGTTTTTTAACCCAAGAATTAAAAAGTAATCAAACCAGAATAACCAGACCAACCAAAGAAAATCGTCGGTCGTTCTGGTGACAGACAATCGACCGCTTTTTCAGGAAGCAAGTCCTGTAAATAACATTTTTTTAAGTTACCAACCTAATAAAAGACATTTATGGGACGCAAATTCAGCAACCAAAACAACCAAGGTGATATACGGAACATATCCACAGTCGTTCGTTATTCATAAACTATAAATGACATCTAGTTCCTCAGATTTTTCATTCTACATAACTTATTTTATACTATGATACAATTATTGTAATGATAGAATTACCAAAGGTTGGTTCGATATCGATTTGAGTTCAGGGACGGGCCTATGGGGGGGGAGGCTGGGGGAAGTCCACCCCCCAATGTTAGACAAGTTGGCAAATAAAGTTTGGAAAAGATTCAAACTGAAAAAAAAATCTTGTCATCGGAAAAATTTTAGTTTTTTATATCTTCATACTGGGAATTGTCACTGAATCTAGGAATTTTCAACTTCAAACTTGGAATTTTCAACTTTAAACTATAGTCTAGTTCCTAAATTGTAGATACCCACTAAACATGATACATAACAAAAATATTTTCCAGATATAACTTTTGTGCAATTTTGTGATATTGGCAAACTGATATAGCGCATTCGACTGAAATGCTCGCATTCGGTGTAGGAGCATATTTAGTGCTACTCTGATTTGGTACAGAATTCTTGATTATATATATACATGCAAAAAATGCGAATTTATGTAGTACAACTATCACTGGCACGAGGCACATGTAAAGTGACAAGCGCATTCGACTGGACCGATCAAATGTTCAAAAAGCAGAACCCGTCTTTGCACCGTCCACAAATTACAGTGCAGAAAGATTCGAATTCGTAGCGAGCGATATTGCCAGTCGAACATAGATTTTGCTCTAACCTAGAGTAATATACATGCCAAGTCGAATAAGAATATTATTGGTACCGTAGCAATGTATATCCAGCCGAATACACAAGGTCTATAAAGATTGGAATGAATGCACATTCCCAGACGGCACCCAATATTCCTGGAATATGCCTACAACATATCCTATTTTCCAACAGATATTCCTGGAATATTCCATGAATATTTATTTGATCTTATACACATTGAGAATATTCCTGGAATATATTTCCACTCATATCCATAAAATATTCTTCTTGAATATTGCTGGTATATTCAAAACGCATATCAAGTTTCGTAGCCAAAATAAAGCATTTAATTAGTTAGTTTATGAAGTAGTACGTTTGAAGTGGAATTTCAACCAATCAAATAATTCGGTTATCTGCGCCCGAAGCGAGACTGACAAATCAAAGCTGATTGGCACGCAAGAATACCTATTCACAACACTCTATTTTAATTACGCCTTGTGGTGTGCAATGTAATTTTAGGTTACGTTGAGGATCAACTTGGATATCAAGGTCCAGTTTGGTTAAATTGGAACATGTTCCCTTCCTTTATGGCTTAAAAATGAAAAAAGAAGGGACCATGATCTAACCTACCTTGCTAACCAAGTTGAATACTTAGCATCGATTCAAATATACCGCCTTGGCCAGGATAGTTATGATTGGTTCATGCGAGAGATTTCTAATGGATCTGGACCACAGACCTCACTTCTTTTATGAGGTCTGTGATCTGGACACCCTAATAAAAAGAGACGAAAGTTCTTAATTTTTCCGTCCTTGTTGCCAGGGAATGTACTCTGTGATTGGTTACTATAAGGTCAGGGAGTATAAATGTCTTTTTCAACTGTAGCTGTCATGTCATTCAAACTCCCCGCCATTATGGTAACCAATCACAGAGCGCGCCCCTGGCAAAAAGGATGGAAAAATTAAGAACTTTCGTCTCTTTTTATTTCGGTGTCCAAATCCATTAGAAATCTATCGCCAATTGGGAAGTGTTGTGGAAAGGAATTCTTGCGATTGGCACTGCGATCAGGGGTGCAATTTTCAAACAGTTTCGTATGCGAATTGGATTATTCGTTTCATACCAACACACACGAAATATGTATGTCTGTTTGTCTTTATTCGCATGCGAACTAAAACTGAACGATTTGAAAATAGCACCCCAGGGCCGGGATTCCGAAGTCACGATCGAGCATGAATCGTGTCGATTTCACGAATTTGACGATTCCGAGCCTATACGCCGATCGTATATGCGTTGCAAATGCCTACATTTTGACGATTAGTTGACGAAAAGTGGATTCTGAAGTGACGATTAGGCCTCAATGGTGTCGTCTAGAGGATTTTGATGATTCCGAGGCTATATGACGATCGTAAATGTGTTGCAAATTGCCTACATTTTACGATTAGTTGACGATAACTATTTTCTTGTCAGTATATCTATCTTGGTCTGATATATGTGTTGCTCTTTTTATTAGTGTTCATTATTGCTTGTGTATTTGTTTCCATCCCGTTATTTACCTATGATCCATACTTACTACTGCAGTAGGGATTTTTTATTCAGAATGGCTTTCAGAGCAACCCAAAAGTTTACTGGGAGTTGATAATGAATTTCATGGGGAAAAGGGCGTAGCTAAGTGGCGAATAGATTACCCTGTTGAAAAAAATTTGGAATTTTTTCGAAGATTTCTGAGGGTTGTGCTCGTAAAGGTACAGCTGGTTGACGGAAACATTAACAATTTTTTTATTATTTTTTCAAGGTACCATAACAACTGTTGCAATATTTTTTGGGAATATTTTAATATTATTAACGAGTTCAAGGAATAGGAATAGGAAATAATATTTAAACAATGGTATAGGTTACCTATTGGGATTACAAATTTCTTTATTTTTTAAATGCTCCAAAAACAGCGGATGAATGATTATAGAAATAGTCAGGCAATTTATCTAACAAATTCAGTAAAATTGTAGACAATCGGAAATTTCCAAACCTTCTATAAGTGCATTTCGACTTCTTAAACAATAAACAACGGTCACGATTATCTTTTCAACGTTAATTGGAATTGGTAGAGGTACACCTACCTATCATGAAAACTTGCCCCTAATATACCTTGCTTATGTTTTCTGAATAGAACATTTACTTTGCGCAGTGATTACAAATTTCTTACAGCAAACTTGCAGAGTAGGTATATATATGAAAGTTGTAACAAACTTGCACTTATTTAATTCATTTGCAATTTCAGTACAATACCTCTCCTCTTGTTACTCTTGTTTAGATTCAAGAAAACCTCAGGCAAAGAATATATATGTAGATATTCTTTGCCTTAGGTACCTACCTATACAAGGTAGAATTAAGCGCAAAAACAAACATTCAAGAAATGAATTTCCTTCACAGAATAAAATGTTCAATCAATACTCTGGACTCCTTCAAATAATAATGTAAATTTAAAATCACAAAAAACTAGCAGATTGAATAAAAAATATTGAGAATATCGAGATTATGTCAATTATCAATTCAGAATTTTATGTTTAATGCGGTTTAATTCATCATCTTACCGTTCCATGTTGATTTTATTGTGTTGACGATCGAGTACCGAAATCACCCGACGATATTATTGGGAATCAATTATTACAGTCGAATCGTCCAAGAATGTCATTTAGGTAGGTATTTACAGGAAATTTCCAATCAAACCAAGAGGTCCTGAGTTCGAATCCCGGTTTGTCCACATTTTTTTAATTCACTTCTAATTTTCATCTTTCCGTTTACTATGCCAAAAACTTATTCTGGATTTTAAATTCAATTAAATGCGTTAATGCTACTTCATTTTTTCATTTATTCTTATTTTCTATGATCTACGATCATGTTACCTCCATTTTCATCAAGTACCGAGAATACCCGACGATTACTTCTTGTCGTCTGAAGTTCGAATCGTTGATCGTTCGTTCGTTCGTGATCGAATCGAAAGTTCGGAATCCCAGGGGCTGCGTACTCCGATGATTAGAAATGTTTTATAGAATCGAAATGTGACGTCATATTCGACATATGGGTACTTACTATGCTTCCCATTTCTAACGTTCGAATATGACTTCACATTCTCGATACATTTCGATGCTATGAAACATTTCTAATCATCGGAGTCCCAGTGCAGGGCAGTTTATGGATATTTGACGTCGTCAGCTGTAATTGTCATTTGTCAATCGTCAAGTATCATCGTATTTAACAATAATGTACTAAGAAATTTGTTTAGATAATGTTTTTAGTGAAAGTGAAAGCCCTCGTATGGGTGGAAGTGTTATAGTTTGTAGTACTGTTGAGAGTTACTACATATTCCAGAAAAAGTTGCTAGAAAATATCCGCAGTTGAAATCATCAACGACTCCTGGTAAGATAATTCGGAATTTAACTCATTCTCTGAATCTCCTTATCAAAAGTTCCAAAATCTTTTCTGTTTTTAGTTTTCATTCGTTAGTATAACAAATAATATATTTTTCCAGGTATTAATTTGCAACTAGCCAGCTTGTCTCAGTTTGTAAAAGTATCAGAGTGGACTAAGAAAAGGAAGTAAATAGTATTTCGGATCTGTCGAACTCAAGAATCTATTTCACCACAGCAAAACAAAAATGTTCATCCTGTAAAAGTAAGTAAATCTCTAAAAAGTATATTTATGCATTTTTTCATTGAACTTTCCTTTGTTTTCAGATATTCTACTTAAAGTCCTGTGAGACTTCTGAATATTTTTAAAGGAAGGGCCACACAAAATGCAGAAATGATAACGACTATAAGAAATTCTAAGAAAGGAAATAATATCCAAGATATCCCAGTCTTACATAATAGAGTTGATGGAGTTGGATGGAAAACATAGTATTTGTTACTTCCTTCACAATTACTTTGATGAGTGCTTGTTGTTAAATTGTTGTTATTAGTGCACTATAACTGAAAAGATGCAATGATTTTATTTATAGATGACAAAGCTTCTTCATGTTGGGCGCATCAGTGTATTAGGAGATATATGCCTCAGTTAGTTGACGATGATGTTTTAAGACACCTTTTAGCTAGGTTGGAGGAAATGGAAGGAAAAAATTATCTAATGTAGACATGGCTTTGATAAAAGGTAAAATTATACCACAGAGATGACGTCAATTTGAATTAAAATTTACCTTTACTTAATTTAAACTATATGTAGTTTAACATATTCAAAAAACGTTTTTTCTCAATGTTGACCAACTGTTATAGAATATTTAATATTTTTTGTAATAAGAGGCAAATGTATATGAAAATTAGACACTTGGTCATTACTTCAATTTAATTAAATTTTAGACTAACCTTACCATAGTGTTTTAACAATATTTAAATGTCAAATTCATTATCTATTCAATTACATCATTTTCAAGTATTCCCCCTTTATAAAATATCACTTCCATTCAATATATATGTTGCAAATATCAATCAACATACTTAATTATCAAAATAAATATAATTCATCAATTTTTTTCTATACTATATTAATAGTATTTTTAGGGGTATGTATGTATATCCCACTCACATAGCAATTTACTGAGAAGTCGAAGAAGAACATATCATTTTCCTGATCTAAGTTACTGAGAGTTGCAATAGAACACTAAGTAAATTATTGTACAACGAGGTATATTTTCTTGATTGTTTTTTTTAAGATTAAGAAAAACAAAGATTCTGAAGAACTGAAAAGTGTAATGAGACCGATTTGTGTAATTTGTGTTAGTGTCAATGCAGATCTGAATTTCCAAAGGTCTTGATAATTGCCAAGATAGTGTATCAGAATACATATGTATGTTGTATTTGTCGTTTTCGCAATAAATATTTTTTTTGTATTTAATTTTTTATTCTTACTCAAAATAATAATACATTGGACCTCATATTCGATATATCAAGGGTAGTTTATTCCATATATAAACTAGACATCCTGGATATGTTCTGCATTCATCTTCAAGAAGCATACAAAAATATATTTCGGGCGTATTTTTATGGTAAGAAAACATATATATAGCATGTGCCATGAATATGTTTTAGAATATTCCTGGAATATGCATATCACATGCTTTGCAGGATATGGAATATTCCTGGTATATGCAGTGAAAGATGTATGGCATATTCCTGGAACATTCATGGTGACCTTGAATATCCATGGAATATGCATAGCACATGTTTTGGAGGATATGGCATATCTCTGGAATATGCCAATATTCCGGTGAAATATGCCTAGGATATTCATGCAATATGATTGTGCCGTCTGGATGGTCTGTTCATAGTAATTCAAGATTATATTTTTTATACTGCTAATTTTAATTTAATTGTTAATGATGTAACTGTCTTGATTTATAACGCTTTATCCATGAGATTTTAATCATTGACAATAAAGTTTTTTGATTGATTGGTATGTTTCACATTATTACCCCCTTATATACATATTTTATTTCTTAGTATACAGGGAAGAGCTTATTCTCATTGTTTACCAACACTTATTTTTCTACACTTGAAGTTGTATTTCTGGAATTTCAATCGCCACTCTTTGGTAGATGAATAACTTTGTTAATTGCTATTGTTGTTAATCATCTACTGAAAAGTGACTACTGAAATTCCAGAAATATACCTATAAATATAGAAAAAAGTGTTGGTAAACCATGAGTATATTAAACAGTTTTATGTTTAAGTTATGTTTTTATGTTTACTGGGTAGTGACTCATCGGTTGTACGGTTCATAATTTATATAAAGCAGGTCATATAAAGTAAATAGAACAGAAATAAGCTACTTCAAATCAAGTTTTACTTTGCCACTTTCGTACATCCCCTCCACACTTTCAAATCTCGTAAAAACCAGAAAATGTACGATGAGTCACTATCTACAATGGACCTTTCCAAGGAACTATGAGAAACACTGTAATTAGAAAGTATATATGATAATTTTTTATTTATTTTTCTGACCGCCACTTTTTCTATAATTTGAAAAAAAGAGGTTTCGTGACGTCGCGTTCATCAAAATTTAACGTGGCAACGTCGTATAAGTTGTACACCATGGAATCTCAAATTATCATTACATCTGGATTGTGTTCTAATGATAGTTGTCATTTGATACCAGATGGGTTTGTTCGTCTGTTTCACGAAGCACAGAGCAGATCAATAACAATTGTTTTTCTCTGTTTAACCCAGTTGCTTACTTTATGTGATACAAGATAGATGCTAGCAGATCAAATCTGTATGCTGGAAACTAACAGACTCTTAAATATTTTATTTTCTGAGGTTGAAGCGGTTTTCAAATTCAAAGTTTTGTTGTTTGTGTTAAGTAATTTCTGTATTCCTCATGACCGTGAAAATGTCTAAAAAGGGATTTGTACCCGGTTGTCTGAACACCAGTGAAAATTACAATAAAATGTTTGTGTTCTGTGGTAATAACTTTTGTTCCATAAGAACTGTCATTATAATTTGCGGTGTTGCCAACAATAGTTTTTCATTAAAAGGCAGGTTCGTTCAGAAAATCTTAAAGATACAAATTATATAAAAAATTGCTTTTATGTGAAATATTTTGATGTGTTGATCCAGTGACAAAGTTTCAATTATTTCTCGATGGCTTATAATCAACCAGTAGCTATATTTTATGGGAGAACGATATTCCAGATTTTGGAACGTGAATTATGGTGAGGGATGTTTCCGATGAACGTGAAGTCAGAAGAGGCATACTTTGAAATGTGATATTTTTCTTTAATAAAATAGTAGAGTGGCACTCGTTGATAAATAGACATTTTAGACATTTAACAATCGATTGAAACGAGTTTTGCAACTAATTTTTTGTAAATGTAAAGGTCCATTCCCATTTCCATATCATTTGAAAACTAGGAAATTTCGACTACAAACTCAGAATTTAGGAACTAGACTATAGGAATGTTCAACCTCAAACAAACATTAAATTCCGAGTTTGTAGTCGAAATTTACCAGTTTTCAAATTATATAGAAAGGGGGAATGGACCTTTTACATTTACAAAATTCGTTTTAATCGATTGAATAGTCTTATATGTCTATTTATCAACGAGTGTCACTCTTCTTTTTTTATTTTAGATAAATATCACATTTCAAAGTGTACCTCTAACGTCAAGTTCATCGGAAACATCCCTCACTATAATCCACGTTCCGAAATAGGAAATATCGTTCTCCCATAAATTATAGCTACTGGCTGATTATAAGCCATCGAGAAATAATTGAAACTTTGTCACAGGATCAACACATCAAAAACATTTACGTAAAAGCTGGTTTTTTATATTTGTAACTTTCAAATTTTCTGAACAAACCTGCCTTTTGATGAAAAACTATTGTTGGCAACACCGCAAATTATAATAACAGCCCAGCAGTGGGATCCCGTGTACCATAGTATTCTACATATCGCTACGCTATTGGTCCATGCGGATTGCCTATGGGGAAGTGTTGTGGATAGGAATTCTTGCATGTGGAGTCGGTGTAGCCGGAGCGGATGTCGATGTATAGACAATTGACATATTATTATAATAAAACAAAATTCCCTATCCTATCCATGAATAATAGGTTGTATAGTTGTATTTTATATTTTAGCACAGTTAAAAACAACTAAAACAAGTCTTTGGCGAGTTAACCAGGAATTAAGAGGTTTGTGAAAGTGCGTGTGCGCTCATTCATATTGGTCCACAAAGTATATATGTGTTCTCAAGAAGAACTCGGCTAGCCAAGAACAAATATTCGCCCGGCTTTTTCCTCGTGTTTGATAGTGTCAAATTTTGTAAAAAATGGCGGATCCAGGTTACAAGAGCCGTATTCAAAACTTCAAGAACAAAGGCAAAGATCAAGATGTAAGTACTTTTTATAGCTAGTCAATTCAATTTATATGTTTCTACACTGACACTGATTGTTAATTTTATGTTTGTGGGAACTTTTAAGGTCATCACAGAAATTACTTCAAACATTTGTCAAATAATACTTTATTGCAGGAAATGCGAAGGAGGAGAAACGAAGTCACTGTCGAACTCAGAAAAAATAAACGTGAAGAAACCCTTCAAAAGCGACGTAATGTTCCAATTGTTGACACCACTGATGAGGATGATGTTGAAAAATCTTTATCAAATACCAATCTGGAACAGTTGCTGGCCGAAGCTGCTGCAGATGACAATCCTCAAATGCAATTAATGGCTGTACAATCAGCAAGAAAGTTACTCTCTTCTGATAGAAATCCTCCAATAGATGCCCTTATAGCAAGTGGTATCCTCCCTATTTTAGTAAGATGTTTAGAAAGGCAGGACAATCCTGCGTTACAATTCGAGGCTGCTTGGGCATTGACAAACATAGCATCAGGCACCTCTGCACAGACTAATAAGGTTGTAGCAGCAGGAGCAGTACCTTTGTTTTTAATGTTGCTGCATTCACCACATCAAAATGTGTGTGAACAGGCAGTCTGGGCATTGGGAAACATCATAGGGGATGGACCTATTCTCAGAGACTATGTTATTGAATTGGGTGTTGTTGATCCATTGTTATCTTTTATCAAGCCTGAAATACCTATTTCTTTCTTGAGGAATGTTACTTGGGTTATTGTAAATCTTTGTAGGAATAAAGATCCACCTCCACCAATACAAACTATAGATGAGTTGCTGCCTGCTCTTAATGCACTTATTCATCATACCGATATAAATGTGAGTATTAAATCCTTGCTTTTTTGTTGGGTGTAGATAGATAACAATAATAATACTCCCTCATAAACACTAGTTGAGTGTTCCCAAAGGCATAGCCTGTGCGGGTAGAGGACGGCTATTATTATTATTTGCCTTGATAGATAAATACATAATTCAGCTGGTAGGGTTCGAGACAGAGAGAGAGAGAGAAATGTACTTTATGTTCCAAGAAATCAAACTTCTGAAAAAAGTACCTTAAATACATTCAAGTCAATGGTGTTATTTCAAATATACCTACTGATTCACAACAAAAATGAGGTCCGATCATAATATATATGCATCTGTTGAAATATAAACATATGTCAGATATAGAATATAAAATAAATTGGTATGTATATGAAGATAATTTAATTTAAAAGGAATAAAATATAAATAATATGTAAGACAAAATTAAGGCATAGTTTTGCTGTAAGATTCCATAAGATTATGGTATGCTATTTTGAGAAGAGCTTCTTTCACTATTCATCTGAATTTTTAAAACATTTTCAATCAAAGAGTGGTAAACCATCTTCATTGTAGATGTGCTCAGTTCATTTGAAACAACTCTTGGGTGAATAAAATCCCTGTAATTTTTTATTTGTTGTTCTAACATCAAATTTTAATTCATCATCAATTGGTATTCGTATTAAAAGTGTCTGTTTAGACACAGAACGTGTTGAAGGTGAGTGCATATGTTTTCTTTGTATTGAAATATAAGTAATCGGAATTGCGCTATTTTTGTACCATTTCAAGATCAATCTTTCAATTTCTGTTTTTGGAGTTTTTCATTATTTTGAGACATTTTCATATTCTCGAGAAGTTTTCGCTACTATATATTTTATATTTCAATTTATCATTTTTATATCTGTTTTTAGTTGATGAATCTTTGGTTTTTCTAAGGGTGTGATTTCAATTTGATTGTCATCCGAGTTCTAACATATTTACTTGGTGTTTGTTAAGTACTTGTACAAACTTCAAAGGGTGAATCTTTGACTTTTAAGATAAAAAGTTCAGGGGGCGCTGCATACGCTATCATTATTTTAATTTGCCCTAACTTTTTTGTTTGTAAACTTTTGAGATTTTTTATATTCAAATCCTATTCCTACATATTTTCTCAGCAAAAAAGGGGTATACTTGCTCAACAATGCTAGGGGCAACCGTTTTCGAGAAATTTACAAATTTTTGCTCAGAACTTTACAAAAACTGAGGATATGATGATTCTTGATAAAATAAGCAACTTTTCTACTACAAAGAGTTATGGATAAATAATTTATTCTCATTATACAAATTGTTGAAAAACTGATATTTTTTAATAATTCAACAGTCAGATTTTGTCAAGTTCTTAGCAACTTCATCTGGCGCCTAAGTGACCTAACCTGCATCAATGCAGAAATTTGCAAATTTCTAAAAACAGTTCCTCTGAGCGTTGTAGATCACGTAGTCCTTTTTTGCCTAGGAAATGAGTAGGAATAGGAGTTAATATAAAAAATCCCAAAAGTTTGTCAAGAAAGTTAGGGCAAATTAAAATGAATAATGATAGCGTACACAGTGCCCTCAAACCCGTTCAAAAAAATTAGTTCAAACAATTTATTTTTTGCAAAAGTTATTTAAATTAATTGAAAATAAAATTTCAACTTCTACATGAGACATTTGCGTCTTGAAATTAGTCAAAGATTTGCCATTTGAAGTTTGTACAATTACTTAATAAACACCTGGTGTATATACAGAGTGGTTCAACAAAAAGTATGCACCTAGCTTTCTTCCATGTTTTGGAACTTGAAGCAAAAATGCTCGGACACATGGAGTTTGCTTTTGAGGGGGACACATTTCAGACATTTTTACCAACCTCTAATTTTAACCTCCTGGCAAACTTGGGTTGAAATGGGTATAAAATTATCTTTCTCATGATACCCTATTTTAAGAAATTTACTTAATGAGAAAACGGCTGTAAAAACATCAACCCAATAATTTTGGTATTAATGAAAAATACAAATAAGTTTTAGTTAGGAATTGAAATAACAACATTTAGTAGTGTTTGAATGTTTGTAACTTGCACAATGCTTTGTAAAAAAGAGTAAAAAAACTGCTGAATTGATTTAATAAAACGTGAAAAATGTGACCCATTTGCTTTCATACAGTAATAAAGATTTTGTTCAGATCTATTTCTAATATTTTGTAGCATATCATATGTTATGTTTCTGTACTCTGCGGTAATCTGTTGGCAGAGATCTTCACTTATGGGAATAATCATGATCTTGAGAGGAGATTTGTAATTTGAAGGCATCGTATCGTAAGAACTTATTCTGGATTCTTTCAATTCTGATAGTGTGAACTTTATAATAAGGCGACCACACAATTGAAGCATATTCCATTACGAATGCTACTAATGACATACCGACACTCCCAACGAACAAATACACAAATTTTTTATCATATTTCAGGAGAGCTGAAATACTGAAATGTTTTATTCAATATCAAAGTTGAAATACAACTTTTTTCAAGTAGATTTCTTCGTAACTACTTGTTCTAGAGATACGGCTTTTTTATCGTCAGCATCAGTTTTTTAAGCTGAATACGCCTACATCTATAACTGATAATAGCTGTAATTTTAGTTATGGCTTTGTTCATTGGGGGTATCGATATATATCTTTTTTTGTTGTAGTCACAGAGAAGTCTTGACAATTTTGTAATAAATATCCCAATATTTTTGTAGCCTTTGCAACCATGGCTTGGATATGGTCTGTGAAATATAGATGAGAGTCGAACACAACTCCTAGATCTTTTATAGATTCAACAAAATTTAACATCTTTTCCTCTATGTAATGAGAACTGTTAAATTTTTTTGTTGCTTTGAAGAAGCTAATATATGAACATTTGTCTGGGTTAAAGTGAAGTTTATTCTCATAACCCCAAACGATCAGATTATCCAAATCTTCTTGTAGTAATAACTGATCATCTGCTGACTTTATGCTCTTGAATATTTTGAGGTCATCCGCAAACAATAGATATTCACAATTTTTTATATAAGTTCCAATTTCATTTATGAATAAAATAAAGAGCAAAGGCGCACAATGTGATCCTTGAGGGACAGCTGAACTTCAGTGTTATCAGACTTACTACAACCTATTTTGACTCTCTGAGTTCGCCCTGATAAAAAACTTGATATCCACCTCAAAAGATCATTACTGAAACCCATGCAACTAAGTTTGTCTAGCAAAATATCTAGTCTACTCTATCAAATGCCTTTGAGAAGTCTGTGTGGATGGAATACATTTGATATTTGTTTTCAAAGGCGTTAAATATTCTATCCTCATATTTTAGTAAATTAGTAACAGTTGATCTCTCTGATGAAAAGCCATGCTGATTATTCACTATTAACTCCCTGCATGAGAAGCTCAGCTGGTCATATATTAGACTATCAAAGAGCTTTGGTATGGACGATTGAATGCATACACTTCTATAGTTTTTTATTTCTTCTTTTTTTCCTGATTTGAATATGCGCAAAATGAAATGTTGTTTCCAGCTGTTAGGGAATTCTCCAGTATTCAAAGAGAGATCGAATAGCAAATGCAGTGGTAATGCTAATGAATAAAGACAGTTTTTTTTTTTTAATGTTTGGGATTCCATCTGGTCCTACTGTGAATTTATTTGGCAGTCTAATAATTTTATTAAATATTTCTACAGATAATTTAGGACAGCGTATATCATATTCTTGCTTGGGTAAATTGTTTTTGTTATAAGCAGTATCATGTTTTAAGTAAATTGTTGAAAAATATTTTTCAAATAATTGAACTATTTCTTCATTATCAACAGCTTTCGAGTCATCCCAATACATGGACTGAGCTAGATTATACGAGGATTTTTTACTCTTTATATTGTTCCAGAAAAATACTGGACTGGATTCTCGTTTAAATTATTTTCGATTTTGTTCATATAGTTATTAAAGCAAATAGATCTGAGAACAGAAAATTCCATTTAGTGGTAATTGCTCAGTGATTGTTTGAACTTCCTATGAGCCTCTTTCTTTTTTGTACTGTTTCTCAATTCTGGTACACTACGCCGGGGAAAAGCTCTGGTGCTGAAAGGGTATTCATTAGTCAAAAACGGATTATAAGATTTTAAGAAGTATATTTGGTATTTCTACCATATTAATTTAACATCTATATTTTGACTGCTGTCTGCTTTACTCAAAATAATTTGAATACGTTCACAACATGTGGCGATGTCAATAATTACTCAACAAGAAATGCAAACTATACATTCCTTTAGCCTTGACTTCACAGATAAAAGAAGATGCAATCATAACATCCCTGAAAATTCATAATCATCTACCTTTTTAGGAGACAGTGTAAACATTTTCTCTGGAATAAGACTTACTATTCCCTAGAGGAATATTTTAATGATCCATTTTTAAATTACAAACGTATTTAAATGATTTATTTTATACATATCTAATACAAATGTTGTTAACATCCCAAATGTTTTTATATCTGCTTATTATTTACTTTGAAGTCTTAGTAGTCTTGATTATTAATTGTTTAATATAAACATATTTTTGGCTTAAGAATAGTTTTTAATTCAATTTTGACTATAATGTCATCGACGATTTCTATGAAAAGTCCTATGAAATGAAAGTAATGGCACCGAGCAGCATTATGATTTTGGTCATCTTCTGTTATTTGTGTTATGAAATGATCAATTGCATCTTCAAGCATGTTTAGGTAGACTTCATCGGTTAAAGGACCTCGCACGAAAACATATGTAAAATTGGCTCTCAGTGAAATTGGCTGAAATTTTATTATATTATAGTGGAATGGGTGATTAGGAAAATGTGCTAGTTTAAATGATTTTGTATTTGTAGTTTCTGAGATATAAGCAGCCAAAGTTGGAAAAAATATCAGAGTTGTTTTACTACAAGACAAGCACTTGCAATTGGATCTTCTCGGAAGAACGTTGCACAAATATTTGTCAGATGTAGTTCAATGTCCGTCGTGGTATTAGCCAGGGAAGTAGTCGTTTTCTGAGAGATGTTTGCCTTTATTTTTCCACTTGGTGGAAACGCTAAGAGAGAAGGGTACTCCGTATTCATTTCACTTGGCACAATATTTTCGAACTTGTTTCGAAATTTTCACAGATTTCTGTAGTTCATTTTCGTTCAGCCAAGTTTCCGTGAGCACTAATATATCACATTGTTTCACTTCTACCAGCTTGTTTCTAATACTTTGAATGTTCTTATATGCAATGTAGTATTCCTACTCTGTTTCTCTATTTCTGGTTAGTTTTTCAAGGGTCGGTTTTTCAATGCTTAGTTAAGAGTCTCAGTTAGCTGGCTGATAGTTAATAGTCCTCGGGCCCTTTACCGGGAGAAAATATATGAATACCCAACTTTTGATATTTTATGAGAAGGTAGTAGTCCATACTCAAAGTGAAAGACCAAGTTTTTTTTGGAATAAGAACACAAAGTCGTCTCCACAAAGTTTTTTTGAGACTTTGTATTTTTGTTGGTAGGAGAGACAGAGACATAAATGTCGATTATAGAATTCTGTGGTACACGGAATACCACCCCTGAACATTGAAAAACAGGCCCTAAATCGTAGACATCTTGTATCAATTCAATTTTGCTCTTCTCATCTTTTCTCGTGAATAGAATAGAATTTATTGACCTTATAATATCAAATAATGACTTATGAACAAATCAAAAATTAAAAAGTCAAGCTAAAACTAGAACATTCACCTTAAATATCAAAATCCATCAATAATTTGGATTGAGAAATACAGTAACATAAGATACAGAAGATATTACAGAAAACTAGAAACACACAGATGCGTCAAAAATTAGATTAAAACAAATTATATGTTGCAGTTTAGACATAATTCAACGAGTATTTGATAAATTTAAACAGTGAGTTTTGAAGGACAAATATTAATCAAAGGATACTCCCAGAAATTTCTCATTTTCTGTTTTTGTTACGTTTGTGTTTTTAATCAATTTATCAAAGTCAGGGAAAAAGTTTTTTGACGAGGATGAAATGAAATTTGTTTTAGTTATATTAAATAACAATTATTGATCACTAAACCAGGTAGAAAATTTGCAAAAATAGTGGTAATGTCTCTGATGTAATAGAAGGTAACTCATTTATGAATAAGATGAACAACAAAGTTCCAAGTATGGATCTTTGTGGAACTCCTCGTGCATGGCATCACACGTATTAAAAGGTAAGGGCTACGTCTTCCCCTAGCTCGCACAAGTCTCTGACTTTTGAGGGTTGCACGTAGGGGTGCAACCGGTTGACGGATATAACAATTTTAACAAAATCTACTATAAGATTAGACATTTGACATATATATTGACGTATTGTATCTGTTATCTAGTTACAAGGTTAACCATTCGCACGCTTTTTCCCTTATATCATATTTATAAAGCTTGTCTTTCAAAATACTGTCAGAAACACAGAGATCACAGAATATCGCAGTGGGGCTTTCGCCCAGGTTGACTAACTTTAGCACATCATTATAGAACGACTCTAAAGCCGTTGAAGTTGGAAATGTTGCTAGAAACATGTTGATAATCCGTAAAAACTTTATAGATTTCCAAAAATTTCAACATCTGCTTCAGTGTGGCATACTCAAAATATTTTTGTTTGAAACAAAATTATTTGAAGAGTACTTTAAAGTATACTTAGATTTAGATATCGATTTATTTGCTTCATTAGATGAAGTATTCATTAAATTCATTAGCAATTGGATGGATCAATGAATTACTGTTGCAGTACATACATATTTAAGGGGATAGCTATCTGAATGATTTGTTTTTCACTGATTTCATTTATAACAAACACCCCATACGGTTTTATTTTTATTGGAGTAATTACTTTTTGTATTTTCAGCAAGCCTTTCATGTAGCAGTTATTTACATTTCAAATTTACATTTGAATTAATAGGGGAATTTTTTATTTCATTGCTAAGCCATTGTTTTGCCTCTTTTTGTTTATTTGGTTTTATAGAGAAACTATTATTGATAATAAATTAGGATATCATGAAATATATAAAATTTCCGGATTTTCCTACAGCTGAAAAGAGAATACACCACCAAGAACATCAGTAAGTTGCCCCGGAGCGCCACGGCAAATAATAATAATAGCCGTCCTCTACCCGCACAGGCTATGCCTTTGGGTACACACTATGTTGTTATTTGTGACAGTTATCATTCTGTTTCCTCATACAAAAATGTCCTATTTTTTTGTGGAATGGGCTTAGTGCATGCTTTATGAGATTGATTTTTATGAAGTAGTTTCTGTATTTGTATCTCTGTGGTCATGGATCAGATCCTGTAGTTGTGGTTCAGTGTAGCTCATCTTTTCCTGATTTAGAGTTCTAATGTCGCCATGTTTTTATTGATACTAGTAAGTTCTACTATATATTATAATAATAATAGTTGCTCTATAAAACCAAATAAGCAATTAAATACAATAAAATGGCTTAGCAATTAAATGAAAAAAATCACCTATTAATTCAAAGGATTTGTTCAATTTGAAATGTAAATATCTGCTACTCAAAGCAACGTATCTGAAAGCAAAGTCCTTACATGAAAGGCTTTCTGAAAATACAAAAAGTAATTACTCCAATAAAAATGAAACCGTATGGTGTGTTTGTTATAAATGAAAACAGTGGAAAGCAAATTATTCAGAAAGCTATCACCTTAAATATGTATGTACTGCAACAGTGATTTATTGATCCATCCAATTGCTAATAAATTTAATGAATACTTCATCTAATGAAGCAAATAAATCGATATATAAATCTAAGTATACTTTAAAGTTCTCTTCAAATAATTTTGTTTCAAACAGCATATTTCTTTCTTATTTTACGACAGATGATGTTTTTGAAATAATCAAGAATAAAATTGAAAATATACCTTTATGGGTAAAAATTCGAAAGAGTTCGAATATATTGTGCCAGAGAGGTATCAACAATGTGAAAGAATACGGGGTTGCACTTCTCTCTCAGCGTTTCCACCACCATCAATATATTCGAATTTTTACAGTTTTCTCTTTCCTGAGCCTTTGCTACTTGGGAGTGTTTTGTCTTGTTCGGTGTGGATGGCCCTGCTATCAACTTTGTTGTAGTTAGTTCGTAGTGTCATCTGTGGGGAAATATTGTTAAACAGTTGATTATTATTCATTTGGCAGGGACAGGACAATTATAATGTCCGACCTATCCTGTCACTGATGAGAGGCAATAAACCTCGAAACATGCATGTCTGCAGGTGGTCATTCCCAGCCAAATAAAGGATAATCTTCTGACAATTAATTACAAGACAAGCACTTGCAATTGGGTCTTCTTGGAAGAACGTTGCACAAATATCTGTCAGATGTAGTTCAATGTCCGTCGTGGTATTAGCCAGGGAAGTACTTGTTTTCTGACAAATGTTTGCCTTTTATTTTACACTTGGTGGAATCGCTTAGAGAGAAGGGTACCCCGTATTCTTTCACATACCTTTATGTGGTTCTGATAACATATCTGATATTGTCATCAAAAAAATTACAAATTTTATAATAAAACCGCTTTCTCATATAATTGATACCTCTTTTTAAGAGGGAGTTTTTCCTCAGCAACTAAAAGATTCAATTGTTTGTCCTATTTTAAAAAAGGGTCCTGCTGAAATGATGTCGAATCATCGCCCAATCTCTGTATCACCAGTTCTGTCAAAAATATTTGAGTATGCCACACTGAAGCAGATGTTGAAATTTTTGGAAATTCATAAAGTTTTTACGGATTATCAACATGGTTTTCTAGCAACATTTTTAACCTCAACGGCTTTGGAGTCGTTCTATAATGATGTGCTAAAGTTAGTCAACCTGGGCCCCACTGCGATATTCTGTGATCTCTGTGTTTATGACAGTATTTTGAAAGACAAGCTTTATAAATATGATATAGGGGAAAAAGCGTGCGAATGGTTAACCTTGTAACTAGATAACAGATACAATACGTCAATATATGTCATATGTCTGATCTTATAGTAGATTTTGTTAAAATTGTTATATCCGTCAACCGGTTGCACCTCTACGTGCAGCTAGGGGAAGACGTAGCCCTTACCTTTTAATACGTGTGATGCCATGCATGAGGAGTTCCACAAAGATCCATACTTGGAACTTTGTTGTTCATCTTATTCATAAATGAGTTACCTTCTGTTACATCAGAGACATTACCACTCTTTTTGCAAATTTTCTACCTGGTCTAGTGATCAATAATTGTTATTTAATATAACTAAAACAAATTTCATTTCATCCTCGTCAAAAAACTTTTTCCCTGACTTTGATAAATTGGTTAAAAACGAAAACATAACAAAAACAGAAAATGAGAAATTTCTGGGAGTATCATTTGATTAATATTTGTCCTCCAAAACTCACTATTTAAATTTGTCAAATACTCGTTGAATTATGTCTAAACTGCAGCATATGATTTGTTTGAATCTACTTTTTGACGTACCTGTGTGTTTCTAGTTTTCTGTAAAATCTTCTGTATATTATGTTACTATAAGCTTTTGATTTTCTGCAACAGAAGTAATTTTACTATGTTCTTGTATTATAGAGTGATAATGTAATAAATAAGTAGGTAAGTGTTAAATGCGCATGAAGTAGCATTTTGGATAGAGGACTGGAATAAAAGGGATATGTTTATGGCTAACAATCTTTGTGACTGTTTGAATCTAATTTTGTTTTGTTATGCGTTTTTTGTGTTTTTATCTTCCAAAAAAATTGTGAAAATATTCAGAATGAAAGAGAATGTCAAATTGAAGTGGTCTATAGTTTATGTGTGAAGAGAAAAACTCATGCACGGTTATCATCAATTATAATCAGAAAACATGATGTTCCTATATTGCTATATCATCATAATAGTCGTAGAATTTTAATAGAGATATATAGATAGATAGATAGATAGATAGATAGATAGATAGATAGATAGATAGATAGATAGATAGATAGATAGATAGATAGATAGATAGATAGATAGATAGATAGATAGATAGATAGATAGATAGATAGATAGATAGATAGATAGATAGATAGATAGATAAGATAGATAAGATAGATAGATTTATTTATTTAGCCAAAAAATACACATATCACAGTGTGGCAAGGTCTTAGGAATACTTTGTCTTGACAGCGAGTAAAAAAATAAAGAAATTATTACTACATACACATTAAAAATACACATTGAATTACACATTAAAAAATAGCAATTATTAAGGTACTGATAACCTATATTTGCTACTACCTATTATATAATATATGAATTCACATGACTGTCAGGGAATCTTCCTCATATTCCTCAATACTGTAGTAGCATTTCTCAATTAGATATGACTTCAACTCTTTTTTGAAGACCTTGTATTGCTTTATACTTTTTATTTTTTTGGGTAGTCTGTTGTAAAGATTACTTCCAGCACATTCTGGCGACTTTTTATATTTAGATAAATGATGTTGCCTAATGTGGATATAGTGCTTTTATCTTATGGAATAATTATGAACATTCTCATTTAAGGTGAGTTTTGCGAGATTCTGGCGAATGTAAATTAATATTTTTTATAAATATACCGGGTGTCCCACATTTTATGTGACAGGCAATATCTGGTTTGTCAGAGGAGATATACAAAAATGTTTCATACAAAAGTTTTATGAGTTCATGAGAGCTATTTTTTGATATAATTTTCAAATATACAGGGTGTTTGGTGTAGGTGCTACAGACCAAAATGCCATTTTTTAAAATAGAACGCACTGTATATCATTACATATTCAGATTCTACGCTTAATTCTGATATCATTTCATGTTTAGTTTTTGAAATTCGGTTACGGCGTTGTTGAGTTATTGTACTTTAAATACGGTTTAATATAAGGTTTCAAAAAAAATTTCCACAATAATGGAGTTGTGAATCGACATAACAGTCACTATTGGTCTCAAGAAAATCGCCACTGGATCCGCGAAGGATATTTTCAAACTACTTGGGGTATTAATGTATGGTGTGGATTGTTCAATGGCCGCATCATAGGACCTTACTTTTTCAATGAAAACCTCAATGGATTGCGATATTTACATTTTCTAGAAAATGATTTGATCCAGTTGATGAAAGATATTCCCATAGCAGAACGACAAGGAATTTGGTGGCAACAAGGTGGTGCTCCTCCTCACAATTCACAGGTTGTTACTGAATACCTGGATAGAACGTACCCAAATAGATGGATTGGTAATAAGGGTCCAATTCGGTGGCCGGCTCGTTCCCCAGATTTATCACCGCTTGATTTTTTCCTATGGGGTTATTAAAAGGTATTATTTTCATTTTATTTGAATGTGAATGATCTGAAAATGAAAATTCGACTAACGTGCAGTGATATTACGCCTGATATTATAAGAGCGACTTGTTCGAGAAGTAATTCGACGTTTCGAAGACTGTATAATATCTAATGGGCGTCACTTTGAACAATTTTCATGACATATCTAGGTACTATTCTTATGAAATGATTCATCAGGTTATATTACATTTTTATTGGCGATTTGTTCCTGAATACACCTTTTTCAATTTTGCAATTGTTTCATTTTTAAAATGATTCCTGACTGAATTCCACAACTCAAAATTGAAACCATTTCTTCGAACACCCATAATTTGGACTAATTTTCATGTGATCTGATGCAGAGAGAATAGTTATTGTATGGGATATTTTTAAAAATAATAGTCGTTCTCAAGACTTTCCATTTTATGCAATAACTCAACAACGCCATACCCGAATTTCAAAAACTAAACATGAAATGATATCAGAATTAAGCGTAGAATCTGAATATGTAATGATATACAGTGCGTTCTATTTAAAAAAATTGCATTTTGGTCTGTAGCACCTACACCAAACACCCTGTATATTTGAAAATTATATCAAAATATTGCTGTCATGAACTCATAAAACTTTTGCATGAAACATTTTTGTATATCTCCTCCGACAAACCAGATATTGCCTGTCACATAAAATATGGGACACCCGGTATACATGGAGAACTAAGCATTCTTTCATTTTTAAATCTATTTTTGCATGTTTCTCTATATTCAATATTGAAAATTATTCTGATAATTCGTTTCTGCATTGTGAAGACTCTAGTGCTTTCCGTGGCTTGACCCCACACTATGATATTGTAACATAATACCGAATATACTAATGAGTAGTATGCTGTAATGAGATCTTTTTTAGTTAGTTCAGTTTTTAACTGCAATATGGCAAAGGTTGCTTTGGCCAATTTTGAACACGTGAAGTCGATATTTGAGGCCCATGTTAGCCTATTATCTATTATTGTCCCAAGGAAATTAGTTGTTACTGAAACGTTAACTTCCTTTCCATTTAGGTTTAATGTTTTGAATTTATTTTCATCATCTATTTTGGTGCTAAAGTGAATACAGACCGTTTTATTTGAGTTTATATTAAGTGAATTGCTAGAGCACCAGGCTTCAAATTCTTGAATAACAGTAGTTGCTTTTGATTTTAAACCTTCTATATTTTCGTCATCTATTATTATTGATATATCATCTGCATAGATATATGTTGCACCACAACTGATATTGTCTGGTAAATCATTTATGAACAATAGAAATAGTAAAGGGCCCAATATGGATCCTTGGCCTACACCACTAGTGATATCCAATAGATCCGAAGTGTGGTCTTGTAGCGCCACTAAAAATTTTCTATCTTTCATATATGAATCAATCCATTCGCCTGCTTTTCCTCTAATTCCTAACCTTTCTAACTTGTATAGTAAGAACTGTGTACTGATGGCATCAAAAGCTGATGTGAGAACAAAGAATAAACCAAGAACTCTTTTTTTGTTATTAAGTAAGATATTTATATTCTGTACCATATCTATTGTGGCTAATTCTGTTGATTTATTTGGTCTGAAGCCAAATTGATTCTCTGTGAGAATGCTATGTTTATCTAGAAAACTGTATATTTGATTTGAAACTGCTTTTTCGATTATTCTTGCCATATAACTTAATATTATTATTGGTCTATAATTTTGCATAAGTAGGGGGGTCATCTTTTTTATAGATTGGAATTGCTTTCCCCAATTTGAGGACATCTGGAAACTCACCTAGTTCAATAGATTTATTTATTAGCAATGTTATGTAGTCTGCAAGCTCTTGCTTGCAAAATTTCAGTAGTTTGATGGGAAATTTCATCCAGTCCGGTAGAATTTTTTGTTTTCATATTTGTTATTATAGTTATAACATCATTTCTATTTACTGGACAATCTGTTTTATTCGAGAAGTAAGCAGCAAACTTGTTACAAATTTCAATGTTATTTATGATTTTTACCCCCTCGCATTCAATAACAATAGTCTTATTTGTTGGTTTCCGACCTAGTTTAGTATTTACTATGATCCAGAGAGCTTTGGGTTCATTTGGTGCACTATGTATCTTTTCTAAATATTTTCTTATGTTTTCATTTTTCATCTTGATTCTGAGTTCTGTTTTCTTTTTCCTATATGATTCATCCAGCGCTTTTTTGTTTTCGTCTGGCGACATTTTCACTACCCAATTTAAAAATTTTAGTGCGTCTACCTCTTTCTCATACACCTGCCTAATAGACTTACTGGCCTTAGTTGATTTTGTTTTATTAGTAGAGTTTACTATAGGACATGTTATATCGTAACACCACTTAAAATGTGTGAAAAATTACCGTACCGTACAAAAACATAGGCAAATTCAGTCATCATTGTTTCCGACAGGTTTCTATGATTGGTAGTTACTTCCTTTCTTTGTTCAGAAATTTTTAGAGTTGATTGAAAGAACTGGGCTTTATGATCTGTAATAGGTGCTTCTATTATTTTATAGTCATATGGTTTGGCAATATTTGTAATAAAGTGATCCAAGGCCTTTTTGCCATTCCGTGTATCAATTCTTGTGGGTTCGTTTGTCAAGTTTTGTAGTGAAACAGATTCCAACAAATCATTGAATGATCTTCTATAATAGTCATTCACTAATACATCAATGTTAAGATCACCTGTAATGATTATGTTGTCAAACTGTTTCATAATTTTATTAAGTAAACGTGTGAAGTTTAATAGAAATTCTTCATAATTAGATGGATCTGGTGTTCTATAGGCACAAATTATACAGATTTTGTTGTCAAGAAAAGAGACTCCTGATAGTTCAAGAGTTGTTTCAACACAGAAAGATTTCAGATATTTCAATGGTTTACAATATTTGGCATAGTTACTTTGACAGAAAATTGCTGTTTCCCCATGATTTTTTTGTTGCCTACAGTATACATCAACCATTTTGTATCCTCTGATCACTGTCACAGTTGACTGAATGGAATTGAGCCAATGCTCGCTACTGCAGAAAAATATAGGGTTATTATGATTAGTTGTTAGAATTTCTAGTAGGTGTAGCTTATTGCTAATTCCCTAACAGTTTACGTGAAAAACACTAATATTATTTGATACTACTTGATTATTTATTGTCTTTGTGTCATTTTTCCTCGTTCCAGAGTCCATGTTATGTTTTTCTAAGTAGGTGTTAAAATTTGGGATTGCGGATTCACCATTTCCTGGGGTGTCATCCTGTTCTTCATTAAAAAATGTGAAACTAGTGCCCCATTGGGCCAGACATCACGATTCCAGGCTTTTTCAGGTTTGTAGAATTATACACTTCAGGTCTCTTTGAGGGATGTTTTTCACATATTACCTCGGGAAAGTCTGTTACAAGCATGTTCTTTAGATCCTCAGGTTCTGTTTTTTCATTCAGTCGTGTCACGTGCAGTGATACCAGTTTGGGGACAGTGGTAATGCCCGTTTCTTCTTCATTTTTACCAATAACAAATCTACGATTTTTCTTGTGTGTCACTTTTCTCCAGTCATCATTACTACCTGGCTTTTGTTGTTGCCCTAGTTGCTGAAGCTGATTTGCTACACTCATTGTTGTAGCGTCATGAATCGCCGCACTTACTTGTTTCCTATTGAAAACATGTTTATCTTTGGTTAGTACTTATTGTCACTTTAGGACTGGTATCCTTTGGAATTATTGACATTATTGTGTTTTCTGCTTCCATCTCAAGGTCGCCTGCAGTTGATGTTGTTGGCCTTGGTCTTGCGATGTTTTTTGCATCACCTTTAGATAGTTTTTCTTGCCCACTAGATAACTTCTCCGTCAGGAATTCGATTTTTTCTTTTAGCAATGCACAATTTTCGTTAAGAATGTCATTTTTGGATTCTAGTTCATTGATAATTCGTTTCAAGAGTTTGTTTTCTGTCTTGAAAACAAGCATACTTTGATTATCACTTTCTTCTGTGGTGTTTAAAATTTCACTTTCATTAGATTCATGCTTACAAACAGCATTTTTTGCTTGCGCTAACTGCACCAGACTTCTCGGGTGAAACAACTCACAGCATTTTACACACTTTACAAAATTTATAACGTTTTTCTTACAGTGTTTGCACTCATTTTTCATAAGAGCAACTTTCGGCGATCCGGTCACCGCCGCCATCTTATAATCAATTTTTTTTTCCAGTTAGATACGAACCAATGTAACACCCAGAGCCCTGGCAAAAAACAATTGTTTTAATTTAATGCTCTCAGGTGTGGAGAACATGAGAAAATTCTATTATTATCATCGGAATACAAATACAGATGAAGGTGCCCAGAACTTGACAAAAACTGAGTATGTGATAAATCTCGCTAAAATAAATAACTTTTTTTTTCATTATGATGCATCGAAAAACTATTCGTTCTCAAAATACTTATTACTTATTAAAAAATATCGGCTTTTCAATATCTTGTATTTTGAGAATGAATTATTTCTATATATAGGAGAAAATTTATTTTATCGAGATCCATCACATACTCAGTTTTTGTAATCAACTTCATCTGGCGCCTAAGTGACCCCATAACCTGCATCGATGCAGAAATTTTCAAATATCTTATAAATGTATGCATTGTTGAGCAGGTATACCATTTTTTGCTAAGAAAAGGTGTAGGAATAAGATTCAGATATAAAAATCCCCAAAAGTTTTCTTTTGAAAAAGTTAGAACGAATTAAAATAAATAATGATAGCGTACGCAGCACCCTCTTAAGTTTTACGTAAAAATAAATACTTACTAAATTTAAATTTTTTGCAAAGTTATTCAAAATAATTGAAATTTAAATTTCAACTTCAACATCCTGTATCTCCGAAACGATACATTTGCGGATACCTGTTCATTTGAACTTTTCATATTGAAATCAGTCAAAGATTTACCCTTGAAAGTTTGTACAAGTACTTAATAAACCTGTATAGCATAGTATAGTTCAATTTAAATTGTCACCAGCAGACAGCTGTTTCTGCCTTTTGACTGAAGACAAGTTGTGAAAGGCCATGTCGAGCCATTCAATGTGAATTTGATGTAAAGGCCTAACGTTCTGTATACACAGCCACCTAGGGTCTCATACACCAAGTGAGTTGATCGCAGCAGGAGCACTATCGAAATTCGAACTCTTCATACGGTTCTTTGAAAAAATTTGATTGGTCTTTGTTATATTTATATATTGATTGGTGCAACTAGTTTTTCTTTGTTTTAATATTTCATATCCACACCAAATTACAAAAAGGAAGCGTTCAAAGTTTTACAACCTTGAGTTGATATATTTCAAAAGCCGTCAGTACTGTCATCTTCACGGCTCTACGTAAAGTTTAAATGAGGTTTAGTTAGATCATCCTCCGGAATATAGTCACTTGGTTACAGAAATTTGTCCGAGGCGTTTAAAATAGTACTTTGGTGTTGGTATGCAACTTTAGGCTATGCATTACCACACCAAAAGTTCCAAACAGTGCAAGAACAAGAGCTTAAAAATGAAATATATTTTTCTCTCACTCAATAACCTTAATAAATATGAAATGCCTTCAAGGTAAAGTTTTAAATGTTCGACTATTCCTATACAAATATACATTATCATAGAAAGGAAATAAATAAAAAAATGGTAACTTTCATGGTATCTGTTATGAATAAAACGTGACAAATATGAAACTATATTGCATCATTGAACAATAATGATACACATTATATATTGATTAATTTTTTTTAGATTTTAGTAGACACAGTTTGGGCTTTGAGTTATCTCACTGATGGTGGCAACGAGCAGATCCAGATGGTTATCGACAGCGGTGTTGTGCCGAAATTAATTCCTTTACTCAGCCACAAGGAGGTGAAGGTTCAGACAGCAGCTTTACGTGCTGTTGGCAACATCGTTACCGGTACAGATGAGCAAACCCAAGTTGTTTTGAACTGTGACGCCCTGTCTCACTTCCCAGCGCTTCTCACACATCCCAAAGACAAGATATGCAAGGAGGCAGTGTGGTTCCTATCGAATATAACTGCAGGAAATCAATCGCAGGTGCAGGCAGTCATCGATGCAGGTAAGTTAGAATTCTTTAAAATTAACTGATTTTAGTTTCTGTGGGGAGTTATCAAAGAAATTCAACTTTGAGCTGTCGCCAATTGTCCTTTCTAAAAGTGCATGAATTTTAACTATAACCAAATTTTTGGAGCAGTTAACACAAACTCAAGATTACATAATTGTTTATGTACCAGTGGTGGTCTCAGCCCGCAGTAACATTTCTAACAGTCACCCGGCTGCACCCCTACGAGCAATTCTCAGAAGTCTTCAGAAGACCGTTTAATGTTGCAATCCTAGACACGGGCGAGAGTCCTTCTGAGAGTTTCGATCTAAGGCTTACTGTTCACAATAACGATGATTCCATAATGTTGCCTCTGGGTTTCCGATTGGTTAATTCCAAAAAATCAACAATAGTAAAATTTTCGGATCATTGTATCGTCAGATACCGTGAATGTGAACAGTAAGTCATCCATCCAAACAGTAACCGCTTGCACAGTTGCTTGGCTTTCTGATCAACAGCACCTGACTTATCCACTACAGCTGTCTTAACAGGCAAATAAAAATATGGATATTACATCAAAGGTGTTTGTCTTTTGCTGAAAGCCATACTGAGGATCTCAGAATTCTTTTGGTGAGATCGGCTTCATATCTTCTCCTCTGAGCTCGTTTATTATCGCCCCAGCTTGCCTTTGCCTTGTTGTTCAGTTCAGATATTCATTTATTATAATAGATGTTTTTTGCAGCTCTGGTGATTTTACTATGAACTCTTCTATAATTATTGAAATAGCTATCGAAAGATATATTCTGTCCTATGCTGTATCACTTCCGTTCAAAATAACGTCAACGTTATTCGCCATTTCCGTTATTTTGCTGATTGATTGGTAGCAAAATAACGGAATGGCGAATAACGGTGACGTTATTCTGAATGGAAGTGATACAGCGTAGGGCTGATTATCAGTGAATTTTCTAATATGAAATAGCGACCTTATGTTCATTCCTCAACTAATTTAAAATTACATTGCACACCACGTAGGCGCAACTAAAATAAAGATTTGATTGGTCCATTCGGATTGCCCATCGGGAAGTGTTGTGGATAAGAATTCTTGCTACTCGGCTTTAATAGAGACATTCAGGGATCCTACTTTTTGATAATATATTGTAATAGTCCCTTTTTTCATATGAGAAATCGACTAATTTTACTAAAATCTTGGCTCCTGTTTTGTTCTCTTTGGCTAAAATATCATTTTATTCTTGTCCCCTTGGAAGTTTTGCGATATTTGGCACTGAAATGGCAAGTAAAAACATTACATGATTTTCATAATCCAAAATCTCTGTGTTTTAGGAATGGCCTGATAACATCATAAAATTGGATTTTATATACATACATATTGGAATCATCTGATTTTGACAGCATTGGACAAAATTTCAACGATTTCAATAAAATCTGATTCTATATTACTCTCTCTTCAGTATGCGCCTTTCAACATATTTATAAATTGAAGCATGACAGGTGGACGCCTTCGCACATTTGGCATGCAAATCGTATAAATATCTGCAAATTGAATGATAAATAAACTTTGTTATCATTTGAAAAGTAAATATGATTTTAGTTCTGTCTGAGACTAAACTTATTATAGGTTTGTCATTCCCAAAGACTTTTCAATGTATCTGAAAACGGAACAATCATTACTGGACATCGTAATTGTGTAGCTGGGTTAGAAGTATGTACACATGTTGCTCTGATACTTTTTGCATTGAGTTTTGCTGGTTCCAGAACTGATGAAAAATTAATAGCAGTTTTATTGAAAATTCGTCCTTTCCCTAAAGCAGCTGCATCCTCAAGAACAACCCTTAGAAGTCTTTGAGAGGCTTGTGTGAACACTAGGGAAAATATTAGGTCCTTACTTTTTGATGTTGTCTCACACATAGTGTGTGTTGGCATTACTTGACTAGGTCCAGTATGAAAGCATATTTATTAATAAACTGCATTACTTAATTAGGGTAAGTTTTTGTATTGTAAAGTGGAAAACAAAGTAAATTCTGCATATCTAAACTGTTATCATAAACGACAGTGAAAATATAAATATAAATTCTTCAAAATGTTGACTGTAAATTCCCAGCTCTTGTTCCGTTCTACACATTCGGGAAAATACATAGTCTGGATGTTCGGAAACATCTGATGGTTAACCTGAAAGTATATTATATTCATCCTCACACATTCAGATGGTAAATACTTGTCAGCTCATTACCTGTGAAGAGCATATGTGCCTTTGCTTTACAATCCGTGAAATTACTCCTATGAGGAGCAGCTATCCAACTAGCATGTCTCTGTACTGTAGTAGCGTCTATCTGTCTCTGCCTGGTGTGTATAGAAATTTGGAAATTTCCGATGCTGATCTCGATTGGATCGATTACTACAACCCAACAAAAACCACATTTTTCATTATTTCTCTCAACAAATCCAAAAGAGAAACCTATTTAGGTGTGTTGTCATTGCAACGTATTTTTAAATTGAAAAATCCAAGCTTATACCAAGACAACAGATTTAGGCACTTACTTCACACTATCAGAATGAATTAATAATCATCACAATGCTAAAAACTTTTCAAGAAATGTTTGAAATTTCTGTTTGTTAGTTGTTTTTGAAAGATATGTAATATTTTTTAGTTCATTAATTGTTGAAGGCGCGAATTTAATAAAATTAGTTGATATAACAGGGTAAGTCATGGATCCATTGCTGTACATTTTGGAAAACTGATGTTATTTCATTTGCACTTTATATAAAATATGAATTAAAATCATTAGAAAGTCTAGTTTCTTCTAGTTTTTTTAAGATGCTTCACATTTCCTTGCTATTACTTTTATTGGTATCAACAGTTTGTTCATTGAAAATCTCTCTTTTCTTTTCATTAAAACAACATTGATTTCTAATGATCTTTTAGATCACCCTCGCAATGCCTTAAATTGTAATATGCATTATTATGCTAACCATCAAAGTAGGGTACATAATTACCTTCGAGAAAAATTAAAAGAAATGCCGTTTCCTTTATCATGTAGTAACATTGCTACATTCTAAACCGTAATAGATACAAAGATGATTAAATGGGAAAAAAGGTAACTATTGTTGTGAGCGGTAAATTGGTCATAGAAAATTTACGGGGATTCTCGCCCTTCCCAACTTTTACAGGGAAAACTGAAAATGCTGTTTTCGGTTTTTTACGAATAGAATTGTTATTTCAGAAAATATAAAGAAATGAAAAAGGAATGTTTAATTGTATTCAAAATGTACTAGAACTACGTAATGATACATTTTTAATCAAACGTTTCGTTTCAACACCGCCATCATCAACTATTTTTTTCAAATACGGACCTGTCTATTTCATCACAAATATTGATGGAGCGACAAAATCACAATTCAGTGGTGTATCACACTCGACATTTTTATAACGTTTCATTTAATAACTAGCGTCATCAGTGACAACAATTTTTAATTAGTGTCCTGTCGTTAGTTTGTTTGTGAATTCCACAGAATCTATCGGTTCGATATGAAAATTTTCAGTAACGTTTTGAATGAATGTATCTATGAAAATTGTATTTATACTATAAAAATTCATAAAAAATTTCTGCAGTTTCAGAGACGAATGATAGCAATTTACCCCAGAAATAAACTTACTTAAGAGGAGAAGAAATCAAACAAACAGAAAATCAACTTATTTCAGTCAATTTTTGTTCTCACAAAAAAAAAGCATTCAGATATATTTACAAGGTTAAACGACGAGAGTCTTGCAGGTCCTTTTTTCTGGAAAATAAAATTCTAACAGTACATGCCATCTTTATAATGGAAACGGTTTGCTGAATAAATAAACATAACAGACCGCTGATCTCAAACTCCCTATGCCCACTTCAACTCTTATTAAAGATTCTATTGTTTACAACGGTCTTAGGATGTATAATCACCTACCAAATCATGTGAGGAATATAAATGATGCCACTCATTTCAGGAAGGCTACTAGAGACCTCTTAAGTGATAGACCCTATTATAGTTTGCAAGAGTCTTATGAAGACGTATTTTAAAAATAAATTCTAGTTACAAATCTTGATGTTGTATATGTATAATTTAGATGGATTTTAATATAAAAATCACATTTTTATATTATATCTGTTTATAATTGACTTCATGTTTTTCATGTTCTTTATTACACATTTATTTAGATTTAGCTTTATCTCACTTTGTCAACAAGATTAACTCTTTGGACAATAAAGTATAATTATTATTATTATTATTATTATTGATAATGAATTTGTGGAAGAAAATAAAACCAATAAAGAAAATGAATTCTACATTAAATGCTCGAACTGACGACCTCTTTGTTGAATGCACATAAGTTGTCTGTCCATACAATTTCTGTGGCAATTTTCTAGCATGATGGTTGTAATGCTATTACATGCATCTCTTATTTTCTGTTTGAGATGGTCAATATCGGTACTAGGTGTCGAAAAACTTAATCCTTTATGTATCCCCTGACAAAAAAATCCAAAGGAGTAAGGTCTGGGGATCGAGCTGGCCAGGCAATTGGTCCATTGTTGAGAATATTGCATCTAAATGTTCCCTTACTATTGCTGCATTATGGGGAGGGGCACCGTCTTGTTGAAAATATTGTATTTCACGGCGGGTGCTTAATGGCAATTCATCTAAGTAGCCATGAAACTCATGGGATAAAAATTTAAATACATTTCACCATTTAAATGCTCATCGTAAAAGAAAGGACCTAGTTTGTTTGTTCCCAAAATTCCCAACCAAACATTTATTTCGAACCTCTCCTGGAAATTGGTTTCTCTATGTAAATGTTCATTCGTATTATTCCACCTATAATGGATGTTTCTGTTAAACCAACCATTGTTGGTGAATTTTGATTCGTCCGTCCATATTATTTTTTAACAAATATTTCGAACTTTCCTATTTCTACGTCTTAACCATTTCGCAAATCGTACTCTCCTTCCGTAATCCCTTTCATTAAGGTGATGAACTTTGCGTATCCTGTAGCATTTGTATTTTACAGATATCCCAAGTTCGTGGGCAATTTCTCGTGAAGAACAATCTTGATTAGAAATATTTTTGTAATCCTAGATTGAAAAAAAAGACGTTATTTTTCCAGTAACAACACATTTTCTAGTTTTATTTCTGTCAAATGCACCACAGTCTCTCAAATTTTGTTCTTATCTTCTAAACATTTGAATGTTTGGAATGCGACGATTCGGGTATAGCTCACCATACATATTTCTTGCCAAAAGAGGATTTCTATTTGATTTTGCATAAGTAAATAGCATATCAGTCCTTTCGTCATTCGAATACATCTTTAATATGTAACCGAGTGCTTAAATGTCTGACAGTTCTTAACAGATATCAACAGCTCATTTATTTTTCCTGCCATAGAAATCAAGCAAAGCCTACGTGTTTAAATATGGTAAAAGAAGTGAGATGCTATTTAATTGTACAAAATTAGACAACACTTGTATTTTGATCAAAAACTGATATTTTCATTACTTCCAGGATTGAGAATTATGAAAATTATCCGTGTAAAAATTGATACAGGAGAAATCAGCCTTGAATCAAGGATTACTGTGATACAAAAATCCCCAAAAAGAAAAAATACGGATGTTTGTTGTGTTGAGGTATCTTCCTATCGAAAGTATTGGGTAATGACTGAAGTATCCTAATAGTTGAATGAGTTTTGAAGAAATCAAAACAATTTACAAAAGAACTAACAACAGGACCGTAATTAAAAATTGTTGTCACTGATAATGCCAGTTATTTTATATAAAACGCTATAAAAATGTCAAGTTTGATATACCACTGAATTGTGATTTCATCGCTTTATCAATATTTGTGATGAAATAGACAGGTCCGTATTTGAAAAAAATTGTTGATGGTGGCCGTGTTGACACGAAACGTTTAATTACAAATTTATCATTACGTAGTTCTAGTACATTTTGAATACAATAAAACTTTCCTCTTTCATTTTTTTATATTTTCTGAAATAACCATTCTATTCGTGAAAACCCGAAAACAGCATTTTTAGTTTTCCCTGTATAAGTCGGGAAGGGCGAGAGTCCCCGTAGATTTTCTCTGACCAACGTACTGCTTACCACAATGGTTACATTTTTTCCCATTTAATCGTCTTTGTATCTATTACGGTTTAGAATATAGCAATGTAACCACATGATAAAAGAAACGGCCTGTATATTCACCCTTTTCTTAAATTTCGATAAATTCATTTTGAGAAAGTTTCCACTCAAAGAAGTTAGACATAGGTTTTATAATTTCAAAGTTCTATATTCTACATTTATTTGAAGTTATTCGCTATTTATATTGAATGGCAGAAAATTAACGTAATATTACATCTTGAAAAATGTTGAATATTTTACTTCTGAACTTGAAATTATTTGAAATTGAATTTTGTACCTGCAAAAATAATTTATAATAAAAAACATTTTCAGGTCTGCTTCCTAAAATAATCCATAATCTCGGCAAAGGAGACTTCCAAACACAAAAGGAGGCAGCCTGGGCCATCAGCAATCTTACGATAGGTGGAAACAAGGAACAGGTGGCCAGGCTTATACTAGAAGGGGTAATACCACCTTTCTGTGATCTACTCAACTGCAAAGATGCCATGGTTATTCAGGTATGGGTTTTTGTTTAATTTTGAATAGGCCATAACTGTTGACCGCGGAAATTTCATGATATAGAGAAGATAAAACATGTAAATGATTGCATGGTCTACATGTACAAAAAAATTCATTGAAGAAATGCTTTCAGTGTTAACTACAGAAATAATGCGCGAGTGTGATAAATCATCAGATCATGTTTGTTTTAAAATTCATTTGTAGATTGTTCACATGAAATCACCTTGTACAAGATTAGGATATAAAATATAAATCTTACCAAGGTTCCCACAGACCTGGAAAACCTGGAAAACAGGGAAAAGTCAGGGAAATCAAAAAGTGTTAATAAATCAGGGAAATGTCAGGGAATTTTGGAGTTTTCAGCAGAAGTCCGGGAATTCAACGAATGTATATGGAAAACCAAATCGATATACATAATTCCGTATCAGTTGATTTCAGATGAAAAAATTAATTAAGCTGTCCCTGTTGTCTTCTTCATGAATTTTAAATTTCGCGGTCTTTCGTCGGGCACTGCTCTTTACTCGCCCATGATTGGCAGAAATTTGAATACGCCTACGATGTTTACTTCTACCTCGTGAGTTTTCGGTTTGCCTTTATCGGAAAGCAAAATATGCTTCCTTTTTATGTATGATTTGAGGTTCAAGAAAATAGTAACATCTGGAGTGCGTTCAGATGCTTTCTCCGGTAGAGAAAAATTGCACGGCAAGATTTTTTTTGGTTGTAGTCGTTGACACAAGATTCATCTGTACGATATTGGGAGATGTCGAATTTCATAGTCCTTACTTGAAAACTCATCAACCACCAGATTGTGAGCAGTCGACAAATTATTCATATTTTTGTGATATCTTCAATTCTTGATCATTATAACTCTCTCTTCAGTAGATTAATCTCCAATATCTCATTTGAATCGTTAGTACACATAAACATAACCCAACTTCCTGTCATTACATACTGCAACGCGCATGCGGGTCAATTTCTATCAATGCGTCGACTGGGGTAAATGGTTGGACGGATGGTAAAATTTACCGCAAGCTTCTGGAGTGCGTTCAGATGCTTTGCCCGGTAGAGAAAAAATGCACGGCAAGATTTTTCTTGTTTGTAGTCGTTGACACAAGATTCATCTGAACGATATTGGGAGATGTCAAATTTCAAAGTCCCAACTTGAAAACTCATCAACCACCAGATTGTGAGAAGTCGACAAATTATCCATATTTCTGTGATATCTTCAACTCTTGATCAATATAATTCTCTCTTTAGTAGATTATTAATCTCCAATATCTCATATGATTCATTTGCACACTTAAATATAACCCAACTTCCTGTCATTACATACTGCAATGCGCATGCAGGTTAATTTCTATCAATGCGTCGACTGGGGTAAATGGTTGGACGAATGGTAAAATTTACCGCTAGCATCTGAACGACCCAACTTATTACCAGACGTTTCCATCTGAACGCAAAGAACGCGCCCGACGTAGGATCTGAACGCATTCCTGAACGACCCAACTTATTACCAGACGTTAGCATCTGAACGCATAGAACGCGCCCGACGTAGGATCTGAACGCATTCCAGAGTGTGGTAATGTTTACTTAATTTTTTTGTGAATTTTCGCTTGCCATTGATACAAGCAAATCGTTAATTTCGAATTTTTCACGGAATGAAATATTGGTGGTTGTTGCAGCATTGAAATACCTGTTCAATGGTTTAAATTTTTTTATATATTAAGAATTAAATAAAGAGTTTTTCATTTACTTATTTGTATTAATCACTCTATGAAAGGTGACTTCTGGTCCTGAAAAAAGTTTCTTCATGGTCAGGGAAAAACTGGAAGTCATGAAAAATTTTCTTGCTTCCAATGTGGGAACCCTGTTAACCCAAATATTAACATATAATAGGTATCAGAATTAAATATATGACAATTTGTATTATTTGGGAAACTAAAAATCAAGTCTCTGTTGTGGTAAATGAGAAGTAGTAAGTAGTTTTCGGTCAGATATTTTCCTTATAGTATTTCGACTTCATGTATGTGTGAAACTGAAAATTATGGGTCAACAGTTTGGAATTCGTTGAAATTCGACATTTTGACTCCAAATTTGGAGCCATTTTCAGAAATTGAAAGAGAATTAAAAGTAAAAGGATTGAAAAATGAGATGATTTACACTGAGGTCCCACAAAATGCTTTCTCCTCAGATTTCTTTGAAATCTTTTTGCGTTCATAATCGAAATGATTTCCAACTGAAATCCGAGATATTTAATAAATGTGACAATTTCAATTCTTTCATTATTCATTTGCAAATTTATTCCATATAATTCAAGAGATCTAAATCTATTTGGATATTATCATACCTTTTGTTTTATTATGTGTTAAATTTCAATTTATTTGTCATAAGATATGTATTAACCTTTATTAGTGCAGAATTCATTTTCTCAATAGCTTTATCTTAGTTAGAATCTTAACTTGCCAACATGCAAATAAATTTACAAAGTCTACATTTACAAACAGGTCAATATAATTCATGTACAAAATAAAAAGTAGAGGTCCTTGAACGCTGCCTTGTGGAAAACCTATGTTTATACCAGATTCTTGTGAGATGTCAAATAATCAGCTAACCATTGATAAACATAATCATCTATGATTACTATTACGATCAATGGTTTCAAAAGCCCTCTATAGATCGAGAAAAACTTTGACAACGTATTTATTGTTATCAATTTCTCGTTTGAATTTAGAAAGAGCTAGTTATAATGCCGATTGTAAATCACATTGATTGTTTATTAGAATTTCAACGTGAAATCTGCTTGTAAACAGCTAGTTTAAGATTCTTTTCTGTTGGTGGTTATGTATTCATAGATAGAAATTGAAGTTAGCCACATACACAGGTAAACTCCAAGAAAAGTTAGGAAAGTAGTTTTTAATTTTTTGGAAAGTAATAAAGCGATAAAAAGAGACTTTTTAAGCAAATCTATCATTATAATATTATCTCTCACTTTATTACACCCCCTTAACCAATTATTAGGCCTTCAGAGGGTGGAAGAAAATGATTCAATAACTCTCCGAAATGAAATAGTACCGAATTCTGCTTTCAGTATGTGCTTTATAAAGAAAAAACAAATGACATCCCCCGTATATTTTGTCGCAAGAATTCCTTTCCACAACACTTCCCAATAGGCAATCCGCATGAACCAATCAGAACTATCCTGGCCAAGGCGGTATATTTAAATCGATGCTAAGGCGGTACAGTAGTTCTAAGTATTCAACTTGAATAGCAAGGTTAGTATGATTAGGTTAGATCATGTTCACTTCTTTTTTCATTTTTAAGCCATAAAGAAGGGAACTTGACCTAATCTAACCAAACTGGACCTTGATATCCAAGTTGATCCTCAACGTAACCTAAAATTACATTGCACATCACGCAGGCGCAACTAAAATAGAGTTTTGATTGGTCCATGCGGATTGCCTATTGGAAAGTGTTGTGGATAGGAATTCTTGCTAGTTTGTCAGGCCTCAGGAGGATGGTGGAGGGGGTAGTTTCTAGAAAATGATCCAATAACTTGCCCAAATGAAATAGTACCGCATTTCGCTTTCAGTATGTGTTTCATGAAGAAAAAAATAATCAAATGACATCCCCCTTATAGTTTTTCAGGCCTCAGGAGGATGGTGGAGGGGGTAGTTTCTAGGAAATAATTCAAAAACTTTCCACAAATGAAATAGTACCGTATTCTCCTTTCAGTATAAAGAAAAAACAAATCAACTGACATCCCCTAAATAGTTTGTTGGGCTTCAGGGTGGTGGTGGAGGGGATAGTTTCTAGAAAATAATCCAATAACTTTCCCAAATGAAATAGTATCGCATTATGCTTTCAGTATGTGTTTCATGAAGCAAAAACAAAGCGAATGACGGGAGGTATTGAGTCCGTGGTGGAGAATGAGAAGTGCCGAATCTATTGGATTTACTCATTCCCTACTCTCAGGCATATACAGGCCAATATGCCTAATGTAGTCCTCCTCGACCATCGAAGTATGACGAATGTGGTCATAGAGTTTTCAGCTCCTGGCAAAACGAACATCATCCAAAAAAAGAAGAAGAAACGGACTAAATATCAAGATTCACTCTTTGAACTCTGTATATTTTATCCAAACCACTCTGTTAAAATGGTGGTTCTGATCATAGGGGTACTTGGTGAAATGATAGACACGCTGCTTCCGAATCTAAAAATTATACCGGCTTGTTGAGTTATTATTTTTTTTCAATTCCTTCTGTAAACATGTTAAGTTTCTTGGGAAATAAAATTTATTGATTGATACACGTGATAGTATAGCTTTTAGATCATTTGCAAATATCTTATCTTAGGTGGTGCTAGATGGTATCAACAATATGCTCAAGATGGCAGGTCCACAGGTTGAACAGCTATGCACCATGATTGAGGAGTGCAATGGATTGGATAAAATTGAGGCTTTACAGAACCATGACAATATCGACATCTACAAACTGGCCTATGAGATCATTGAACAGTACTTCAGCGGAGATGTGAGTATACAGTATTATTACAGTTAGTTACATGACACATTTATGATTCTCATGGAAGTTTCTGGATCATAGGAAATCTATAAGTTGAAAATATTAACTTCAAATTTTTTTATTTCCAGGCTGAAGACGATCCTAACATAGCTCCAACAGCTGGTGAGAGCGGATATACATTTGATCCCAACACAAATGTACCAAATGATGGGTTCAAATTCTGATCTTTCTATTTGGATAATTACTTGAAGTAATTATAACCGTTTGTTAGCTAAGAGGGGCCTGCTTCCTTACTTATATCAAACGACTACATGTATGTACGTTCATTTTAAGTTCATGTATATATTATATTTTTTATATATATAAGACGGTTACAAAATCAGTGTACACAGGGTGGATCGTGAGTTGAGTAGTTCAGTCAAAAAATATTCTCATTCCTCTAGAATTCATCCTGTGCTTGTAGGATATTTATTTAATTTGAATCGACAGTTTCTTATGTGTACATGTTTGTTTGGGGTTGTGAAATATTATCGGGATATGGTAATATTTCATGAGTGTTTTGGATTACAATTATTGCTTTTTTTTATAAGTTAGCTGTTATGTATTGAAAAATATGTTGAAGATTGTTTTTTTGGCATAGAAAACGATAAGAATGAAACTTGATATTTTTGTGCCTTTCACCCTTTTAAACATACTCCGCATTGGTTTGTTGAAGTTTCAAATCTTTTGAATTTCTACAACTTCAATATATCAAACAACTTGATATCAGAGTATTTGTTCTCATAAAATGTTCAATCACTTTTTGATAGCAGGCACATTGGTGAGGAGTAGATTTTATTGACAATGTTTTTGACAATTATTTCATTCATCATGATTTTATGAAAACCGTTTGTGTATCAGAAACAGAAAACTGCCTACACTTCAAAATAATGCCTGCTATAACTTCACGTGAAAAGACCATCTAAAATTGACAAAATATGGAATAATTTTTAATTGTTTTGAATTTCAATTATGCCAGAGATTCCAATGTACACACGAGTCTAAGAACTATATTGGTTTTCACCCAGTTGTTTTCAAAATGGTATCTCCATATTTTCTTATAATTTTATAATGAAGACATTACAGAAATAATTCTCTACCTTCCTAAAAATACTTGAAAATTACTTGAAAATTTGACAAATTGCTAGTAATATTTTTCCTTAGTTTTGTCATTTAATACATATAAATTCATCTTAACTTCTAGATTCATTTCAATCGCAAATTCCAAAGTTTTCTCTTTTTTAGTTTTTTTTCTTCTTTGGCACCAATTTTATGTTCAAATAGTATATACGAATTTTCTTTTTTATTTTAATTTTTCTAACTTTGAAACTGATGAAATGTTGATGATTTTTATTCCTTTAAAAGAATTTGTGGCAACACTTTTGGCAGTGATTAAATTTGAATAAAAAAAAATTGTTGTAAAAGTCATCAGTGACTCTGGAGTTTGACAGGAAACCTCGTTGAAGAAAACTATTTTATATTGTTCAAACAGGTTCTTTTTAGATTACCGCCTGAAAATACACAGCTTTTCCGAAATTGTAGGGTGGTTCAACGAAAAAGTTTAAATTTCTCACTTTATACGGGTAGGTAGCAGCATAAATATTGTTTGAACTCCGTAAAGTACCTCCAATTTGTAAAATATCGAAAATTACTACATAGAAAAGTGGTTCAGAATTAAACTTCGTAAGAAATTTGAAGTGACAGCCACCCAAGTTCAACTTTATTTTACTTTAAAAAGAGCTATTTCAACTTTTTCGTATGAGCACTCATATTTGAGATGAACTTTAGTTGACAAAAATATTTGCATGGTAGCTTTCACTTCAAATGTGTGTGTACAATTCAATTCTAGATTTTTGAAGATTTTAACACTCTCAGTGTTTGGATAAGCAGCACTTTTTATAACTTATAACTTAAGTGGAAAACAATTAGAGGATACTCTTTTGAAAATCAGACCATTGTTTTGTAAGCTGCTGAAGTTTGCAATTAAAAAAATGTTTTATAGGGATTGAGAGAAACATTTGTCATAATGATTAATAATGTTCTCATGTCTACAATCTCATCTTCAATGTTTCAAATGCCATTTATTTTATTTCCTATTTCTGCAAAATTTCCTCAATCTCTCAATTTATTGGCATACAATTTGTCCCACTTATAATGCTCGCCATGGTTATCTTATCTTTCAGGTTTAATGACATCAGATGTAGCATCCATCAAGGCCAGTTATAAAGCAAAGAGATATTTTGAACTAGAAACAATCGAAAAACTATAAAAGGTACTCAAAAAGTTCACATTCTAAGTACTTGAAACATCTTTGAACACTTGCTCTTAAAACGTTTCTAAAAGTATTATAGTTGAATGCTTGGAAAGCTTGTATAACAGCACTCAATTCCTCATTGTTATTATAGGTTCTTTGAGATACCTTACTCTTTAAATAACCTCAAAAATCCATTGAGGTGATATCAGGGAATCTGGCAGGCCATAAACAATGATCTATTAGCAATCCATCGTCACGGAAACCTCTCTCTTAGTTAATTTGAAATTGCGCTGTGCACCCATCTTGTTTGAGCCACATTTGTTTGCTCAAGTTGATAGGAATCTCATCCAAAACATATCCCTATTTTCGTCCTTCAAGATTTACAATTGACCAATAGTGTCGATTATTTTTATTTATTGAACTTTCTATTATTTCTGTGGTCACAATACGCAAAATGAGAATTATTCACGATATTCATCTTTATTGCATTGATCAATGATCCAGTTACGATAGTTTAATCGTCGTAATCCCTGACTAAGGTGTAATTTATATGGGCAGAATTTTTTTTTTTTCAAATTATGCCTTACTTTCAGTTCGGTACTTTGGATTTTCTGCAAATTGATTTAATACGTCATTAACACCAGCAATGTCCCTTGGTTCCTTATTTTTCTTCAAGAATGATAAATATGTCCTCAAATAACTTTCAAGTCTGCGAAGAATCTTCTGGTAAACAATTGGAGGATTCATTCGCTGCATTTCTTGAATTTCTCAATTATCTTTCTTCCTTATAAAAGTTATTCATTTCCATCTCAGATTTTTCAGAACCAACTTCATCACACAAAACTACATGAAGTTTTGATAGGTATTTGTTTGATGTGTCATTAATTTGTTTGTAAAGCCCTCTTGATGAAACTGAGATTACTAAAAGAAATGTTTTGATGTCAAGTGTTTTTAAAAAGCATCAAATGCGTAAGAACATAAAAAGAATTGATACTGCTTATTAGCTGTTCAATTGTTTTTCACTTATTATTTACGTTTCAATTTTTTTTATGTATAAATTTGTTATCGTAGGTAATACAAGTGTATCGGTGATTATCGATATAGATATTCCTTCGATTTTGAGAAAACGAGAAGGAATTTACGATAATTGCCTATAACACGAGTTGTATTTGTTGAAATTATTTAATGAATAAAATCAAAACAATTGAACGATTATGGCCAGTGACTTTAATTATTTGTTGTTCTTCGATTCCGGAACTTGCCAACTAACTGACAGCTGTAGATCTATATGCATATCCAGTAACCAAAATCGAAAACATGATGTTTTCAATTATCAACACAAAAATTTCTACCAATCAAAACACGCTATTTTAGCATAAGTGGAATAATCGCCAATAAACTATTACTGTGATATCACTTGGAAGAGATAAAAAAAGTTCTTGAGTTATGACCTTAAAATTGAAGTTGGAGACGATATCCGAAATTCCAGAAGAGTTGGTATGAATTTAATACTTTTTCGAAATTGTTATGAGAAACTTCCACAAGAATGTGAAATTCTTGTTTGGATATTTTCATATTTTCATAAATGAAGGACTCACGGAGGAGACAATTTTTTTTAATATTAAACAAAAACGAATGGATTTCCTCTAAGCATTTTTTCTTATTATAGTTGACCTTGATGAACTCAACCACTGTTTTACAAAATTTAAGTTTCACTGTATAAAAGTGTTCTGAATTATGTCAAGTTGTCTTTGACTGATAAAACTTATTCTTCCACTGGGTAATATGTCAAGAATACCGGTTTGGCAAACTTGATTGTTATTTCACAATTCTCAATACATGTATTTTTAGCACAATATTCAGGCATATTCAAATTCAAGTCTATGCATTGGAATTTCGGAAAAGATAAACGATAGAGGAGTGGTATTTTTAGCGAAGTTGCATATTTCAGAGGTCAATTGAGTGAAACAATTAAATCTGATACCTTCTTCAGTTCTGGAGTTATACAGAAAAAATCGAACCTGCATTTTTTATTATATTTTTTCAAAATCTAAGGGTCATGTTTTATATTAGCGTAGTATTTTCATCTAAACTACAGTATTTTGAAAATATTGAACTATTACCAATTAAATTTCAAATTTAATTGCATAAGTGCTGTTATTGAAAAATGTCAACTTGTCACTGACTCGCTTATTGCAATTTTTCAATTACAGCTGTTGAGCAATCAAACAAAATTCAGATGAAAATACTACACCAATATGAAACAGGACTCCTAGCATTAGATCAAAAGCAATAAAAAATACAGGTCCATATTTGAAAATGAAAAGTTCTGTTGATGGTAACCCAATTTTTAGGATACTTTGTGTATTTCATGTGTATTCGCCTAATTGGATAATCTAAAGTTTCCATGGTAAAGTGCCAAAAGATTTGGAACAATCTTCAAAAAATTTGAAGATATTGGCAAAAAAGAATTTTGAACTTTTCGATTTTTCACATATAATTCCAGAACAGAAGAAGCTAGACAGATTTGTTTGTTTTACATAATTTACCTCTGAAATACGTCGCTTTGCCCCCATTTAACCACCCTCTATCTTTTAACGTTACCGAGATCCCAATGCATCGACTCGAATTTGAATTGCCCTGTATATATGTATATAAATTAGGAGAGCCTTATCAAATGTCATGATTCCAAGCTTAACTGTCTTCAAAATAATTTCAGATAACTTTTACATTTAAACATTGCATACATTTTTCATTAAAATTTTTAACTTCTATGCCAAAAAAACATATTTTTTTCTCATTCTTAGAATATTAGCATAATTTGAATTAGGTAAATATTCGGAAATTTTTGGAGTTGAAAGAAAACAAAATTGTGATGTATAGTCAAATATTTTTAAAATGACCGTACATAATTTAAAAGATCTGAGCATGATGTTCACTAAACTATAAACCTTTCAAAGACTTTCTTGTGATTTGATATTTAATTTATTTTATTATATGTAGAATTGATGCAATAATATGTCATGCGCAGATTTTGTTAGATTTTACCTTGAATTTATGATATTTGAGTCAATTTGTTGACTTAACAATTTGAGATTTACACGTTTGTGAAATCGGTGCATTGAATCAGAAAAAGGTAAAACATTTGACTGTTTCCATTGTTTATAATTGTTTTTATTTTATTTATATATATTAGGGATTGCGAGATTCTTGCTTTGTTTTACCATCTGACCTATGGTAGTGTTGCATTATTCTTTTCAACTAGATAATCAGAAAGGAGTTGAAAATAATCTTTGTGTAAGTATTTAAATTATAAGTCAAATCATTTTTTTTTATTTATCTCCATGTTTTACTAATTAGGAAGCTATTTTCAGTTGTAAATTTATATAGAATAAATTCCGAAAGAATCTAGAGGTGTCCTTTTTTGTTATTATAACGATTTCGAGACCGGCCCTGATGATCTAATTAATTATGCACCCCAGACAAGTAAACATTCCTGCGCTCCCAAAGGGAGGAGTCACGACTAGAAGAAAGGCGAATTTGCTGATGAACAAAACCGAAGTTTCGAGAGACATCTAAGAAGTCGCCGGATAGACCCGATTGATCGATAATTGTATATTTTGACTTTGACTTTGACTATAGGAGCTCGGCAGCAGAGGGCAGTCATAGATAGTCATAGAGAATCGCAGATATTGTTCGAGAGTTCGCAGACAGAGAGCGATAGTCAAGATAAATTTGAAGTAGTGAAGTCAATGTTTTAGTTGAATAATTGTTTAAGTGGTGTTTTAAAGAAATTAGCAAAATTAGTTTAGCGCAATTTTTCTACATTTGGTGTCATATGTGTGAATGTTTAAAATAATTAATTGTAAAGTGTTCGCCGTGTTAGTGTTATCAGGACAGTTTTGTGCATCGCGGGAAAATAAATTTCTTGGGAAAATTACCGCCGATAGTTTGAAGTTGCGGCCAAATTAAATGGATGGAATAAGCTGTTGCACTAATACTGGCATTGCGCGGTGAAGCAGCGAATATTCTACAAACCCTCACTGCGCAAGAACTAGAGGACTATGATAAGCTGGCGAAACATCTGGAATTATGGTATGGTCAGATTCGCCTGGAATAGGTATACCATTTACAATTGAAAAACCGAAGCCAGAAAGAGGGCGAATCCACAGGAATTCGAAGCTGATATTGCACGCTTAGTTCGCCTTGTATACCCAGCCACACCGAACAACGTAATGGAGCGATTAGCGGTTTATGCATTCTTGTATGGACTTCGCGACCAATAAATCAGGCAAGGATTGATATTAGCATGTCCAATTGATCTCGAAAAAGCACTGAAACGCGCTTTGGAATTCGACGATGCGAAACAATACTGCAAAAGCCAGAGCAATATTCGAATGGCTGAGGAAGATTCACAGAGGCCTGCTAACGTGGAAGCTGTCATGCGAAAGGTGATGAAGGAAGTTATGCCTGAGAGAAGACTGATACGATGCCGAAATTGTAGAAAATTTGGTCAAGTGCGTAGCAAATGTCCAACATTAAAAAAATCGACATCAACGAAGGACAAGAAGGAGCAATCGTCAGCCCGTATCCAACAAGCCCCAGTTAAAAACGCATACTTATATCGCTGCATTCAAAGACAAGACAAAAGGGTCTTCGTAGACGGTCTCATTAACAACGAGCCTCGCACTATGCTGCTAGATACGGCTAGGACGATTCTTGGGCCTACATTTGCCAAAACACCGGCAAGAATAGAATCATCGAATTGGAAGCTACGCACAGCAACAGGAGAGCCGGCAACTGTATATGATGAACTTCCGATTGAACTGACTTTGGGCAGCACTGAGAAGTGAAGAAATGATTCGTGTTCTCCTGAACCCCAGCACATAGGGTTTGCTAACATCGCTAAACCAGTGACCAGGCTCACGGAAGGACAAAGTTCCACTGGTCAGAGGAATGCCAAGATTCGTTCAGGAAGCTGAAAGGAGCTTTGATCAACGCAGCAACTCTGAGCTATCCCCTCCCGGACGGGAGATTCATTTTGGACACGGACGCAAGCAATGTGGGACTTGGAGCTGTCCTGTCACAGATCCAGGAAGGACAGGAAAAAGTCATCGGTTATTTCAGTAAGACCTTGAGTAAATCGGAATGCAATTACTGTGTCACCAGACGGGAGCTGTTGGCCATGATTAAGGGAGTAGAGCACTTCTATAATTACGTGTATGGACTGAGATTCCTACTGAGAACTGACCATGCAGCTCTAAAATGGCTCCTACAGTTCAAGAATCAAGAAGGTCAAGTGGCACATTGGATTGAGAGGCTCCAGGAATTCGACTTAGAGATCGAACATCGGACGGGGATCAGCCATAAGAATGCAGATGCCCTGTCGCGAAGACCATGCCCAGGAGACTGTTCGCACTGCCGACGAGCAGAGGAAAAGAAGTCGACACTCTGTAGAACTACAGCGGTAGATGATAACTGGAATGACAACAAGATCCAGAAAGACCAAGAGAAAGGTCCAGATCTTGGTTTAGTCATCAGCTGGAAGAAAAGCAACCGAAGACCGTCGTCGCGCAGGAGATAGTTATTCTCCAGTCGTTAAATCTTATTGGGCTTAATGGAACTCTGGATAATGGAGTCCTGAAGCGTGTGTTGGAATCGGAGGATGGCAAGGAATAAAGGCGTCAGATAGTAGTACCCGAGAGCAGGACACAGAGGAAGTGCTCCGAGAAATTCATGATAGGGTCAGCAGAGGACATCTGGTAGTGACAAAGATCCTCCAGAAACTGTGGCAACGGTTTTACGGGGCCAATTGTCAAGCTGACGGCAAGCACGAGTGCAGAAAGCGTGCTGTTTGCGCTGTCAGCAAAGGGCCTCGAACAAGACCTATGCCCCGATGCGCCAGTACAAGGTAGGCAGCCCATTTGAAAGGACCGCCATTGACATCGCTGGTCTGTTTCCACAATCTGACCACGGAAATAAGTACAACCTTGGGGCGATGGACTACTTCAGCAAGTGGGCCGAAGCCTATGCCCTGCCCAACCAAGAAGCCATCACCGTAGCCGATGTCCTAGTAAAAGAGTGGATATATATGTCGATTTGATGTTTCGTTGGACTGGAGAGTCATTAGAAGCATGTTGGAGACAATATTATGATCCAGCGGCATCAAGATTTTGGTGTGCTGTAACCATCTTCCTCGACCCAACTTGAAGACTGAGGAGTGTTACTTCCATCGAACGTCATTGTAAGTAAAGGTGCACACTCCAAGAATGACATTTCGGGACAAAACGTCTGTAAGAAGGAGGCAATGTTACGATTTTAGGGTAGGTCCTGTTCACTAATTAATTGACCTCGGCTTGTAAACAACGCATCTCTGCTGGCATACGGTTGAACCATGAATCATCACGTCCAAGAAGGAACGAGAACTAAACTAGAATCATCGACATAACCTCAAACTAGACCGCTAATCTCATATACGAAAAGTTCTTTACAAATTCAGATTGTTAAGAAACATTGTAAGTCGTAAATTAATCATAAATTTTTATTATAGTCCTATGGTATAATAGGTTGGGGAGGCCTATATAAACAAGTTTCAAAACATCTATTCATTGTAAACCTTGAAAATTATTTTCAAGAAGCCTTTCGATTATTCTTCTAAAATTCTTTTTGACTGATATGAAATTTTAACTGTTGAACAATTGTTTTATAAAGCATCGACAGCTAACATAAGAAAAAATGTAAAATTGAAAATCGTATACAACATAAATATGAAACAAAGAATAAAATGGATGGCTGGATATCAACTGAAAAATTTTTTACAACTTTGATGCAACAACGTGCCATTTATATAGGTAGATAGATTTATAATAAATTACCTATTTGTTTGAAAAATAGTAGTTATTCTGGATTTAAAAGTGAAATCAAACTCTGGTTAATTGAGAATTCCGAAAATTTTAAAAATTATTTGTGTGTGAAATATTATTTTTATTATTATTATTATTTTTTTCCATACGGAATGTACCAGTCAGGCCCTGTCTCCGGAGCTCCGATACTACCGGAGGGCGCGCTGGTGTATCATTAACCCCAGCAAACACTCCCCACGTCCGTGGGGTGAGTGATTACTGGGTCCGAGAATCATGTGCCCTGAGTAAACGGAGTGAACCAAGAATAACGGCCTTCTGCATTCTTCCGGCTAGGTTTTCTGCCGCATCACGGCATGCCGGTATGATTTTCAGATTTGAGAGCAGCGTGTCCATCATTCCACCAAGGACCCCTATTATCAGAATCACCATCTTGTCAGAATGGTTTGGATAAAGCCTGCGGAGTTCAAAGAGAAGATCTCGATATTTAGTCCGTTTTTCCTCCTCTTTTCGGACGATGTTCGTTCCGCCAGGAGCTGAAAACTCAATGACGAAAATCGTCCTACTTTGATGGTCGAGGAGGACTACATCAGGCTTATTGGCTTGTATTTACCTGAGGGTGGGGAATGAGTAGTTCCAATAGATTCGGCACTTCTCATTCCCCATTTTTATTATTATTATTATTTTAAAATGTACCAATTTTTTTTTTGTCATTGTTTTTATATATTCAAAATGTGACCAATTACTAATTTTTACTATTTTTCTTTCTTTGTATGTATATATTATGATTTTTCAGTATTTTTGTATATTAATTAATTTTACATGATCATGGACAAGTTTTAAAACTTATTTTATCATGTTTCCATGAAATATAAATTACTTCTTATTATATTTGAAACTATGTATTTGTCATTTTTAAACAAACAAATAAAAAATAAATAAATTACGAAATTTCAGTGAGCCTTAAGCGCATGGCAGTTAGGATCCTTTCGGAGTTTCAACCAAATGACAGTTTTGAGCCTCATGCGCATTGCGCAGACACGTTTTCGTAAATTCAATTGGGATGAATTTTTCGAGTAGAGGGAATATGACCATTGCAATCTAGTTTATGGTTATGTCGATGACTAGAATGGAATAGTTGCTTTAGAGTGTACGAGAGCCATTTGAATGAGTGACCTTATTGTCTCGATAGTTTGAGAACTGTAAAAGGAATCTGCTTGTCGGTATATAAGACGCTCAGCATGAGATGGCGGCAGAGTCGCAGAGTGCAATTGCAGATATAGATATATAGTTCACAAATAGACAGCGACAGTTGAAATAGTTATAGTGAAATCAAAGTTGTAAATAAGTTATTGTTCAAGAAGAGTTTCAAACAAATTAGCAAAACTAGTTAAGTTAGCAATATTTTGTTGAATGTTTTATGTACTTTTCAAAATTGTTCACAGAGTTTTTGTGGTACCTTTATTATCATTTTGTCTTTGTTGAAATAAAAAAGGTAAAACCTTCAAATAAACATTCATTGAAAACATGTATACTTGAAATTTTATATCGCTGTCATCAGTCCAATATCAGTTTCATTTACATTTCCTTTTTGATATTTTTGTTGTTGCTATTCTATTTTTCACTTACATTAATGTAAGTAGATTCGGTAATGCTTTTCAATGATAATTCCTCTTTTGTAGTTGTCCTGAGGAAGGAAATAAAAGTTTTCGAAAGCTTGACAAAATATATTTTCAAGTTACCAACTAACAGTAAATAAAAACTTCCAAATTTACACTGAAGATTATATGTATGTACTGATACTATATTATGCTGACAAATTTGTTTCGGTATCATTTTCTGAGCGACGAGTTATCAACAACTGTTGTTATTCGAGACTCTCCTCTTGAATATAAGTTCAGGTACAAAAATAATACTAATGCCATATAATTGCAAACATCAGGGAACCGTTTATGTGTTATTAAGGAGGTTGTTAATTATTGGGGAACTATACAAATTTACCTGGTCATCAAGAACTAAATTGTTATTGTCACGTACGTGCCTCTTAATTTCTATGGATTCCAGTATGTTTCAGACCTTCATTAGATTGAATATGCTAAATTTCAGGATTCTGTGTGAATTCATGGTTATTGTCATTGAGATGATTGGCGTAGTTTGAATCCTGTTTATTCAACCTAAAACTTCTCGAATGTTCCCCGATTCTTTGATTAAATCTACGGCCAGTCTGGCCTATAATATATATTATATTGCAACATTTATATTAAGTTTCTGAAGGAAACGAGATATTTTATTCGTGTGGTGCTCGAAATATGTTAGACATGAGAAACGTTGATTGAATTTTTCTTTGATGTGGGGGTATATCAGATTTGAAGTTTTATTATTTTGGTTTTGTTTCGCCAATCTATCTATGAGAGATGTTTCATATCCATTATTTACGGCGATCTGTCTAATTCCATTCAATGAAGAAGAGTATGGTTTCCGGGCTTTGAGGCCGTGGTCAGTTCACCTCCGTGGAGGCGGTTCCCTTGGACGTTTCGCTCACAACTGCGGTGAGCATCTTCAGCTTGGATGTTGTCTTCTCGAAGAGCGATGTAAAACTGATTCAATTCACATTTGAAATCAGATTCAATTCAATCAGGTATATTTACCAGTCTCTGAACCATAAATATGCTGCTAGTTTGTGTGACTGCGGATGCATAGAGTGTTTGTGGATCGTAGTGTCTGTAGGAATGGGTTTGTGGTATATAGAGAAACTGTGTGTATTATTTTCAATATAACGTTTTTTTTTTTTAAATTGACACCCTTTATTTTGAAAACGAAGCCTATGTTTATATGAACTCTTAGTCTCAGAATCGTTCAAGAATCACTACTCCTTCAAGTTTGGCCACGTACTTGAATAACACGGTATAGTATATACACAGTACATATATTCTTCAGTGTAAATTTGGAAGTTTTTATTTCCTCTCTATTTATAAATCATGATGAAATTACACATATTAGATGCCAACACCATAGAACATTTGTGAATTACCTTTTTTTTTTCGTGTGCACCATCACCAAGTAGCGGTAGTGGTAATAAAAATAATTTCAGTTGGGGACTGTCACGCTGAAAGCACTTTCCTGGAAAGCGCCTCTGATACGTGCACTTCTTGACCTTGACTTGACATAGGTCTTCAAACCCGTAATTTTTGCTGATCTGACAAGTAACCGAACACGTGATGGTAGCAAACACCAGGTAATATATCTGATGCATGCACTCATTGACGTTCAAAGAAATCGTTGAACCCATATTGAATTTTGACGATATGTCTAAATATCATTAACCGGAAAAGCAATGTTATCGAATTCCATGCACTTGTTGAAGTTGAAATAGGCCATTGAACCCTTAATATATTTCGCTGATCTGCCTAGAAATGTTTCTTACCCGAAATGTAACGTGTTATGTAATAAAAAAAAGGTATCTGACGTGCATTTTCTGCTAATTCCTCGCGAGGAGCTCTCATTTGCATAGACTGTCCTCCCATCAGATCTCTCTCATTCCTACTCTACTAAACTTTATACAGTGAGGACCAAAAGTCCTTCGCCCCCCCCCGTAACTTCTTCATTTTCCATATTACAAAAAAATCTTAAATACATAAGTGGTAGGGTTTCATTCGATCTCTTTAATGGTTTAAGTTCCATTCATACAGAGTGTCTCAAAAAAGCACGGTGACTTAGAAGTTAATTTTTTCAAATGGGACCCCCTGTATTTCATTGCATTATTACATTCTACGTTGAATTCTGAACAAGTTTGATAAATGGTTTTCTATCAAAAAAGTTAATAGTTTTGGACTTATGAACACTTGTAAATAATTATTTCGACTACTTTTGCGCCAGTTCAATGAGAAAATCGTAACAAATGGATCACAATGTATTCCACTTTCCTATCCTAACTTTTTGAAAGCTATCCAATGTTGCAAACTGCTGATGGCACCATGTGTAACTTACCTCGTCGTACCATTTTACAATTGTTAGAGATGTTGAATCTCACGAAAAACTAGTACAAATGAAGTTGAAACATTTTATTAACAAATAAGGTAGTCCATAAATACAGATCAAGAATCATTAAAAACTGAAGAGATATTTTAATTTATAACTAAAAACGGTGAGTTTTTATCTATTTCAAAAGATGTTCGACATGTCCACCATGCATTTCTTGACACAAATAGTCGGGTTGTAAACTCTTCCCTAACATTAATCAAGGTTTGAGGTGTTATTTCTCAACACACTTCAATAATTCGACGGCGCAGTTCATCTAACGACCCACAAACTGTCTTAAAAACTACGGATTTCACATAGCCCCAGAGAAAGAAATCAAGCGGTGAGAGGTCCGGTGAGCGAGCTGGCCACTCTGTTGTACCTCGACGTCCAATCCACCTACCTGGATACCTTTCATCTAAGGAATTTCTCACCTCCCGAAAATAGTGTGGTGGCGCTCCATCTTGCTGAAATGTTACATCCAAGTAAAATTCATGTGGGTTTTGCGCAACGATCTCATCAATACTGGGACTTATTGTGTCTTGCAGCATTTTGAGGTATCTGGGACCATTTGAATTTTCTTCCAAGAATATGGGACCTACAATGTGGTTACCTAAAATACCAGCCCAAACATTAATTTTCTGGGGAAATTGAGTATGCCCCTCGCGGAATTCATGGGGATTCTCATCACTCCAATATCTACAATTCTGGGTACTCACATTTCCATTTAGGTCAAAAGTGCTTTCATCGCTAAAGCAGATGTGTTGCAAATAAAGTCGATTTGCAACAATTCTTTCTGCCATGGTCTCGCAAAATTCAAGTCGCCGGTCTGGATCATCTTCAACCAATTGGTGCAAAATTTTTATTTTGTAAGGATGGAATTTATTTTGCTTTAAAACCCTCTTTACTAATGTTTTAGAAACATCACATGTCTCAGCTACTTGTTTAGTTGATTGTTGTGGGTTATTTACCATTTCAGCTAGTACTTGAATTTCAACATCTTCCGTAATTATTTTCGGCCTCCCAGATCTCGGAGCATCTTTCAAGGTGCCAGTTTGGTTAAATTTTGCCACCAATTTCTGCAGATATATTCGACACATCGGACGTTCTGGAAACCGTTCATTGAAAATGCGAATAGCAGCGTGGTAATTTCGGTTAGCTTCACCAAATATGATAACGGCTTCAACTTTGTCTGCTACTGAACGAGCCATATTAATCAACAAGAAAAATTGAAAACCGTTTGAAACAAAGTTTTGAAAACCTACAAAATGTCAATGACATTTGGCAAAAAAAAAATTTTTCGTTGTCATGGATAAAATAAACGCGCCTAGCGTGCATAGCCTACATCATTAATTTATTCGTGAACTGGTGCAAAAGTAGTCGAAATAATTATTTACAAGTGTTCATAAGTCCAAAACTATTAACTTTTTTGATAGAAAACCATTTATCAAACTTGTTCAGAATTCAACGTAGAATGTAATAATGCAATGAAATACAGGGTATCCCATTTAAAAGAATTTACTTCTAAATCACCGTGCTTTTTTGAGACACTCTGTATGAATGAAACTTAAACCATTAAAGAGATCGAATGAAACCCTACAACTTATGTATTTAACATTTTTTTGTAATATGTAGAATAAAGAAGTTACAGGGGGGGCGACGGACTTTTGGTCCTCACTGTAGATGAATAAATTGATCTTATTTCAAGACTCACAATGAGAAGTATTGAAAAGTACTCCGAAGTATTTGAGTATAAGTACTTTTACAAGAAGTCCTCAAAGCAAATTAATACTCTTAGATAGTACTCATGAAAATGAGTAACTAGTGAGTATGAATTAGAGGCTCAATTGAATTTATTACAGGATCCTTCAAGCGAATATTTCTTTGGTTTGCAGTTGCAGTATAATAATAATGATACTCCCACATAAACACTCATAGAGGCATAGCCTGTGCTGGTAGAGGACAGCTATTATTATTATTTACCACTACAATGTGATTTACATTTCGTGCTTCAGCAATGTTTAAAATTTGGTTTGGAGATTATTAACGAAGAAAAATGATTCGTTGAATACTTATTCCAAATCAACATTTTTTGAAAATGAAATTCAACGTTGTTATATTTACTATCAGGTCAAACAGCGCCAAAAAAAAATCCTAGAGATTAGTAAAATTATTGTCACACTCGGCAACAAGCCAGCAGGTGTCCTATTCTCGAGTTTGTGCGTATCTATCCATGCGATTTCGATTTTCTGTTTCATATCAATACATATATGAAATATATAAGTATATTTTTCTCTCTTATTTTTACGCAAATTAAAAGCGAACTATTCTAGAATAGCCCACTTATTTATTGCGTTGGACTGGAAGTATAAGGAAATACTTTATCATGGAATAAATTATTTCAGCGTCAGTGGCATGGGAATATTATTGGATTTTGTTGTTGATTTTTTTTAGTGATGCTTTGAAATTCTCGCATTGTCAACAAAGTTTATATTAGTTTTGAATCCTAGGTAGGTAGATAAGTTCGTAGGTACCTATATATTTTGATTACGACTGTTGGAAATGAACCAATTTTTATTTTATTTTTAACGATTTGAATATTTATCTTCCTACCATGGATAAAAGTGTTTTAGTGTTTTATTCGTTTTTAGACAATTTTATAAAAGGACATTTTCATATCGAACATTTCAAAGGTGTGGTGTTTTGGAAAAAATACGTTGAAGTCAGATAAGTGAAATGTTCAATCAATGGGGTGCTTATAGTTCAAACTTAATAGAAATAGTATATTGTGCAACTAGTGCGGAAAATAATATATTTCATACTAACCACTCGCCTATGGCTCCTAACACTAGTATGAAATATCCAGTTTCCTCACACTATACCTCTCCAACAATTATCAACCTGAAAAACAAGATATGGCGAATTTAAAAAATATTTTTGAACGAGAACAAGAAAATTGAATTTTGCGTGACCCCTATCTACCTACCTAAAAATAATTCTTCAGAAATGAGTGTGCTATTCATACTATACTTGCTAATGATATGGAATTAATTGATTGAAGAAGTGAGTCTAAGAAGTTGTCCATCACGGGTATATCGGAAACGGTTATATAGTTTCAAATCAGTGAGAGAAAAATTGCATAACAGAAGTAAAATTTATAAAAAAATTTTACACATTTTTCTAGAAACACTAAATTTTGTAATCATTAATTTTATGTTTTCTGGTGTTATCGTCAAGCTGTGATGATGTCAGTTTTACTGTCCGGCGTTTCGTTATCTAGCCACCATCACCAACTCAATTTTTATACTGCCTCTTTTTAAAAAAATACAAATTTTGATAATTGTTTCTTTAGGTAGATAAATGTTCTTGTTCAAAAATATTTTCAAAAGGCGACATATTTTGTTTTTCAAGTAGATCGTCGGAAAAGTATAATGTGCAACTCGTGTGGAAACTGGATATTTTCTGCACTAGTTGCACAATATACTATTTTATTCCTCACACAATAATTATCGACTTTTGTCTTTTTTCTAATACCTTCGAATCTCCAAATTTCTTCCAGTTGGTAGTACACATCTGGCAGTAAATTCAATATTTAAATTTTTTTTTTTTTTTCGAAAAACGCTGAAGTTTTTTCAAGCTTTTCTTCAACTTGCTTTGTTTGTTTCTCGGTTTATGTTTGGATGCTTGGGATGTAGGTGCGTTCTGTATAGATTTAACATCTCAGAAACCAAACTATTTATCAGAAGGTACTTTACATAATTCTAGGTACTTTATTCCCATCCTGATTTTTTAGTACTTTCTCGGGAACTTTAGCGAAATGATTCACCTGCGATATTGGTAATGGACTTCATTAGTGATGACGTCACAAATATTCAACCAACATTACACCGAGTCCTAAATCATTTGGCGCGAAATGATATGCATCATTCTCGACTTTAAGTACGTATGACATAAGAACCATAATAGAAGTATGGTAACAGCTCTTTTTGTTTTATACTCTCACATGAAATAAGTAAATATTTAAGGAATTGCCTAAAGCGGGCCTTGGATATGAAGGATGGAAGAAACGATATTTCCATAAAACAATTTTCTGAAAGGATTATAATTTATAGATGAAATAAATGTAAATATTCATCTACATCTAACTTCATGCTGCAAGGAAGTGCGGTGATGAGTCAAGTGTTTCATTTTATTCCCATTCGAATTTGAAAACATTGCTGAAGATGTCGAAAGATGAAATAAGTTTATCAAACATTTTCATCTACGCAGACATTGATACTTTTTCATGAAAATTTCAAATACATATTACATATGACATAATGTGTGTTCTGTGGACACGACTACGAGCAAACAACATGAAGTTAGAAACATGATTCTATTTTGCTATTGGTCGACGCATAATGGATTTTCTATTTAGAAGACTTTCTTTACGTTGACCATTCTATAAGACGTAATAATTCTTCTTCTATCGAATTCAAAACACGATGAACCATTTTATATACCACACTACCCTGTGATCTCTAAATATTGTTACGTTTTTCACTGACTAATAAACACTTAGATTAATACAACTAGCTGAATATTCCAAACACTTCTATACTTCTTCAAAAACCGCTTATTATAACTTCTTCCTAATCTTCTGTATCCAACTTCTCTTCATAAAACGTCTTCCTCCCAGTCAAATGTCTCGCGTTTATATAGGTACTCAAGTGTAACCAGAATCTTCGCGAAGCGACAGTTCGGTTATCCCGAATATTCATCACCGGCAGTTATCTGCCTTTTTCTCGGAGACCATATCGACGATACGCGTGCAAGTCTATCCAGCGGCGTAGCTAGGGGATTTTTATCAATCTCGTAACAATATACATGGAGGCACTTCAATACTTATTCAGGATGAGTTCTTAAGGCACAATCACTTTGCCAACGTCGATACGCACAATGATCTTATAACTGAAAAAAAATTTGAATTTTCTATATCATTCAATAAGGATGTCAATCTCTACATCATTTGTATTTAAAGGTCCCCTTCTAGTAACCTTGAAGATTTTTTACTTAAATTAGAAACACTTTTATCTCGGTTTCCCCTTTATGCTACAGTCTTATTAACAGGCGATTTCAACCTCAATTATTTAGAAAATTCATTGAGTTATAAAAGATTGATAGATGACTTACTTGAATTCTATAACATTACTATGCATGTAAAATTGCCTACTCGAAAATGTAAATACTCTTCGAGCCTATTAGATTATGTATGCTCCAATCTTGATGTTGAGGCAGTGAATTGTGAGGTGATTAATGCGGGTCTCTCGGACCACGACGCAGTTTTATGTAAGTTTTCCCATGACCTTATAAAGAGAAAAGAAGCTTCTATTAAGTATGACAGGATCTACAGTAAAAAGAACTTCAAGAAGTTTTCGAATTTATGTTCGGTCTCGTCATGGGAACATTTACCAAAAACTGAGGATCCTCTTAATGAATTTCACCAAAAATTGTTGTCTTTGTTTAACAAGGCATTTTCTATCCAGAAAATTAGAGTTAAAAAAAAGAATCATTGGATAACGAAAGACATTAAAATAGCTTCCAAAAATATGAGGTGTCTTCATTACATCAGGAAATATTACATGGAAAATACCTTTTTTATAAATTACTTCAACACTTATAGAAAGACTTATAGAAGTATCATTAAAGCGGCCAAAAGAAATCATTCCAGTGAACGAATAAATAACGCAAACAACAAGCAAAAGGAATCTTGGAGGATTGTTAATGAGTTGAGAGGGAAATCTAACTCTGTTCCAGTCAAAAGTAATCTATTATCTGAAGAACTGAATACCTTTTACTGTTCTATGGCTGGCAAACTAACTGATAATATACCGCGAATAATAAATCCTATAACTTATCTAAACCATACTGCAATATCAAATTCATTTAGTTATTCACCAACATCTGTGAACGAAATAAAAGAAATTTCATCTGAATTGAAAAATAATAGTTCTTCAGGATGGGATGATATCTCAGTGAAAATATTTTCACAATTACCGGATAATGATCTGAATATTTTGGCAGACACTATCAACACAACTATATTAAAAGGCATATTTCCATCTTGTTTGAAAGTAGCTATATTGTATTACCATTGTTCAAAGGGGGCGATCCTCATATTCCAGCAACTTCAGACCTATCATCCTACTCCCCACTCTAGCAAAAATTATTGAAAAATTAATAAAAAAAAAAAAAATTGAGCTTTCTGGATAAAAATAATATTCTTCAGCCCAGTTTGGATTTAGAGCAACTAGAAGTACTTATGATGCAATTTTTTCTCTTCTTGAGGACCTCTACCTTCAGATAAATAATGGAGAGTTTGCTGCGGCTGTATTTTGTGATTTATCGAAAGCATTCGCCTGTGTGAACCATAACAGACTGCTGCAGAAACTCGAATTGTACGGTTGGTTTTAGAGGAAATATCTCAAAGTGGTTTCAATCATATTTATCAGACCAAGTGCAAAAAGTAAGCTTTAGTGGTATAACATCTAATGAAATGAAAATCACATGCGGAGTGCCACAAGGTTCCATTCTCGGCCCATTGCTGTTTTTACTCTATGTCAACGATTTGCCTTATATTTCAATTGGTGGAAATTTCACAATCTTTGCAGACGACACGTCTATTCTTTGGCATAACAGTAGCCTAAATACACTGCAGAGCACTATTGAAAATGACCTGAAGGAAGTTAAAAAATGGGGCGATGCAAACCTATTAACCTTTAATATCTCTAAAACAAACATCATAACATTCACATGTAATATAGAACAGATTTTCTTTGATAACGAAACAATTGACCCCAAACAAGTGAACAAATTTTTAGGTCTACATCTTGATAAAAATTTGAAATTTGATAATCACATCAACCATTTGTGTAAAAAATTATCATCTAACTGCTATGCCATTAGAACCATCTCTAATACACTTGACTTCAAATCAGCTAGAAATGCCTATTTTGCACTTATTGAATCTCATAGACGTTATGGAATATGTTACTGGGGTGCTGGCTTCCATAACTCTACTAACCGTATCTTTAATACTTCAAAAGAGGGCTCTCAGATACATTTGTCGAGCGGGAGTCGGAGATTCTTGTTATAACGGAAAAAAGCTATTCAATCACCTTCCACTTACTATAAGAAAACTGGAAGGGGAATATAAATTTCGTAAAGAAGTAAAAAAACTCCTTCAAAAAGTATACTATGATTTAACTGAATACTTCATCGACAACCTCACATCTCACTCCTAAATATACTAAAAACTTTTTTATATAGGTATTTTAACCAAGCTTTGTTAACATAATTAATATTATATGACAATGAAGCATTTCTGATTTTGAATACATACATTTCTCAAATATTGCTGATAACAGCGAAATAATTAAATTAATAACATAATTTTGACCGCAGATTCTAAAACTTATGTAATGGTTACTGAAGGTTCATATTAGCGCAGCTTCGTTCAGATATTTCGTTAGGACTCAGTGCACTGTTACTTGTTGCATACATGTTGGTCAAATTCATATAAAGTGTAGTATTTTTTCTCTAATTCATTATTAACAGAATTTTCCTTTTTGAATTCAGTAGAATTAATTTGTAAAATCATCGGTAAGGGGTCTGTGATGTGAATAAAGATCATGTTTCGTCTACTATTTTGTGTGACGGGTGCGCCCAAAAGAACGAATTCTTTGAAAACGAAATTTATTTCGTGGAAGTCTCAAGAATGTATTTTTTTTTACGATTGGATTCCCTAGAAGGTTTCAAATATAACTCTCTTTGGGATAACTCAGATTCTCTACAGTTACACAAAAATTGATCATCCCCCTTCAAATTTCACTAAAATTAGTCTTCTATATATGAGTCAATATTATTTAGTCCAACCATAAGAAGACACTTCGTTTCAACAAAAATTATTCGCTCATTTTCGAAAATTCGTCTTTTTGGGCACTAGAAAATAGTTAACCTTTATTCTCTGTGAAATATCAAGCAATCCACTCATATGATCTCCCATAACTAATTACTTTTTTTGCTTACTGTGTGAAATGTATTCAGAACAGTTCGTTAACTTCATCTGCAGAATACGCTTTGAGATGGTCAAGAGAAAGACCACATTTTGGCGAGAAGTCCATAAACTTCCAATTGAAGGGTACACGGGAAAAACCAGCTAAGTCCATTTGAAATTGCGGTAGATTCACCATTTGGTGGAAAATGTTCTATTTTATCTGAAGGATCAAGCGGTCGGGTCCATTCAATTCATCATAAAGTATCCCATCATAACATCAATGGAGAGAAATTTCAAAGCATCATAATGCTACAGGATCATAATCGTAACATACAGAATACGTATTAATTCACAACGTAAAACATCTTAACGTACTTTTTCATAACGTAAAAGTTCATTACGTACTTTTTCATAACGTAAAAGTTCAAAACAAACTGTATAGAAACGATATCAGATCATTTTCGTAAAGCATCACAATCGCATTGTATCACAAAGTCAACGTATCATAACGCTACAGAACAGAAATCGTATTGAACAGAATACGTACTCGATCATATCCGTAATGAGTAGAATACGTAATATTTCAGAACGTAAAGTTTCATAATTTGGATGCGCGCGCATCAAGGCTGTCTCACAATAGCTTACCGGTATTATAGTCGATGCGCTGAATAAATATTTTCGAATCGAAATAACTACTAGTAGAGTATGTACTTGGCGGAAGTTGAGCATACTTCTCTATCAAATTGAGAAAGATGTTACAACTCGGAATCAACAGAAATCGCGATAAAAATTGCAAGCTTTCATAAGCACTATCTATTCGGCTGAAATCAGTGAATGCTATTACTGTTAATCATATTTAATATTACAGCATTTAGTATAGAATACAATAACCATAATAATAATAATAATAATTCCTAATTATTTCTCCAATTAAAAAGCACCAGCGTTTTTATGTTTGGAAATCGTAAACATGAGTAGAAATTGGTTGAAGTCTTTTACTTCGACTTTTTCTAAGAACACCAAAATTATATGTATTTAATTAATGTTTCACACTCTTATTCGGTGCTATTCAATCTTGCATTTGGATAAACGAGTGATAGTTGAAGTCTGTGGAGCTTTCATCGACGCATTTGACATAATTTCAAGAAAAATGGATTCCTGATGCCATCTGAAATGTAACGTAATATATTATAAATGAATGTCGATTGATTGCAATAACCGGCCTTATATTTTGAGTGAGGTCTTATACTGACAACTTGTATGTCTTTGGTTTACATTCTATGGTAACCTGTTTTTTGTCATAGGGTTTCAGAGGCTCGAAAGCGTTGTTAATTCATTTAGAAGTGGAACGACCAGAACTGTTACAACTTTTTATTATTTTTTTGAAGTCTATGGCTCACGGTCAAATAGATTGATCAAATTGTGAGAAACGAATTACTAGAAATGCCGTCACTTCAAGTCAATATGATCAAGCTATCTAATTGTGAGCCACGGGCTTATTATAACTATTTTGTGCGCTTTCACGAAATGCGCCCCCACTAGATTACGCTCATAATTCAGGCGCTAGCCTTTTTGGATTTTAAATTTGTTAGTAAACCTAAGTAGGCGCGAAACAGTATTGTGGATATCATCTTTTAAATTCCATAAAAAACTGTAGTGTTAATTTTTATTATAATTCAAATTTGAATCAATTCCATTTATAAATATGTGGTTTGGTGTTAAAAGGCCCAAAGTAGTCCTTTTAGCTATTATTCAGTTTTTGTGCATTTGCAGCAACATTGACCGTTGAAACAAGCACAGTTCAACTATTGTTGGGCCTAGACATTGGCCGCTTTAGCACATCAAAGATATCAATGATAGTATCTTCATGCAATGCGTAACTCAAAACGGCAAAATTTTGACATAGGCCCTTCTAGCACCAAGCCACAGAAATAATGCAAAGAATCTCTGTTTGTGACTCTATTCGATCACCAAATACGGCTGTAAAAGTACATCTGACATCTGTCAACTTTTATTGAATCACTGAAACTATCAATATGAATATTAATATTATCACCAAATCATAGTATAAAGAGTTATAAGTAGTAAAGGCGGATTTATCGGATTCATAATGCATTATTTATTGCATATGCGTAATTTTATTGCACAATTCATAAAATATCAATACACGGACTCAAATTAAATGATTTATTCGTTTCATAATTTATAATTGATATTCACATTCCATAATGCATAACTATGAAGTTTCCAACTTTTAACTTTATGCACTAAAATGAAGTGGAAAAATAAGTTATGCTCCTGTGTAGCCTCAAAATTTGAAGATGGCAACATATTTCACTTGAATTCCCGTGTTCTAGAGCCAAAGTGTTGTTTTGTCGGTGTTTTATTTTGAGAATGAGTATATAGAATGGTTTTTTCATCAAAGAATTCGAGTTTTTCTTGTGTTGAGAAATTGTAAACTGTCACTTGTCAAGTACTTATGCTTATGCATTGAAGAACTAGTGAATCATATTTTTCTAATCTCTTATGCATTGATAAAGTTCAAATATTAATGAATTGTACATTAGTGAATAAATTATGTTTATGCATCCGCTAAATCCGCCTTATGACAATCTTATGGAATAACGATTGTATCCGATGGGAGACGACTTGGTTCCCAGTCAGGTCGTAGATCATTGTTTGAGTAACAATATTCGTTAGTCGCAACTTGATGTGTTGAAACTACTAACTAATAAGTGGCGATTAAATTTTAGATTCGATACCGTCTATAGGTAATACTAGAAAAGGGAAAGAAAATATCTGTTTTTTGGACTGTTGCAGAAAACGGGGCAGTTAATACAATACAAATTATGTGGTATGTTTGGTGGAAAACTTCATGAAATATTTTGTATAAAGTAGGAACCTTTTACAGTTTTTCAATAGTTCCTCTTAATTTTCAACTAAGAACGCTAGATGGCGATCGCGTTTTTCGGGGTCGCCACGAAGTGGGCAACATCTACATTTTGAAATGTGTACGTCACACAAACATTCTGCATTGTGCCAGAAACTTGAAGTGCCAGAAATTACTTAAAACATGGGGTATTCGATTGGAATATGTGTGTTTGCAGCGAATACTTTATTTTGGAAGATTTCATAACTGGTGGATATATTTTGTTTTTAATAATTGGCGTGAATCTATCCAGTTATTTTCTAGACACAAGAAGCAAAACATTTGAACGATTGATGAAAGGGGTCATTCCATCTCAAAAACTTCCAGAAACTAGTTCATCAAAGCAACGAAATGTTAACCGATCTGGAAGAAAATGGTAACAGGATTTTCTAACAGTAATTGTTTAAAGATTTCAATACTTTTCAAGGTTAGACGCTGTTGATGGTGCAGATTATAGGATTTGGAAATCTTTTATCAGTTCAGTGCTTTCATTGGGTGTAGCCAGTTCACTTTCAGTCTCGGAACAGATACAGCAGTATGGCAGTAACATCGAACCACTTTCCATTAAATTTGATGAATTTACAGACAAATCGGTTTGAACATCATATTTCGCTTATACAATCTCAGTGCTAATCTCCAATCAGACATTAATATGATGTGTTGTACTGTTATAGAGAGAAATATTGTGAAAACTCTAGAAACATTTGAAAATATTCTTAAATCAGATTTTCCAGATAATCTCCAAGCAACACTCAGAACTCTTTGAGAGATGTGTGTGACCTAGGGAAGACCTATCCCTCACCTTCTTGAACGTGGTGCCATGCACAAAACCAGTGACCCCGCTGAGGTTCGAACCCATACACCTATCGATGATTGGATTGAGAAGCGAATGTTTAACCTGCATGCCACTATGGCTCGTGACAATATCGAAATGTAACCATACTTTTCGCTGACACAGTTTTTAGTGATCCTAGTTATATTGTAAATGGTTTTGCTTCATTATTTGAAAGTTTTTACTGAGCAGAGAGCTAGAACCAATAGGTATTTTAAATAAATCCCTAATCTATGTAATGTGTAACAACTATAATAAGATTTGTGAACTGTGACATAAGTATAAACAAAATTAATGAACTTTTTAGGGTAGCCAAGGTTTGTCTATAAAAATGATTTAAATTGTTACTTAAAACTGTCAGCACATTATTGTAACTATCTGCATAAATTGTCCTTTAAATGGTTCTAGTGTTGGTCAATGAAGCTATTATTATTATTTGATACATGATAATGAAAACCTGGACTGTTAATCGAATTATTTCATATATTGGGTAGAGTAACATTTATTTTGTATAGGTAATAAATGATATAAAAACGATTTTCAAAAAGTAGTTCTTTTTATTCAAAAATAAATCAAGATGAGTGGATGTACTCTGTGGTGTCACAATAATAAATTTCACAAGTAACCCTTTCGCAACATTTTAACACAAATAGGTATACCTATGCACTTAGATAACAAAATGTGCATATCAGTGTTGATGTGAGGTGAAGTGAATACTTCAATTTATTATTAATACCTAGATTGGGATGTTGCATAATTTCAAAAGTTAGTTATTTCACACAATCACAAATTATAACATAATTCTCAAATTCTCTTTTTCAACTTCTTCATTGAATTTGGATTCATATTGATGTTTGTCAAAGTTATTATTTGTAATCATTAGGTATGTACTAACTAATTTGGGATAGGTAATTAAAAAGTAGATGAAACGACATTTTATTTACAACATTGCAATTTGCAGTGAAAAAAAAGAAAAATTTGTATGTTGTAGGTTTTGAACAACATAAATATTCTCAGGCAATACAAAAAATCAATCAAAATAAACCAATACAAAACCAGTAACTAATATATATATATTATATATTATAGGTATATAAACAAACTCAACTTGGGAATTCTCAGGTTTGCGGTCTGTTTACCAATGAAACTCATTTGTTCTTGATCTCAATATTTCGCTAATCTTTCTCAACTTTAACGATCCTTACCCACCCATCGGTTGGTCACGGTCGGAAACGTATTCAGGGAACAGGCATATGTATCCCCGTTCTGAAATATTTTTATTTGCACATGAACTTTATTGCCCGAGATGCTAAGTGACATTACTCAGAATTTAAAATTTTATGTTTTTTCATCCCATTTGAAAATGTACTACTCTTGGCGGATGTATGTATCGTTACTTCACACGGTTCAAACTTTCACCGTTTGAGGGCCCTTAAAAGTTGTGTAAACTTGTCAAAATTTCTCATCATTCCGGAAACAACCACAAGGAGCGCTAGTGTTTGGGGGAAGTTACTCGACCTCAAGGTCAAATCGTGTTTAAATCAAAGTGCAATAGGAGAGTTCCGCACAAGTTGCCAACTTAAAAAATTCATCAGAAAGGTCTGCCTCTCCAATTCCAATAATTTTATGATGGTTGCATAGAGGATCGAAAATTATATATGACAGATCATTTACTTTAAGTCACTAAGCCTTTTCTTGTACTTGCTAGAAAAGCTGCTACAAACCATCGGAAAAAAGGACTGAAATTAGTAAACAGCGACAACCACAGAACACATAATTGAGGCTATGAGTGCAATAACGGACTAACCCACAAGAATTCAACCCCACAAGAATTCAACAAATGTTTTTTTTGCAGAATCTCAATCGCCATGTTAAAATTCATTAACTCGTAAATGGACCAACCAACCTTTTTCTTCCCGTCACTAGGTAACAGCACTAACAGGTGTGAATTCCTAGAAGCAAAGTGAGATTCTGCAAAAAAAACATTTGTTGAATTATTGTGGGTTAGTCCGTTATTGCACTCATAGCCTCAATTATTATAATTATGAGTTCTGGGGCCCGCATGCGACAAATCCATCGCATTCCTCAAATTTGGATTGAAAAGAGATGGAAATATTTTGTCGCATGTGACAATGGGTAATAGACACTTGAGAATCGGGCCCCTGTACAGACAACACACCTCAAATAATTTGAAATTTACGGATTTGCCTAACAACGCGTGATTACCAAACAGTCGCTCTCGGAGACGTGTATGACATACAAGAATTCCAATCCAGAGCAGTTGTAGATCAAGTTTGTCTAGATTGGAAGATTTATCCAATTTTGGATGGATGGTCATGTCAGTGGTGGATTCCGTTCACTATGGATATATATAAAATTCTATAGTCAACAATTTTGCAACACAGTTTGACCAAACAATTTGACTTTGAGCCACGGGTTCAATACTCATGTGCAAAAATTTGATACACTACTTTTTCATTTAAAAAAAGTATACAATAGTTATTTATGCAACAAGTGCAAAGAGTAAGTGTTTATTGCACTCGACGTACAATAAACATTTTTTGCACGAGTTGCATACAATATTTTTTCTACGTTCATTCAAAAAGCAAAAAATTATTTATTTAGTTGCGGCACTAGGTGAAGGAAAATGAAATATGAAATTTAAATAAATAATTATTACTATCGATTTCATCACCATCATCTAGTTTTCCATTAATATTACTCATTTTAAAACTTTCAGTTCTGTAATTGTCAGAATCAAATTTTGACTGACGTTTATATAACCACAGTTGCATTATAAAAATCATAGTAGCCATGAGCGCGTATGTTATCACGAGGTGTGGTCATAGTACAGACAGTTTGCTCTATGTACGTAGACGGTTTAGAACATAGCGGATTGGTTTTGATTATGGAGTTATTCTCGGGAAGGCATTGTTTGTTCAACTCTGACTGCTAACATTAAATTACAAAATAATATAAAATATGTAGCTGTTTAAAACGTATGGCCAATCTCACAGAATATCTGCTAAATATGTAGTGGGTTTGAACGTTTATGTTTATCATGATGACAGCACGTTGAAGTAGAATGCCAGATGAGTGCAATAAAAACTTCATTGCACTCTAGTGCAATAAAGAGCTTCTTTTTCCACTGAATATAGTTCAATAAAGTTTTGCTTTTTGGATGAATGTAGAAAAAAGATAAAGATGTATCGAAAACTAGGAAAATACAAAGATATTCTTACAAAAGCAGAACGCATAAACTTATGGTTTCTCACCACTGTTGAACCCCTTCAAGATTTCATTTGACATTGTCAAAGATTGATATATCATCTTCGAATACAAATAGAGTTTCTACCAAGTCAAGAAAAAAAATTCGTCTACCAAAGGGAACTTTCAGTAAATACTCGAGAACATTTTTTGTTCGCATGAGTCGATCCTGGCTGAACGGCCCATCACTCGTGGCCACCCAATGAACCAGAATATGTCATCTCCGCTCTATGAGTTTATTCGCGAAATGTGTTCCTGCTAGATGGCGCTCAGAATTTAGCCGCGAAACTGTGTAATGGTGATGAGCCTGCAAATTCCATAAGAGGCCATAGTGTTTCATTTTATTCTCAATCAAATTTGAATACATTTTTAAACATGTCGATATTTGAAATATGCTAATCAGACATTTCCATGCACGTAGTTATTGCCACTTTTTGCCTAATTCTATGTTTTCAATGGAAAAATTATGTAAAGAAACTCTTTGTTTGGTACTATTTTGATGATGCATAGCATTGGGACACTGAGCAAATACGCCTATTGTTTGGATTGCTTAATTCTGCTATTTCGGTTATTATATTCTGAAACTATGAACATGAAAGAATACCACCAAACTCAATTTTAATGTCCAAAACTCGATTAATTATGAGAAAATAGATAAAATAGATACACTAGCTCTTATGGCAAAATAAGATCTTGCAACATTACATCAGTTCAACGAAATAATTAAAGGTGTCGCACCCTTCTCGCAGAGGTCTCGATTATCACTCAATTTTCATTTAAATCAGATTTGATTTGTGATTAGTTAGATAGAAAGCCGAATAAAAAAAAATATTGCTTTATTTATTTTTTCAATAATAAGTAAGATTGAGCCACTCTGTTGAATCAATGCGGCCAACCACCAAAGTCCGGTTATTTTATTCCAAAAGTAGTTACCGAGTCTTTTAGGTGGTTATGAATTCCGATGAAATGAGGAGCACAATTTGCTTGTTCCCTGACTACACACTTTCAACGTAAGTATATATTCATATGTTTACAACCGCTTTTTACATTTTTCCAAAAATTGTTGAATAAGCATGTAGGTATTTTTTGTTTCAGTTAAACCAAAACGTTGTGGCCAGGTTTGAGCAGGTACGAAAAATCCGAGATCAGCCCATTTGATAATGTTTACCAAGGATTAATTCAGGGCCAACTCTTGAATTAGAAAGTGGTGTTTGATACTAATTACATCGATATGCTTGCATAGAAAAATGCAACTCGCTGAAGCAGTGACAAATTAATCAATAATAAGGTAATACTATTGGTTCAATCACAAAGACTTTTCACTTTTGGAAACATTCCGGTTGCTTATGTAAATTAATCAAAATACTCACCAACCTCACTTAGTTTTTGCAAAAAGGAAGGAATTTAGTTTCCAACCAATTTTAAATAAGGCCATAAAAAAAATGAAATATTCGGATAAATTCACTTTTTTCAAGATTTTATAATTGAGTCTGAAGAATGCACTGTACTTAGCAGTTCAGCCTTAAGCAATAATTTTTAAAAGTTTGTTTCTGTCTATAAAAAATATGAAAAGTTTACAACAGGATGTACCTTCAAGAATTTCTCAAAATATATGGTTTCTACAAAATATGCATCTTGTTTCAGAGCATTCTTTAATGACAATAGTCCTATGAATCGATGGATTAACTTCATTATCTAAAAATACTCCTATCAGACATGGACTTGACATGTGATGTCAACATTCCCAATAAATATATAGTGGTTGCGGATCATTTCACTGATATCTACTACTTTGATCACTGTTTCTCTTTCAGAAACATTGGAAACTCAAGCATCTGGATCTGAAAATATGTTGAGAGTCTGAAGGCCAATGGTCTGAACATGTAGAATGTAGACATGGAGAAATAGAGAGATCTAAATATCGTTTAAATGAAATTTCTGAAGGGCACGTCCAAATACACACTTTGGATATATCTGTAAGCAAGCTAGCCAAAGTCAAACGAGGGATCCAATCCACCGGAGGTAGCAGACTCCAACATTATATTGATGTGCATCAATAGAACAATTACTATTAACTAAAGAAAGATGATACAAGCAAACACATATTGTTTATTAAATTCTGAATATCTTAAAAAACATCTGAAATTTGCTTGAGAACCATAATTGGCCTATGAAAATTGTCACAATATAGTTATTGTCGATCATAGAAATTAATAGTAGTTGGTTTATCATCAGTTGTTTTGCTTTCACTTGGTTTAAAATTTAAATTATGCTTTTCAGAATGAGTAATCTCTTAATATGTTGTTTAATAACAAATTTTGTGTACTTAGTAAACATTCTTTGAAGTTTTCAGTTTTAAACTGATTTTTGTACAGATTTTCCTAATAGATGTGGTACTTTACTTCATCTTTATAGACCAGAATAACAACTCACATACATACACTGTCAATACGAATACCTTTAATTTGAGTTGTATGGAAGAACTCATTTTAGTAGCGTAGAAGATAGCATACATTTTACTCTGTTGTATTATATGTTAAACCAATACCAAATAAGGCCAATTTACTATTGTCCAACTCCCTTTTAATATCCATAATAATGGCATAATATCCAGAAATATTTACATTTTACTGCTCAAAACATGTCACAAATTCTGTTACCGCCATGGGCTCATCGCTGGACATTAATTATTATCAGTTGGTCTTATTTTAGTATCCTCTCCTTGTCTCGTTCAATTTGAGAACATCAGTATAACCTATTCTTTAATAGAACTAGAATAAATTGATCTATTTGGATGCCACAATAGTAATATATTTCCAGTTCGCAAATAAATTGCAATTACTTTTAAATTTTTTTCATAAAGTCTAGGTTGAAATTTAATTAACCTCATATCTACATACTCAAATCATTTACATTACTTATACAATGTGATTCAGCCTATTATGTTATTAGCATATAATCGAAAACATTAACTGTTAAGTATGTATTTGTATTTTACACATTTAATACAAAATTAGAATATTTAAACTACACATAGAGCTGAGGAAGATCAAAAACCATCTTTAGTTCAATGTACACAGTAACACATTATATGAATGTATTAAAATACAAGCTGAATCTAAACTATGACTGTATTGAAATTGTATTTTCAATTACCTCTGCCATACTTGCTGAAAATGTATTTAATTGAAATATGGAGTTGGTGGCCACATTTTCTCCTCCACATATTTTGATAAAATAAAGGTTTTTTCTTTAATAAACGTGTTTTATTTCAATTCTATCATCATTGTACAGGATCAAGATATGATTTGTCATACAAATGTCAAAACACTTTACACCCATTATACCATTTGATATCATATTTATGACTGAAAACTATTTTACATTCGTCTTTTTACCAAAAACAATTATTTATAAAATGACTATGACGAGAAAACAGTTCTCTCGACGGAGTAGGCAGATTGAGACCTTAGAGAGAACAAGTGGCGAGAGCTGGGGAGTAGGCAGATTGAGACCCCGACGTCAATTCACAAAATCCTGATGATTACTGAGGAGTAGGCAGATTGAGATCTCAGTGTAGAATCTACCATCACCCCCTTTTCGATCAATTTATCCTTTTTTATTCTTTTTTCTTGAAAATGGCTCCAAAATATTAGTTTTACTAATCCTGATATATCTGAAAATAACTACATTATTTTGATGTATATGTATGTAACATAGATGTTGGGTATTCTACCAACACATTAACTTTGGCCATAGTTAGTCGAAGGAACCTTAAAGACTTCAGTATTTTTTGTTGTTCTTAGACACACATTTGAAGTTGAAAGTTCAACAATTTCTAGGAAGTTTACATTTCAAATGAATATTTCATGAACGAATAGCAACAACTTTTTCAAGACACTAAAACTTTTTATATCTTCAACAAACATTCTTTTAGTAAACTAATAACTAATGAAGCGAATAGTATCATTGTGCCACAATATTCGGCAATAGGCAAATCTCAAGAACAGGCGGCGCCTGAACCACCTGCGGAAGTAGTAACACAGTCCCCTAGAAAACTCTATGATAACTCAAGAGTCAAAGAGATCTGAGCTCAAGTTAGATAGAGTGTATTCAGGGGCCTCTTTTTGGTTGACCTGATGTGAGGAATTCGTATGTCTGAGTATCCGTGCATGGCATCACACGTTAAAAGGTGAGGGCTACGTCTTCCCTATGTGTTAGATAGGTAAGTATGCTGCATTGGACAATTCAACTAGGAGTTTTGTAGTGTTTGATGCATTCTTCTGCGGCACGTTCTTTATTCCAGGTCCATTTTTAGCAATAGGTGGAATCTAGATACGAAAAACAGAGTATTATTTATTGTGTTTTGAATTAGGATCAAAAACTTATTTTTATTTCTACAGTATTTATTATTAAGTATTGGATACATGAAAGTTAAACTGAAATATTTGTTGAAAAAAATTCAGTAGTTATAAGTGAGCAAATCCATGATGTTTTAATTTCCTACAGGAATTTGAAAAACTGAAATTACTAAAATGAATATTGGAAAGGAGTGTAACCAACTTTAGTTGGATATCTTCCCCCATATAAGTCAATGGTAAATAATTCAAATGTTCTTTTTTGAAATGAAATAAAATATAATAATAATAATAATACTCCCTCATAAACACTCGTTGTGTGTACCCAAAGGCATAGCCTGTGCGGGTAGAGGACGGCTATTATTATTATTTGCCGTGGCGCTCCGGGGCGACTTACTGATGTTTTAGGTGATGTATTCACTTTTCAGCTGTAGGAAAACCCGGAAAACCTACAGCACCACCTCGGGTGGTCGGTGTGCACTCCAAGCTAGCACTAGACGAGATTGGCATCTAGACAACTCACAATACACTTGCTTTTCAACAAGGCATTAAAAATTAAATAAAAAATAATAAAAAAAATTTTAAAAAAGAAAAAAAATCATTTCTGTTTTTGTGACAGAAATTAGAATAGAAAAAAAATATAAGGTAAAAATTTATTTGTTTATAACAAATTGTTTATTGCATAAACAATGAAAAATTAAATAAAATGGATTTTTTTTTTTTATATCAGAAAGAATGACAAATAATGATTTAAAAAAAAAAATGGTTCCTTAATATTAATTAGAAGCGGGAGAAAATAATTGTTAATTAACAAATGCGTTTTCAAGCAATAAAAAAATTTTTTTAAGGAACAATTTTTCTTTTAAAAATCATTATTTGTATCAAAGATTGAAATTCCATAAAAAAAATTTCAATTATCTTATAAACAACGCATTTGTTTATAACAATTTTTTAACCAATTAGAGATAAAAATTTAAAAAAATTATTTCTATGTAGTTCCTGATAACATAAAAACGGATTATTGATAATATTTAAAAAAAAATTTTTTTTCAATGATTAATTTAAGTATTTAATTTTGCAACAACGAAAATTGTTAATAAAAAACTGAAAAATAAAAACTTTTTAATTTTTCCAACGGGGTTCTATTCTGAAGCCTTTCAAGAATTGCTCCAAAAGAGGAAAAAAATCTTAAATTTATTGTTTAACAATTATCACACTTGCAATGTTCATGTTCAAGCAGAAAAAAATTATTAATTAACTATTGATTAACTAATTGAAAAATTGTGATAAAAATTTTTTTCAAGCGGATTATTGTTCATTAATCTATTCAGTTAGTGCCTGAATTTTTCCAATTTTTTATTTTCATATTTAGTATTTTAAAATAATTTTTATTGTTAAAGTGTCCAAAGTGGGTGTGGCTTGCCCGAGCCACAGTACCCGTTTTCGGCCGTATTTTCATCCCTCTGGGAAAATTATGAATATTGATGCTACAATTCCGGGAATTGAGCTTTTTTTTAGGAAATTTCCTCCTCTTTTTGAATCTTTTTTTAGATTTAAAAAATTTTAATTAGTTTTTGAGATATTTACAAAATACTAAAGCCATCTTTTTTTTTTTTAGTTAATTGTTAATAACTTTTACAATTTTTTCATGCGGAACTTCATTTTTTTCAAAAATCATCTAGACTATGTATCGTGTTAAACGATTTGGAACTTTAACAAAAGTATAGTGAAAAATTTATTTTCGATAACCTAAAAACAAATGACAGATCGGATTCAGCCTAGTTTGCGAGTAGTTCTGTGGTGCGAACGGGACTCCAAGGCAGCCAACCGTATTAAAATTTCAGTTAACATTATAATGAAGAATTATGAAAAATTAATAGCAATGAATGAATACGTTATAATTATTCAATGACAATTCAAGCTTCCCAATATCAATATCTCATCTAGGTCTCCAATGAGTATAAAACTTCCATTACCGTCATTCTTACCACATAGTGTAGCAAGCGCATGGACTATAGGATTATGAAAAAGTACGTTATGAAACATTACGTTGTGATAAAATACGTTCTGAAGAAGTACGTTATGATGCGTTACGAATTCTACCGAATACGGTTATGATCGTTTGATGTTATGATACGTTGCTATTATGATAGAATGATATTATGATGCATTGAATATGTGATGCTTTGTTGTTATGACGGAGTACGTTATGAAATAGTACGTTATGATGGTGTATATTGTGATGGATTACGTTATGAAACTTTATATTATGCTGCTGTAAATTTCTGTCTTGTAATATATGAACCAGTGCGATTTCTATCGTTTGACGGTATGATGGTGAATATTTCTGTGTGATACAATTTCTGTACTGTATATTATGATGCATTAGGTGTCCCCCAAGCGGTCAGGAGAATAACCAGACAAGTTGTCAAATTCCTAACTTACGTCGCTGATTTGGTACAAACTGATAATGAAATTTCACCTAAAAATGCCAATAACTCTATCATTATTTGTGACTTAGCTGGTTTTTTCCCTGTCTCCAAACGATATTTTCTGGAAATTCGTTTTAAATCGGAAAATGCACTATTTTTATCAATGTTTAGACTGACATAGAACAGAAGCAAGTATTGACTTATTTTCCTCAATTGCTGACCAAAAAAAAATCTCAATATTCGAAATTAAAAAAAAACTACATACTTTTACTCTGTTCTCCAATCTTTTTGGAGTTCACCTACCAAATTTCAGTTCTCCAAGTGTAACCGTTTCTCAATGCAATCAGAAATCGCAATACACGACATATTAGACGCCCATCTTAACTCTAAATGAATTTATTAAATTGGGTTTGAAGTGATACAAATTTTTCTTCCAAGATGCGAATGAAAGAAAATTATTTGAGTTCATAATATCGTTTAATTACCTATGAACATTATAACAAACAATATATCAGAGAGCTACCATACTATGATAGGTTTACAAGTTGTATATGACAACAGATCTAGTAGGGCTTGGCATTTCGTCTAAGTTTGCAAAGGCAGATGACTCAAAAAAAATATGTCTGAATATTGTCAAAAACAAAAATAAATATTTATTACTTAGTTACCAAATATTTGACAAACATTGATAGAAAAAAAGGAAATAAAAACACTAAGATTTATTTACACTCTTCACACCGCATCTTTAAATAAGAACTTGTTATAATGCCTAACATATATTATAGATATATATAAATATATACACAAATTGTAGAAAATGTCCAATGAATGTATCATTGATAATCTGGACAAGAGATATCCCAAGCAATGATACCAATCAACATCTATTACTCACAGACATAATTTACATAAACGACTGAATTTCCATAATTGCGCCCTTCTCATAATATTCAAGTTGGTGATCGACCAATCACTAAACTAAAGAGCCTTATTTTCAACTAAATTAAAAGTTTATTACTAAAAATTAAATTATTTTTTGAAGATGAATAAAAAAAATTAAACCAAAATATTGAAAATATTATGCCTAGTGAGATGAATGAGTTCATCAGTTGCCCATTGTGAAATGAATTAATTATAGGTATCATGCAGCTACGATCAGGTTAATAAAATTTTATAAGAATCATCAATACACAATTTTTCAGAACCTTCTGGCAATTTTTAGATTTGTCAGAAAATGTTCAGTTTTTTCCCATGTTGAGAGTAAATTGAATGATTTACCCATTGAATTCTTAGAATTTGCTCTCAACATGAGAAAACAAAAAAAATTTATGTTAAACAAAAATAACCAAAAAAAAAATTTTCATGGAATGAAAAAGAAATAATTATTTCTTTGAATTATTGATTTTTTCCATAAATCAATGTGGTAAATCAAAGGATTTAATAATTATGAGTGAGAAATTGTTAACACTGCTGTTTTCATACCCAACCTTAAAAAGTGGGAATAAAGTGTGTTAGTGTATTGTCAGTTATAATATTTGGATGTTCAGTTTATTACTATTTCCCAAAGGGTAAAACAAATTTTGTCATGCTCTTTAGCCATGGATTTATTTGAGAATTGACTAAAATGATTGAAGAAGCACATTTTGAAAGATCAGATTCTTAACACTACTCATTCTCATTAAATCTACTAGATTTTCAGAAATTATATTCTAAATAATGTTATCAATAACACTGAGGGAATACATAATGTTTCAAGCGTAATATAATTGTTTAGATCCCTCCAAATATACACCACATCACTCTCAAGTGTTTAGGAAAAGTTGTATCACAGTTCACCAAATAACCACAGCATCATCCCTTCTAAACGAAAAAAGCGACAAAAAAGGCAGAGGACCTCCAATCCACCGGAGAATTGATATTGCTTGCTGCATTATCCATTCTAAATAAGTTATGACACACTGTTTTCACTTTCTCGTTGAGCATTTTCGGCTTCCAGCTTTTGTCTGGCAGCAGCAGCTGCAGCAGATCGACTAGCACTAGAACGTAAGTTTTTCTTAGCAATTACGGACTCATGATCGATTGGGATTTCTCCAGATTTACGTTTGCCTCTTGCTCGCTTTGTGTTTTTCTTTGGGGGCATTTCCGTTTCTTCTGGTGTCTCGAGTTTACTCGCTTCCTCTAGGGAGGACTGTTCTTCAAGAACCTAAGAAAAATAAAACGTGAGAAACATAATGAAATTAATAAAATTACTTGGGAATCAAAAAAAATTCCAACATCGAAAACTAAATTGAAAATTAACAAATGAACTCATCAAAAATAAAAACAATAAAAATACATATTTTTTTAACAACACAATTTTCTAAACTTTGTTTTCCTAACAGAGCATTGGCCGAAACCTAAAAAACCTTTTGTATGCCTTAATTATTTGAATTATGTAATAGCTTCAAAGTACTGTAGGACCCAAACTCTGCATGGAGGAACCTATCTCAAAATCAAGGCCAACAAAGAATTCTTTAATTTATGAAAGTAAAAAGCTGTACGACCATATACTCTATGAAATTAAAAATAAAAAAGGCTTTAAAAAGTTTAGAAAGCTTATTACAGAAGCCCTTGTAAAAAAAGCTTACTACAATCTGGAAGAATATACAATGAATATTTGCTGTGATTTCACTTACATATGCATTACGAAAGAGCATCAGGGTATATTTTAAATATTTTTTCAATAGTATTTCAATTCTTAGAGATGTGCACGCAATTTCAATTTGTGATTTTTTAGTATTTGTATCTTTTCATTCTGTGTCATTAAGAAAGCGGTTTGTTTTTTCATCAGTCATTAAAGAATATTTCTCGCTCTCTCTCACTCTATTTCACACTGATATTTATACAAATTTTTATTTATTCAAATGACATTTTCTGCAATTGTGTGCAACGATTTTTAATTTATATATTATTTATATACAAGGTGTCCCATATAAAACTCCGCGGGCAAATATCTGGGAAATGGAAGATGATATCCATATTTTGTGAAAGCAGATGATATTGATGTCGAAGGACCCGCTTATTTAGGTAGATATCCATCACTGAGCGTCATCCGTAAGAGCGTCACGACACCGACGCCAATTTTTTCAAATGGAATCCCAATCTTTTTAATGCTCTTTTAAATTCTGCATAAAATTCTGAATTCAGGCATATAGCACACTCATGGTTTTCCTTGAATACTGATGAATTACAGCAACGTTATTGCATATTATAAAGAGGCCCATGAAAGCGTCAAAATAATTGCAATAATACGAGTCTTCATCGATCTGTCAAAAAAACCTGTCAGATTTTACAAAAGTGTATTCAGTTTTGTGTTGTTTTTTCCTGAAATTGAAAAATGGTTCAATTTTTGAATGCAAAAAAATTGGATATGATATGTATTTATGGCGAAGCAATAAAAGGAATGCAAAAGAAGCAGTGAGAATATACGCCAATCGTTATCCTGACAGAAGATTACCGTCAGACAAAACATTCACTAGTTTAGCCAAATCTTTGGCACAAAATGGATGTTTTAATGAACGGAAGCGAAAAAAACAAAGAACGGCTACAGATGAGGATCACACTGTTGCAGTGCTAGGTCAAATGGTATTGGATCCACATATTTCTACCAGACAAGTAGCAATGGAATTTGATATTTCGAAATCGTCAATACAACGTATTTTGTCAGAAAACAAATTCCATCCCTACAAAATACATCGGGTTCAAGGACTGCAGCCAGGTAATAATCTTTATGTTTTATTGTTCACAGCTATAATCTATTCCCATATTTAGGAGATGCTGAGAACTTCATTGCATGGTTGTCCACCCGTATTCATGATGATGATCAGTTTCTGAACAAAATATTATGGAGTGATGAAAGCCGTTTCAATAACAACGGTATAGTAAACAAACATAATTGTCACTATTGGTCTGACGTGAACCCTCATTGGATTCATGAAACGAGATATCAGACTGTGGGGGGTTAATGTTTGGTGTAGAATCATTGATGGTTATTTGATAGGACCTCATTTTTTCGATGGAGAGAGGTGTTTGCTTTTCCTCCAACATGTATTGCCGAATCTCTTGGAGAATTTACCAATACAAACTCGACTGAATATGTGGTGGCAACAAGATGGGGTACCTCCACATAATACTAGAATAATTACCCAATATTTGGATGATACTTTCAATGAGAAATGGATTGGTTAAGACCATGGTCAGCTCGAAGTCCAGATATGACTCCAATGGATTTTTTTGTAGGGATATATAACAGACTTAGTTTATATGCGACGTCCACAAAATGTAGATGATTTAAAAAATATTATCACAAATGTTTGTGCTTCCATATCGCGAGAGACGTTTTTAGCTGTGACGAATCGAGAAATAATAAAAAGATACAATATGTGTATTCTACGTGAAGGGACGCAGTTCGAAATAATTCATGCTATCACTTTTATTTTTTAGATAATATCATCATGTTTGTCCATTGTTGGTCAAACTAAAATATATTTTGGTAATTTTAAAAAAGCAGGAGTATCTTGACTGTACTAATAATAAATAATGGTCTTATTGGGGATGCAGTCAGCAGGGTGGCCCGAATTCAAAGAGTTCTCTTTGTTATGTCTGAGCTTTCAGAATACTTTATTTCATTATCAAAGACATCTATGAAGTGGTCACAGTAAAACATAAAAAGTACTTAATAATAAACATTTATTTTAGTTTGTATTGTCTGCAATTTTACATAAACCCACAACTAGATGAAACTGAACAGGCAACGCAATTATCACTGATAGATCAATTGTATCAAACTCGTGTAAGTGCTTTTTGACTCATTCATGTCCCTCTTTATAATATGCAATAAAGTTGCTGTATTTTATCAGTATTCAAGGGAAACCATGAGTGTGCTATATGCCTGAATTCAGAATTTTATGCAGAATTCAAAAAAGCATTAAAAAGTCTGGGATGCCATTTGAAAAAATTGGCGTCGGTGTCGCAACGCCCTTACGGATGACGTCCAGTGATGGATATCTACCTAGATAATAGGATCCTTTGACATCAATATCATCTGCTTTCACAAAATATGGATATCATCCTTCATTTCACAGATATTTGCCAGCGGAGTTTTATATGGGACACCCTGTATATTTTTCAATTTTTATAACATACTTGTGAATTTTTAGATATATAGATAGATAGATGGATAGCTAGATAGATAGATAGCTTTATTCAGGTAATAGTATAAACATAATACAGTTATTTCATTATTTCATAGACTGTCACCTAAGCCTAGCTTGTACTGTGCACAGTCTATGAGATGAGATAAATTTAAATATTTAATGTTCATATTATTTTTACATTTTGCAAATAAGAAATTAATTAACAAATAATGAAATAACTTTTGAAACAATAATGTAAAACAATTTTCATAAATATAATGGAAATCACTTTTGTAACAATAATGTAAAACAATTCTCAACAATAGAGGAAGAAAGGACATTCAGTCAAAAAGTCTTTTAAATGAATCATAATTGATGTCAATGTATTTTTTTATCTCTTTTTTAAGTTTGCATTTATTTTTTATATTTTTAGATATATTGGTAGAATATTCACTAATTTTGGTCCATAGTAGGATATGAATTTCTGTATATAGCCTTTAGAATATAGAGGAATCTGTATAGCTAGATTAGCTGTAGTTCTTGTATTGTATTTATGTGTGTTAAAAGTTATTGAAGAATTAAGTGTCCATAGTATACTATGATACACATATAGTTTCCTTACTTCGAATAAAGCTGTTTCTGCGTAAAGCGATGTAATTGAATATCTTCGATTATTTTTCAAGAGAATTTTTAACAAAGTATTTTGAACAACTTGAATGATATTCATTGAAGATTTTCCTGTGCCCAAATGATAATACAGTATCTTATTACTGATTCAGCCAAGGCATCGTAAATCATAAAAAGTAATCTTGAGTTAGTAATATTTCGTAGCTGATATAATTTATAGATTAATTTATTCAGCCTCTTTACAGTATACTTTATATGTTCAGTCCAACGAAGATGTTGGTCCACCATCACTCCAAGATATTTTATGTACTCAACCTTCTCAATTACTGAACAGGTACAGTCAATGTTATTGCATTCATCTGTGTGGATTTTGAGAGATTTGTTTTCTGGCTGATCTCTAGAAGTAGCAGTAAAAGAAATATATTTAGTTTTTTGAATATTTAAACTTAGCAGATTTTCATTTAACCAGTTGCGGTAGATTTTCAGCTCTTTTTCTGCGGTACTATAAAGTTCTTTCCAGGAGTCATGTATAAAGGTTATAGCTGTGTCATCTGCGTATGATGTAACATGACTAGTTGTATTTTTAATGCTTCCAATGTTATTTATATATATTAAAAATAATATGGGTCCCAAGACAGTCCCTTGTGGAACTCCAACGGAAATTGGTAAGGGTTCACTAAGCACATTATTAATTTTTACCCTCTGAATTCTTCCAGACAAATAATCTTGAATGAGATTTATTATAGTTCATCTTATTCCTATATCATTTAAACTGCTAAATAATATATCGTGATTGACAGTATCGAATGCCTTGGCTAAATCAATAAACACAGTGAGACTTTTTATTTTCATTCAAATTATTTAAAATATTATCAATGAGGTGGAATACAGCTTTATCGGTACAGCTGTTTTCTCTGAATCCAAATTGATACTGTGAGAGTATTTTATGCTTTTCTAGGAAGTTCATGATTCTTGATTTGACTGATTTCTCGAAGATTTTGGCAAAGTTACTAATAACACTAATAGGTCGGTAGTTAGTGGTTTGGTTTTTATTACCAGTTTTAAATATTGATTCTTTCCATTGATTCGGGATAGAGCTAGTAGAAAAACATATGTTTATAATATGACATAATGGATCTAAGAAAAATTGTCCGAGATTCTTGAGAAGAGATACTGAAATCCCGTCAGGCCCGAAAGCTGAGTTATTCTTTAGACTTGATATTATAGTAGCGATTTCAATGTTTGTTACAGGATTTAGAAATAGCGAGTCTTTAATTTGTTTTTGCTTCACAGAAGGTGTATTTTCGAGACATGTGATTTTATCTGCCATATTTTTACCAATATTTACAAAGAAGTTATTGAAGTAGTTGGCTTTTTCAACATCGGAATTGAGTTTATTGCCAGTGCTGTCTACAATATTTGAAAAGTCTGATGCACCTTTGCATTTTTTGTAGTTTGTAATATTATTAACTTCTTTCCATATTTTTTTCGAATTGTTTTTGGCTTCAATTATTTTGTTTTTAAAGTATGTTTCTTTTGTTGTTTTTATTAATTTTTTAAAAAGTTTCTATAATTATTGTATTAAATTTTTCGTTCGTTAGTAGGATTTTTTTTCAGTTTGATTTTTAAATGATCCCTATGTTTGAGGGACTTGATAAGACCCTGTGTAATCCATGGTTTTAGTTTAACGCAGTGCTTTTCAATAATTTTTGTGTTAGTGCATTTACCCATATATTTTTTTATTATATTAATAAACAAATCCTAAGCAATCTTCGAATCATTTGTATTCATAACATCGTTCCAATTTTCTTTTTGAATGAGTTTTTTTAATTTTTTTTCATCTGTGAATGAAATTAAAGTGCTGTTTGGTAAATTGTTTTGTTTATAGTCATCAATTTCAGTGGACAACATTATACAATAATGATCAATATCTGTATGCATAACATAAGATTAAAATTTTATCGATTTTTTTTATTGATTTATTGGATATTCTAATAAATATGTGATCGATTATTGTAGAAGTTAATTCAGTTTCTCTCGTCGGTACGTTGATATAGGAAAAAAAAACATGTTCGGCCATCATACACATGTACCTATTTACTAGATTGTCAGTTGTATTTAATATATTTATATTTGTTTTTATTTTATGCATAATTATTTTTTATTTACTATTTATTTTGCTTGATTATGATATGATGATGATGTATATGACAAATTAGTTACTTCCTTACTGTATTTGAGGTCATTGGTTTTCAAAAAAGTATAATTTACACGCTTTGACCATAAGAAAATCAGTGATTACATATATTTGTTCAATTTCAAAATTGAATTTTGTAGCTAAAGTTATTAAATATTGCAAGGAATCATATTGACAAACTACCTATATTTTTCCTCGTTGTCTGTGCCTTTTTTATCTCTTTTTGTTAGTCGGTGACAGTGCATGTATGGTTTTCCATGTATTCTTGCATTATATTCAACCATTCATTACAATCATGTCTTTGCCTCGTCAACATCTGTAGGGTATTTTGTTTATCAAAATTTTGTGTCCGATAGAGAAAGTACTCATCAGTAGACTTTTCTATTTTTTCAAGATTTCATCTGCTCTGTGATTGCCAGATAGAACATCACCGTTTCTAGAAGTATCTTCGAAAATATCTCCATTTCATGATCTTTGGTCTTTTTGCTGATTGGTTGCAAATTCGTTCATTAGAATTTTCAATGATCATCATGGTTTTCGAAAAATCAATTAGTCTTCAGATTTTGTATCGCATTTTTTACTATTATTTTTTGGTACATGAACCATTGTTCTAAAGACAAAAATTCAGATGTGTTCCATATTTGGTTTTCATTTAAATCTACATTTTTTCAGGGGTATTTTTCAGCAGCGCCAGTGACTTACTTACAAGGAGATCAATTGATTAAATATACTGATGTTGCAACTGCTCAAAATTTATTCTCCAAATTTGCATAAAATAAAATACATCTCGATATCTCGCATAAAATACGGTTCATCCGCTCTGCTAATCCATTTCACTGGATACTTGATGCCGGTTTCTTTGAGATATCTTTTAAAATATTGGTTACAGTACTCTGGCCATTATCTGTCCACATTTATATTTGATAACCTGTCTCGTTTTCCATAATTTTTTTGGAATCTTTGAACGTTCGTTTGACTTCTGTATTAGATTTCAAAAAATGTATTGCAATGATTTCGAGACCAGCCTCGAGACCGGCCCTGATCATCTCATTACACATTCACCTCATTAAGTATGCGCACCCCAAGTGTAAACATTTCTGAGCTCACAAACACATGAGTTACTCGTGGAAGAAACGCGAACTTTCTAAGCGAAGGTTCTAGGGACATCTAAGAAGTCGCCGGATAGACTCGATTCATCGGGAACTGTGGATGGAATCTGCTTGTGGATATATAAGTCGCTCGGCGGGAGATGGCAGGATAGTCATAGATAGACACAGAGAGATATAAATTCAGTTCGAGAGTTCGCAGATAGAAAGCCACAGTAGAAATAAATTGAAATAATTAGTGAAGTCTATGTTTTAGTCGAATAATTGTTTTAAGGAGTGTTTTAAATAAATTAGAAAAATTAGTTTAGTGCAGTTTTACTACAGTATGATAGTCAATCGACTTTTCATTGGACCAGGCAAATCGGAATGAAGCAATTCCAATACTGCATTTTTTCTAGTGCCAATGTGATCGAGATTGGAATTGTTTTACTTTCAAAAACGGAATACTATTGTTACAATCTGACCATTGGTTAAATTCTATTCCTTCGATGGTTCCATTTTTGAACGAATCTTTCTTTCTTTCTTTCATATGTCCGTGTCCCCGGCGCCACAAATGACTGCTATTCAATGTAGATAATGTCAGTGACTTTATTTAAAAAATTGTACTCTTACAACATCCTGTATATACTTCCCATTCATATATAATGCTGTTGCCATAGTTTCATCGTTGTCATAAATTTGACAACTATTCTCGTTAACTGTTGTTCTATAATTTGACTAACACCGGCTTCATAGAACTTCGACTACCGCGTGCGGCATTTCTGTGATTGGTTGATTATGTATTTCCCCTCACTCCCATTGCAATACCACGATGGTGCTGCTTGAAGTTGAAATAATTTTAACTTCATGCGTTTGCAGCGTCGTAAAAAGATGAAAAGAGAGATTTTCTCCAGTACCCCATCAGAAAAATAACTCTATAATATCATATCTACGATTTATCAAATATACAACACACCATGCAACAAATAACAATCTGTCCAATGGTACTCCAACCTTCACTGTGCAGCGCGCCGCAAAATATTTCCTTCTGTTTCAAAATCATCATGGTGGGGATGTGCCGCATGCTTCTATCGAAGTTCTGTGAAGCCGGTTTAACACAGCAAATTCATTCTTTGTGGGATCAGGAATAAGTAAAACAATTAGAAACTTCATTTTATCTACCACATCTATTTGCATATTTACCTCATCTTTTGCTTTCATTGAGATATTGGTATTATTGAAAAAAATTATTTATTTCATTTCCGATTATGTCCCTCGCACATTGTCATACGAGTCGTTGCTCCGTCAATGTAGCAGTTCTCAAAGTTCACAGCATTAATGGCATAACAACGAATGATTTGATATTGTTAATTACTGTGTCAGTAATTAGATTCGACTATTATGGTGAACAATTCATAAATTAATGAATGTTTTCAAAACACTAATTTCCGTAAGGGATTTTATTATTAGGACTGGTCAGTTATTATAGTTGGTAAAATAGAAACCGGTGGAAATTAGACATAAGTGTTTTTATATTTACTCACTCTCAATTTACTTGCATATTTTCAAAATTGTGTACAAGTTTTCATATAATTTCAAGCAACTTGAAGTTCACTTTTGTAAATTAACTGAGAGGACGGAGCCATCTCTGAGAAATCTTGTTGGCAGTTGTATGGTAAGTTTACACTCGCAAAACTAATTTTGATGAAAATTTGCAACAATTTCATATTGTTTAGTGGGAAGGTTTTTCAAATATTACTTTTATTGCTTTATTCATTTCCTATCAATAATTCCGTTTTTCCTGTTTTTTCTTAGAAATTGTATTCTCCTTATTGCTTCTATCCCTATCAGAGGAATAATAGAGTTTTTGATTTTTTCTATTTGATTCTCAAAATTTAAATTATTGTCAATCGCCAGACCCAAATATTTGTGTTTGTCAACTTCAGTAATATTTCTAATTCCAATGTTTACTTTGAGACTTATGGACAGTTATTTCTGAATTAATATTCAAATTAATTTCATTCAACCCTTTCTCAATTGTTTTAGTATCTTTTTCCAAATTGATTTTATAAGTTTGGTTATTTTTTGATGTGTGTACAGTATTAGTTTTTTTACAAATTAGGTTGATATTCATATAAATTAAATAAAAAATTGGAAACGGAACCCTGCGGAACTCCTAATGTGTATACGTTTTCGTAACTTTTCTATTGGTCAATAAGTACATATTGTATTCGATTTTGAAAATATTTTTGAAATATATTTAATGCATGTCCCCTCATGCGCAAATTGTTTAAGATGTCTAATAGAATTGTATGATTAACAGTGTCAAACGCCTTTTTCAGATCAATGAATATTGCAACACTATAATTACTTGCATCTAAAGTCTCATGGATATTATTCATAAAGTTAGTCACTGCTGTTTGAGTATAGGAATGTTGTTGGAATTCATATTGAAATTTATCAAAACCAATATTAGCAGTGATAACATCAACTAACTTTCTACACTTAGTCAAAAATGTTAGCAAAAACATGCAGTGCAATTGGACGATAATTTCAAATGTTTTTTTCTATGACCTTCTTTATAAATAAGTTTCAAAATCGTTCTTTTGAAATAGTCTGGAAAAGTAACATTTTCAATAAAATTAGAGTAGCAGCTAAAATTTTCGTGGCAATAGTGAGTTGGGTTATTGAACAATGGAGTGTTCGGTGGATCAGCGGTCTAATGCACAGGCCGTTCGAAACTCCAGCATAGCGATAGTCGGTTCGAGCCCGATGTAGGTACAAGAGAATTATTCTCATTTACTTTATATCGGATCGATAGGCGACCGCATGCCTTGTTGAAAAGCAAGTGTATTGTGAGTTGTCTAGATGTCAATCTCGTCTGGAGCTAGCTTGAAGTGCACACTGACCACCCGAGGTGGTGCTGTAGGTTTTCCTACAGCTGAAAAGTGAGTCGCACCGGAGCGCCACGGCAAATAATAATAATAGCCGTCCTCTACCCGCACAGGCTATGCCTTTGGGTACACTCAACGAGTGTTTATGAGGGAGTATTATTATTATTATTTTCTCGGATTCAGGGGAACAGTGTTCAACTAGTTGAAGGATTATTTTAGCAACAGGAGACAAATTGTTGAATATGAAGATTATATTATATCCAAGGAACCGAGTATCATATATATCAGATTAACCAAATACTTAAATCATGTAAATGACTGGATGGAAGACAAAAAACAGGAGTTCTCAAATAAGTGTTAATTAGTTCATAATACCATTATATCAACTCACTTTTAGTAGTGCAGTAAAATTTTATATTAGTCTAACAAAGCAGAATAAAAAAATTACAAAAATTGCAAAATCGGGACATACGAGTAATAACAGCTTGCAGTAAAATATACGAGAGTTGAAGATATGTTGGTTGCCTTGGGTTGGATGAATGTAAAACAATTTTCAGAATTCAATGTTTTGGTTTTTATTTATAAAATTCCATCTGGGGAAGACCTTATTATACAGTAGTTCTCACAGCGCTACAAACATGAGAGACAATAAATAAGTTCAATCAATTATTGCCAAGCACCCACCTGATGAATAACAAAAGGCAAAGTTCAATAATACTTTTCTCCTTGAAACGAATCATCGACGATCGATGCCAAAACATTCCTATGATATTGCCATATAACGAATATCAACAGTCAAGTTCAAAACTATTTATGCCCTTAATCTATACACTTTCCAAAAACCTGATAATTTCAGTGGTAAGTATACAACAATGCAATTCATCAACGGGCAATTATCAATTGCTCTATTTCATTATTCCTATGTTCGTAGTGATATGAGAAGTATTGTATATTATTATAATATTCTACATATTTTTCATTAAGTTCATGATTACAACACAAGTGCAGTGATCCCAAAAGCAATTTCTGAATTTTTTTAACATTTGATAATTTAATTAACGTTCCAGAAAACATATTCAATTGGTAACATGTTCATCAAATGAGAAAGTAACCTGCTCATTTTCTATGCAAAATAAACTCATCACGTCAAGTTGTAACTCATGAAGCCTTTCATTCGAATTGAAAATATTATCTCACAACGGGTGTTGTATTACAGCATAGCATGGCTAATAATTGGATAACAAATTTATAAAAGATAAAACAAAGAGAAAATCTGTGTGAAATGAAAAAAAAACCATTAGATTACAGAGTTGAAATATGTGAAAAAATTATGAATATAACTGCAGAAAATACGTGCAGAAACATTTTTGTTGACACAAGAAGACGTAGGAGACGCCACTGTGATACAATCTGTACGTATATGTCAATAATATATATGATATTTTAAAAAATGTAATTATATTTATCTATCTATAATGTAAAACCTCAAACAAAAATATAGAAATCCATTAAAATTGTCGAACAAGATGAAAACACATTTAATAGACAAATAATTGGAGAAAAAATTAACACTTTGCAAAAATTGGACAAATTCCTGGAATAAACTACAGAGAAGAAAAGTTAGACTGACATGTCAGAAGTAAAGGAAATGAAATATATAAAAAATAACTCTGCCCTAGGAATTGTAACAGAAGTGTTAGTACTCTTTATTCAGTCAATCGCTCTAGAATTCTACTGTTGTTCTTTTAATATTCATTAAGATCGTTCTCTCGCCGACCGATGTCTCCAGGTGTCCGCTGGTGTAGAATAAATTTTTATGGTAACTAGGTAAAAAACGCAAATAACATTTTAAATCTATCACTCGACAATTGCGAATTTTCTTTCTTTCTGATTGCTGATAGCCATTGTGGTGAGATGCTAAAAATATTTCTTTGATTTATGTAAAGCAGTGCCTGGTATTAGGTAAGGAATTGTATGATTTTTAAAATGACTTGTTGTACTCATCGTTATTTTCGTATTAGTTATCAATCTGGAAGAATAAAGCCCATAGCTGTATTGAATCGACTTGTTCATTTTCTTGAACCCAACGACTTCATGAATTACGGGCGGTTGAAAAAAACCCATTCGCTTCAGAATGGATGCAGTAATAAAGACAGATATAGTAGAAATACTGTTACGCACATTCAGCAAACTACTAGAATAAATAATGAAAAAAAGACTAGTACATTTCATAGATACACCATTTAAATTTGAAAAAAGCCAGTATGGATTGCAAAAACAGGGCAGTACACTTGGAGCAATGGTAGATCTATTGGAATACATTACAATTGAGTTAAATGAGAACAAATATTCGGTGGCAGGGTTTATTTACTCACAAAAAGCTTCTGACACTATATGGTTATTTTCTTACGATTGTTTCGAGCTGAGTTATGTTCATAACTCAGCTCAGATGATGACACTGTGTGTCGAAACAATGGTAAGCGTGACTTTACAAGTATATATTCTTAGTGTAAATTGGAAGCTTTTATTTCCTCTATATTTATCATTTCTATTAATAATTCGAAATACGTGTTTCAAATTGGAATTAACCCTATTACTAGAAACTCCACACAAAAACAATGTTGTATAAAAATTGTTTACCTTACCTTGTCCTCAACCCCTTCATGTTCAGTATCCACAGATGTTTCCATCACTGGCTCGGGAGACTTTTCCTCTATTTCCACCTTTTCTGAAGTTAAACCAGAAGACCTCACAACAGTAGAGGGCAGAAGTAAAGTTTCGATGTCTACCCCTTCCTGTTCGTTCATTACAGGAGGTGCTGTTGGAATGGGAGCAGGAGTGGGCATAGTAACTATTGGTATAGGTGTCAAAGCCACTGGGGTAGGCGTTCGAGATTTATCCACAGATTCCTTAATTTTTTTGGCAGGTTGCTGTAAAAATTCATCTTCAGAATGCATAGGTTTTTCTAAAAATTCCGATGACTCTCTTGGTCTCTTATGTGCGGTCATAAACTTGCTCTGTTCTTCTGCCATAGCCTTGGCAACAAGATCTGCATTAGTTCGGGTCAACTGTTCAATAGCCTCCTTCATCTGCTGTTCTTGAGATTTCTTACCAGCGGTCTGAATGACTTGTGCTTCAAGCAACTTGGTGAAATCTGCTAAACCTGGCAAACCAGTCTTTTTCTCCTTTATTGGGCCAGAAAAATCTGTAGGCAGCATACCCCTCAAGTTCTCCAAAGCTCTACGTTTGTCCTCTTTCTTATCGCTTTTGCTTTGCTTCAACGTAATATCTAAGCTTCCAGCTGCTTTTGAAATACTCTCCAAAATATGAGTGTCAGGTGGTAGGAGCAATTGTTGCAAATGTGTATCACGACTGGATGATCTAGGAGGTTTACTTTGGCTCGATGAAGACATATTAGAGGCAGACGGTGGCCTTGAGGTTGACTTCCCAATCTTTGAACTGCTATTTGGTGATGGTGAAGGGTTCATTCCTCCATTCAATAAACCGCACTGCTGTGCAAGTGAATCATAAGCTGCTGACATGCCTGGCTGTAAAGTAAACGGATTCAATCCTCCTAATCCCAATGGAGTGTACAAAAGACTTGGATTTGGAAAGAAAAACGGAAACTGGTTAGTTGTCGGTATATTTGAACTATTTTGGCTTTTACTGGAACTATGGGCCTCTTGAGGTTTACTTTGCTTGCTAGTACTTGAACTAGATTTTGACATGTTTTTGCTCACATCTGCTGGTGCTCCAGCCAACGAAGATGGGTCCATACCACCTAATCCTGGTATTCCAAGACCTGCTAGGTTAGCAAACAGATTCATGTTACTGAGATTACCTAACCCACCCATCGAACCTAGAGCACCCATATTGGGCAATCCTGCAAATGGCATGAGTAATGGGTTTGTTTTTGGGTCGAATTGTCCTAAACCAGACAAACCCGTGAGGAGATTCGAATTCAAACCTGCCAAGCTTGAATTGCTTAGTGATGGGAAAGACATACTTGAAGGCATAGAGGTTGTTAGGTTGGCAGAACTGACACTGGAAGTCGAACCGGTCGGACTCGATAATAGTGGTGGGCGACCAGATGCCCCGCTGCTCTTATTTTTGTTGCTGCCACTGCCACTAGATTGACCTGGAAAAATACACAGAAAAATTTAACATTGTCGAAGATCAATAATGAACTATTACTAGATCTATAATAGGATGAAGGAGTTCTTAATCAAAGTAGTAACACTACTAATTGTGGTAACATGATTTGTGGAGTAGGATATTAGCACAATTTCATCATTTCCAAGGAAATATTTGAAATTCAAGATAAAATCTATATTGAAGAATAAAATCCAAACTATTTTTTTGCTTCAAAACTTATTACAAAATTCATGTAACTAACCTGAAAGTCTTGTCTTTTGTAAATCATGACTTAAATTTCCACGCTCCTTGACCAATTCTGACCACTTGGGATCAATATCGTACATGGGATTCTCCATAAGCCACTGACCTAGTCTTTTCAAAGTTGGAGCTTTTGGCCCTGTAAGTTTTTTTCCCGTTACCCTATGAATCACTGCAACGTTTTCATCGCCTGTCAGTTTTTTCCAGTCCAAAAGAGTGGGGTCTACTCTAGGCCTTCTCCTCCTCGGAGACAAATAATCAGCATTCATTGGTTGTTCTGCTAAAGCTGCATTTTGTTCAGCAAGCCATTTGTTGACCTGAATTATTGAACAACCAACATTGTGAATAAAATATATTGATTCAAGGATATAGTCACAAAATTTTAAATCCAAAACTGGAATTTTGTACCCACTTCTCAAAAACATGTTTTTACATACTCTAAGTATGTTTCACTACAATGTAGAAACAAACCTAGAAAAAACAATTGTCAAATATGTAAAAAAGTGTTTTGATGAAGTGGAGATACTTTTATTAAAATTATCATTAGAAACAAATTTCATGTTCTAAAATCCCAACTTGGCCAACATTGGCGAAATATTTATACCATCACATTAAAAAAAAAATCTAACAAATAGAGGTCTATACCTTAGCTTCATGAGAATAGGAACTGATCTTCGAACTGAAATCTGAAACTTTTCCTATATCCGCTATCATTGCCTCATAGCTTTTTCTCTGCTGATGTTCTCGATGCTGTTGATGTTGTTGCTGTTGTTGCTTCTTCAACATCATATTTTGTTGTTCTGCTTGAGCCAAGAAGGTGGAAAAACTATCTTTGCTACTACTGGTAGTCAGAGAAGGTATCATATTGGGAATGGAATTGCTTCGACTTGATGGAACTGAAGAAGGAACGGAAGTGACAGTTATAGTAAAAGGTTTCTGAGAAGGATTATGACTGGTGCTTACAGGTGCAGAGGTAGGGGTGACTGTTACACTTGGGGCAACTGTGGGTTTTTTAGAGATTTCAGGTGGGAATAAGGATTGTTCTTTGGCTGCAGAAAGGCCAAGGACAATTTCATCAAGTTTCTTACGCTTCTTTTCTTTACCAACCAGTGGTTCAGGTTCCGGCTAGAACAAATATGAAAAAATATTCAAGGAAATGAGATCAACAGATGAGAATTACATTAATTACTTACACAATTTTTCCTCTTCATTAGCTTGGACAAAGTGTCATCCAATTTATTTCCAGTCTTGGTTATAGGGGTAGGAGTTGAAGGTTTTTTCACAGAGAAATCTTGTACTTCATTCTGCAGATCTACGTTGGGAGATTTCTCAGGAGTTTTTGGAATGCTAAAAAAGAGGGTAGTAGTGAACATAACTGCAATGTTTAGCATAAAAAAACTTTTTCTGTTGGATCATTCATTTTATTTTATTTTCTTCATTGTGTTGGTTACGGTGTTTTATTGTGGAGTGTTGTGTATCGGTTTTGGAAATGACAGACGTGAAATCTCGTGAAATCTGTATATATAGTCGCTCATTTTTATTATGTTTTATCTAATACATACAGTGACCGCCATAAAGTATGTAACATATGGGGAAAAAGTTTATTATTGGAGTAATGGAAAAATGTTTTCAGGTGAACGATTGTGCATGTCCATCAACCTTAAAAATTATTTTTAGTTCACGTGATCACTGGTATGGCGGCAATTTGGAAAAAAAATACCATGAATGAGCAAAAAGTGGGGTAAGCTGGCAAGATATAGAAAAAAGTTAATGGAAAAAGTGGCTTAGAATTTAGTTTCACAGTCCTATAAATCCAAAGTTTCAATTGATAAATCAAGAAAATTTTAAATAGCCATTTTTTTAAATATTTTCTTATCTCCACATATTTTTTTTTTTTTTTTTAAAGAACTTTATTCAAATAATGCTACAACAGTTACATGTATATCACAATATTGACTAGAATTCGTGATAGCAGCACTATCCAAAAAAAAGGTTATTCCAAAGCAGCACAGCATGTGCTGGTCTCAGAAAAGTAGTTAAACAACAATAATAAAATATACATTACAACAACAGCAGAGTAATACTATTAAAATTCACTTAAGGATATATTGCACAAATGTATCTAATAATTGCTTTTTCACAAAATAACACAGTTATACCAGTCTTATTCAGTCTTATTCAGTTTTGTGATACAGAAGAAAGAAAATAAAAAATAAAAGAAAATTATGTCAATCATTCGTTGAGTATGCAGGTATGATAACTCTTGATTTTATTCTTAAATATACTGATATTAGAGCTGTCTATTATTCCCTTGGGGAGAGTATTATAAGTTTTCATACATAGTGTAATGGGATTATTTAGGCCAATATTAGTACGTACAGGTTCTAAAAAGACATTATTATGTGTTCGAGTATTGTATTCATGGAGCTGATTAACAAATGTAAAGTTGGTATTACATTTAACTTGTTTGTTTATTACCTTGTATGCAAATTTACTTTGTTCAATTTCTAGAATATCCCGAATAGGCAATATCTTGGTTGTTCTGTATATGGTATCAGTTGAGGTTCTGTAATCAAGGCTGAATAAAGTTTTCACGACTTTGTTTTGAAGTGTTTTTATTTTTTTGAATAATGTCTGCCCGCAGGATCCCCATATAGGAATTAAGTAGCTAAATATTGATAAGAAATATGCATTGTATATTTGGTGGAGTGAAGATGGGCATAGGTAGTTTCTACAATGATATAGGGCACCAACCATTGGAACTACTTTTTTTTCTATATGGGTGACATGATTATTCCAGCTTAGGTTTTCATCGACTATTAGTCCCAGATATTTAGTATTATGAACTCTCGTTATTTCTTTGTCTCCTATTTCCAATATGACATCCTGTAGTTTCATGTTTTTCTGTGAGAAAATTATATAAGTGGTCTTTTTCACATTGAGCTGAAGTTTATTTTTTGCAAGCCAACTGTGGTATCTTTCAAGGTCAGCATTTACTATTGTTTCGAGTTGTTTCAGATTTTTACCCTTATACACAAGTACAGTATCATCTGCAAATTTAAAATATCTACCTATAATGTTAGCAGTTTTCAAAGACAGAACATGTATTGTATAAAGTAGGGGTCCAAGGACTGATCCTTGGGGCACACCTGCTTTGGTGTTTTCAGTTTGGCTCGAAGAGCCATCAACTACTGTAAATTGCTCGCGATCTAGAAGATATGTTTTTATTAATGAGAGAGCATTTCCTCTTATTCCCAATTCTTCAATTTTTGTGAGAAGTATTGAGAAATCAACCACATCAAATGCTTTTCGTAGATCCACAAACACGGCAAGAGCGTGGTATTTATCATCTAGTGAAGAAGCAATGTGATTGACAAAGTCTATGCTTGCACTCAAGGTGCTACTATTTTCTTGAAATCCGTATTGATATTGGTCAAAGTCAACATATTTTTTTATGTAATTGATAATACATTTTTTTTAAATGACTTCTATGAACTTTGATAGAGTAGGAACTACTGAAATAGGTCTATAGTTATCTATGATGTTATTTGGGCCAGATTTGTGTATGGGTGTTACTTTGCTGACTTTGAGAATATCTGGGAATATACCTTGTTTGAATAATTCATTTAATAATTTTAATAAAATAGGTACAATGTATTCCTTGAGTGTTAAAAGATCTTTGGTATTTAAAGATCTTTGGTATTTATGTTATCATAACCAGGTGCTGCATTTTTATTCAATTCATATAATGCTTCTTGACCTTCTTGGGTATTTGTTTTGTATAGGTGCATTGAACAATCACTGCTGATTTCCTCAAAATCAGCAGATGATGCTGATTGTAAGTTTACATTATTTATTATATATTTACCTATATTAACAAAATACTGGTTAATTTTTTCAGCTATATTTTTAGGGTCATCAAGGATTTGTCCCTCAATTTCTAGATTAGTGATTTGACTTCTTTGGTTATTGCCTTTAATAAGACTATTGAAGAGTTGCCATTGCTTTTTCTGGTTATTACCTGTATTGTTCCATTTTTTTTCAAAATATTCCTGTTTCAGTTTCTTGCGTTTGTTCTCTACAATATTCTTCTGTTTTTTAAACTCTCCAGCTGTATCCTGATTAAATGGATGTTTTATTTTTTCCATGTATAATTTATCGCGTTTTTTTATCAATTCTAAAAATTCCCTTGTAATCCAATCCTTACCTTCTTTGTATTTCATCTCATACTGAGTTGTTGAACCTTTTTTACAGTCTTGTATGGCTGATGATAGTTTTTCAAAGCTATTTATTTCGTGGCTGTTGATCAGCTTTTGAAATTTTTGTTTGAATTCGTTTTGATTTAGTATGGTTCGTTTGTGAGATACCTTTTTGTTAGTCTGTGGAGATTTAGTATTAATGTTAGGTTGTATATTTAGGATTTTATGATCAGTTATGTGGTTATGGATAGTTATGTAGCATTCTATATATTCATTTGTCAACACGTGATCTAGGATTGATTTGGAGTTTGCTGTTGATCTAGTTGCATAATTTTCTTCAATCACATTACAAATCTTAAATCCATTAAGTGTTACTTTATTTACATAAGAATCGAACTCAGGAGAACTACTTTTGATATTTGAAAAAATAAACATTCTCAATATTTTCACAATTTTTTGAGCAGAGTTCAGTGGCTAATTATTTACTTAGGGTAAAGTAGTAGTGATTGAAATTTTACAAAAACAAATTTTACAAAAATATTTTCGTGATTATTAAATATACATTCATAACCCACTTCAAGATGGTAATGGTAGTGGTGAAATAACATTCTGCTAAATCGTTTTTTCAATCGATTGAAGAATCAAAGCATTCTAGAAACAATTTTAGAAAATGTTTTTTCCGTTAACCACCTTCATTACAACAAATCATGTCTTCCACTTTTGCTATGTTGAACAGAAAATTTTAAGAAAGTTCTGCTGTACTTTGACGGAGTTTCTTCCAAATGCTCAATATTTCGGAAAGGTCTAAATTTATACACAATATTTTTTGTATATCCCAACAAGAAAAAGTCACATGGGGCAAAGTAAGGTGAAACTGGCGGCCAAGAAATTTATGAAGATCTACCTATCCACTTTCCAGGTAAAGCTGTGTCCAGAGAAAGAAAAATTATCTAATGATTTTGTAGTTGAAAACATTAACTTTGAATGAATTTTGATCAAGGGATTCCCCTGTTAAATGTGGATTCTTATCTGACCACCATCTATAATTCCGAGATGAAACAATGAAATGAATTTTGTGAAAGATCTGTTTTCTTCATTTTGTTCCTGCAACCAAAAGGAACAATACAAAATGGGATCGTAGTCTCTGTCCTTGAGCGTGTGAATGAAGTTGGGTTCATAAGGCTTGAATTTGTTTTGAGCAATCTTCGGTCAGAAGTTGAAGATAAACACAAATCCTCAAACAATTTTTGAATTGATATTCATGGAGTTTCAACTACACTCTGCTTCTCCAACAGTAACCCAATGCTCATGATATTTTTTGAATAAATTTTCCACAAACCCAGTTTTTTCGAACTTGGAAACAATTCTTCCCACAGTTACAAGTGAAATAATCTCATTTAGATGCCACTTGCTGAAAATCACTGCGGCGTCTCTATAGCTTTTGTAATTCTCCCACACAATCAAAACTATTGGTGAGATTTTGATGAAGAATGTAAACATTCACTATTTTCAAGAGATTAAAATAACCTATTTTGTGCGAACGTCAGGTGCATTTTATACTCAAGAAAGTACATTTGATGTTTCAATATACTCTTTTATTATAGTATAATGTAATAAATAAGTAGGCACGTGTGAAATGCACATAAAGTAGAAAGTGGATTAGGGAATATGTTAATGGACAACGATGTATGTCACTGTTTGAATTCAATTTTATTTCATTATCTTTTTTAAAAGTTTTTATTTACCGAAAAATTCTTGAAAATATTCAGAATGAAATAGTGCGTCTAATTAAAGAGGTCTTTAGTTTTTAATTTCATGAGCGAAGTGAAAGGTTCACGGGCGATTATCATAGACTATGATAATAAAACATAATCATCATAATAGTCGTGGAAATCTAACATTCCTGTTAGATTCGAACCAATGTAACAGCCAAGAGTCCTGACAAAAACAATTTTGATTTAGTGCTCTCTTGGGTATGAAGAACATGAGAAAGTTCTGTTATCATCATCGAAATACAAATTTTTCATTGTAATTAAGCCTACATATAAGGAAAAAAAAATGTAGACATAAAAATGGCGATTTCCAATTTTCTCAAATTATCTATTGAAACTGAGTGTAAAACTTAATTGTTGGTACCTTTTTAGAATACATTTTTTCGATATCTTGCCAACTCAACCCACTTTTTGCGACCTCATTGTATTTTTTTCAATTTTCTGCCATACCAGTAATCACGTGACATGTATAAAATATCAGAGTATAAGAAGTGAATCAATGACAAGTTGACATTTTACAGCTGTAATGGAATTAAAGAAATGAAATTTTACTGGTAATTGTTCGATACTTCCAAAACTCTCAATACTCTACAGTCTACAAAAGTTTGCTATGGCAAAATGTCAAGTTTTAAAAAATTTTTACATATAAAAGATATAGGCAAAAGAAGCTATATTCAGCTTTTTCTTTCACGTAGGGGTGCAACCGGTTGACGGATATAACAATTTCAACAACAATAACAATCATTCTGATGTTACATCATTATTGAATTTCAATTCATCATCTAGAGTTACACCCAAGAAATTAGTAAGGGTGGTTAGTGTGCATTCCAAGCAAGCATCAGACGTCTTTATTGACATCTAGACATCAAAAGGCTGAGACATAATGGAAGTTTTATGTTTTTTGTTTCAATTTTTATAATTTTAGATTTTCTGTCAACACGAAACTATAATTTATTCATTTATTCGAAATTTGGGATACAAACAGGTTATTACCCATACAAGCATCCACTAATACAATCAGTTAAGAGCTAATATTCTTGTCCAAAGAAGTACAGAAATACACCTAATTACATTGAAAGTATGAAAATGAAATATATGAAATACGGGAAAAATAGTAATAAGCATTGACATTTATGGTTATAAATAACTTATTATCGTGACATTAGAAAATACAAATATTTTTACAGTTTTTTTAAAGGAATATAAGGATGTGGAAAAAATGTTTACATCATTGCAATATTTGTTGAAAGAATCACACATTCTAGTCATTGGAGAATTTTTTCCAATTTTTTATAATTGGGGCACGCTAATAATTGTCTATTCCTGGTATACCTTTGAGAAACATGATATGATATCATTGACACTAATTTCGGTGAGTCATAACAGTTTGTTGATATTTTGTAAATAATAAGTAAATCACTGATAATTCTTCGTTGTTCAAGAAGATGTATCTTATGGGCCGCGGTGGTGTACGGGTTCAGTGTTCGCTTTATAAGCCAAAAAGCATGAGTTCGAATCTCAGCATTGCCACCGGTCTCGTACATGGCATCACACGTATTAAAAGGAAAGGGCTACGTCTTCCCCTAGCTCGCACAAGTCTCTGACTTTTGAGGGTTGCACGTAGGGGTGCAACCGGTTGACGGTAATAACAATTTTTTATTTTTTTTTTTATAGTGGGTAAGAATTTTACTAATACCTGTGATTACATATGTATTAGTAATTTTAAAGTGGAGGAGTCTCACAAATCTATTCTGAAACGTTTCTAATCGTACTTTATGTATGTTATAATATGGGTTCCATATGACACTAGCAAAATTCAATTTGCTGTGAACAAATGAGTAGTCAACTGATTTTATTGCCAATTCATTGTTGAAGTCCCTACACATTCTGCAAAAGACACCTAAGGCTCTACTGCAGAAATTAATCACATAGTCTAAATGTGGATTGAAACATATTTTAGAATCAAAATAGACTCCAAGATCTTTGATTTGATCTAGCCTATTTATTACTTTATCAGTTATGGAATATTGAAATTCAATGGGCGTACTGATTCTGCTGAATGATATACAAGCACATTTCTTAACATTAAGTTTCAATCTGTTAACAATACAATAATCTGAGAATAATCATTGTCATTATTATTCTGATCATGCCCCACAAATAATCTTGTTTGTAGAATTCAACCTTTTTTGTTCAATTCTATTTTGCATCAATAAACATAATCATGGAGCTAACAATGAAAAGTATCTTATTGCACAGTATAGTACAGAGAGATAGGTTCACTCCCAGTCGGCGCCTTTATTGTATCATGTTTAGATTGATTTTTTTTCTGGCAAACGGTGGGGTAAGAGGGGTCGGCAGAGCAGAGAGTTGTCCCGTCTCACGGTCTCACGTATGGCGTTCGATTTCAGATTCATTTCGGTTGCGCCATAGGGCGCAAAATTAGAGGTGAGGATGTCGACACAAATATGGTGGCGAGTGAATTTACTTCTGTTTACTAATCTATGGTGTTGTTTTAATAACAAGAATTTATCGAGGTGGCTATGGAACAAAAACCACACATTGACGTTTCCATAATCTGTTATCGTTGTTAGTTATTACTGTAGAATCTCTAAATGTATTCTATGGTTTTGTGAATGAAGGGCAACACTGTACTTACCAGCTGGTGATCTGTGTTCTGTTCGTTTTGCACTTCCGCATTATAATGTAGTATTAATGCAGTTCTATGGTTTTGCGAATGAAGGGCAACACTGTACTTACCAGCTAGTGATCTTCTATTCGTTTTGTACTTCCGCATTGTAATGTAGTATTAATGCAGCTCGATATTAAAGTTATTAACTTCGAGCGTCGATTTGTTTTAATTCTTAACACTATTATGTGTAAATACAAAACAATTACTAAATACAGTTGTTCGGATTGATAATTGAATCAAGTCAGCCTTTAAAACATGAAATTGTTAGAAACCATCATGGGTTTCCTAATCCACCCCTAGTGTGATATAAGAAGTTTTCCAAGCCAGGTGAAGAAATTCCATGAACTCATTGAAATTTCAGATTAAATTCATTCATTTCAATTGTATTGGATTTTATTGATTTGTTAAACATTCTATTCATATCTTTTTGATCCAGCCTCACATAAGTCTTTTTCTAAATTACCCTCAATTTCTAGAGTTTATTTAGTTCTATAAATTTTATAATTTATATACCACATTTCTTACAGTGAATGTTGCATATTATGGATTTTCTAATAAGTACACAGAATTCACCACACAGAATGATAATAAAAATCAGGTCAGAATTAGGACAAGGAACCTTCATCCAACAGAAAAAAGTGAAATAATAGCATTCAGAAATAATCAAATACTAACCTTGAACTCAAATCAATAGGAGTTAGGGTACTACTTGTACCCGGAATGACTGTAGTCTGTCCTATGGTCTTTGCTGGAACAGGATGGTATGGCAAGTCATAATTTATCTTCATGTTTCCCATGCTCATCCTTGAAGCCTGTTGATGTGCTGGAGGAGGCTGAAGGTTACTCTGCACTGGTGTGGACCTTCTCGAATCCTCTGAATCATCATTCTCCCATGACATGCCATGCTTGGGCATAGGAGTGGTCATATGACTGCTGTTCAGTAATGCATGCAACTTAGCTCTTTCCGTTTCCACATCTATAGCAATGTGACGTTTTCTCTTCTTGCCTAAACTGAACCTTGAATTTGGTAAAAAAAAGTTAAATACAGTAGCCCAAAAGATAACATTTTTAAAATATAAAGGAATGCAATTCTAAGATGCAGATTAGGTCATAGTTATAACTAACAACTGCCTCTTTTGCATGGAGTATGGGATTGCATTCTTGAATCAAATCTGAATTCATATAATAAACAATTATTTTTATTTGCAAGGACTGGCTTCAGTACTTCACTTCTTGATTAGGGAGAGCTACTTGAAATCAGGAAGAGAATAAAAGTAATATGAGCAATTGATGACCTGATTATTTTGTGGAAATTCATGATCACTTTGATGAAATGAATGTAAAACACTCTTGTCTAATTTCCACTGGATCCAGTGGAAATTAGACAGTGTTTTACATTCATTTTATCAAAGTGAGTATGAACGTAATTGGGAAATCAAATATACAAATGTAACCAGTTAACTATTTTATTATTTAATCATTATTATCAAAGCGGATTTATGCAGACCGCTTTTTCTTTAATTTGTATCTCCACTTTTATTAACCTCTTTCACTCAGATCTTGAAACTGTTACTGAAACATCCAAATAAGAAATGACCTTCACCTATCTGTGTAATGGAAGAAAAGTATTTTATATCAAATTCAGTATGTTAGAAAATATATCACTGGTGACTGGCTAAAAAGTTATTGGGGACCAAACGTCTTTCAAAATACACGATCTTGAAGAAAAAAGAGAAATTCTTCCGAATTCGAGGATCAAAATTTTACTTCAGGTAAATCAGATCCGGAATAATCAATTTATGTTATATTATAATAAAAATAGTTACACACAACGCAAGATCCTTATATTTTAAGTTTTTTGTAATTTTTCTATTTGAATTTTTGACACTTTTTTTTCATTGTTAATTTTTATGTAATCTCCTGATAAAACACAAAAAAAATTCAAGTACCTATACCTATATTACTAATATTTATACTGTATTATAATAAATCGCACGGAATAGTTCGCTCGAACCTCTTTGTCGAGCATTTTCATTTGCAGTTCGCACCAAAATTTCCTTTTTCGAAGCTCGCCAACCGTCATTTAAACCAGTTTTCCGCAATGACACTGCGTTTATTTTAATATAAGATTCATCAATGAAACAGATGAGTTTAAATGACTAGTATCGACTTACCTGTTTATACCTGCCAACCCAATAGTTATGCCACAAACCCAACGTTTGAATATTCTCTACGTTTCATACTAACCTAACCTAACCAAACCTACCAGCGATATACTACAAACATACTAAATTTGATATAAAATACTTATCATCCATTAAACAAATTGGTGAAGGTCGTTTCTAATTCGGATCTTAAACTATATGGATTTTCATGGCATTATTGATAAAACAATTAGATCGATATCATTCCAGTGTAACTACATAATGATACAGGGACGGCAAAAGAGAAAGTAAAATCAATTCGTGAGAATCATAATAAATATAAAATTTTCGTCACTTTCACAATAAGTATTAGAGATTTTTAATTTTTATTATGAATTTTTTGGAGAGCTACTCAATACAACAAAGTACAAGTACATTAAACCTGTATGTTTGAACAAAGTAAGAAATTAACATAACAACTACTTTGAAATAATTGAACAGAACCTACCTATCTCCACCCATGGACATTAAATCTGGTTCTCCTAATGACATAGGAGTTGAGGTTTCCCGCTTTGCCGGCTCACTTGGTAGCTCATGAATTGGAATGTCGAATTCGTTACCGATACCTGTGGCATAAGCTGAGAATGATTTGGAGACTGGCCACTCTTTTGTCTCCACTGCATAAATGATGTGCTGTAACCTAACTTGAATGGCATATTCCTTTGGCCACTTAACAGCATTATTAAACAATTGAGCTACAGTTGTTTCACTGAAATCTAAAGCTCCACCGCCCTGTTTGTCACGCAATACAAAAGTATCAACTTGAGAAAGCCTTGAAAGAGGTTGGATGACTTCTAAATCTGGAAACATGGCTTTTAATTCAGCTGCTTGCTTAGAGCATAGGTCAGAGTCAGACTCGATAAGTTGTTTAAGTAAGTCTTTCTTCTCTTCTTTAGGTTTTGACAAGTCCTCAGATTCAGGCTCTCTTTCTTGGAGTTCCTGTATATCAGTTTCCTTTTCAGGTGTTTCACATTTTACTAGAGAATTATTTTCAACATTTTTTTCTTCAACATTTTCCTCCTTTTCTTCTTCCCTGCATTCCTCTTTGACGCTTTCACATTTATCACTTTTTACAATTGTGAGGTTGACTCTACCATCGTCCTCGGTTTTTTTTTCCTCAAAATGTTCCTTTTTCAAAGCAACTTTTTCAATTTTCAGAGTACCTTCCCCCTTTTCAAGTTTTACAAGAATCTCATCTTTATCAAACTTAAGTATATCTTCGTGACTGTCCAGTTTAATTGCATCCTTAATGTCAAGTGCTTCAGAACGAACTTTTTTCCTGAGTATTTCGTGGAAGCACAAGTCTGGATCATTCAGAAGAAAGTAGTCAGTACGTCCTAGACCATGCCTAGAAAGAATATTTATAGAATTTACTTGAGGATTATTGAAAGAAAACACTGCTTAATTGTATATATGAACTGTGCACATACAACAAGAATTATTCCTCAATACTCTGGGAGAAAATCATCACTTTGTAACCTTACTGAACTACGAAGGCGTAGAAGGGCCACATATTGATAAAAAAAGATATTTTTGGCAATTCTGAGATATTAAGTCATAATTTCGACTAGTATCTCAGAATTAGCTAATTCCGAGATGATAAGTCAAAATTAGGAGTGGCAGAACATGTCAAAATTAGGAGTGGCAGAACATGTTCTAATTCTGAGATACTAAGTCAGATTCTGACTTAACATCTCGGAATTAGCTAATTCTGACTTAATATCTCAGAATTAGCTAATTCTGAGTTACTAAGTCAGAATTCTGAATTAGTATCTCGGAAATAACGAAAATAAAAATTTGAATATCAGTGGCCCTTCTACGCCTTTGTACTGAAAAGACCAGCCTTCAAGATATTTTTTGTGAATGTTGTATACTCATTTTCTACTACCATACAGAGAATATCACAGAAGTATTTGGTTGAAAGTAAAATTATATTGATTTTCTATCATATCTGATATATTACACAAAGTGAAATCACGCAGAAATTTAGTTCATGTCATATTGAATATACCTTATAATTGTCAAAAAATTAATAAATTCTTCTTTTACAATAGCACTCAGTTAAGTTAAAATTATAATTTGGCTATACTGCATCTTACAGGGTGAGCTAAAATCTTTCACTTTAACAATTTTCCACCAGAAGTCGCGCTTAAACTTCATCTTAAATCACCAGCTTCAATCCCATGATTGATGAAAATGAAAATTTGAACTGAATCAATTCTTTTTGACTTGTGAATAGATACAATTTTGCCAAGTATGTTTATGAGTTGCACATTGAGAAATGTTTTTATTTTAAAAACAAATTTTGTACCATTTCTTGATGAATCAATTCAGCCCTCATGAAATTTTCATTAATAAATTTCTCTTACTATCAATAAGTTTACCTAAAACCTAATTTGAAATTAAATAAAAATACATTTTTCTTACTTTGCAACTCCTAATAACAAATCCTTATCATGTCTTCCTGCTATCCACCAATCTGGCATATCCGCAGAAGTAACACATACCCTCAATCTTTCATCCAATTTAGGATGAGTTAATATTTCCTCTCTTATCCTCGAAAGCAATTCCAACCTCTCAAGTGTCCGTCTAGCTTTTTCTTCCGATATGTGTTCTATACTTGTATCGTAGTTACCCTCTTCAATGTTTAACCCAGTTTGTTTTTTGCACATCATTACAAAATGTTTGTAATACTCTGTCAGTTCTTCATCAGACTTTTTCTCCAATTTGGCAATTTGCTTGAATTTCATCCAGTCATATGATTTTTTCTTTCTGTAGTAAATGATACCATAAGAGGATACTACACGGAAGAAATCTGACTCTTCTCTTTTTGTCCAACGTTTTCCGATGCTGAGCTTTTCACGTTCTCTTTGGCTGTCGCGAATACTTTGTTCCATTGCTTGTTTGCCTTGTCGCTCCATCTTCTGAAAGAGTGAGTATCAATTCTTGGATTTAATATAAGTTAGTTTTAAGATAAAGCAACGATAAAAACAAGCCAAAACCAAAATGCATTTCGTAAAGGCAAATATAAAAAAAATCGTTTACAAATAATTGGTGTTAGAGAATATATTGTCAACTAAAATGCCAAAGATAAAAACGAATCTCGAAAAATTACTTTCGCCGGAAAATGTTCAGGTTTGTAAGTGTAAAATCTACCCACAGAGAAAATGGGTTTTGGAATTAATTTAGAATGTCTATGTCAAAATATAAAACTGGGCTAAATATTCCCTATTTTGAGTCAATTTCAACTAGCAAAAGAAACAAAAGTTTCTTTCAAATGTTTACTACTGATTTGACAAACTTCAATAAAAACCCTATATGGTGCATTGGTTAGACACGAACTTGATTACTGTCCAAAAAACACTAACAAACGTTTTCGAATCAAGCTAATTTTGAATTACACAACAGTAATGTTATGAACCGTCTCAATTATTATCATATAAAACAACTTCTATCCTGTTTTTAAACAAATTTCGAAATAATATTTTCCGATTGCACAAACAACTTGACACATGTTTGAAAAAACAAGAAATGTCTGGTCAATTTTTAAATTCGTGGAATGGTATTACCTATTACTAGTAAAGAATACAAATTGATTTTGAAAATGAGTTGATTAAATAATCCGAGATAAAACCAGATTTTTTTTTTATTTTATTAGTCTGGGTAACTATAATGTATAAAAATAAATGGCAATTGACCTAACTGAACATAAATAATATTTGAATAATTTCTGTCAAACTATAATGAATCATGAAAGACGATGAAACTTATAAACTGATGAAATTGTTTTTTTTTCACAATACTTCAGATTCAATGAATATCCTTTAAACCATGGAATAAAAAAAAGTGACCAGTCATTAGAGAGATATTGCAATAAGCCAGGTAGTATTTATAGTCTAAGATCTGAACCTAAATCGACCTTCACCTAGCTGATAATAGAATAATACTTATTTTTTGATAAATTTTGTATATAAGAAAATATATCCAAAATGGGTTTTTCAAAAAAATTATTAAAAATATTCTGTCCTGAATATTTTTGGCAACTCATTTTGGATATATTTTCTAATATACAAAATTTATTATAAAATAAGTATTATTCTATTATCAGCTAGGTGAAGGTCGATTTAGGTTCGGATATTAAACTATTAAGGCAACTCTGTGATAATGACTGGTACTATTATGTGATTGAAAACATATATATTGCAAATTTCCTCCCTAATTAACACAGGCAATCGTTATTATCATAACCTAAATCAAATCTCAAGTTTCTTGATTTTGAAGGTCGATTTGGGTTCGGATCTTAAACTATTAAGGCAACTCTGTGATAATGACTGGTACTATTATGTGATTGAAAACATATATATTGCAAATTTCCTCCCTAATTAACACAGGCATTCGTTATTATCATAACCTAAATCAAATCTCAAGTTTCTTGATTTTTTCTCTGATTTGTTTTGGAAAAACAATTATTCAGATTATCGAATAGCCAGAAGAAAATCTATACCACTGCTTAAAAATATGTTACAACACAACTGATATTTTCCATTGAATAATTTATAATTAATAGAAAGGTATCAATATGGACCCTTGCCCTACTCCATTATCAACATCCATTAGCACTGAAATGTGGCCCTCTAGCGCCACTAAAAATTTTGTATTCCTCATAAATGAATTGATCCATTCGCGTGTTTTCTTCCGATCCCCAGCATTTCCAGCTTATACCGTAAAAAATGTGTATAAACGGTGTCAAAAGCTGAGGTGAGATCAAAGAATATGCCTGGAACAATTTTTTTGTTACCAAGTTATTTATATTCTGTACCATGGGCCGCAGGGTCATGATGGTAGAGCGCTAATCTATCAATCAGATGGACGTGGGTTCGATTTCCCGCATGGTCACTGGTCTCGTGCTAGGAATCGTACGATAAAAGGTAAGACCTCGTTAATCCTTAGCTCGCACAAGTTTCGACTTCTGAGGGCTGTCGTTCGTAGGGGGATGACAGCTGGTTAACGAAAAAAACAATTTTAAACAACAACAACAATATGCCAGAGAGAGTTTTCTCGTCTCCATTATCTGAATGAACTTTTGTGTACATCAATATTGCAATTCGACTACTAACAATCCACTTCGTAATATGAAAAAAAAAATTCGAAAATTTTCCAAAGAAAAATGACTATGCTATCTGCTATTATAGTGGAGTATAAAAATATACGACTCGAAAATTATTGTGAAAACTGAGTGGTAGTTTTGCTTCATCTCATAGTTCATTTCAGATAATTTAATTTATTTTCCCTTCATTTTCAGAAATTAAAAATTCAGATATTATGCATTTTCTGTCTCGTTTGTTTGATCGACAACGTTATTAATTTTTTATAGCAATACTTTAACTTAGCCTCACAATCTGATTTGAGTAAAGCTTAGAATAAAAGTATAATTTGCAAAAGGGAAAATGGTAGCTCTGCTACAATAACTGATCTTTTAATTCAGACACATTCATTGTGAGTTTCCCATAATTAAAGGTGAAGTTGGCAACCTTGCCAGGGTGCCACTCTGCAAGGAAAACAGATATACAGATGCCAAACTATACCGTTCTTCAATATGTATATAGAAGGATGCCAACTAGTACGTGAAATGTATTTTCAGTATATAAATGAACGCCGCGCACGGAAACTCCGCGAACCTTGGTGTATAGTTTCATACAGAAGTCGACTAAAATGACGCCCCGCTGATTTCAGCAGCAATGGGTTTCCAAGGGTTAACTGTACCGTTTGCGATATTTTGGAGCTTAATGCACTGTGACATCCGTATATCGGATGCCACAGTACCGCGGATGCCACAGCAACCATGATTTTAACATGGGCGGATGCCACTTCACGCCGTGGCCGTGATTGTATATACCGGGTGGCTACGGAAGTATTGCCTACGGAATATCTCAGTTATTGTATGAAGTAGGTTTGTGAAATTTGGAGCGTCGATATAATGACATAAGGGCTAGAATTTGAGCATATTGACATGTCGAAGTTAACTTCCGGTCTGACCGAAAGTAACATCAACTTTCTTATTTTAAATGGAAACCCTATTTTTTTTCTTTTCGCTTTATTCAGCATTCAATTCCCTTTCTAATGACATATCACAAGTTGGAATCTAACCAGAAACTAGATCAGAAAAAAATTATTATTGAAATTCACCGAGTAGGCCGTGGAAGCAAAATGAAAGCCAAAAATTGAAAAGTTGGCTATGGAAACCATACGTCACTTGATAACAGTTGCTACTACTGTGATATTTTATTTTCATTCGTAGGCGTTATAAAAAGCCGCCAAAAAAAATTGGAAAAATTGGGGAAAAAACAATAAAATAACTGAGAGAATGTACTTCCAGCAAGATGGCGCCCCTCCGCATAATTCAAGAAAACTCTTTGTTATCTTGTCAAGCTTTCGGAAAAGTTTATTTCCTTCCTCAGGACAAATAACTTGAGTAAAAATTTAAATTAGCATCAGTAAAGTATAAAATATTGTATAAAAATTAAAATGCGGACTGATATTTGCGTCTATACACTCCCACTGTTATACATACTACCTACGAACCCAGACCAAATCCCACCAACTCAGACCCGCCTTCGGGCTTGACAACGTTTAGCTATGTTAAACTGTCAAGGGCGGTCAGGAGCCTCATGGGACGAAATTTTGGAAGGGTCCAAAAAGGCGGTAAAATCACCATTTTTATACAGATTTAATTCCATCATCGACCGTGTAGGGGGCGCTTCTGTGGATCGTGTATATGGTATATAATGCATTGCATTTTACAGACTAATACAAACCCAAGATTTGGCAACCGCGCCGTTTGAGTAGTAAGGGAGTTTCAGCGTCGAATTTGAACCTTACTGTCGAAGTATTGTGATTTTATATTTTTTGGGGATATCTATCATAGTTCGATGGAAATATGTAGAAGCAGCAGATTGTTAGATATTGCCCAATTCATTCAGAAATATGTTTCTACTAATACAAGTCAAACAATGAACTATTATCAAAAATGGTTTCATTATAGTTCAGTTCATTTATTTTGGAATTAAAAGGATATGATTCGAACAATTTTCAGTTTATGTATTTTGGAATTAATAGATTCGAACGATTACTGGTATTTGAGAAAACATTCTTAAAAGTTTATTACTTTTATGCAACAATCAACAGATACAGAAAGCCATTTTTCATGTCAGTAAATTATTAGATACTTGATAAAATACCGTAAAACTCTGAAAAGTAATCCATGGAAATTTTTCACTTAGATCACTCGATACACAACAAAACTGAAATATTGATATGTGTGTCAAACAAGTGATTTTCAAATTATAAGGTAATACTTTCAGTATGTACAAAACATTTGTATTTTTTTTATTATGAAATGGTAAAAAGAAGGTCTTCGGGCCCAGTAATACAATCACTTATGAGCAAAGAATACTAGATTCCCATTAGTTAATAAAAATCCAAGCACCCAAGCAAAAGAATAAACTACACTTCTAATGAAATCACATGGACAATGATTATTGAAAACTTTAATAATAACATAGTCGAAAAGGGTGATGACCCGCAGAAAATTATTTAAAAGGAAGTGGATGATGATTTTGCAACATACTTTTCGAGTATATGCAAAAATCAAGTTGGAATAGAAGAATCTAATGAATCTACAACTTCTATTGATGTTCTCCAGGGATCTGTTTTGGGCGACTTAATCGTTCTCCTTTTCGTAAAATTTTGCTTTGAAGAAAATTATGTACTTGCACTACAATGTTGGGAACTTTTGGTGTAGTAATATACGAAACCGCCATTTTTACTACTTGACACGTGTTTTGGTTTGAACATTTTCCACCGGAAGACGCTCACTTGGTGACTGAAACACGTGTCGAGGTTATGAGATAGCAGTTTGGTAATAGAATAAAGCTCCAGTACATTTATTGAAGAAGATGTAAAATGGCATACTCCGAGGGGGTCACGTGACTTGAGCAATCTCTCGATAACATTTTTTTTCAAAATAATCCCTTGAAATAAGCTTATTATCTTCAATTTCAAAAATTATTAAAGAAAGTTATTTGTATTTAGATTCAATATACGTCATGAATTCGATTGTTCTATTAGTTTTTCATGTTTATTTAATATCTATAAAGCTTCTGTTAAATAAAAAATGCAACTTGGAGAAAAGCGTTTCGTTCCACTAATAACTTCATCATGCTACTAACTTTCAATTACTGAGTCATGAAAAGGTACAAAATTGATGTATCGTTAAACATTTAGTATAGAAATTAATTTCAATTGATTTTCGTCAGTACTGTAATGATGCCTAAAACTCATTGGACAAAAAATCATTGAACAACCATATATATCCAAACTTTTTGAATTTTTTTAAATAACATTTCAAACGGTTATTCAAACAAAAAATTATTTTCGACGAAGTGAAAGTCACATCATCTAGTCCGAGTAATACATTTTTCATATTTTTTAAAGCTACAAAATCTAAGTCCGATTTGGGTATATGTTATTATTGAAAGTTTTTTCCATATTTCTAATTGATAATACTCCCTCATTAAAAGTCGTAGAATGTACCCAAAAGCATAACCTGTATAGGTAGAGGACTGCTATTATTATTATTCGACGTGGCGCTCCCGTCAATTTCTGTTGGCGTATTCATTTTCAGCTATAATGTTCAGAGAACATCGTGAGAGCCAAGGGAAAGAAGATAGGATTTGGTATCCTTCTTAAACTTCTGCAGGCTGTAAGCCCCAGGCAACGTCTCCAGAGGCTGAGTTTCAGAGCTTTGCCGTCCGCTGGAAAAACGAGCACTGGGAAAGAAATGTTTTGCATGTCTCTGACGAAAAAGTGATGTGAATACTGAATTAGAAGGGTCAGTGTCTATGAGACGGCCAGCGGTGGAACGATTAATGCTAGTTCAGAAGAGCATCGTCTCCATGAAAATATCTGAACCAGAGATAGATCGCCATCCTTTCCGAAGTGTTCCAGAAAAGCAAGCGAGATGGTGCAGAAAGCATTACCGAAAAGACGAAAGTTTTTTTTTTGGACTGAATCTAAAAGTTGGATTGTGATTGAGGGCTTCACTCCATACGAGAATTTGATAGCGGTTTTTTCAAGGTCAAAATGAGACTTCACGGTTAACATGTCTCATCTACAGTTGTTTTTAAGATATTGAGATCAAATTTTAAACAAAGATTACGTTTCAGGGATCATACAACATGCCGAGTAATTGTGAGAATCTACAGGGAGATATCTTTTCAGGGGTCAAGCGTTTTCGTGATGCGTCACTGGTGGATTCTAATACATGAAATTAATTCTTTGTTTCCTTTAGAAATTTTTTTTGTTTCGTGTATATTTTACGCATCTACGGCCATTATCGAGAAAAAAATTAAAATTACTTTTTGTGATACGTTGAATTTAATTTATATTTCTCAACGAATCAATAAAATAAAGATTTAGTGGGCTTTGACTGCTATTTTCATTTTGATGTTGAGACTATTTTGAAGTATTTGACATTATTTATTTGAAAGTTGGTTTGTGTCTGATAGTGTATTTCTTTATTTTAGTCAATTTGTTCAACATTGAAATGGAAAATGAAGCATATTCATTTGAAAATGTGGCTAACATCCATTTTGCTTATTGTCTGGCTAATGGTAACGGACTTGAAGCTCAGAGGTTGTACGCGCTAAAATTTTCTAATCGGCGCCGGCTTCCCAACTATAGAACTCTCATAAATTCCCATCATCACGTTCGAGAATACGACAAATTTCAGACCCCAAGACACAATGCTGGCAGACTGCCATAAACATGTAACACAGTAAAAGATTTTAAATGTTATCAAAAAATCCTGGTATGACTACTGTACATATTGGCATTTGGATGTTTCCCCTTAAACTGTCTGGAAATATGTTATACTCATATCATATCCAGAGAGTCCAAGGTTTGCTTTCTAGAGATTTTATACGACGCTTGCAGTTCTCCGAATGGATACTACGCAAATGTACTAGGGTTCCTGAATTGTTATCCTGTATCATTTTTACCGACTTCGCTCAATTTACACGCGACGGAGTAGTAGATTGCCACAACGTTAATATTTGGGCACTAGAAAATCCACACATCATCAGAAAATCCACACATCATCAGATAATCTTGACACCAAGAACACTTCAGTGTAATCATATGGACAGGAATAGTGGGAGATACCTAAAGATTTTACCGCGAATTTTAAATGGTGACACATATTTAAACTTTTTACAGTACGAATTGCCTGTCCCTCATTTTCGAGTCACCGTCCGCTATTATTCGAATAAAGTGTTTCCCAATCGGCAGATTGGCAGAGCAGGTCTAATTGCTTGGCCCCCACGGTCCCCACATTTAAACCCGCTGGACTTTTTTATGGGGACATGTAATGGGTCTAGTTTATGGCGCAGAACCAGTTCATCCATCGAAGTTCTTACTGAACGATTCATGTGTGCCTTCCAAACCGTAAAAAACACTCTAGGAATTTCAGAACGCGTGCGGCAGTCTATGAGAAGAGAGAAAAATAGATAAAAAAACTCAAGGTTTGTTAGGTTTTTTATTTTTTGGTATCGTTGAAGAAAACTTGTAATTCAGATTAAAAACCAAATCGAGTTTTTTATTTTAATTTTGATATGATAATAATAGGTTTCCACCTTTTGTTTAAAACTTTAATGGAATGTAGCGAATTACAAAAAATATTGAAATATTTTTCTCGATATCAGATGCAGATGTGTCAAAATTACAAGAGACCAAAAATTTCATGAATAAAACAAAAATTCCATTCCGTATTTCAAAATCCGTCAGCAACGTATCACAAAAAAGTTTATAATATCTCCCTGTAGATCCTCGCAATCACTCACACGTTAAGAAAACTCAAGTAAACTAAAAGAAATAAATCGAAATGCAACGCTTTTCAAAAGTTGGAAGAGTACGAAGTTGATACTAATTCGACAAAGATTTACCTATATGACGTTCCCAATGTTATGGATATATCTATGCAAAAAGCGTGGCAACACTGTCGGGTCTGTAACCGTTGGTAAAATGGTGGGAAATGTATTTGATGGCTTGAATAAGCGGTGAAATGTAACGGGTGTGTGAACGTCTGATGTATAATACCGAATAATTTTTTTTCGCTTTTCATTACCCCTCTCGGTTGCCCTTGTTTTATTAGGTTGAAATAGATATAGAACACTAAAAATATTGTTGATATCATCAGTATTTCTAGGGGGTCTGTCATACTGTACTGGTCTGACAACAGCGGTCATATATGTATATATATATATATATATATATATATATATATATATATATATATATATATATATATATATATACATTTCAGACTGATGAATCTGAAGAGACATATGACTCAGATTAGAATGACAGAAATGTTGATTTTTATGTTTATATGGTTTATATTTTATGGAATTATGTTGAAGTATTTAGTAATATTACGATCTTCCCAAAACACTATTACAGTGTGAACAGGAATTTATAAAAAATATACACATACATTTGTAGAAGAGACCTAACCCCAACAACTTCTTTTCAATTATTTTTAAGAATAACCGCACGCCTATGATTCGTCAATTAACTTTCCCCTCATACCCGCAAAGGTCTAAGTTGAAAATTTGGGTCACTCACTACAATTAACTGTGGTATTATACAATATTTAAGTTTTTAAAAACATTACATTAAAACAAAACGTGTAAACAGCAATTTTCCTTTTTTATTTAGGATGAATAACAATTGGGAAAAGTGAGATGATTTGAAACAGATTTCTTAAAATAAAATAATACATTGACCTTGTCTAGAACAATCAGACATCATTTGTAGATTGATGAATGCATTAAACAAAAATGTTTCTGACAGGAAACCAGGTACATTTTGGTTTAAAAATGTTGTGGTAGCGGAAAAAAACCTTCGAAAGTCAAGAAAAAATTTAGTCTACGTGAAGAGGTTATCAACTTATCGAAATTCTACTTTAGGTTTACTTGAACAATTTCTCACCAGTCATAAACAATAAGTTCATATGGAAAATAAATAGACCGGGAGATGGTGACACAAAATATTAGGTTGTACCAATCGCGTGGGCGTTAATCGAACGTGTCGGATAAATAACGAGTGTCGAACAATTTGTTTGTTGTCGAAAGATTTTTGGAAAGTATTTGATAAAATGTGACCGTTATTTTATTTCCAATACTTCTAGTAGGGGGAAAAAGTGCTGCCATTCTTGAAAAACTTATTTATTCGACACGGTTTGAAAATACGACTGTAAAATATGTAAATCATGGAATCATTGTATTCTGTTCGTTTGGATGTAATTCTACCTGAAAAAAATTATTCCAGATTGTAACCATGAGGCGGACGACTGTCGGACTTAAGCCAAGATGTTGAAAAAAAAAATAAAATTTTGACGATTTGAACCAGTATGTCATTTGGATTTTTGGAGATTGTATGATACAATATGACCATTATTATATTTGCCATACTTCTAGTAGAGGGAAAAAGTGGCGCCATACTGGTACAAATCGTTCGAATTACGAATAAAATCTTAGAATTTTGAAAAAATATTGTACATATTCGCCACCTCCAACAGGTATTCTATTTATGATCATACAGAGAACTGTTTAAAAAAGTTTTAGGCTGGTACAAAAAACAATTACCCCATTGCGGTGGTATGGCGGCAGTTGGGAACCGTCGGGAACGTATGGCAAGGTGGTTTTCGTGAATGGCTACTCGACGATGATTAGCTGCAAAAAATTAGCCTGGTACAAATGGATGAATTGTTTTTTTTTTTTAATTAATGTATTCGTGTCGGTATGGCGGGCTATAAGTCACATCGGAGAAGTATGGCATTACGCTACCGCCTACTTCTTTTTTTATCGACTATCGGAAAATACATGCATTTTTGTGGAACAAATCGTTCGATACTCGTTATTTATCCGACACGTTCGATTAACGCCCACGCGATTGGGCCGCCGGTACCAGCGCTATGACCATCATTTTCTTTACTGTCATTCCGTTATTAGACCCCTGAAGAACCGTCATACTGACAAATGACAATATTTTGTGTAGCTATCTCCCGGTCTAAAAGGATATTTGCAACTGGAACCGAGAATAGGACTTTACATTGACCATTAGAGAATACCAAGTCTATTTCCGACGATTGCGGATACAGGCAATCGAAACGTTGTGAAAAAGTGAAAGAAGTCGAACATCTTTCAACCCATTAAGAAGACTGACGTCCAAAACCTAAGTAATCTAGTTGGTAGTTGTTGAAATCAATCCGAATATTTCTAATTACTATTGATACTCTGTACAGTTCTAGGACGTTTCCATGTATTCAAATGTTAGTTATTGGCTTTAGATATGTTTCACAATTTTTTCTTCTTTTGTGAATTATTCATTCACCCGTATTGAAAACTGTGGCTGAAAACCGTGTTTCAGTGATAATCACAACAGGTTATGGGCCTAGTTAAGATCTGTAGTTACAAAAAATATGAGCAGAGACCAAGAGTCACTTCTTCAACTTACACTTCTAACATGATAAGGAAAATGGTGAATAAAACAGAACTGGCCTACATCAATAAGTTCGATAGCATGAAGTTCTTGCAATGGAAATTACAAGGGACTTTTTGGCATAGCAGAACGATGAAATGACCAGCTTTTCCCGCTGAATCAGAAATCTGGTCAAAGAAGTATGCAGGTATCAGAAACCAACAAGATGATAGTGCATGAGCGATTTCATAGGTATGGCAGCACAAACCTCAGTGATTCAATACCTCAACTTGCATTCTAAAGCATTCTAAAGCATTGAGAAATGCGGTGAACCTACTAGTGGCATAGCTATTATGCCAAAAAAATTTATCACCTTACCGAAGAAGAATACAAATGTTTGACAAGCGTGGCAGTCACTGGAAGAACAACTCGGGTTCTAGATGAGGTGGCATATTTGACTTCTCACAAAGAAACAGAAACCGCTCTAGCTATGAGTAATTAAAACTATTCGTCCTCCAGCCAGATTACATGACTTTGAGCTCAACTTAGTTGAGGTTGATTGACCTAGTACTCATGAAGATGTTCATCAGAATAAAGAATAAAGGCCAATTCACTCAAAATGGGTATTTAGAGTGAAAGGAAACTCCAATGGATCAATAAACTGCTACAAAGCTCGTTTGGTAGCAAAAGATTTCTCCCAGAAAAAAGATGTAGATTATTCAGACATATTCACACCAACCACCAGATAGGTCTCAAGAGTTTTGCTAGCTATTGCGGCAGAAAATAATTTACACACGATGCAAAAAGGGCATTTCTTGATGGCAACCTTGAAATAAACTAGTAACTTCCTTTTGATTTGAAAAATGATGTAGTTTATTTATAGGTTCAAGAAGTTGCTTAAAAAACCGTTTCTGAATAACTTTAAGATAGAATCCCATAATTCAGTTGAGACTGTATGAATGAAAAAGAAAGAATGTTGAAGAATCAAATGAAATGTGTAATAAATGTAGAATTCCATTACCTCCAATCTCAATTCAAAAGATGTTTATAAATATATGAATGAATGGTATTCCATTGATATTATTGATACTTAATGGTTCCATATGGTTTTTGAAATAATTTTTCAGTTGTGATTCATAGCATTAGGCGTACTATTAATAGTTTATTTGTTATTAGTGAGAAGTTAGACGTAAGTATTACTATTTAAATATGTATAAAGATATGGAGGAAAATCAATTGCCCTTTAATATTTTTGAAATCTTACCTCGAATACCCATGGGTACAGTCACTTACCAGTAAATAAAGGGCCAACTGTTGCAGATCCCATCCTTGAAGGCCTAGACTGGCCGCATCCCTCGGGTCAAACTGTTGCGACACCTGCGCCAGGGCGGCCAAGGGAGAGGACAGGGCAGTATCTACCTGGGGCTGTACAGTGCATACATACTCTACTAACTACCCGAACAGCCATGACGCTCATGCGTGTGCATAAGAGATGGATACAGGGTAGATAGATAATGATGAATGATAAGAATAATCGTAACGAACCTGAATGCTGACAAATCTTTTACCATAAAACTGTTCAATAGAAAATGAAATGATTTTTTGAAGCAGCAAACTTTGTGAGCCAGTGGATTAAGAAGAAAAACTTAATATATAATAATAAGATAGAGTAGTATCATAGTACCTATTTACATTTTGGGTTCTGCATGTTTATGCACACAAATAATTAAAAACCTCTCAATGAGGATATTTCCTTCAGTATTTTCTCCTAAAAATTGTCTTTCTTCATCTATTACCATACTTTTTTTACCCTGAAGGACTAATTGAATAATTTCAATTGTATTGCGGAAGATTGGATTACGTAATCCACCATATTTCATATTAGTTTTATGGTCTTCCGTCAAGTGGTGTCGCCCCTCTTTCATGATGTTTGTGGCTTCATGTTGAAGTCGACACGTAGTCGGAGTGCATTTTAAACTGGAACCCAGAGATGGCGCTGAATTCATACCTCAGTGTTTGTCTCAGGGAATTCCAATTAGGATGAAAAGATTTTTCGATTCAATTGGGTCGAACTAGCCTTCGCTGATGATTGGCAATGATCATGAAACCGGTACGGAGGTGTTCCCCCAATTAAATCGAAAAATAATTTCAGCTTTGATATTTGAAATGCATTGCAAAGTGGTTCTTGTAGAAAACTTTGCCAAGTATTAAACAAATATAATTCAATGGTCGTAGGGGGCAGTAGTTGTTTTTTGTTGAATACTTGCCGACGACTTTACCTATTGTATAGGTTTTATTGCGGAAGATTGGATTACGTAATCCACCATATTTCATATTAGTTTTATGGTCTTCCGTCAAGTGGTGTCGCCCCTCTTTCATGATGTTTGTGGCTTCATGTTGAAGTCGACACGTAGTCGGAGTGCATTTTAAACTGGAACCCAGAGATGGCGCTGAATTCATACCTCAGTGTTTGTCTCAGGGATTTCCAATTAGGATGAAAGGATTTTTCAATTCAATTGGGTCGAACTAGCCTTCGCTGATGATTGGCAATGACCATGAAACCAGTACGGAGGTGTTCCCCCAATTAAATCGAAAAATAATTTCAGCTTTGATATTTGAAATGCATTGCAAAGTGGTTCTTGTAGAAAACTTTGCCAAGTATTAAACAAATATAATTCAATGGTCGTAGGGGGCAGTAGTTGTTTTTTGTTGAATACTTGCCGACGACTTTACCTATTGTATAGTTTTAATGCGGAAGATTGGATTACGTAATCCACCATATTTCATATTAGTTTTATGGTCTTCCGTCAAGTGGTGTCGCCCCTCTTTCATGATGTTTCTGGCTTCATGTTGAAGTCGACACGTAGTCGGAGTGCATTTTAAACTGGAACCCAGAGATGGCGCTGAATTCATACCTCAGTGTTTGTCTCAGGGATTTCCAATTAGGATGAAAGGATTTTTCGATTCAATTGGGTCGAGCTAGCCTTCTCTGATGATTGGCAATGACCATGAAACCGGTACGGAGGTGTTCCCCAAATCAAATCGAAGTAGTGGGTAAAACCATTAAATTTTGAAGATATTTGGGCCCGTGAGAGTTTTATAACAGAAATGGTCGGTGTAATTATTTTATTCTGATATAATCTTGGAATAATTTATCTTAGATCATTTTACTATTCATTAATAAGTATTATCATTTTAACGTGCCTCTGCATTTGATAAAAATTTCATTTGCACTTGAAAAATAAACATTTACTTTTGTTCAACTCATATCTCAAGAAAGGCACATTTCACAAAATTATATCATCAATGCTTTCGAGAATAAAGAACAATTGTATTCCAAATTCTTTGATAAGAGTCAATAATAGGACTAGCAGAACATAAATCTTTGAAAATTGAAGGAAACATTTTATAGTAAATCAAATCGTATCTCAGTGGGAGTTCAGTATCAGATCAAACTGTAGTACATTCAGGAGTACCTCTGGATCTCACATGGGACCACTTTTTTCCAACCTCTGTGAATGATCTTCCTAATCTTATAAGTAGGAGTTCCTTTCTATTATTTGTCAATGACTTAAGATAGGGTAGATCGTGAGATTTTGAATTATATTGATTTCAATAATATTTTGAAGTCGCTATCAGGTTTTTTATCAGGGTGTACTCAGTCTGATAACATTGAAGTTCGATCATTCTATTACCTACTGAATTTTACTGAACAACAAAATGAGTAAATATAGACATATTGTGACGATTTCTCCTTAAGCCGGTTTTGACGGAGCTCGTAAACAGCACAGAAACCAGTTTTTGGAATCAGCCGAAGTACGATATTTGAATAATAGAGAGTGTCAGTGAAGATAAATTAAAAATAGTAACTGTGATATAAATTAGTGTTTAAGACGTGTGTAAATAAATTATCAACATTAGTTAGTGCAGTTTTATTACAATATTATAATGTTCACAGATTTCGTTTAAGTTAATAATTACCTTTAAATTTTGATCTCTAACTATAATATAGGAGCATTATGGCAAGGTCTTGCAGGGCTGAATTATTGCTGATTATTTTTCAGAAATCAATATCAGTATGGTTTCATACATTCTCCATTAATCAGGAAATTAATTTTCTCGAAACAGGTTAATGAGACATTATATAAAAAAAAAACGTTTTTAATCAATGACTGCTTTCAGTACTTCGAAATTAAATTCATCAACATATACAAATTAAAATTGCAATTTTATTTCATACATATACGAAGACTTGTAAACATTAACACAATTTATTGAAACTGTTAGTTTTCAAAATATTTGATTTTATGCTTTCAATTCTGTATAAAGATACGTTACAATAAATATGATATCACATACTTTGGAAGGATACTCATTCTGTGTAATTCTGGTAAAATTATTCAGCATTCACAATCGTTACAAGAAATATATCCAACATGAACAATGTAAGTACAGATGAAAAAACTACATTCAAATAGTTACATCCAAGCGCTAAGCACATTTACTGTAATAGTTTAGATCTAGAAATATTCAAAAATAACAACAAGAACAATTAGATCATTTCAATTTAAATCTATGTACGTCAATAATTTTGATATATGGTTGAAAATGAAAATTACCTTGGATTTTGTTGCTGCCAGTTTCTGTTCCTCTTTTCGGTAATTCCTCTGGTAGGAAGTTATTACCCTCCTCAAGCGAGTGTTCAGATCCGTTATCGTAGGCCAGTTCTTATCTTCAGATTCCTCCAAGTTGCGTTCTTCATTATCCAGAGGCTGCGTCTCAGATGAAGCAGAGGGCCCAGGAGAGGGTTCGGCAACCTCCGAGTTACCTTCAGAAGCATCTCTTTTAGACTTCATACTAGATTCTTCATTTGTGTCGTCATCTTCACCATCATCATCGTTGCTAGAGATTAAGAAATACTTGACAATCGAAAATAGATACTTCTAACTAAATTGAAAAATAATTGGTTGACGACTAATTTGCTAAAAAGAAAATGATCTACAGACTGTTTGTCCTCAAGTGCATATTCTTCCATAAAATAGATATCCTTCCAATAACTTCAAAAGTAATGAAATGAAATAAATTACATTAGGAGTGTTGGTAAAATAAAAATAGATTTTGTTGAATTCAATGAATGTTTTAGTTTCGGATGTCACTCAATTTTCCAGACACACCCCAAAATTATTATTGTTAAAACTGTACAACATTAATTTACTTGCTTGAAAATTATTCATAATTTTCCAATGATTGTTCATTCTATTTTATCAATAATGAAAAATATTACATAATACAATCTTCAACACAAAACCCTATACAATAGGTATTTTTGTCGGCAAGTAAATAACAGAAAACAACTACTGCCCCCTACGACCATTGTATTATATCAGTTTGATACTTGACAACGTTTTCTACAGGACAAGAACAAATTTCCAATGCTTTTTACACAAACTTACCGGTTTCATGGTTTTTGCCACTCATCAGCAAAGGCTAGTTCAACCCAATTAGGGGACAATATTTGTTTTGTTGGATACTTGCCGACAAAAATATCTATTGCATGGGATTTTTTTGGGAGGAAGATTGGATTATGTAATATATTTTTTTTTTATTAGCTTAATAGTCTTTCGTCAAGCTCCACTCTTCATGAATTCTATTTTATTGACTTAATGTTGCCATCTATCAACTTTTGATCAGCTTGGGATAAATGAATCAAACAAAAAACAAAAGTTTCAAATTGGTGTTCACTTCAATCAAGACAGCTTGGCCTCTAGAAGGTACAAACAATAAACATCGACTACTGTTCTCTAACAGAAAGAAAAAAACGTTTACTCTGATACCCATCCAAATCTCAGAGGTGAAGATATCCTGTCTTGGTTTATCAGTACTTCAGTATTCATTTTTGTTATTATTCAAATAAAAATATTCCAACAAAATCTATTCACTGATGATAAATTTATATACTTCGCTGGTGAACCAGATGAAACAGAATCCTTCTTGAATGAACTCGAATAGTATTTTCACATGGTGTGACAATGGACCAATGCTGAATCTTGAATAGATCAAATTTATGTTGATGGCAAACTTAAAAAGTTGAAAGATTATAATTTTACAGTGACCTTGAATAACCTATGAAATAAGGAATAATGATTACTGCAGAATTTTACATGAATTCTCATTGTGTTATATATAAGAAAGGTTGGGAAGAAACTCTTTTCTTATACTTGCCAGAGGTAAAGTTCATTTTTTTTTCACGTTGACATTATACATATCACTAATATCTCATTTTGATTATTGCGGAATATTTTTATATTTTCTTAAGAATGACTAGTTGAGTTGTCCGTGACAGCTATTTCTCACGTGTAACAAACGTATTCCACTAAAAAACATGCTAGAGATGTCATCAACGTCAGTGAAACAAAGAATACACTCATATCACTAGAGCTCAAACTGTGAATGATTATCATCTCTTTGTACCTGTTGACAAAAAATGCAAAGACTATTATTATTACTATTATGGTGGTCGGTGGACCAGTGGCTAGGGTATCTAGCAGTGAAACTTCTGGCTCGCATCAAACAGACGTTCGAGGCCTCGGTACACGAGAATCTTTTTTCTCAAGTACATGGTTCTGTTTAGGCGGCCACATGCCTTGTTGTAAAGCAAGTGTGATGTGAGTTGTCTAGATTCCAATTTCGACGTCTGATGCTAGCTTGAAGTGTGCACCGACCACCCGGGGTGGTGCTGTAGGTTTCCCGGGTTTTCCTACAGCTGAAAAGTGAATACACCACCAAAAACATAGCCCCGTTGCGCCACGCCAAATTAATGATAGCCGTCCTCTACCCGCACAGGCTATGCCTTTGGGTACACTCTATGAGTGTTTCTGAGGGAGAATTATTATTATTATTATATCGTATTTGAACAATTTTTATATAATCAGAATAACATTTCATGAGGAAGTTTTCAATATGTTGTACTAGTTTTAATCTAATTCGAAAATTGTGTTATGTACTTTCAATGTTTTGACTTTCTGTGGCTTTTTTCAATTTTGTTTTCTTCTGTAAAAAGCAAATTGAGCCTTTGGCTTCCTGTTAATGGCTCCTTTCGTTCCTGACTTCACAACTGAATGTAGTGTGGTGCTAGTACGGTTCTGAGTTTTGTGATGAATAAAGCCTTAATCTCTTAGAAGGTATTTTCTATTACAATGGCATGTATTCTGGCAAGCTTAACGTAGATGGCGCAATTGTTAGTGGAGGTCAGATTGGAGTAGTTGATAAGTGCATAACGGACATGAAAAGTTTATTCCTATCATGATCGAGTAATCTGAAAAAATAAGATTTATAGCCAGTAAATAAATTTCACCAAATATAGACAAGTTAACCTACAAACTGACGTTTATGCACCGATTCCATCCACTCATTTTCGTATCAACTGTTCTTTACGGCTGGAAGTTTTTGCTTTTCCTTTTTTTAATTCATAAATGAGGCTTTTTACACTTATAGGGCCGTATTTCTCCATAAAAGCATCTAATTAAAGTGTTATTGTATATTATTACTTGTTATTACTGTCACTCATGACCTCCACTCACACTAGCGCTCTCTGGCGGGAGCGATATCATCCATGCCTGCCATTAATTCATCACAAAACTCTTGTAATAAGACAAAGAATGTAACTCATTTGAAACGTCGTGAAAGTACATGTCATAATTAATAATAACTGAAACGTCAAGGATCAGAACCGTACTAGCACCATACTAGATTCTTGATTTCCACATTCTTTATGCAGTACCCTTTGATTGGTCTTGGTTTGAATTTACTTCATTATTTAAAATCGGTCGGAACTCTGGTTTGGTGCCGCCTTGTCTCCCTTCCATCTTCTAGTCTGACTCGAGCGTATTGGGGATTAACATCAATCAGTTCTACTTCTTCTACCAATGGGTCGTACTTATTCTGTCGAACGTGCTTTTTCAGGAGAACTTTGGTAGAAGGAACCAACCAGGAAGGCAGTGAGCAGCCGTTAGCAGATCTTCTGTTATGTTTGAACATCCGTTCATTGGTTGTTTCATTCGTCGCAGTGCAGAGAAGAGATATTATGGAATGGAGCGCATCTAAAAGCATAACTTCCCAGTTGGAAGGAGATAAATTTCTTTGCTTGAGAGCAAGAGTAACTGTCCTCCAAATAGTTCCGTTTTTGCGCTCTATTTGTCCATTTCCACGGGGATTATAAGGAGTTGATATAAATGTTGCTACACCGCGTGTGTGAAGGAATTCTTGGATTTCCTTAGATATAAAACAGGCGCCTCTGTCCGTGTGATCGTAGGAAGGTAAACCAAATAAGGAAAACACGTCAACAAGACACATGTTTTGACAAGGGTATGCAAAAGGAAATCTGGAATACTCTTCGATGATAATGAGGACGTATGTATTGCGAGTATTGGATGGAAGAGGACCTTTGAAATCCATGTTGATTCGCTCAAAAGGATGAGTGGCTTTGATGAGAGAGCAATCATTTCTATAAAATGAATGTTTCACAGCGTTGCACGAAGGACAAGATGTAGTCATTTTGCGTACTTCTTCAACAGAAAATGGCAAATTGTGAGTTCGCACCCAGTCAAATCATCCGAGTCACACCAGGATGACACAAGTCACAGTGAAGTGAGAATAGCTTATCAGAATGAATGGAACCACACACTCTTGAAAAGGCATCAGCAACTTGATTTTGATTTCCTGGTCTGTACAGAATATCATAGGTGTAGCATGAAAATTCCAGGCGCCATCGTTGGATTTTTTTAATTTTTTATTCCGTTTTTTTGATTCATGTCGTACATGAACGATACAGATCGCTGGTCGGTGATAATCCTAAAATGGCGGCCTATCAAATAGTTTCTCCACTTCTTCAATGCACCCACTATAGCATAGGCTTCCTTCTCCACAGCCGAATGTTTTCTTTCGCTATCGTTCTGTGAAAAGAAAGCCACTGATTGGGAGAGAACTGTGGAAATCGAGAAATCGGAAGCATCCGTTTCGACTACGAAGGGTTCCTTATCGTCAATTGTCTTCACTACTGCTTTTGATTTTTCAATTTTTAGATCTTCGAAGTTAGACTTCACTTCTGGAGAAAAAAGGAAAGTTTTCCTGTTCAGACGCTTTTCAACCTTATCTGAATAATGGGGTACCCATTTAGAATAATGTGCAAAGATTCCAATGGTACGTTGAAGTTCCTTGGGGCTGTTTGGTGGAGGAAGACTCAGCAAAGGTTTCAAATGATCGGGATCAGGAGAAATAGTATTGTTTTCTATTTTATATCCAAGTAAATTTATCGTCGTCTTAGTATAACTACTATTGTCTTCATTGTCTTATTCACTGTTTCCATAAACCGCTGGAGGTTTCGGTCATGTTCTTCCTTATTTTTCCCGCAGACTGTCACATCGTCAAGGTATGCGTAAATTTGAAATGACATCATCGATTACACGCTGGAAAACAGGGACTCCGTCGGTGAGACCAAACGCAATACGACAGAATTGGTAAAGACAACCACATCCTTCAAACGCAGTGAATGATCGATTTTTTTCTCTCAATGGAATTTGATGAAAAGCACATATTTACACTTATCTACAATACAATTTGAGGAGACCAATGAATTTTTCTCTTTATATGTTTATACATGGGTCCTTGTTGAATTAAACCTCGTTTTATATTTCTCTGGGTAGGATTGTCACGCAGGTAGCTTCCAGGGTGACGTTGGCTTCCAGTTGTTGGCTTCTTTCGTTTCTAAATTTGAAACCAAGTGTTGCGCATCATTGCACTTAGCTACACTATAATGACGATGACCAACAATCAAAGGTCAATTTGAACATTTTTTGTGTTTCGGCAAATTTCATAATTCTACATGAAGAATAATTGAAATTACGGGGCTGTTTCTACTAGAAGTTAGACACACTATATAAGAAAACCACCAGTGTCTAATGAAGTCTAATAACTTCTCATTATTTTATAATCCAGTTGACTCATTTCAGAATCCACAATTTCTAAAGTGGTGCGATTTTCACTATACTGGGTGACATAGTATTTGGTATAGTTTAGTTATATACGCAACCTATTTGAGGACCAAATCCAAAATAAAATTAAGAAATGATTATTGATATAATAAAATGTATAAATCTATAAACATGTTTTGAATTATAAGAAACAGATATGTTATATATGAGACAAGTTATGGATGGACACTAGGCACATATATACAGTGCGGCTTTTAATAGTCCCCCCTGTTAAGTTCTGAACGGTTTGATGTGAAAACATAAAAAAAACGTTTGGAGGGTTTCACCGATACTACTTTTTAAAATAAAACACATTGTGATTGCTCGATAGATGGCGCGTGGAGGGGGGAACATCAACTAAAATATTTTTAATGGCATGGGGGTCATGTGTCACGTCGTTGAAAAAATAAGTCAATTCTCATTTCAACCATTTAAATTTTTCAGATTGTTTTTTACGTTTTTTCACAATATGCATTTGAAATGTCAGAATAAGTGCGGATCTGAATCCCTTTTCTTATAACTTTTAATGGTTTGATGTGAAATAACAAGACAGAAATTTAAAAATTTTTGGATGGTTGAAAAGAGAATTGAATCATCTTTTCAACGATGTGACAAGTGACACCATATGTCATTTAAAATTTTCAAGTAGATGTGCCCCCCATGCCATCTATCCAGCAATCACAATGTGTTTTATCTCAAAAAGTACTATCGGTGAAACTATCCAGACGGTTTATTTTTTTATGTTCGTACGTCAAACCGTTCAAAAGTTAACAGGCGGGAACTATTAAAAGCCGCACTGTTGAAACCCTATGGAAAAAATGTTATTAACAATTTTTGGAAAAAATTTTATTAACAATTTTTGGAAATGTTATTAACAATTTTAGGAAAAAAGTTATTCTTCATAAAAAGTTTTGCATGCTCGAAAATTCAATCAATTCATCAGATATAAATTATCTTCAGCCGTAGGCGCGGTTTGTAAAAAAATATGAATTTTACTGGATATTAAAGTACCTTTACATTCGACAGTATCGATAATTTTTTCAATATTTTTTGATTTATGGCCTCAAAGACTCTTTTCAAGCCTAGGAAAACAACTGATAAAATATTTATTGAAAAAATCATATAAGAGATAGTTGTAGAGATGATTCATATGAATATTTTTTCTAAAGGTCCAATTGGTTATTTATTACTATTTAATTTTTAACAATGTAATTCACTAATTGATCATATACAGCTAACTCTAAATTGTTTTCTGGTGGAGGAATTGTATTAACTGGTCTAAATTAAGAGTGGTTAAGTATTCACTATTTTCTGTATAGGAATGATGGTACCAGTTTGAAGTACAATATAACATGATCCAACAATCAATTGTTTAAAAAAAATCTTTTGTCATTTTGGAAGTATTTCACGTACTGTTATATCTCTAGGAGTCCAAGGTCTGAACTATTTTTCATAATTCAACCAAAGATAGTAATCTGAATCTATCCATCAAGGAATATATATTATAGTTTGCGTTAGACCAAACTTTCAATGATTTTATTTATATATATATATATATATATATATATATATATATATATATATATATATTATCAATTAAATAGTGATTGAAATAAACAGCTATAGTTTCATTATCTCTCATCATTATTCGGTTGTTGCCCTCTTTGAACAGAACACAATTTGGATGATCTTAAACTTTTGTATAATCTATATTGTGATTCTTTCTATATCTACCAAATTTATCAAAACAATAATGTTTTTTAGATCTCAATAGATTGAATAAATAACTCGTTACTAAGCTTTTTTAAATGCCTCCCATTTATTCCATTTCCATCTTCATATTACAAGATTTGAATATATTTTATTGGCTCTAGATTTCATTAGATTGGCCAACTCGTTTCTAAGCTTTTTGAAATGCCTCCCATTTATTCCCTTTCCTCCTTTGATTTGAATATTTTATCGACTCTATCTCGATCTTTCATTTTATCATACACCTCATTATCGACCCATGGTAGTTTAGGGGCAATATCATTCACCACATTCTCACAGACCACAATTATGCATCATCAAATTGATTTTTATAACATCCATATTTTTTTTACATAAATTTCAGTACAATCTATTATTATACTTATGATTATCAACAGTACATACAGTTTGTAAGAATTTTATTATAAAAGGATACATTTTAATATTTGTATGAATCATCATAAGGCTCATTATTATGATGGAATGTAATGTATTCAAGTAGTGGTCACAACAGCAATATATTGACTTCATCTCACTGTATAAATGTTTATGAAGACGTCATTGTATATTGTAACGATTTCGAGACCGGCCCCGAGACCGGCCCTGATCTAATTAATCCTCGTTCAACTACATATCTGCTGGTCCACGAATCGCCGAGAACAAGCAGGAATTAAGTCGATCGCTTCGATACTGCTCGAAGAGCCATCTAGATGAAATGTTCTATACTCCCGAATAATCGAGAGTCGTGGATGGAATCTGCTTGGGAGTATATAAGCTGGATAGTCAGAGTTCAGAGTTAGTTACAGTTCCAGAGTTCGCAGATAGAGACTGACACCGTAGAAATAATATAGTGAAGTAAATGTTTTAGTGAATAATTGTTTCAAGTAGTGTTTTAAATAAATTAGAACAATTAGTAAATTCAGTTTTACTACATTTGTTGTCAGAAGTCGGATGTTTAAAATAAATAAGTGTTTAGATGTTCGCCGTATTGAAAAAGTGATAGACATTTATCGCGCCTAATAGACAGTTAGTGACCTGTTGAACATTTGAGTGTTTGCAAAGTGGACAGTTTTGCGCGTCGCGGGACAATAAACTGAAAACTTTTTGTGTGAAATAAAATAATAGACTGATACTTCGGTTAAAAACAATTAAAGACAAAATGTTTTCGAGGAGAGTTCACCTAGTTGACCTTAAAGTTAGTGAATTGAAACAAGAGTTACAGCTCTATAATGAACAAACTCGACGAAAACACGAAATCATTGGAGGGGAAACTTCAACAGAATTCGTTGAGTCTGGAAGATAAGCTCCAACAAAATTTGATGAGTCTTGAAGATAAATTTCTACAAAATTCAAAGAGTCTGGAAGATAAGTTCCAACAAAATTCGGTGAGTCTTGAAGATGAATTTCTACAAAATTCGAAAAATCTAGAAGAAAATCCGCACAATTTAGAAGTGAAGCTTCAAGAAAATTCGCAAAATCTAGAAATGAAGCTACTAGAAAACTATGAAGGCTTAAAAAAAGAACTTTGTGGTGTGGCGAATCGGTTAGAAGAAAGAATGGGAACTGTCGAGACAAAAATGGAAAAATTGAAAGAAACAATAAGTGACCAAGTCAAAGACGACATGGTGGAAGAAATCAAAAAAAATCAAGGAAACGCTCCACGATGAAATAGAAGACGGAATCGAGACAGAAATCGGCAGAATAAAAGAAAAATTCAGTGAATTGGAAAAGCGAATGGATTCTGCGCACACCCCAGAAACTTACAACAAAAACCCAATGCTGGACCTGAGTATGAACCTGGAGAAAGTTCAAAAAGACGTAAAAGATTTTAAGGTCAGTACGGAACCAGGGAAGCTCTTATTGAAACCGCCTCAGTTCGACGGAAATACTCTATGGGCAAACTACCACCGACAATTCGAAGCTGCTGCCAAAGCAAATGGATGGAATGCTGGGGAAAAAGCTTTAGCATTGACACTGGCAATGCGTGGCGAAGCAACAAAAATTGTACAAACGCTCACCGCCCAACAACTGGAAGATTATGAACAGCTGGTAAAACACTTGGAACATCTCGTGGATGCATTGACACGCGTTCTGGAATTCGAAGCAGTAAAGAAATCCTGCAAAAGCCAGAGTAGAGTCCGGTTGATCGAGGAAGATCCACAGCCACAGGAGCCCGCTAATATCGAGGCTGTCATGAGAAAATTAATGAAGGAAGTCATGCCTGAGAGAAGACTGATACGATGCCGAAGTTGTAGGAAACTTGGGCATGTGCGTAGCAAATGTCCAACATTGAAAAAATCGACATCAACGATGAAGGTCACGAAGGAGCAATCGTTAGCCCGTATCCAACAAGCTCCAGTTAACAATGCATATGTCGCTGTCCTTCAACGACAGAACAAAGGTGTTTTTGTAGACGGTCTCATCAACAACGAGCCTCGTACCATGCTGCTTGATACGGGTGCGACTAGGACAATCCTTGGACCTACTTTTGCCAAAACACCGGCAAGAATTGAATCGTCGAATTGGAAGCTACGCACAGCCACAGGAGAGCCGGCAACTGTGTATGGTGAGCCTCCAATCGAACTTACTTAGAGGTTTTGAGCTGAATTTTAAAGACGGTGTCCTGCGGGTGAACGGAGAAGAGCTGGTACTTCACGGGAGAAGTGAAGAAATGTTTCGTGTTCTGCTGGCTGAAGACGTAAGCTTACCGGAGAGGGCTGAAACTATTTTGGGGGCTCGCCTGGATGGGGGTGCGAGCAATGGAAACGTGGTGATGTTCGAGCCCAAGCTCCATGATGAGAAAATTGGACAAGGAATCGCACTAGGGAAGACCTTGTTGCGAGTTGATAAATTTGTGCCGGTAAGGGTAATGAATGTCAATTATTACCCGGTGACCTTGAAGAAGGGAACGATTTTGGGGCACTGCTCGTCAATTTCCTCTGTGATTAGGAGTGTACGTGGCACTGTTAGCCAAGCCAGTAACATGCCAGCAGAATTGGAGAAGTTGGTTGCTATCTCGTCCAAGGACATGGGGCCAGCACAGAAGCCTAAACTGAGAGAACTAGTCAGGAAGTATCAGGACATCTTCGACACCGGAGTAGGCAGAGGCGATAGAACAAAGGTGGTTCAGCACAAGATAGACACTGGAAATGCCCGACCAATCAGGCAATCAGCCAGAAGACTTCCTCTCGCCAAAAAGGAGGAGGCTGACAAAATAGTCTGCGGCATGGAGAAAGACAGAGTCATCGAGCCATCCGACAGTCCCTGGTCCTCTCCAGTCGTGTTGGTGAAGAAGAAAGATGGATCAACACGGTTTTGCATAGACTACCGTCAACTAAACGTGACGAATAGGGACAGCTACCCTCTCCCAAGGATAGACGACACGCTAGACACGCTGGCTGGATCTACGATTTTCTCGACCTTAGATTTGAAGAGCGGATACTGGCAGGTAGAACTGGCCCAGGAAGATCGAGAAAAGACAGCTTCTACCGTCGGCTCCGGATTATGGCAGTTTACAGTTATGCCATTCGGCCTCTGCAATGCTCCAGCCACGTTCGAAAGATTGATGGAAATGGTTTTGAAAGGACTATCATGGAAGACGTGTCTGGTGTATCTCGACGACATTATTGTGGTTGGCAGATCGTTCGAGGACCATGTAAAAAACTTGGAAGAGGTATTTCAGCGACTGAGAAGCTCCGGACTGAAACTGAGCCCTAAGAAATGTCATCTGTTTCAAAAAGAAGTACGTTATCTCAGCCACGTTGTCTCTGGGAAAGGAGTGGCAGTAGATGAGCAGAAGATCAAAGCTGTTAAGGAATGGCCCGTTCCGAAAGACATACATCAGCTGCGAAGTTTTCTTGGCTTGTGCACTTACTATCGCCGATATGTGCTGGGATTTGCTAACATCGCAAAACCACTGACCAGGCTCACGGAAGGACAAACAAAGTTTCAGTGGTCAGATGAATGCCAAGATTCGTTCAGGAAGTTGAAAGGAGCTTTGATCAACGCACCAATCCTGAGCTACCCCCTTCCGGGCGGGAAATATATTTTGGACACCGACGCCAGTAACGTGGGACTTGGAGCTGTCCTGTCTCAGATCCAAGAAGGACAAAAGAAGGTCATCGGTTACTTCAGCAAGACCTTCAGTAAACCGGAGCGGAATTACTGTGTCACTAGGCGGGAGCTGTTAGCTGTTGTCAAGGGAGTTGAACACTTCTACAAGTACGTGTATGGGAGAAGATTCCTACTGAGAACTGATCATGCAGCTCTCAAATGGCTCCTACAATTCAAGATTCTCGACTTTGAGATCGAACATCGGGCGGGGACCAGCCATAAGAATGCGGATGTCCTATCGCGAAGACCATGCCCAGACGACTGTTCGCACTGCCGACGGGCAGAGGAGAAGGAGTCGACACTCTGCAGAACCACGGCGGTCGATGATAACTGGAATGACCACAAGATCCAGAAAGACCAAGAGAAAGATCCAGATCTTGGTTTAGTCATCGGCTGGAAGAAGAGTGAGCGAAGACCGTTGTGGCAGGAAATAGCCAGGTGTTCTCCAGTCGTTAAAACTTACTGGGCCCAATGGAACTCTTTCACCTTAGACAATGGAGTCTTGAAGCGTGTGTTGGAGTCGGAAGATGGCGGGGCAGAAAGATGTCAGGTAGTAGTTCCCAGGAGCAGAAGACAGGAAGTGCCACGAAAAATCCATGATGGGGTCACCGGAGGACATCTGGGAGTGACGAAGACCCTCCAGAAAGTCAGGCAACGGTTCTACTGGGCCAATTGTCAAGCTGACGTCAAGGACTGTTGCAGAAAATGTGCTGTATGCGCTGCCAGTAATGGGCCTCGAACAAGACCTAAGGCCCCGATGCGCCAGTACAATGTGGGCAGCACATTCGAAAGGATCGCCATTGACATCGCTGGCCCGTTCCCACAATCTGAATACGGGAACAAGTACATCCTTGTGGCAATGGACTACTTCAGCAAGTGGACCGAAGCCTATGCCCTGCCCAACCAAGAAGCCAGATGCTGAACATCCGTAAAACGTGAACCACGGCTCTACATCCACGGTGCGATGGAATGGTGGAGCGGATGAATAAGACGATTAACCGCCACCTGTCCAAGGTAGTCTCCGACCACCAGAAGGATTGGGACCAGTACCTCCATCTGTTCCTGATGGCGTATCGTTCCGCAGTTCATTAGTCAACCGGCCAAACCCCTGCTAGTGTTATTATGGGCCGAGAGCTGCGGCTTCCATGTGACCTGAAGTTTGGGAAGCCACCAGGATAAGACACTGCGGGAGATGATTACGTCAGCAAACTACGACAGAGGATGGACGATATCCATGAACGAGTTCGTTTGAACATTCAGAGTGCCAGCGACAGAATGAAGGAGACCTACGACATCAAGTCCGATGCTGGTGACCTTGTCTGGCTTTACAACCCTAAACGTCGCCGTTGCCTATCACCAAAGCTTCGGAACTCGTGGGAAGGTCCATATAAGATCATGAAAAGGATAAACGACCTCGTCTACCGCATAAATAAGCCACCACGAGGAAAACCTAGGGTAGTCCACTTCAATAGGTTGTCCCCTTATGCCGGAAACCACGACCAAGTCCGCACCGTCAGACCACCGGAGGATGAAATGACGTTTCAGAGGTTCATGTCCCTGTACTCGAACGGACAGAAAGTTCAATATGGAGTAACCCGAGAGGAGTCACGAGATCTTTTCAAGGTGCCTGCCGATTACGCGTTAGCTCACTGTGTGGCAGAAGATCTCCAAATGTCCAGAGGCATTTTAGTAGTTTTCTCCAAGAAGTTCGGCCGAATCCAGGAACTGAGAGAACAGAACCCGGAAGTTGGAGGGGTGTTACAGCTGAGGAAAGGCCACAGAAACATCTACGGTCTGGTTACCAAGAAACGTTCTCGAGATAAGCCGTCTTATGAAGATGTTTGGAAGAGCCTTACGAGATTGAGAGACACGATGCTGGACCAGAATATTGTAGACCTGGCAATCCCAAAATTGGCCTGTGGGCTTGATGGTCTGGACTAGAGAGTTATAAGGAGCATGTTGGAGACAATATTCAGATCCAGCGGCATCAACATTCTGGTGTGCTGCAACCATCTTCCTCAACCCAACTTAAAGACTGTGGAGTGATACTTCCATCGAACGTCCAGGTGCAGATATGGAGAATCTTGCAGATATCTTCACATTCAAAGAATGACGTTTCGGGGCGAAACGTCTTTAAGAAGGGGGCAATGTAACGATTTCGAGACCGGCCCTGATCTAATTAATTATGCACCCTCGTTCAACTACGACTGCATATTTGCTGGTCCACGAATCGCCGAGAACAAGCTGCAGGGTTGCCAGCGTTTCAGAGGGTCAAAAATAGTAGAATAGTGACATTTTCCCAACCAATTTAGGAAATTTTATGAACGCTGGTCATATTTCCTTCATCAATCCAGAGCCAATTTGCAGTATTTTAATGAGAACTTTTTAGGACAAGACAAATACTACAATAAATGGATAAGAATATTCATCAAGAAAAAAGTGATTGAAGTAATCTGTACTTTGAACATCGTACTTAAAAACTCACTAAAACTATTACCTAACATTCAAAGTTAAGTTTTGGAAAGAAAAACTTTTTTTTGGGGCAACGTTTCGAACTAAGTATATTTAATTCATCATCAGGGTTTTGTAACAACGGTTTTTTTTGAAAATTTGTTTTACTTGCTACGATGTACTAAACTTCGACGAGGATATTCAGGAGGACTGATTACGAAAATTTTGTTTACCTCTACTTAAAATGCTTGAAATGATTTCAAAAACGGAGAAACAACAATTAAAACATTAACACATACACGAATTCTGAGAGCCAAGTACAATTTTTTTTTTCTGAAAATTTTATAAAATGGACCAAAAAATAAATAAGAGAAAATTAAACATCAAAGACATGAATATATGATTAACTTCAAACTAAAAAAATTTTTGTTTGAACCTTCAATATTCCTTCTGGAATTGACACTGTTATGTTTGAATATGTGAATAATTTCACTGAGTAGTCTTTTAGATAAAAAGGGTTACGTATCAAAAACGATAGTTGTCATAAAGTTAAAACTGTGACCGTTTTCTGTGATGTGTTCACCAAAGCGGCATTGTTAACATTTAGTTTTTTGCATCTTTTTCGTGATCCGCTATTCTTGTTCACAGGTAACATTTATTATGTCCTATATAGCGCTGAGGGCAATTTTCACGCTCAATTTGGTTAACCACATTTGATATAATATCTAGGGGGATTTTTGTTTTTTGGTATGAAGATAAATGTCTTTCAATAGTGTTTTTAATATCAAACGCTATTTTTTTAATGTTCATCTTTAATAACCCCTGCAAGTTTTTCTGAAAGATTTTTTACATATGGTATTTTGTTATAATATTTCGATTTTGATGTTCTATTCGATTTTTCAGGGTTCTGTTTTTCTTTAGTATTTTTTTACTAGTGATGTTTGGTAATTGTTTTCTACAAGGTATTTCTTCATCATTTGTAAATTTTTTGATGGAACACTGGATTGGAAATTGCAAGTGCTCTTAGTTTTATATTTTTAATGATGCAAAGTATTCTAACGAGCACCTCTATTCTAACCACTTCTGAGCTCTGAAATAGTGACCATCTAGATCATCCATCTAGATGAAATGTTCTATACTCCCGAATAATCGAGAGTCGTGGATGGAATCTGCTTGGGAGTATATAAGCTAGATAGATAGATAGTCAGAGTTCAGAGTTGGTTACAGTTCCAGAGTTCGCAGATAGAGGCTGACACTGAAGAAATAAAATAGTGAAGTAAGTGTTTTAGTAAATAATTGTTTCAAGTAGTGTTTTGAATAAATTAGAACAATTAGTAAATGCAGTTTTACTATATACTATATCTTCTTTGATTTCACTTTCCATTTCATTCATTTTCAAGAGAAGTTTGGAAATAAGTTCAATACAATTTTGAAAGTCTTCACAATAATATTTTGAAAGTCTTCTTCTTTTCAGGTCTATCACTTTTAGTTCACTGGCATTCAAACCAATGCATTCCCTATTGTAGAACGTTGACAGCTATCACAGGATATGACGTTCTCCCCAGTTTTAGTTTTACAAGACACACATTCCACGTTTCTGCACAAATTTGCATTACTAGCCCCTCAACTATAATATTTAGGAATGAAATTTTTTGACCGCACTTTTTGCTTGCTGGCCAGATATTATTATTATTTCTGTTTTTACATTGCACATTCCATTTTTATGTGGATATATTGAACAAATTAAGTGCACTTTACATACGATTCACCAATAACTAAATCATTTGAAGATTCATTCACCTCCAGTTAAAGTGCATTTTTGATAAGTTACATAGTATTAAATTCGAGATTTTTTGTCCAATGCAAACTATCAAATAGTAGCCAACTAGAGGACAGTAGTTCTCATGCACACTCACATTCAGTTAAAGGGGTGGCCCGATTCCCTGTATCATCCGGTAAGTTATTATTTCTGTTTATAGTTGTAGAGTTTTGGGTACTTTTGTCTACTAATTGACCAGATAAATGAAATGTAAGTCCGACTGACAATATGACTTTTTAATTCAACATGAACTATCAAAATTGACTAAAAATTGTTTCAACACCAGTAAAATACATAAAACATATCATGGCGACCTAACATTTCTTCCCCCTCCAAGAATAGAAACTAGTCAGTAACTTTTACCAATTTGGAGACTGGCCTTCTAAAAATTGCAATTTTTGTTTCAACATCGACGACACGTATTCGTTTATCGGGAGCAGGAAACACTTTCACTATTCGTACTAGTTTCCAGGAGCTTTTTATCATATTATCTTCCATGACAATAACGACATCATTTTCTCTAACAGGCTCATTATCTACGGACCAACGGTTTCTCTTCAGGATTTGAAGAAATCTTCGTGATAGGTCTCGTACTCGGCATATTCTCTACTTCCGCAAATAGGGTGAGCATCAGTTCGTCTTTGAGTTGTTACTTACTCGTCTCAAGGCAGTAAGTAGAAAAGAATCCGGAGCTTGGCTCAACGCACTTCCCGTTGCATTCTTGTGAACTGTACTAGATGACGAATCGTTCAGAATATCAGTTGGTATACGTTTAGGATTTTCTTTATGTATCATCATGAATGTCGTTGTGGAATGATCATCACAGAGAAGGGAACCCATGGATTGAGCTGCACTGACATTCCACTGTTTATGATCTAATAAAACGAGCTCTGTCAACTATTTAAATTCCTTCTGAACTAGAAACTGTGGGAGTCCATCGAGAAGATGGAAAGCGACCCGACGGAATGTATCTCATTCCTTGGAGTCAAGGAAAACCTTTAATCTGGGAGTTCACCTGTGTAGATACTGTTACAGCTTCTTATATTGAATCAACGTCAAGAGTAGCTCGTGGAGCTGCTGAATCAGCAGACAAATTGAAATTGAGAAAATATCGTAATTTGAAAAATCAATTCGTTTTTTATTCAGTAGCCATCAAAACTTTTGGTGTTTTCAGAAGTTATGCTGCAAATTTTATAAAAACTATTGGAAATAAACTGAACAAAAAAACAAATGATCCGAGGTCTGGGTAGTTTTTTATACAACGTATAAGTGTAGCAATCCAGAGGAAATGCTGCTTCTATATTGGGTGCCATTCCTACTTCTCAGCACCTAGATGAAATTTTCTTCCACCCACAAAGGAATCAATTCCATTATATATCATCTGATTCAGAAACAATCCAAAATTCCATGCATAAAAAGGAAAGTAATCTTGAAGAAAATCTACAAGTGGTTTTACCATCTGTTCCAAATCTCACTACATCTGTGATATTTTCTTCTAAATCAATACCAAACAGTCTCAAAGGGAGTTTGTTGTCACGCCACTCCAGAAACAGAGACAATCAGTTTATAAGATACTACTCAGGAGAAGATAGCAGTAATGAACACAGTATACATTCCAACACCATCAAGCCCGTAGAATTTAGTGCCGTTAATATACTCGGTCTCAATGGTCTGCAAAATATTGGCAATACTTGCTTTATGAACAGTGTTATTCAGTGTTTATCCAGCACAAAATGGTTGTTGAAGTATGTGAGGAATGATGCCTACAAGAGAGACAAACATGAATATATCTGATATCAAAGGAGCTTTAATCAAATCCTTCGCAGAGGTGATCACGTAACTATGGTCAGAAGATTCGTCTGATTGAGTTGTTGATACAGTATCATTAAAAACAGAATTCAAGAATTTGCACCTTGTTTTATCGGATACACCCAGCAAGATGGTCAGGAATTTTTAAGGTACCTGCTGGAGGGACTATATGAAGATGTAAACAGAATTCAGGAGAAGCCGGTGAACAATTTGACAGAGGTTCATGGAAAATTTGTTGGCCAACTGAAATCTACAATAAAATGTACTCATTGTGGTCATTGTTCACTTACATTCGATCCATTCTGGGATATTTCTCTACCGATTCCGCAAATAACAGGTCAACTAACAATGTTACATTGTTTGAATCATTTTACCAGAGAAGAAACTTTGGATGGTGATGAGAAACCTACTTGTTCGAAATGTGCACGAAATCTACATTGTTTAAAAAAATTCCAGAAATTCTGGTGATCCATTTCAAAAATTTTTCTCTAAGAGAAAGTTTTGGAGATAAAATTAATGTAACCATCGATTTTCCTGTAGACGGTTTGGATATGAACAAATATGCAACAGAAAATGTAAACCCTTGTCAGTACAACCTATATGCTTCATCCAATCACAGCGGGACATCCTATGGCGGACGTTACACGGCTTACTGTAGACACCCGTATGAAGATACGTGGCACAAGTACAATGACTCTTGTGTGTCACAAATTTCACCATTGTTACTTGTGGGCAAACATACATTTATGACTCTTGCTCATAGTTATTTGAGTTATACCTTATTATTTTATTTTGTTATTATTATTATACATTAAACTTACAGAGCTACTAACCATAAAAACATCACGCAGACGTTGAGAAATATTTAAATAAAAAAAAAATCAGATTAAAACCTAGACCATGATAATCCTGGGAACAACAAGTCTACTAGAACATGACCGTCTGAATGAAATCCTTTGACTGAAGTGAAGTGAAAATTGAAATTTGACAAAATGTGAACGGTTGACACTGACGAATGATATTTGTGGCCTGGAATTGAAAACATTAAAACATGTGAGCTGTGATTGAAAATTAATAATAAAGAAAAATATTCAAACTGAGATTTTTAACAATGAATTCATGAACTCATCAATATTTCCTTCGCTAAGGCATTTTATAAAAGCTTCATTAATTTGACTGACATGTTCATGAGAAGCCGGTTAATAAATGTGGTCAGAAATAAAGGAATGACTGACTGAACACTCAATTGGATCAAACGTATAAAGAATATTGTCAATGCATGTTGAAGTATCACTCCATATATGAGTGGGTTTGCTAACGATTGTTTTCATATTGAATCTCAGATCAAGAAGTAAACTCTAGATAGGCCCGATGCTATGTAAACACCGTACTCAATGAAGTAAAGACAAATGTGTTTATTTACAATTCACCTCTAGTCTCTGCTGTTAGCAAACATCTACCCTCTGTTGTCAAATTAATCAATGAAAAATCTGAGCTCGGTAAGTATCAAGCAATGCGTAATTGTGTATACCGGTGTATTCTTCTAGGCGTGCTAGAGAAATATTTATTTCCAAATAGTTGGAAAAAAATCTTCTCTCGAAAGATATATATGGTTACCAGAATTATCTCACTCATGGCAACACCGCTTGTTGCATCGGTCGCCATTGGGTTGATGTATTTTCTTGTTGTTTTGATTAGAAATTTCCTTTGGGTTTCCAACAGTTTTTGTAGTTTTTAGACGTGCATAAACAAGTTTACAAGATTTGGGATACTTTTAATAGTAGTGCAGTGGTTTAGTGAGATACAATGTCAAAATACTGCTTTGTTTACAAAACGAACGATAGTCAACAAACATTCCTCATGTGAGCTAACAGTGGCGTGTCGGACGTAGAATGTAAACGTATTCTTCAATATAATATTGATGTGGAATAGGTACTAATAATGAATAATTCATTCATACATAAGTTTCCTACTGACGAGAAGTTGCAAATATGGTGTGATGTTCTCAAAGATCCTTTGAGCTTCAAGAAATATTTGTATATACCTATGTTCTGCTCATTTTCCCAACGGTCACATCATTAAAAAGCCGAAAGGAAAAACACTATTGAGACCAGAAGCCATTCCTGATGTACAAGCAGTTGATAGGTGATTTTGCAGAGAGTTAAATAGAGTGATATTATTTCACCCCAAAGATTATTTTTGGGCCTGACTAAACTGGTAACATGGCAAAGACAGAGACAAGCTGAATCATATGCTTTTACCAACACAGTTTTCACAAAATCAAATGGCAATTTTTTTAATAGTTTTTTCATATACATTAATGCTTGTTTTTCTTACTTACGTAAAGTGATAATTGTTAACTGAAACTTTTTATTTAATAATTGTTACTTGATGCTGCATGAAGCCACCCTATTCATTCCCGTCAAAAAGTTGCTTTTTTTTATCAATTTTACTCGTAAAGAAAAATTATTCAGTTATCGTCAACTTATTGTAGGTAGGTATTTCTTATTAGCCTCGGAGAAATAAGGTGAACATTTCATGATATTGAAAACTTGTCAATTAAATATTTCTTAGAAAGATTAATTGCTCAAGAGATATTTTGTTTTAGCTCAAACGTGATATGTAGATAGTAAATGAATTTCACCAAATAGTTCTCAGGAAAGAGATAATTCCAAGGATATGAAATACACTGAAGAGTGTAGGTGTAAAGTGAGTTGGCCCGTTCCGTTAGGATTTATTGTAGCTCTCAAGAGTGCTAAATAAAAACATAGATTGGAGTAAAAATACTTGAATTCTTGAAACACGTGAACTCAAATATGGAATCACAGCCACATATGAAAAAATATTGAAATCCAAAATTACAACAGGAAATTTGTAAATGTTAATCAAGTAATGATGCAATGTATAGTAAATATTTTTTCTCAACTGTTTGTAGCAGTATAGTTTTTTATTGGTGCATATACAGGGAAGAACGCAAACTGTCTTGATTCATGATGAAAATTGGCATATGAAACTAGAATTTTAGTAATTTTTTCGTCAGGAATGATATCATCGAATTATTTTACAAGTTATGTTGTTGTGGTTGTGATTCAGTATTGAGGCAGAAACATGTTTTTCCCTTTATATTTTCATGTACATTATAATATCTGTTGAAAAACGGTTTCTTAACTAATATTTATTCAAGTCTTTTATGTGCTTCATTGAAGAATAGTGATCTGCACAACATAAAATTCCCAGTCAGAAACTCGTTATTAGCTTTTTTGAATTATTTAATTTAGACCATAAATGCTTTATTTCTGATCTCCGAAAACCCCTAGATTCCAATTATGGATAGAATAGAATCATAAATCACAAAACTCCTTACCACAAAAGAATTTCCACCACTTTGAGTCCTTTGGTTATGAATAAAAGCAACCATTTCTGACCCTAAAATCCCCTCACGCCAATTTCAAACTGAATCAAAATTAAAACCTTGTCCTCTATAATTTTTTCATAAAACGCATCAAATGAGTACACGATTGTTTTTAGAGTTTACCTATTATTAGGATCGCAAATCATAAAAAATCGACCGTAATTTTGAATGACCTACATATTGATGACAGAATTTGATCGTAATTTGAATCAAAAAATTCCAACGAAAATTCTTCTGAGCTCTATAAACATTCCTAGATATCGATTTTGAATTTTCGGACAAAACCGTCAATCCACTTTTTGCTGCTCACATACTACATTTGCATTGCATTGGTAAACTTCACATTCATCCCAAGATCAGACTAAATCAAGAAACTTAAATTATTTCCTTACGAAAATAAATAATGTTGATGCCCTTCAAAAAGCACGGCACTGTGCAAGAGGTGTTTTGTTTTGGGTCGACCGTCAGAAACCCAAAACATAACAGTCTCCGCTTAAGTTATCTTCGGTTCACAACTTCGTTTGTATTTTCGGCATCGGGCCTATCTAGGGTTTACTATTGAATTGATGTAGTATATTGATAAACTCTGTTCTGATGTTGGGACTCTTCAGCTTATCAATGTTGATCACCACAAACAATTATGTCAGGGTTTTTTTATATTTAGTACACACATGTTTAATGATTCCAACAAACAGATCAAAAAATTCATTAGTATTACCTAAAGGTGATCTATAAACAGACATAATTATTGTAGTTTCAGTTTTGAACTTCTTTTGTGCCAGGAAGAGCAAGTATTGGTTTAAAAGAAACTACAGATGGAATTGAAGTTACCGCACATTTTCTTGATAGGCGTTAGTAGTATCATATTTGATAAATTGAACAAAGTTCGAATAGGGGGTATACGGAGAGAATCAAATAAATAAAAAGAAATAATTCCGACTACAGTCGACAATACCCTTCTCTCCACACATTTCCGCAAAGTGGAAAAATGAGGCAAATATCTGACAGGAAACAACTAATTTACATCTGCCTTCCATTTGTATTTTGGACAATGAACAACTAATATGGATAACTGGGTATGTAAAATTTTCAGTCAACTGCACCAAAAATCAATATTTAATAAATGATTCACATTTATCAAGTTATCCATAACAGCTGTTCATTGTTAAAAACATCAATTTTTTCAATACATTATGTGGTTGTGAACAACTTTGTTTTTTTCATATTATAGGTATTTTGTCATAACTTTGATTCTAGTTTCCTATTTATAAAGGTGAATAAGTACACAAATCAAACATAGAACAGATAACTGCTTCGTCATTTACACTTCATTTTGTTTACACCATATAATCTGAATGTTAAATTATAAACCATTTTCGGTTCCAACAATACAGACTTAACAAAATTGCCTAAAATAAGGTTCTTGCATTGATAATATTCTCCTGAAATGTGAAAACATACATCACCTGCAATACTTCAAATAAAACCTAATTCATCTTACCTGGAAAATTCTGGACAAAATCTGATCATGCATTAACGGATAGAATTCAAAGATGGTCAAGCTAATAGTTGCAAATGAAAGTCTCAATTACCTCACATATATTAAAGGACTACAATAAAAATCTGATGATCTCTACGAGGTGCTTTGACGTACCAAAAACCCAATGGCAATGACCTATACTAGCGGCAACATTCAAATTAGAAAATACCAATAAATGTACTTCAAACAACCATAGGCCATCGACCAAAGCCGTTCAGTATACAGCTCATTAATCAGCTTTCTTCACCATTACAAAGTATGGTACTTGTTGATATTTGAATATTTTTTCAGAAGCAGGTATCTCATTTTATACCCTTCAAAAAAAAATCCGACTTGGAAATCGATTTCTATTAGAGACTTAGTCCAGGGGTCTATAGAGACGATTCCATAAATTGATCAATGTTTTCCAAATGTTGCATTTTCAGACAAGTGAATACAACTATTTAGAATTGTTGAATTCTAACTCAGAAAGAGTAACTGCTATAATTAAGTCTTGATAGTAATTTTTACTGCGTTATCATTATGAAATGATAAGATTTCAATATATGGGCATATACAGCAGAGGAATAGAATAACAAACCCCTAGTTATTGATACAGGTTGTTCTTTAGCAAAAAATACCAAATGAAAGAGTTAACTAAGAGTGCATATGTCCACTTAAAACTAAATTGCTATGCATGGCTTAAGAAAATGAAAGTAATTGTAGAAATAGCTTCAGAAACGAAGTCATGCCTGGTTAGATTCCTTGAGACACCCCTTCAAAGCAACTCGCCCGAGCACTGGTTAGTAAAGGATTGAAAGTATTAAAAACTAGAGCGGTAACAGTATAAGTAGCATGTAAACGACTCTAGTGGACTACTTACGGTGCGGGTGTAGGGGGTTGCGCGTTAGTTGTTGATGCCATCTGGATCTCACGGTCTGAGGGCGGGCCACAACGGGACAGGAAGCATAGGGTGGGGTCGACACGCATCTCCGTATAATTTTCATAGCCGTGCTTCCAAGTGCCAATGAGCAGAGACTTGTCGCATTCCGCATCCCACCACACGCACGGTAATTGCTCCGTTACAGGAGGATAAATCGGCAGGGCACTGTGGATTATGTTATGCCAATTGTCAATTTTGAATTTTCTATTTGAATTTGGAAGGAAGGACTTCCTGTGATTTTCGCATCTTTTCCATACTTAAAAGCATACATTTGTCAGATATTATATGAAAGCCTTCTGGTATTTTCAAAGGTTGTGTTATACTTTTATCAATACTAAACAAATTTCGATCTAGCATTAACATTTTTCTCCTAGAATTGATATTTTCTAAATTATCCGAATTGAGCTAAATTGATCAGTTATTATTTTGTTTCGTTTTCATTTCAGTTTGGTATCTCATGGAGGTTATGTTGTGAAATAATTAAATCATGCAAAATTGATAGCTAAAAACTAAAAATGCATAAGTCTGCTTCGAAAGCTGGTTATATTAAGCAAATAAATATAAAAAACATAATTGAGAGTTTTTGCAAACCAACATCTTCAAATCTACCTGACATGATTATTTATCACTATTAGCAATGCATTGCCAGAATATACGAGTTGCTATTAATAATACTTAATTCATATTATAAATTTGGGACTAAAGAAAATATATTACTTGACATTTTATGAACATTTTTAAAAAAGCTTAATTGGTTTTTGAATCAACTTGGAAACTGGCAAAAGATGCGAAGACCATTCTGAAGTCCTTAGAGAAACATAAATAATGCTTCGGACAATTAGCATTACTTTTTCATTCTAACTTTTCTAAAGAATTAATTTGGTATTCAAGTGCCGTACCGTCACTTCTCAGTGTTGGGGTTGGGAACCAATGGAAGTTTATTAGTGTTAATAACAAAATGTATGGTTAAAAATAAGCATTAAGCTGTGACATGTGATGACGAAGTATGAACACAATCTCAGAACTTTCGATTGTGGTTGTACACAACCAAAAAGGTATATCAATTGAACTTACTTGCACTGTATCAAAACTCTTGAACAGTAATAAGTTACTGAAATAAATATTACTTGAAGAGTGGGTTTCAGGTTTCACAAATACCAATTATTTCAAACATATTTGATAATTGATATAACAAAATTCAAAAGAGAAAATGTTCATACTTCAAGACAATAAACCATGTAAAAATTGATATCGGTAATCGGCAATTCAACTAAGCAACTAGCATGACTTCGAAGCAGAATCATGCATGTAACTGTTAAAAATAAAAAGCAGGGCTCCCAACAATTTAATGATATAGCCAAATTACAGTGGACCATTCCTCTTCAAACTGAATAGACATCCCACATATCAAAATTGCATATGAAATGTTAGTTAGAACCCCAAGTAAATATTGAAGACAAATGAACCACATCAGCAATTGAGTCCTCTATTAGTCAAGTTACAACATAACCTTACCTTCAGTTGTTCAAAAAAAAAATTAGAACAGCTTCGATTTTTGGAATGAGAGAAAATCAACATTCATTTTTGCCAGAGTTAAAAATAAAAACTTTAAAAATCTTACCTTGCATGAACTCCATCTGCAATATGCTGTACTAAGTCTCCAATTATCTCATGTTTGATATAATACAGCATTCGTACTCTCAAGAGAACCCTGAAAATTTCACTAGTATTAGTTTTTCTCGTTTATTTGGTTGATTTTTTCGGACCATTATCTCATTGAAATCAGAATTGAGAAAATTTATTTCATCGAATACCTACGTATTCTCTAAATTAGCATGATATTCATCATAAATGTTTTGAACGGTACTCAAGAAAAAAGCGCTGAATAGTAATGAAAATCAGATGCAAATCTTACTTGTTAGCATGACGTCCAAGGTGCTTCTTGTAGTTACTTTCTAAAAATATATCTCCATCATATTTCTCGCTCTTACTCCAATGATTTGGATCAGTTATTGCTGGATGTCTTAAATCTTTGGTAAGGACCCCCTTATCCTTTTTCTTGTGTTTATTTCGGATTCCTCTTGGAACAGGGTCTTTCAAACCATGATGATTTCTTGAAATCTTTTGTTCACCACCGTCTTCACAAGGTGCTATCAAATCCCAAATGAAACTACGAATTTTCTCATCACCTCTATAAAATCTTAGGCAATATAGTAACTGAAAAAGAGGAATTTAAATTTTACTTTGTTAACTGTTTTATCGACAGATTTTTTTTTTGAAATTCAAGGCAAAGAACAATTTTGAAATCAAATTAAGAGAATAAAAAGAAAAATACTCACTATCACCCTAGCACAATCTTCCACGTCTTGTTCTTTCCAACCCTTTCTCAGTTGAGAGTGGAGTAGAATTTCCTGCCATCTACCCCATCCAAATGTTAGCAATCCCCTTTCGACCATAAAGCATTCTCTTCTGGCCCAGCTTCCGTAAACTATATCTCCTCTTGGTTCACCTTCTCTAGGTATGTAATCATCTGGTCTGTACTTCCTTTTTCTCATTTTGTTCTTTTTGCTTCTCATGCCCATTCCAAGACCTTCATTCTCTGGATCAGAGTCTGAGGAACTTTCAAGTTCCGACATGTCAATAGCACTCTCATCGTGACCATAACGTTTGATCTGCGTTCGGCGTCTAGGTTCAGATATTACCAAATCTTCACTTTCATCTTTTTCCGTTGTGTCAATCTCTGCCTTCTTAGCCCACTTGTTCCAGAAATCTGGATCATCAATAGCGATATCAGATCTGTTGGCACTAGAAGCAAAGCTGGCTTTGGAAAAGGTAGATCCTTTCTCGGACTCCATGGTAATAACTTGTGTCCTCCTGGCAAGGATTACATCGATATCTTCTTCACAGAACTTGTCTCCATCATCTTCATCTAACAAAGCCCCATATGCACCCTTTTTCAGTAAGTCTTCGATCTCTTTTTTGCTTAGTTGTCTAGTACCAGTCTCCTTTCCACCTTGCGTGGTATTCATACTCTGCAATATTGCTTTATCTAGCCCCAACTTTAAAGAGGCTTTATCAAACATTTCTCTCTCATAAGTATTTCTACACAACAACCTGTAGATTTTCACCATTTTCATTTGTCCTATTCTATGACACCTAGCTTGAGCCTGCAAGTCATTCTGAGGGTTCCAATCACTGTCGTATATAATAACTGTATCAGCAGCTGTCAAGTTGATTCCTAAACCTCCAGCTTTAGTACAAAGCAAAAAAACAAATCTATCTGAATCTGGTCTAGAAAATCTGTCAATAGCAGCCTGTCTCAAATTGCCTCTGATTCTACCGTCGATTCGTTCGAATGGGTATTTTCTGTACATCAAATAATCTTCTAAGATGTCCAAACATTTTACCATCTGACTGAAAATCAGAACCCGATGTCCATTTGCCTTTAACTTCGGTAATAACTTATCAATGAGGACCATTTTACCACTAGATTGTATCAAAGACTTGTAGTAAGTATCTGGATCTTCACCATAATGACTTTTGTAATCGTAGCATATCTGATCTTCAGCTCCATTTAGCAAGTATGGATGAATACAACATTTCCTTAGTTCCATCATCGTATTCATAAGATTAGGAATATTGGAATAAGTAGTGCCTTTAGTCAAAAATGAAAAGTTTCTTTCTAGAATTCCCCGATAGTATTTCTTTTGAATATTCGTTAGTTCTACCTCAACTACCGTTTCTTCTTTGGGCGCAAGCGACTTTTCCACATCCTCTTTCAATCTTCTCAGCATCATTGGTTTCAATAAACACTGTAGTTTCTGCACTTCCTGTTCGGTTCTCAGAGCGCCAAATTCCTGAAGGAAAGCTTCTGAATTCGTGAACTGTGTAGGTTCCAGAAAATTTAGCAGAGAAAACAGTTCATTTACGTTATTTTGTAATGGTGTACCAGATAACAATACCCTGTGTTCAATTGATAACTGTCTTAAACCCTCTAAAAGTTTACAGTTTCGATTTTTCAACCTGTGTGCCTCATCTATGACACATATTCTCCAATTAAAACCCTTCAGGTCTGCAAAGTCCGTTACAATGACCTCAAAGGTGGTTATAACAATGTTGAATTTTGTTAAATCCTTAATAAACTGACCTTTGTCGTTTTTGTAGTACATTTCATATTCCTGTATCATATTTCTACTGGTTGCTGAACCGTGGTATACTATCACATTCAAGTCGGTCCAACTTTCAATTTCTCTTTGCCAGTTTGGTATGGTTGAAAGAGGAGCAATAACTAAGAAAGGGCCTCTGATACCAAATTCCCAAACAGAATTGAGGAAAGTTAAACTCTGAATGGTTTTACCCAGACCCATTTCATCTGCTAAAATACAGTTTCTAGTGTTGAACCAAGAAAACAGTAACCAATTCAAACCTTCAAGTTGGTACTCCCTCAGACTATTGCCACCTTTATAAATTGGGGACTTATCCAATTTTGTCCAAAGATCTGGAGTTGGTCTTTTTCTAGTTTTCCACGTGTCCTTCGGAGGTATTTTATTAAACTTTTTAAATTGCTCAATTTTTATTGGGTCAACATCTTCCTCGAGTTCCCAGGTACAATCTTCGTATTGCAAAGCTCGCCATTTAACTAAATAGTGCTTCACAGATTCTCCTGTTGTTGCATCAATGTGTTCCGATAAATCCAACACCCTGTCAACTTCTACATAATCAGGGTTGAAAGGTTCTTCTTCCAAATTTTCGAAAATATTCAACTGCAGAGCTTGTTTCTGTTTGAATCGCTTTATTTTGTTAGCTATCCGTTTATCGCCTTTGTAAAGCTCATCTTCAGTCTTCCACTCACAATGCAGATATGAAAAATTTCGGTATTTAACATAATATTCTTCTACATCCACCATTTCAGTTTCAACTTCAAGTGACTTTGCATCAAACTTCGATCTTTCCTTAAGTCTTGCCCTTCTTTCTTCTTCGTCCTCTGATAATTCCCCTTCATTTTTCTCTTCATCTTTTGATTCCTGCTCCTGTGGTTCTAGATAACTTTCTTTTTTTCTTTTTCTTTTACTCATTCTTGCACATAAAACATACTGAACAACCATGGAATCTTCTTCTGTTGTGTTAACATAGACATAATTCATTTGACTTTTTGGATCAATGGTGGAAGATGTACTTTCTTCCTGAGGAACGGAGGGTGGCGTTTCGGGTGGAACTGTAACAGGAATGATTGGACTAGCAGGAACTACGGCTTTTCTACTTCGAGTCGGCGTAGCAGGTGTATCATCATCGGAAAATCTGAGCATAACATCATCAATGTACTTCTTCCGCTGGGTGTTTCTCGCCGATCGACGCTTCAACGAATTCTCAGCATCATCAGGTGGTGACGGTGGAGGGGTTGACACCATGTCTTCATTTTCAGGATCAGATTCTGGTATGATGGTTCCACGGCGCCTGCGGCCTTGACCAGCACTTCTTCTAGTTCTAGTTTTCGAAGAAACCACTTTTCTTTGTTGTTGTAGTCTGGGCTTTCTGATTCTTTTGGGAAGTTCTCCTATTTCTGGACTAGGTTGATCATCAAAACTATACTCATCTTTCTTGAATTCATCTACTGTTTCTGAAAGTGAAGCACCTTCTGCGGTAGTTTGAGAATCAGCTTGCATTTCTTCAGGTTTTTCTAACTGCCTCTCTAGAACTTGTTCTTTGACGAGTTCTGAGCTCTCAGGTTGAATCTGCGAGTCAGGAATTTCGAGTTTATTCTCAACTGGAATGGCTGCCTCAGCTTCGGCTTCAACTATTTCCGTAGGTGGATTCTCGATTATAGTCATGGACATATCGTCTACACTCTCTGAAGATTTGTTGAACGACTCATCTGTAGCACTTTCTTCAGATTCGCCCGGCTTCTTTTTCCTTATATACTTCCTTTTGATTTTAGGTTCTTTGGGATCTTTCGGTTCGCGTTTCTTTCTTTCTTTCGGAGCTTTTGCTTCTTTGGGAGATTTTGGATCCTTCAGCTCCTTTGGCTTATTTGGTCCACGAGGTTTCCGCCCTTTCTTTTTTTTCTCGGGTTCACCCGTAACCGGATCTATTCCGATCTCACTGAAGTCGGACAATTCACTAGATGGTATACTCAGTCCTGCACCAGGTGTCACAAAATCTTCAGAAACGGGAAGCTGTTGAGGTGGCGGCAATCCCATAGGCATCATTGTGTTTATAGAAGGAGACATTTGAATTGGTGAGGCACCTTTCTCACTTTTTTTTGCTCGGGGTTTTCTAGGCTTTGGAGGGCCTTTACCCCTACCTCTTCCGGTAGTGCTGGTGACTTGTGGGCTATCTATCATGGGCGACGTAAATAATGGGCTTAAAAGGATGCACTGAGGACCACCATTGCACTGTTCACTTGCTTCGTGTTGACTCAAAATATTCAATCTGTCCTGAAGATATCCTATCTTTTCTTGATGCTCTTGTCCCGGAGGCATGCAATACAATTCTTGTAATTGCTGCTGCATAGCAGCCCTCTCTTGGTGATGACTGATAGGGGTTTGGTAGCTTGGAATTTCCTGACCAGGCATTATTCCAGCTATACCACTCATTAGTCCAGGGTGTCCTCCAAGCCCCATAGACAATCCTGTATGCCCCAGAGATAGAGCATGTGGAGGCATCCCAGTGTTCATACCTCTGCTGGTGTTCAAAGGCATGCCATTTGGGCCAATCATTTGGCTAGTTTGATCATACAAACCTCCTGGTTTTCCACTGGGTGGCATCGAAGGAATAACACTGTGAGACGATGGGATACTAGGATTATGTAACTGACTGTGTGGCATCAGTCCACCTTGTTGTGCTAATGGAGGCACCGACGGTGTTTGAATTTTTTGACCTTGCATATTCTGTGTAGCAGAAATAATTGTTTGCACCGGTGGCGACTGAATATTTTGCAGATTACTTTGACTTGTTAAATTAGTTTGGCCAGGCAAAGGGCATATATTTTGGCTTGGTATTGAAGATATATTCTGTGAACTCATAGTTTGTAGATGCGGAGGAATATTATTCTTTCCTGCTAACGTCAGAACATTATTGGGAGTTGACACTGGTGCAACAGTTTGATTTGCATTGGACATATTTTGACTACAAATGTTTGATATGGAAGTAGTTTGATTTTGGCTGGGAAAACACGGCATGATACTTTGACTAGTCATGCCAAGTATGCTATTCTGCCCAGATAAACTGTTCTGTCCAGACGAATTTGATCCCAGTAGTAAAGTATTACTGGCCATACTCTGCATAGTGATTGGACTAGTTATTCTAGGCAAACTACTCTGACTAGACATGCTATTCTGGTTCGATAAACTAGTAATAACATTTTGCATTGACGTAATCACAGGTGGTGGACTAGTCATACTGTTTTTGTTAGTAGGTGAATTCCTTCCAGAACTTTGATTCTGCTGCCCCATCCCAAGATTAGAGTGCTGAAGGCTCTGATGGCCATGATTCTGCATACTGCTGAGATGTTGTGATATATTGGGCAGCATTTGAGAAGCTGGAGTCTGATTTGGTGTTATATGACCAAGAGAAATAGGTGATAGTCTATTAGAATTCAACATCATTGAATGAGATTGAGTCGGAGATGGTGCCGACACAATTTGGTTCATACTATATGACGGTGTACGGCTATCTTTTTGATTGCTTGGCATGCTGGTTGGCAGAGGCATTGAATTCTGACTGAGAGAAACTGGTGACTGTAATCTAGGAGAATCCAGTCTAGGCGAATTTATTGAACTATGGTCAGACTTATTAGATTCTGCCAAAGATTCCTGTGAAACCGAGTTATCTTGGCTAAACATTGACGCATTTGATTGTGCCAGATCATCTATTTTATTAGTTTTAGGGCTTGTAGGTTGACTGGGATAACCTGTCATGCTAGAAACACAATTGAAATCCGTGAAATTATTTGTTGTGCTACTCTGACTTGGAGTTTGCTGTTGGGATGTTGAACTAGTATTACTCAACTCGTCAATCTGTTTCACCGAGTCACTATTGGAAGGAAGGCTTGCATCTTGAATGTTGGTAATATTGTCATCAGTTGTAGAAGTAGGGGTAGGAGTTGGTGGATGTGATGATGCCAAAGCGGTTGAAGTCGGTATGTTTATTTCAGTGTTTGTTGTACTACTAGGCATTTTATCAGGTAAGCTAGTCGTTGGTGACTGAACTGATGTAAATTCACTTCGACTCACTGGCATACCCTGAGGAGTAGATGATTCTCTTTCTCTTACAAGCATATCGGGTAATGTAGATTTATTAATATCAGTTCTCAACTCGTCATTTTCGAAACCAACACTCAGACTAGGTGCTGGTGGCATTTGTGTATTTGATAAGCTTGAAGGGGGTAAAGTCTGCGTAGACGGTAATGCTTGACTTGTAGGTATAGGACTTTGCTCCATGATACCTATGGGTCCATTCAAACTAGAAAGGTGTGAAGCTTGTCTTGATTGCACTGGGGGCCATTGATGTTCAGACATTGTATTCCTCATGCCCATCGCGGGGCTGAGAGGATTTGTTTGCCCAGGAGGAGGACCCAAAGAAGTCCTTGCCTGATAGGTAGGGTACTCAGTAGAGCTAGTACTAGAAGGAGGCATGACCATTTGCTCCAGTGCTTGCAGTGTACTTTGTTGTGAGTAAGGTGGTATTGGTGCAGGTGAAGGAGCAGTAACCTTTGGAGTCAAACTAGTGGCAGGTCTGGGACTCAGCGTAGTTTGCTGCATTGCAGGAGGATGTGGCGACATATTTGGTTTAGCTGGAGACATCACTGGCCGTGGAGACATTTGAGAAGCAGCCGGCGGTCTAGGAGACATTTGTGGCCTAGGAGACATTTGTGGGGACAGCTGAGGAAAAGAAGCGCGATATTGCGGACTCACGTTTCCCATAGGCATTGTTGAATGCTTTGACTGAAACTGTTGTGGACTAGGTGGTACTTCCATAGCTCTCTGCATAGATTGCATGCTTTGATGACTTTGGGTGTAGCTAATAGCACTCGGATGTCCCATAGGATTGGGTGCCTGCTGTGGTTGTGGAGTCGGGTGACTTTGTGCTGGTGCATGTACTACTGGATGTGGAGCCTGAGTCATGTGAGTTGTAGAAGGCCCTGGGTGCGCCAAACTTTGACTGTGACCCATTTGAGTATATTGTTGTGTTTGCGAGACGGCCGCCATATCCATCTGGTGGTGTGATTGTGGGTATTGGTGGTGGTGTGGTAGTCTCTGGTGCATGTAGCCCGCATAGCTCTGACTCGAAGCCGATGAAGGGTAGCCAGATCCAGCTTGAGGATAGTGTGGCGTATGCCTCTGCTGCATTTGATAAGTAGCCTGATGGGGCTGTTGCATCATGGGATGTTGTCCAGCAGGAAATTGCTGTTTTGGTTCTTGCTGATGAGGATATGCGGTCATTGGTTGCTGGCGATATTGACTCATTTGGCTGTATCTGTGCATTCCAGGGTATCCTGCAGCAGCTGCTGCTGCGGCAGCTGCATGCTGACCCCAACCAGCAGCAGCAGCTGCTGCTTGCATATTTGTTGTGTCCCCCATTCCGCTTACCTGTACATTAATTGAAATATGACAAATAAATACGGACCAGGTATTCACGACATCTCAACAAACATATCAAAGTTTTTCATAGAACTTATGACAAACATCCTTTTTTTATATGGAACATGCATTTTCAGAACATATTTTTGATATCAATAGGCTTGAACACCACCCTGATTTTAAGGAAACTTATTTTAATGAAATTGAATTTGTCATATTGACAGGATCAACGGGAGTGAGATGACGTATGTTGACTAAAACTACTAGAGAGAGGAATATAACATATCTAAGGCTTTTGACAACCAAACCTATGAATTTAAACTACAATAAACTACACCCTTGGCATAAAGGTTATCTTATTGAATTAGATTGAACCAAAACCGTCAACTTGTTTTTAAACTTAACACACTCTCAGAGGAATTCCCTGCGTCACTAGGAGTTCCTCAGGAATTTTTCTTGGGACCATAATTGTTCCTACTGTTTGGGAATGACTCGCCAAACTTTATCAGTGAAGGTATAGTTGCAATGTTTGCAGACGATACAAAAATTACGGTTTCAGACGAATCTTTTGAAGAAACACATACCATAACTCATAAGACAGTCAAGGAAATGGAATTCTGGTGCAACAAATACTCTTTGATACTGAACAATGAAACAAATTAAAGCATAATATGTTCTTAATAAACTCTGATAAACCTATAGTATGACTTGCTTGCCATTATCATATTAAATATCTGGGTTAGTGTCAATGAACTTAGTGTAGTTCTCTTATCAAGTAAGAGATTAACAAGACTGATGTTCGATTTAGACGAACGGGCAAGATATACGGAATTTCAACTGTCACTTCTATTTACATCATAAAGTGCATCAACTTTACTATGAAATATTTCAGCACTTTTCGACAATCTGACCTTGACGACTAGAACGCAAAGATCAAAATATCGTTTACCTTCTCAAAAAATAACTGTGTTCCGTAAATCTTCAGACGACATCAAATCAAATTCCACTTTCAACTGAACGCCTCGTGATTACGAGGCAAGAAAAGACGTCACCACGGAGGCAGCTACATCCGAGTCATAGGATTATTAGTAAGAAAAGGATGTGCTTTCACCATGCTGACGGGAATGTTGAGCTCAAAACACGTGTATACGGTTGCTTTTTTACCAGGGGGCTTATTTCCCGGGTTTCTCTTCGTGTTGTGTGTTTTTGTTCATCAGAGAACCATTTTCACGTTTCTACAGTATAGTTCTAAACTTCAGACGGTTAACCTCACCTGAAGATGGCAAATGAGACTTGGCCGAAATATAGTGAAAATGATCATTCTGAGGATCAAAAACACATAACACGTAGAGAAACCCGGTAAAATATATCATCACATTTTGTTTGTGAGAATCTTCGAAATTACGTACGTTGACAAACTTCGGGAGGTGATTCTTTGAAAGATTTCAAGACGAAAAGTTCATATAAATATAAATATATGTCCCAAACACAGGGTGATAAAAATACATTTTTCTGAAGATTTTTTGTTATCCAACTTCGACATTTTCTAAAATTATCTGTTCAAATTGGGCAAGTACAATCCATTCAATAATAGTACGCACGTTGCAAAATAATTCATTTCTCAAAATATTCCCACGGTCCTCCTGTTTTCAGAGTCAAGCCTTGTTAAATCCTTCAGAATTTTTTTTCCGCTGCCAATGAGAGATTGTGAAAGAGGGATAATTAATGTTGTTTCATTTAGCATCTTTTTGTTTTCCTGAAGTTTTTCATTTACCTGTACGGTCAGGAGCTATAATAAAAATATGAATGCAAACACTTCTCAGTGTCACATAACATAAGGAAATTTTAAAATAAAACATTCTCAATTGTAAATTGAAAGAAATATTTTTTCAAAATTAGAAAAATTTACCTAAGATGAGTAAAAATTATTAAATAAAAAATATGTATCAAGACAAGCATCTATACAAATGTACTGAAAACTCAAAAATAATTTCATCCATTGTTTGAAACAGGTTATTCTGTAATCGATTCAAAATTTTAATATATTCAATATGGCTCCTGAACCGTACAAGTAAATGAAAAACTTCAGGAGAACAAAAAGATGCTAAATGAAACCACATTGATTATTCATTTCTCACAATATCTCTGTGGCGGTGGAAAAAACCGCATCAGAGACACATGGTTGAACAAGACTTAACTTTGAAAAAAGGAGAACCCTGTATATTATTTTAGAAATGAATTATTTTGTAAAATGCGTACTATTGAATGGATTGTACTTGCCCAATTTGAACTGATTATTGTTGACCGTGTCGTATTTAATTCAAAAAATTGAAAAAGATTTATTTTTATCGCCCTAAAGCCTTGATAACCAAGCCGTTTGGGACATATGTTTATATAAACTTTTCGTATTGAAACGTACTTAATTAACACCCTGTATATTGCTATTGCTTGCTATATTTTCATCTAGGTAGGTACTCTCGCAAAGTCAACTTTCTTTGCATCAGTAAAGTTATATTATAATGATAATTGGAATACAGCAGTGGCATCAGCCCCAAAAAAACATTTCTATTATGTGCGGTAACAAAATGAAAAAAATATATAACAGAATTTGGCATTAGAAAATGTTTTCAGTGTACGAGGCAACTCTCGAAATATTGTCGTTTGATTAGCAAAAATAAAGGTGTTAATTTCATTTCCATAACGTATCATGATTTCTAACAGTATTGCCTACCTGCACGTCGGGCATCGAATACATATTATCAGTCTGATACGGGTACTGTGAGGAGGCAGTCCCTCCAGGGGGCCTAACCATCTGTCTCTGGTGCTGATACGCCGTACCCGGAGGCGGACCCATAGGCCTGTCAGTTCCGTAACCCTGAGCGTACATACTCTGAGCGTTTGGATCCATGTGGTTAAAGTCGGGCGGCGCGCCGAAAGTTGCCAATTTTTGGAGAGGCGTCTCTTGCGAATAGGAGGGCTGCTGCGTACTGGTATAGGCCAAAGAAGTTGCATTTCTCGAAGGGGCGCCAGTCACCGGGGCTGGGTCGAAACCGCCTGTAGCACTGGCCGCGCCGCCGCCGCCGAGATCCGACAGACCCTCCAACATTCCACTGCCATCTTCCCCGAACAAGTCGTATGAGTCCATCGCTTTAGGCGGCACATATCTTCGATTCGTCTTTGTTGCTCATCTCACTACAGCATTTCTGTAAAAAATTGTATAAAATTAAGGTTGAGTAAATATACTGACTGTCTTTCAAGTTTGTTGATAATGGTGCCGTTCTCGTTTTATTGTTACTGAACGAAGCGGATACTTTAGGAAAATTTATGGATATCAAGATACTGATTATTGATATGGATTATTTCAAAAGTCTGGGTCGTTGAAAGTTTACGTGATTTAAAAAAGGCAACTTACACAACGAACACTAATTAATATTAATAATTGTAATTCTTTTAACACTTTAGCCAGTATTTCTGTCAGTGCCTGAAATGAAAGCGCTTGTCTATAAGCTTGGTTTCTTATGGATTTTAGGATTGTGAAGCAAATTTACAGCATTAGCGGCGTCAATCCATAATACTGATGACATTATCTCGCAAGTACAAACAAACCTTGCCTTCATAGTAAAGAAAGAAGCAGTGTTTTTTCTAACCGCATTGCAAAAATCTGTAGAAAAACCCAGAAGTAGATTCACAAAAGGATTAAACTGAATCACTGTAGGCTTGAAGACAAATGTTTCAGGCTCATTATTGATGCCTTGATATATTTCATTATTGATGCCTTGGTATATTTTTCCTTGAAGATATTTTAATAGTTCCTTCACATTTTCCCGTTGGTGATGCTAAGCTTTGGACTCTGCTGCTACAAAACACACCACGAAAGTGACCAAGCCATATAACTACCCGTAAATACATGATTAATGTGGTCCTTGCGGTCTCCACCCAACCACAAACGCACGAACTTACGGTTTTGCAAAAAACAAGAGAAAAAAACGTTTGAAAATCTAAATAAATATAAAAACACCAGCTGCAATAACCGTCGTTGCAGGTAATAAAATATAATATTGGATAACTGCACTTGAATGAGACTAAAACCACGCCAACTCACGTCTTGTTATTACCTTCTGGAACCTTCCGGGGTTTCTAGTCTGGTTCATTCCACGGTTTTATAGACTTTTCTCTCATATCAATATTACAAATTATTCTAGATCGTTTTAGAACATTTGAATGTATTCTCAAACATTTTGAGTATTTTAAAACATTCTCGAACATTCTATAATATCTAAATCTTAAATAATTTATTTTTGAACATTCTATAGTTTCATTTTCATTTTCACAGAATGCTTTAGATTCTTCTGGAACAGTATAACAGGGTTAGTCAAATTCGAGTCTATGCATTCGGATCTCGGTTATGCTGAGAGATAAAGGAGTGTAATTCAGGGATCAGTTATATGAATCAAAATATTTTTATCTAGCTTCTTTAGTTCTGGAGTTATAAGGAAAAATTCGAAATTCTTCTTTGGCCTATATTTTCTTGTTTTTCGAACATTTTTTAAAACTTTTGGCACTTTCCCATAGCAACTTTTTGTAGCGAATAAAAATGATTTACAAAGTATCGTACAAATTGGCCACCCTCAACTTTCTATTTTTAAATACGGATCTGTCATTGACAATAAATATGTGCTCTCATAATTTTGAAAATTTCAGCAGTTTAAGTGCTATTCATTTTACAATTTTAATGGATAAATTAAACTTTTTTCAAAATCTACAAAGAATTGAGTGATGGTTCCTCGAGCACCAATGAATAAACCAATTACTTTAATTTCACCAGCTATTTTATATTTTTCTTTAAAGAAAGGGACCGTTGGTTCATAAACATACCTTTTCTGCATATCAACACTGAAAGGTTGGAATTCATCTGTTCATCAATATAAATACAATATTTTTCTTCCTGTCTATGGCTATATCAATCCGTCGAAGACTGTTGTTATTAGCTGTGCATTTTACTTCTTCATGAATCTCAAAATGTTTGGAAAATCGGCCGATTCCGCTTAACCGCATGCTGCTGATAAAAACGGCTATGCGCATATTTAGTCTAATTGAATGCACCAACTTTTATGTGGAATGAAATTTTTTGAGAAACCATTAGTTCAAAAGTTTTCCATATGGTTCCAAGTTTTTGGCGGAAACTGTATATGAAAATAATGAACATCATTCATTCGCCCAAAAATATTTGTTGTTCAGATTTAGTTAGAAAATCTTCACGGCGACATATAAAAAACTTGTGTCGACATGACAATTTTCGGCAGCGTGCCGCGGCTTTCCTGTCGGAAAAAGAACTCGGAAAATTCTTTCGTCTTAATAACGTAGGGTTCAAAATGTACTGCCCACCCACCATTAAACAATTGTTATCTGCTACATCTTCTTCAGTATCTGTCGAGTGTTTAGTTTGGTACATTCCAAACTTCGAAATCGCTACGGAACCGAAAAAGCCACAAAATTAGTTCATATCATGAAATCGTCGCAACCCTGATCGTGACACCGTCATAACGGTACACAATTTCTTGTGCAGATTTTATAGAGCCTATATCCCGTTTTATGCAAATTTTAAACGAGTGCCTAGAGTTTATAAACGCCTTATATACTATACTTTTTCTACGATCTCATCTTGAAACAACAATATGTATTTTTTGTTGATTTCTCTTATGTCACATTACAGTTTCAATTGACAAATCAAGAGCTAGTGTGTCAGTCGAGTAAACACAGATATTCGTACGATAGATGCCATTTTAGTCATAGGAGTAGAAAAAACATAAAAAGTCGATTATTTCATTTTTGACTTCAAAAAGTATCATGCGCAAAACAGGAATGGACTATATCAAAGATATTTTCGATTAAAAAATCAGGTTATCTAGAAGAAAATTAACTCAAATAACTATTCTTTTTTTTATAGAGTTTAAAAAACAACTGCTATGTTATTAATAAGAACATTTGAATCAAAAATTGTATTCAAGAAAATGGTTATGTCTATTCTGTTCGTTATTAGAAATAGTGAGCAAGGTGTGTCTTACCATTTCGTTGACAATGCAACATCAAATTATTTATTCACTGTCTCAGACACAGCTGTCAATTGAAATCTTTGGAAATGGGTGATTTTGGATCAAATTGTTTGATATAGTATGTCTATGTCTATCAAGCATTTCCATTTTTTTCTTGTGAAAATTTTACATTTGAATTTCATCATAGTACTAGGACTTTTTGAACTTCATTATGATCCAAAGACATTATGATATGCCAGCAGATACTAGTTATTTATGGTACTAGTGTGTTATGTTGAGAATAAGTCACGCGAGAAAGATTTGATAATTGAAATGAAACCTTTTGAGATGATCTGGAGCTTCTTGTGAAAAATTTTGTATACTTTCAGTTGTTTCTTGAGAAATGCGAAAGTTTGGAGTACCTGCTGCTGTTTAAATTGATATAAACATTCAAGTAATGTCCTTATCATCAAATGCATAACCAGAGTGTTATCAGGGTCTTGGATCTTTCTCCAAAATAAACCAGTAATACATTTTCTGAATACTTATTCATTCACCTTCTTTGATTGGCACCAAGTTATGGACTTACTGTACTTCATAGTTTTGCCTCGATTTTTCTTGAAGGGTATTCAAAGTCACGTTTTCTGTACATTCTGCCACATGAGGAAGTGTGAATGAATACTTGTTATTCCAACAGTAGGTACCATACAAATTTAATGCGAACGTTTTTGTTATTTTGTCGCTCTAGAGTGACAATGCTGTTGATAAATGACATTCCTCGAAAAACATCAGCTTTGCGTCGAGATTTGAACGCACCAAGGGCTACATTTCGTGTTTTTAACAAAAAGTGCATCAAAACATCAGATACCGTTGACGGGTCAGGGTTGAATTTTTTTCATTCTGTTAGTCAAAAAAAAATATTGTTTTGGTGAAAATTATTTTCATATAACTCATTACTAAATATTACCGAGTATTATAATATACTCATATACAGGGTCCTGCAACAAGGGCGTGGTATTCCATATCTCCATTTTGGTAATAGATAGATGGATGGTTTTATGAGCAAAATAATTCTATTTTTTGAGCTCTACAAAATGAAAATTATGAAACTTACACAGGGTGTCCAGATTTTTCTGGGCGGGTCCCAACTTCGTTTTTTTAAATGTCAACCTGCATTTTTTATTAGTTTTTCAGTTTCTACATGAAAACTGGAATGTACTTTATGTAAGTCTTTTTTTCGAAAATATTGACTGTTTTCGAGATTTTTAGCATGACAGCTTTTTTTTCCAAAATTGGTCACTCATCATATTTGAAATTATGAAGTTGTGCAAAGTCCCATTAAAATCTATCCTTGGTCAAATGATGTACGTTGGCGACTCTCTCAAACGATACTAAAATCGACCTGTGATATACAGGGTGTGAAAAACAGCTTGCTAAACATTGTAAATAAAAATGTACAAAATCTCCTTTATTTTAAATAGAAGACCGGTATATTATCGATCCATAAGAAGCACCAACAGAGGCTCTACAAATTTCATAAAAAATTCCCTATGGTTAAAAGTAATATTTTTTCTTAAAGAGCAATTTTTTTTCGAAAAATGGAAATTTTTCCTATTCCTTCGCCATAATTTTAATGAATGACATTTCCTACAGCGATATCCATATTTGACGACTGCGATCGCGAGTTATGTTTGTAACACATTTCTCGTAATGAAACACCTTCAAATGGGGAATTCTCCTCAATTTGCGTTATTGGAGCAAATGCAGGTTTGAACAAAATTACTGCGAAAAGTATTCAAATTAATTTTTCAAATTTTGAGTTTTGAATTTTAAAGGGTTTTGTTTCCAATTAACATGTTGGCAACAGCGCCTACAGAACGTAGGGGATGGTAGTATGCTAGAAGAAGAAGTACCATAGTCAATATATCTGTCTTTGTGTCTTTGTTAGGGGTTAGGCACACAGTACACAAAATGTCACAGAATGACTCGGTACCACCGACCTATATTTTATTATAGGTCGGTGCTCGAAACATTGTCATCTCTGTTTAACTTATTAACGTAACAGATTTGTTGTCCATTCTTATGTGTGAAATTTGTAGCTGATGTTGCTACACCTTTTCCACTGGTATTTCGGAAAGCGTTATTTGAATTTCAGTGTAGCAACTTATATTTCGGAAAGCATCAATTGTATTTCAGATTAGTGAGTTGATTTTCGGAAGCTTAATTAATTGTATTTCAGAATAGTAAGTTAGATTTCAGATAGCATCGGTTGAATTTCAGAAAAGTCAATTTTATTTCAGAACGCATCAATTGTATTTCAGAATAATCAACTCGATTTCAGAAACCATTATTTGAATTTCAGAATAGTCAATTGCATTTCAGAAAGTATCATATGGATTTCGGAAAGTGACATTTGTAATTCAGAGAACGCTTAAATAATTTCAGAAAGCATGATTTGTGAAATACAGAAATCACAAAGTTGAAGTTGTGTTGGTCAATTTGGTAAATATTGGTGGTGATTGTGAACGTGCAGTATAACATTCAACCATACACCATGAGGCTGCAATAGCAATTAAAGATATGCCAGTTGGGTACAAAAAAAAACCTACAAGCAGATGATATTCAATTTTTAAATGATATATTATTTCAGCAAGTAAGTAATAAAACTTCAGTTGATGATAGTATCCACAAAAATAAATTTTCAATTTCAGAAAAATTAAGAATGATTTCAGAAAAAATTATTTGAATGTCGTCAAAAGTAATAGATATTGATGAATTCCGAAATACATTTGACTGTTCTGAAATTCAAATGATGGTTTCCGAAATCAAATTGATTATTCTGAAATACAATTGATGCTTTCTGAAATCAAATTGAATTTTCTGAAATTCAACTAACACTTTCTGAAATCAAACTCACTATTCTGAAAATCAATTGACGATTTCTGAAATTCAAGTCATTATTCTAAAATACAATTGACACTTTCTGAAATATAAGTAACTATTCTGAAATGCAATTGACGCTTTCTGAAATTAAGTTGACGATTTCTGAAATACAACTGGAAAAGGTGTAGATGGTGAAATAGAAACAAATCCCTTTAAGTTTTAAATGCCCAATTTGATTTTTAAAAATACTTGATTGTCGTCAGGTGGAGAATTCCCCATTCCTTCATTTGATGCATTAAATTATCGCTTCATGTCGATAATTACCATTTAGAAAATAAACAAGTTTGAATTCCACCACATTAAAATATAACTTTGGAATATTTACAATAATTTCAATTACCTTTAAATTTGCGCAATTACCTGGTCTACAACAACCTTTCAAGGAAAATCGAATAAATGATTCTTTGAAAGTTAATTAGTTCAGCAGGTATTGAAATTTTTGGTGAATTCCAGTATAAGATAAGAAATCTTTAGTGAATGTTGCTGTATCGATAAGTTTCGATACAATTTAATCAAAATGTTGATTACAAACACTGATTTGATTGATATGATTTTCATATTAGGTGAATCAGACAGGAATTGTTTATTGCCACGTAGAATTTATTTTCAACAGTATCCAGACAAAAGATCATTCCGAAAGGTCCTGACTAGATTTGTTGAAACTGGATGTATCAATTATTGTAAACATTAGCATCAAACCAGCCACTAATGAGGATAATGAATTGAGAGTTCTTCTTGCTGTTGCAGAAGAGCCTCGTAGGAGTCAACGGAGTTATGAAGAAGCATCGTTTTCATCCATACCACGTTTAATTACATCAAGAACTACTGCATGTAGATTTCGAAAAGAGTGAGATTTTGCAATTGGGCCATGGAAATAATTCGTCAAAACAGCAATTTTTTCAATAACATGTTATGGTCGAATGACATTCCATAAAAATGGATTTTTAAATCGACATAATTACCATTATTATTCGACAGAAAATCCCCACTTATTGAGGCAGGTGGATTATCAACAAAGGTGGTCAATAAATGTGTGGGGAGGAATCGTTGGAGAATATGTTATTGGTCCATACTTTTTTGAGGGACATATGAATTGAGCAATGTATGTCAATTTCTTACGAAATGATTCAGCAGGTTTGTTGGAAGATATTTCTCTTGATCTTCGCCATAGAATGTGGTTCTGACATGATGGCGCCCCTGCTCACTATTCGAGATAAGTGAGAGATCATTTGAATGAGGAATTTCCCAATAAATGGATAGGACGGAATGGCCTGTCAGGTGGTCCGCTAGATCGCCAGATTTAACAAAACTTGATTTTTTTTTTCTAGGGATACATAAAAAATATTGTTTTAGTTGAGCCACCAACTTCATCCGAAAATACGCGTTTTAGGATAACGAATGCCTTTCACAGCATTACACCAGGTATCTTATCTTGAGCAGGGTGGAACAGTCTTTCGAACACAGAATTAAAAAAATGGAAGACATGTTGAGCATATTTTGTAAAAGTTTCATTAATAACTTTCATTCAACTTTTCCTATTAGACTATTGTAATTTGCAAGTTGATAATTTAAATAACTACCTGGAGCTCAAGTGTAGATTTTATAATTAATGAAAATCTACCAATAGGTACATGAAACAAATTGATTTATTAGTAATATTCAAACTTTTTTTTTATAATCGTGTTTGGTTTTATATTGCACGATTTATTTGTAATATTCTGCGTTCAATGTGAAAAATTGGTTTGTCATTTAGAAAAATTGTATCATACAAAAATGAAAAAATTGTTTGGCTACGTTATATGAAATGTCCATAATTGAAACAAGATATCTTTTGTATATCCTTATCAATCGACTCAAATGGGTTTCGCCATAAAAAAGGTCGTTCGTTAAAATTATGGCGAAGGAATAGGAAGAATTTCTATTTTTCGAAAAAAATTGCTTTTTAAGAAAAACTATTGATTTTAACCATGGGGAATATTCCATGAAATTTGTAGAGACTCTGTTGGCGCTTCGTATGGATCGATAATATACCGAGTCTTTCATTTAAAATAAAGAAGATTTTGCACATTTTTATTTACTATTTTTGGCAACGTGTTTTTTCGCACCCTGTATATCACAGGTCGATTTTAGTATCGTTTGAGAGAGTCACTAACGTACATTATTTGACCAAGAGTAGATTTTAATAGGACTTTGCACAACTCCATAATTTCAAATATGATGAGTGACCAATTTTGGAAAAAAAAGCTGTCATGCTAAAAATCTCGAAAACCGTCAATGTTTTCGAAAAAACAACTTCCATAAAGTACATTCCATTTCTCATGTAGAAACCGAAATACTGATAAAAAATGCAGGTTGTCATTCAAAACAACGTTGGGACCCACCCAGAAAAATCTGGGCACCCTATGTAAGTTTCATCATTTTCATTTTGTGAAGCTCAAAAAAGCTCATGAAATCATCCATATATCTATTACCATAATGGAGATATGGAAGACCGCGCCCTTGTTGCAGAACCCTGTATAATCTCTCTACCAAGAACATTGGTCAAACTAATAATACTTATATCTTGTCTTCTAGACACTTCGTCAATGGACACTGTATGGCGGTAAATATTACCGTTGGTTTCGAATAACATAACTCAAATGTCTTAATCATAACTGAATTAACATAGTATGTAGATAGTGAAACACGAATTAATTAAAGCAACTTTCAACGGTATCAATTGAAAAAGGATGCAAGACAATGAAATGCTGATTGTTTCGTTTTCTCAATTGCGCTACATCTTTAAGCATTCTAATAATTATAATAATGACACACTTATTATATCCGGTTATCTGGTGATGTTTTTCTTGATATAGCCCAGTTCCAATCATTTTTGAAAAACAAACTTAGCAGTGAGTATATGGGTGGTCGGAAAATGTAGTATTTTAGTTGTAAGCAAGGGAAACAATCGATTGGATCGCAACAAATTACCGGAAGTGAAGTGAGAAAAGGTAGGGGTAAAACTTATTTTTTTACTACTATGGCAAAAGTAGATCTCCTGTCGAAAAACAAGAAAGGATGAACCATATTTTACATTTCAAAAATATTGAGAAAAAGGCCAAAAACCAATTTTTTGTTTTTCAAGTTCAACAAAAATAATTTGAATTTGGTGAAACTTGGTGAAAATGTACAGTTGTACATTTCACAGAAGCTGTAATCATTTGAAGTATTAATTTTTTTATTTTTGGGAATTTTATATCAAAAAGAGGCATAATTTCAATAAAAAAAGTTGAATAATCAAGTTCAGATTTTTGACACTTTTAGGACGGCAGTAATTTCGTTAAAACCTCCACTTTGAAATGGGGTGAATAATTATAAAAATCCTTCATAAGCACCCATACAAAGGCATATCCGAAACGGGTAAAGGACGGCTATTACTATTATTTGTCGGAGCGACACTAATATTTGGTGGTGTATTCACTTTTCAAGAAAACCCAGAAAACTTACAGCACCACCCCGGGAGGTCGGTGCGCGTTCCAACCAAGCTCCAGACGTCGAAATTGGCATCTAGGAAACTCACATCACACTTGCTTTACAAAAAGGGAAGTGACCGCCTACAAAAACCGATGCACTTGAGAAAAAAGATGTCCGATGCGAGTCACCGCTGAGTAGAATCTTACTGTTGATGTGGAGAAACATTGTCATAAATATATTAAAACAAAAAAAAACACTTTTTTCAAGATCGATTTTTAAGGTTTGGACGGCTGAAAAAATATTTGAACAATGATTTGACCTGAGAATTTGCTAAATATTTCCGTACTTGAGCAAGAAAAATTTTATGCTTCATGGGCAAAATCACATTTTTCCATATACATTAAATGAATTTACGAAGTAGAAATAAAGTAAACCAGGGTAAATAGAACCAGGGTGAATAGAACCGTGGTGAATACGGTCGAAACTTTCCCGCGATAGAGAAATATGCATAAATAGATAGATAGATAGATAGATAGATAGATAGATAGATAGATAGATAGATAGATAGATAGATAGATAGATAGATAGATAGATAGATAGATAGATAGATAGATAGATAGATAGATAGATAGATAGATAGATAGATAGATAGATAGATAGATAGATAGATAGATAGATAGATAGATAGATAGATATATAGATAGATAGATAGATAGATAGATAGATAGATAGATAGATAGATAGATAGATAGATAGATAGATAGATGATTTATTTAACTACATACATATACAATGTATATTTGTAGCAGGTCCAGAAAAAAAAATTAAAATATATCGGCACTCAACATTAAATCAGTCACAAGATCATGTACACAACGTGAATCTACTACTACACATATTAAAAAAAAATGATATTATTTAACTGTAACTTCACATATCACTGACTGGTGTGTCCATATACTCCTGAATTGAATAGAACCCATTTTCTGAAAGATATCTCCTCAATATTTTTTTGAAGCAAGGCATGTCTAAAATCTTCCAATTGGAGGGTAATTTATTATAAAGAGCAATATCTAGGGAATTATTTGCGGATTTATTCTATATCTCTGTGGTCTGAGACGCCCAGCACCGCGAGTGTTATAATCATGAAAATTTGAATTTTTACATAGTTAATTTTTTTAGTATGAATTTCCAATATTTGATGGAATATATAAAGAGCGAGTGTTATAATCATGAAAATTTGAAATTTTACTTAGTTCATTTTTTTTTAGTATGAATTTCCAATATTTTATGGAATATATAAAGAGCAGGTAGTGTCATGACTCAAAATTTCTGGAATAAAGGTTTACAGTGGTCCCTGAAGGCAACATTAGAAATTATTCGAATAGCCTTTTTTTGAAGCCTAAATACTTTTACAGAGTCAGGTGCATTACCCCATAGGGTTACCCCATAAGAAATGTGCGAGTGAAAAAAAGCATAATAGATATTCATTAGTGTGTCAGAACTTAGTACATTTTTTAGTTGTCTCAAAATGAAAATTGAGCTAGAAAGCTTAGAACAGAGCTTCTCGATGTGAAACGACTAATTCAGCGAGGGATCTAAATAAATTCCTAACAGTTTTGTGGGTTCATTGATTCCTGTTGCCTGTGTCGAAAATATTATTTGATTGGTTTTGCTTGCGTTGAGTTTCAAACTGTTTGCTGCAAACCAAGATTCGGCCTTTTTTTCAGTAGTTTCATTTTTTGTTTTCTCGTATATATTTTGATGAAAAATAGTGGTGTCATCTGCGAACATGAGTCGAGTTAACTAGGTGGTAAAATAAGTCGTTTACATATATGATAAACAGAAGGGGACCCAGAACAGAGTCCTGCGGTACCCCATATTTCATTGCTACTACTTCTGACGTAATACCGTTGAAGCACACTGACTGTCTTCTATCCTTGAGGTATGAATCGAAAAGAGCTAACGGAATACCTCTTACACCGTATAGGTTCAATTTTTCTAATAATAAATCGTGTTTTACGCAATCAAATGCTTTTGTCAAATAGAGTCATTGCAGATTTCCTGCCGTCTTCAAAACCTTCTACTATGTTTTCAACTGCCTTTTCTATAGCTTTTATGGTGGACATGTTTTTCCGAAATCCAAACTGATTTTCGTGCAGCAATTGGAATTTCTCAAAGTACATGGATAACCGGTTTTTCAAAATAATTTCGAATATTTTTCCTAAAAAAGGGATAAGAGATATAGGTCTGAAATTATTTGAAAATTTATGTATTGGGATAACTTTACTATATTTAAAAATGTCTGGAAAAACACCTGCACTAATACAGGTATTGAATAGATTTGTCAATGTAACCACTGTCAAATCTATGGTATTTTTTAATATCTTTGTATTTATTCCAAAGATATCCGTGGCACTGGTGTCCTTCAAAGACTTCACCGCAGCGAGTACTTCTTCCTCAACAACAGGTTCTAGAAAAAAAGAGTCTCGAGTCGTTGGCATACTTACGAATAATTTTGAGAAATTTATATTGTTCATAGGCAAGGTTTTTATAATTTCTTCCGCTATATGAGCAAAAAAACTGTTGAAATCGTTGGCTTTCAAAGAAGTATCAAATGATTTATTATTCGGACGATTCCTCTCGTAATTTATTAGTTTCCACGTATCCCTCATTTTATCGGCGGAAGAATTTATGTAATTGTCATAAGCATGTCTTTTTGTTCTTTCAATGGCACATTTATATTGATTTTTTTAAATTTTATAGACTGAATAATCATTTTTATCTTTTGTAACATCACAAACTGTTTTTACACATTCTAGAGTATTACGCATATTTTTTAATTCAGTATTGAACCAGATTACGGGGGGCTTGTTCTCAGAGCGCGCCTGTTTCAGTGGAAATGATGTTTCGATACCACTTTTGAGCGTGAAAGTTATAAAGTCAGCTGAGCGATTTATCTCCGTATTTATATCACTATGTTTTTGTTAAAAATTATTTACGGGTTTCCAATCAATATTTTCCAAGATATTTCTCAGGTTTTTCATGCCAGCATGGGTAATCACTCTTTTCTGCAGGGTTTGCGAAGAAGAGGTGGTATTTCTGTTGATATTAATAAATTGACCTTTATGGTCCGACAAACATGGATCAACTATTCCACAATTATACGATATATCCTCTAGATTGGTAATAATATTATCGGGACAGCTAGGTTTTCTTCCAGGACCAATTCTTGTAATATCTGAGATTATTATATTTAAACCAAATGATGAGATAATATGGGTGAGTTCATTTACATCAGATGTGTTTGATTCAAAGTGAACATTAAAGTCTCCTAATAATATAAGAGTATTATATTTTGATGCTATAAAGATGAGTAGTTCTTCCAGTCTTTGAAGAAAAATTTGAAATTTGCCTAAGCAGGAACTGTACACGGTTATTATAACAACTCCGGTGCCGGGCAACTCAATACCACAGAATTCCGCAGTTACTTCTCCGCAGAATGACATTACGTCTACAGTTTTACCTTTAATTCCTGTTCTCACATATATGGACACACCGCCGTGAGTTGTGTGTTTTCTACAGAAATGAGATGTCAGTATATAGTTTTTGAGGTTAATTTGTTCAATATTTTCATGGGTTGGCCAGTGTTCTGATAAACAAACTACAGAAAATTTATATTCTTCGAGAAATAGCATTAATTGGTCTACCTTATTTGACATACATTGTATGGTTACATTAAATATACTAAGGGTGTCATTACTGATATGTAATTTTGTCGAATGTTTCGTAGGAGTTTTTTGCTCCCATGTCAAACTCCCTGGAAATTTCTAGTCAGCTTCATAAACTTCTGAACATGGGCTCCAAGGGGCCATTTGCTTGAGTCCATGGCTACTTCGAAGTTTTCTTCGTAGATAGTAACTTTGAAGGAAGCATAAAATTCCGGATGTTTTGATTTTAGTGCTTCGCAATACGCTTCTGGGAAGTGGCATTTTGTTAGTTGGGTTTGATCCATTGCATTCAACGACGGATCAACCCGATACACATGTAATTTCACTAATCTGGGAACTCCTCGTACTTCCCTACCATTTAATGTGAGTGTGTTATTTGTTCCAATTACTTTTGGTCTTTTGGGACGTTTTTTCATCACAAGATTCCAATTCTCATTTGAGACGGATGATTTCGGCGGTGTTTCAGCTGGTTCCAATTTCGGACTGGTGTTTTCATTTACTAAATTTATGTACGTTTCACACTTCTGTTTCGTATTTGCCTCCAACACAGACTTTGACACTTATTGTCGTGTAATTCTTGCACTTGGGGAAGGTTTTGAGGAACTGGCAACATTGCTGGTACCTTGGCATGGGTCTGCTGTAGTTTGGTCGGATGCACGTTTTTTTGTGTATACATTTTTTGTTTCTTGGCAAGGAATCACTTGTTCGTTGTGTTTAACTTTTTGTGATTTAAATGAGTCAATTTGATCATTTAGGATTTTTATAGTTTCCCTCAGTTCACAAATCTTCTTGTTTCACGATGTAATGGAAAATGTTTATATCTATCTTTCTATCAGGATTCAGGGTCTCCATAGAGTCGAAGAATGCTGTGTACATGTCTGTGTCACTTTTTGGTGGTTCACAACACATAAAGTCTTTATTATTGCACTTTGATGGTGATAAAGATTTTGCACATTTTTCGTGGTAGAAACTTTCACAGTTCTTATTCCATTTATAACTTTCTTATTACACTTTTTACACATTGATTGTCTAGGAGCGATCTCATTGCTGACCGTCTCGGTTTTGGCCATTGTTGCCAAAAAAAAAAACATTTTTTTAAAAAATATTGACATAATTTTTCTTTAGTCGAAGGTCTATTGCTACTCTGGGAACTGTTTCAAGTACCTGATGGCGTCTGTTTAATATATTCTGGTGGTGGTCAAGAACAATTTGATGGATATATATGATGAGGATATATAAACCAAACTCACATGATAAACGCCATAAGAAATATTTTTCTGAAGTTATCGATAAGGCGACGGCCATTGCAAAGGCAGAAAAAATGTATATTCCAGAGACATTGATACATTACAACATATTAGAGTACCAAAAGTGAACATGCTAAATACAATTGAAGAACATACCTGAGTTAACACCGAATACCATATACCTCTAACATTATTAATTTTAGAATTATCTTCCTTCAAAGAACTACAAAAAATTTGATATATTTCGTATTTTATGATCAGGTATATGCCCAAATGAGTTTTTGAAAAAATGTCGGCTGACAATATTTTTGATGAGTTTCGTTCGATGATTTGATTGACCCCAACTTTGAGGTGAATCTGGTGAGATCATTGAAAAATATATGCAATCGAAACTACTAGTCCAGATTAGTTGGACATTTTTCAATACTCACCTAAAAAGTTACGGAAGCATGAAGTTGAAAATGTACCCTATTCGTTAAACAGTACATTAGTAATCTACATAAACAAAATTTACTATTGTAACGATTTCGAGACCGGCCCTGATCATCGTTAACTCGAAATGTAAACAAGTTCTCCGCTGACAAACAAATAAATCACGTGGAAGAATCGTGAACCCTCTGAACGAAGTTTCTGGGGACATCTTAGAACTCGCCCGAACGGCTAGAAAGGCCAAGAACTGTAAATACTAGTATATAAGCCACTGGGTATCAGATGGCGGGATAGTCAGAATTCAAAGTTAGTCACAGTTCCAGAGTTCGCTGATAGATAGCCACAGTAGAAATAAATTGAAATAGTTACTGAAGTCTATGTTTTAGTGTAATAATTGTTTTAAGAGGTGTTTTAAATAAATTAGAAAAATTATGTAGTAAAACTGCATTTACTAATTTTCCTAATTTATTTGAAACACTATTTACAACAATTATTCACTAAAACATTGACTTCAATAACTATTTCAATTTATTTCTACTGTGGCTATCTATCAGCGAACTCTGGAACAGTAACTAACTCTCCATTCTGACTGTCCCGCTTATATACTCCCAAGCAGTTTCCATTCACAACTCTAGATTATTCAGGAGTATAGAACATTTCATCTAGATGGCTCTTCGAATAGTATCGAACAATCGATTTATTCCAGCTTGTTCTCGGCGATCCGTACGCCAGCAGATATGCAGTTGTAATTGAACGAGGGTGCATAATTAATTATATCAGGGCCGGTTTCGGGACCGGTCTCGAAATAGTTACATTACCCCCTTCTTAAAGACTTTTCGCCCCGAAACGTCATTCTTGGAGTGTGAAGATATCTGCAAGATTCTCCATATCTGCACCTGGACGTTCGATGGAAGTAGCACTCCACAGTCTTCAATTTGGGTCGAGGAAGATGGTTGCAGCACACCAGAATGTTGATGCCGCTGGATCTGAATATTGTCTCCAACATGCTTCTTATAACTCTCCAGTCCAGCCCATCAAGCCCACAGGCCAATTTTGGGATTGCCAGGTCTACAATATTCTGGTCCAGCATCGTGTCTCTCAATCTCAATCAGGCACCTTGAAAAGATCTCGTGACTCCTCTCGGGTTACCCCATATTGAACTTTCTGTCCGTTCGAGTACAGGGACATGAACCTCTGAAACGTCATTTCGTCCTCCGGTGATCTGACTGTGCGGACTTGATCGTGGTTTCCGGCGTAAGGGGACAACCTATTGAAGTGGACTACCCTAGGTTTTCCTCGTGGTGGATTATATATGCGGTAGACGAGGTCGTTTATCCTTTTCATGATCTTATATGGACCTTCCCCTCGAGTTCCGAAGTTTCGGTGATAGTTCACGGCGACGTTTAGGGTTGTATAGCCAGACAAGGTCACCTGTCTGATATCCACCAGCATCCGTCTTGATGTCGTAGGTCTCCTTCATTCTGTCGCTAGCACTCTGGATGTTCAAACGGACCCGTTCATGGATGTCGTCCATTCTCTGTCGCAGTTTGCTGACGTAGTCATCTCCCGCAGTGTCTTGTCCCGGTGGCGTCCCAAACTTCAGGTCACATGGAAGTCGCAGCTCTCGGCCCATAATAACACTAGCAGGGGTTTGGCCGGTTGACTCATGAACTGCGGAACGATACGCCATCAGGAACAGATGGAGGTACTGGTCCTAATCCTTCTGGTGGTCAGAGACTACCTTGGACAGGTAGCGGTTTATCGTCTTATTCATCCGCTCCACCATTCCATCGGACTGCGGATGTAGACCTGTGGTCCTCGTTTTCCGGATGTTCAGCATCTGACACATCTCCTGGAACAGGTTTGACTCGAAATTCCTGCCTTGATCCGAATGCAGCTCTAACGGGACACCGAATCAACAAATCCACTCCTTCACCAAGACGTCGTCAACGGTGATGGTTTCTTGGTTGGGCAGGGCATAGGCTTCGGCCCACTTGCTGAAGTAATCCATCGCCACAAGGATGTACTTGTTCCCGTGTTCAGATTGTGGGAACGGGCCAGCGATGTCAATGGCGATCCTTTCGAATGGGCTGCCCACATTGTACTGGCGCATCGGGGCCTTAGGTCTTGTTCGAGGCCCATTACTGGCAGCGCATACAGCACATTTTCTGAACCAGTCCTTGACGTCAGCTTGACAATTGGCCCAGTAGAACCGTTGCCTAACTTTCTGGAGGGTCTTCGTCACACCCCGATGTCCTCCGGTGACCCCATCGTGGATTTCTCGGAGCACTTCCTGTCTTCTGCTCCTGGGAACTACTACCTGACGTCTTTCTTCCCCGCCATCCTCCGACTCCAACACACGCTTCAAGACTCCATTGTCTAAGGTGAAAGAGTTCCATTGGGCCCAGTAAGTTTTAACGACTGGACCTTCTCTTGTCCTTCTTGGATCTGAGATAAGACAGCTCCAAGTCCCACGCTACTGGCGTCCGTGTCCAGAATGAATTTCCCGTCTGGAAGGGGGTAGCCCAGGATTGGTGCGTTGATCAAAGCTCCTTTCAACTTCCTGAATGAATCTTGGCATTCATCCGACCACTGGAACTTTGTTTGTCCTTCCGTGAGCCTGGTCAGTGGTTTTGCGATGTTAGCAAATCCCAGCACGTATCGGCGATAGTAAGTGCACAAGCCAAGAAAACTTCGAAGCTGGTGAATGTCTTTCGGAACGGGCCATTCTTTAACAGCTTTGATCTTCTGCTCATCTACTGCCACTCCTTTCCCAGAGACAACGTGGCCGAGATAACGTACTTCTTTTTGAAACAGATGACATTTCTTGGGGCTCAGTTTCAGTCCGGAGCTTCTCAGTCGCTGAAATACCTCTTCCAAGTTTTTTACATGGTCCTCGAATGATCTGCCAACCACAATAATGTCGTCGAGATACACCAGACACGTCTTCCATGATAGTCCTTTCAAAACCGTCTCCATCAATCTTTCGAACGTGGCTGGAGCATTGCAGAGGCCGAATGGCATAACTGTAAACTGCCATAATCCGGAGCCGATGGTAAAAGCTGTCTTTTCTCGATCTTCCTGGGCTAGTTCTACCTGCCAGTATCCGCTCTTCAAATCTAAGGTCAAGAAAATCGTAGATCCAGCCAGCGTGTCTAGCGTGTCGTCTATCCTTGGGAGAGGGTAGTTGTCCTTTTTCGTCACGTTGTTTAGTTGACGGTAGTCTATGCAAAACCGTGTTGATCCATCTTTCTTCTTCACCAACACGACTGGAGAGGACCAGGGACTGTCGGATGGCTCGATGACTCCGTCTTTCTCCATGTCGCAGACTATTTTGTCAGCCTCCTCCTTTTTGGCGAGAGGAAGTCTTCTGGCTGATTGCCTGATTGGTCGGGCATTTCCAGTATCTATCTTGTGCTGAACCACCTTTGTTCTACCGCCTCTGCCTACTCCGGTATCGAAGATGTCCTGATACTTCCTGACTAGTTCTCTCAGTTTAGGCTTCTGTGCTGCCCCCATGTTCTTGGACGAGATAGCAATCAACTTCTCCAATTCTGCTGGCATGTTACTGGCTTGGCTAACAGTGCCACGTACACTCCTGATTACAGAGGAAATTGACGAGCAGTGCCCCAAAATCGTTCCCTTCTTCAAGGTCACGGGGTAATAATTGACATTCATTACCCTTACTGGCACAAATTTATCAGCACGCAACAAGGATTTTCCTAGTGCAATTCCTCGTCCAATTTTCTCATCATGTAGCTTGGGCTCGAACATCACCACGTTTCCACTGCTCGCACCTCCATCCAGGCGAGCCTCCAAAATGGTTTCAGCCCTCTCCGGTAAGCTTACGTCTTCAGCCAGCAGAACTCGAACCATTTCTTCATTTCTCCCATGAAGTACCAGCTCTTCTCCGTTCACACGAAGGACGCCGTCTTTAAAATTCAGCTCGAATCCTCTAGAATTCATGATGTCCATTCCAATTATTACCTCGTCCTCGATATCCGCTACTAGAGCCCGGTGTTTCACTGTAGTGCTGCCCAAAGTCAGTTCAATTGGAAGTTCACCATACACAGTTGCCGGCTCTCCTGTTGCTGTGCGTAGTTTCCAATTCGACGATTCAATTCTTGCCGGTGTTTTGGCAAAAGTAGGTCCAAGGATTGTCCTAGTCGCACCCGTATCAAGGAGCATGGTGCGAGGCTCGTTGTTAATGAGACCGTCTACGAAGACCACTTTGCCAATTTCTTCAGTATATTATCAACATGAGTAGTCCAATTCAATTTATGATCCAATACCACCCCAAGATACATAGTATAACTAGTTTGCTCGATAAACTTACCTTCAAGGTACACAAGTAAACTGTACTTAGGATCTTTCAGAGAGAAATGTATAAGTTCAGTTTTTTCATTATTTAAAATTAAACCATTATTTAAGCAATATTCCGTTATGTTATTTGCAGCATTTCCAGTTGAAAAACTTAGTTCGTCAATACCAAGTCCACATGATACAACAGCGGTGTCATCTGCATAAAGAGAGATGTAATAATTACTAGTATTAAGTTCGAATATGTCATTTACAAATATTATGAAAAGCATGGGTCCAAGAATGCTACCCTGTGGTACGCCATGATTAACAGATTCATAATCGGAAGAGAAGCGTTAAAAGCTTCTCTTGATTACAACTTTTTGATAACGATCCGTTAGGAAAGTTTTCAACCAAGAATGTGCATTACCTCGTATTCTATTATTTTCTTTCTAACTTTTCAAGCAACAGTTTAATATAAATAAGATCGAATGCCCTTTTCTGATCAAAAAACAAACAAGATGTTTGCTTACCGCCATCAAGGTGACTGAGTATTTCATTGTACAGTGATATGATTGCATCTTGAGTTGAAACCCCCTTTCGGAAACCGTATTGTTGACTATTAAAAAATGCCTCTCTGTCCAAAAAACTGAGTAATTGTTTTTGAAAAGCCTTTTCAAATATTTTTGAAAATACAGAAAGAAGTGCTATGGCCCTATAGTTGGAGATGTTATGGTTGTTACCCTTTTTTAAAATGGGCTGAATTATCGTGTTTTTAAGTTTGCTTGGAAATGATCCTTCTTGAAATGAAAGATTGACAAGTAGTGTTAATGGAATAACAATGATATCTATTACGTTCTTTAATAAGGAACAGACAATATTATATACAGCATTTCTATAATCGAATAAGGAGCTAAAAAAATTTAATCAGATTTTTTTGAGTGGGACAATGGACGGCTGTAGTTTACATTCACTTGAGAAGTTAATTCCTTTATAGAGTTTATAAAATATGAGTTGAACGAATTTGCTACATCATGAAAGTCATGTATTTCATCATTATTTTTCCCGATGAAGTATTCTGGAGTTTTATTACCCATTTTTGAATATGTCTCCTTTTTTATAATAGACCATGACATTGCAGATTTATTTTGCGAGTTCAACAGCAGTCTGTTGTTATAGATTCTAAAAATAGAGTCACCCACATCTGCCATGAAACGTTTTTGAAAGCGAATCTGAGAAAGTTATTCGACATTTTTACACACAACGGTTACCCAAAACACATATTAAAAAAACTAATCTATAACTCCAACTTTTATGACGGACAAACTGATGACGTTACAATACAAAATAAGTACAAATCAATCCCATTCATCGACAAAGTATCCAACCGCATAATAAAAATTTTCAAAGACTTTCCACAAATCAAAATAGCCAAGCGTAATAATACAAAACTATCCAACTTGTTCTCCAAAATCAAAGACAAAACACCAACTCCACTCCTTAGCAATGTAATTTATGAACTATCATGCCAAGGTTGTGAAGGTAGTTATGTCGGACAGACCTCACAGTGGTTAAAACAACGGCTAGCTTTGCACAAGAGTGATGCCCAATTCCTGTGCAGCAGTCGACCACACCCAGAAAACAGGCCACCGGTTTGATTATTCAAATCCAAAAATTCTAGACAAAGTCAGCAATCAAAAAAACAGGTTATTCCTTGAGATGGTCCATATCAACAAAAATCCTAACACAGTTAACTACAAAACCGATACAGGACAACTTAATAGTATATATTGTAATATTTTAAATTCCATTCAACGTTGTGTGTAGTTTGACAGTTGGTACCAATGGAATACCTACACTAGTTAACACCATTGTATTTAAACGAATCCTTATTCAAACCATAGTAACACTCCAGTCAGGTAAATTAAGCGATTAGTCTGCAGCGGAGAATAACAATTGTCCTCCCAAATGTTCCATAGGTTAGAATTAACTCTGTGAATTTTGTAAGTTATCATGTTATTTTTATGTAGTCCTTCAACAACTTATATTCCTTTTTAATTGTAGCTCTTCCTGAAGAAGTCAATAAAGGTTGACGAAATATTGAAGATTTAAATCGAATGAGTTTCATTGTTCAACAGACCGCTACCCGAGAATTCCTACTTAGTTATATATATATATATATATATATATATATATATATATATATATATATATATATATATATATATATATATATATATATATATATATATATATATATATATATATATATATATATATATATATATATATATATATATATATATATATATATATATATATATATATATATATATATATATATATATATATATATATATATATATATATATATATATATATATATATATCCGATTTTGGAGCCATTTTCAAGAACTGAAATAGAAAGAAAATTAATGAAAGGTTAAAACGTAATTCTACGCTGAGGTCTCAATCTGCCTACTCCTCAGGTATAATTACGTTAGGTTTTTGTGACTTGACGTCGGGGTCTCAATCTGCCTACTCCCCATGTCTCGTCACTGGTTCTCTCTAAGGTCTCAATCTGCCTACTCCTTCGAGAGAACTGAGGGATTGTGGGTTGAGGAACTGTATTTATAGTGGACGTGGCTGTAATGGCCGTGTGCAATGTATTGGCGCGAGGTAAACTATGGGCGGGAACTGAATTGGCGCTAGATGAGCTGTGTGCGGGAACTTGGTTGGCGCTAAGTGAGCTGTGTGCGGGAACTGGGTTGGTGGGAAATGAGTTTATGCGTGCAATGAGAGGCTTCCAGGTATTGGGAAGTCTACGTCCGTCGTCGCGAGTGTTGAGGCAATTGGGGCGCTTCTTTATCTCAAGGGCTTCTCGGATGATCCTGGTTTGCAGAGTTTTCTCGGTGGAAATTGTTTTTGTGTTTTTGAAGTCTATTTTGTGACCTGTGTCTTCTCGATGTTTATAAAGTGCGGAAGTGGAAGATGCCTGACGCACAGCAAGTTCGTGTTCGTAGACTCTGGAAGTTACTCGTCTGTTAGTCTGGCCAATATAAGTTCTCGGGCAGTCTGAACATGGTATTTCATATATACCTTGAGAATCGTTTGGTATTGTGTCCTTGGGAGATCTGAGGAATTTGGATATTTGGTTGTTGGCCGTGAATATTGTTTTTATCTCGTGTTTTCTCAAGATATTACTGATTTTGTCTGTCACACCTTTGATGTATGGTAGGAAAGCTTTGTGTGGCTGAATACTCTCTAGTGGATCGTTCGTTTTTGGAGGACAGGTCTATAAAGTCTAAAATTTGAAATAGCACACAAGTAATTTAATTCCTATATGCGCATTTCGATAACCATGTTATCTTCATCAGAAATTACTTAACTGAATGTAACTCATCAAAGCAGTCTTATGAAATATCAATTACTATGAACTAATATTATGTGACCAGGAGTGAGCCTACCTGTAACCATAACTCGTGGATAGGTACAACCAAACCCTATTGTGATTGCTTGGATTTCGGACGTCCATTGTCTTAATAGGTTGAAAGATGTTTGACTTCTTTCACTTTTTTACAACGTTTCGATTGCTTGTATCCGCAATCGTCTTCAGGTGAATACTGACAAGTTCAGATGCTACGAGGTCTTTACAGTGACAATATTCACAATTCTACGAGATGAAGTTAGTTTGACTTCGATAAGATGAGCATGAGTTTGTATGCGAAGTAATCAAATTGACATCTAGAAATGTCAATACATTCGACAATGAAGTTTACAAATACCACATACAATTTCATTCTTTGCGACACCTACAGAAAAAATTGTTCCCGACATTTTTGTTCAAATTTATCATTATATTTTTGTGTTTAAAACTTGAACCTATTATCTATGATAAAAGTGTAGAGGGGTAGATAAAAAAATACAATTTGGTTCGCACGCGAAGTGATCATTTTGACCATAAGTCACTTATAAAATTGGCATTTCTAAAATAAGACAATGACAAGGATTATTTTTTTATTGAATACCGCATTGATTTTCAAATTAAGAACAAAATACATAGTTTACAATATTTTTCAATTCTGGACGAATCAGACATAATTGCGTTTTGTCAATAACAGTCAAAATATTTTGTATATATTAAATTTTTTTTACGAATTACCCATTCAAAAGCAGAGCTTATGTGAGCGAAAGAGAGTGTATGGGTGAAGACAGAAAGAAAGCGGGTTGCTGGCGTACCGGTTGTCGGCGCTGATCGGCGCACATAGGGGTATTTGGATGATCTAAGCGGCCAAAATTATTTTTTGATTTCAATAACTTCAAAATATGTAATAAAACTGGCCTAGACTAAGGAAAAAGTATTAACATAACTTTTATATATATTTAGACTTTTTTCTATGGAAATACATATGAAATATTGATGAACGGGTCTCATCCCTGTTATAAAGGGATCGGAACTTAGTAATAAACTATTGAGCACATCCATATTGCAAGATAACCTTGAAAACTTCCGTGCAAAGTGTTCTCTATATACACGGAAATGCTTATTGCGAGCTTCGGCTGCCTCTTCTGATAAAAGACCAATTGGCAATAATGCCTTTTCTATTACCACAGGCCCATATATGAGTATTTTGTGCATCGTTGGAGTCATAGAATGCCACTGGTAGAGATCAACATAAAGCTCTGCAGTTTCTATGGCATAGACCGAGAACAATTCTAAATTGATCTTATATCCACTTGATATGGTTTCAAGTATCATTTTTAGACGATATATTAAATTCACATCAATACCAGTGATCTCTGCTGCTAATTCATGGTTTGCAAAAAATCTTCGGCTAGTATTGCCGTCATTTGTAATACCGAAACCAGGTTTTGGAACGTCCAAGATCAAGCCCATCTTCGCACGAAACTCATTTTGAATTCGTAGCTTCATTTGTTTGACTTCATCTTTATCTATTTCTGCTCTCAGTTGCCATTGTTTCACTGATAACTTGTAATTTTTTTGAGTTTAAAATTGTTCTTGCACTATTTTGAAAACTGTTAATGTTATGTAATAGTGAAGATACCTATTTCTTTTTTGTGCAATTTTTTTCGACAGAAAATTAATATTTTTTGGATGATCTAACAACACTGAAAAGATTTTACGAAAACGAACGATAAAATAATGAAAACCTTAATAAGCTTGATGATTATGCAAAATTGATAGATTTCACTAGGAGTGATGATTTTTATTTACTTCATCACGGACTTTCACAACTTGAACTTATGGAAGATTTAAAGAAACAATATAACAACACGCACCCAGTTGATTTACTTGAAAAAATGTTTGCCATAAAGTATTGTTAATTAGATCATGGAGAATTTAGAAATAAAATGTAAGTTTCAAATTGGTTTCAAAGTATGTTACAGATTCTAATAAGTGGTACTCACTTTCGGTACTACATATAAATGAATTATTGTGTTCATCTTTCAAGATTTTATCCAGACAAAAACGAATAATGGTCAAATTATTCATATTAATGGTCTATTTTATTGCACTACGAAATTTTTCATTGTCACAACTATTTTGGAAAAATAACACAATTTGTATGGTGTTATTTTTCCAAAAATTTTGGTCTTCCACTCTTCCACTTCGAGTATGGCTATATTCCATTAGAATGATATTAAAAAAGTTTATTGACATTCCGCAAAATTCAATTAACAACAATAACAATCACTATGTCCCTGGAATATTGACACGAGGACTAGGTGCCATATCTGGATCCGATTACAGAAACAGACATTTGTTTTGTCTTCAAAAAATTCTAATCAAAATCTAATCAGTCGACACAGCAGGGTTTTTAGACATCTTAGCATATAGCGAATTAAAGCGATCAGGATAATCTTTCACTTCTTCAAACAACTTATGATATTCTCCATATAGGATGAATACCTCTTTTCGGTCTTAATAATTTCAAAAACGGATTCTTTAATAAAATTTCTTCGTCTAATAAAAAAAACATTATTGCACTAGTCTCAACCTTCAACTAAGTAAAATGAATCTACGAAAACAGAAGTCGATTCCGATTACCCGCTTTCTTTCTGTGTGCTAACCTGCCTCTATCGGCGCCGGTTTTCGGCGCTGGTAACCAGGGAGTAGCTAACCTGCTTTCTTTCTGTCCCTACCCTTAGCCATAGCCGCGAAACTTTTCAGCGACCTTGCGATTATCATGCCTCGGCGCCAGCGGTCTCAGCGAAAACTTTATTTTGTATTGGTAGGTACGTTAAAAAGGTATTTTGGAGCTTTTTTTTCGCTGATATAATCGATAAATTAATATTAAATATTCCACTCTCAAGTAATAGAATGTCAGATTTATCAAAAATATCTGTTAAAGATTCAGTTTTCTCAAGACCAACAAATCGAACAGAAGTATCAAAATTCAAATGTTAGTTCTTCACTGAACATTTCTTAAAGTATGGATCCTTACAATATTGGTACAACAATAATCAAAATTTTTAACGATATAATAGTTGAACATGTTTCTCGAATGGTGGTTTTCCAGATTTTTTGAAGCTTTGTAGACAAACACAAACAAGGTGATGAAAATGACTAATAACTATAGATTTATTATTATAACCCAAGTATTGCCAAAAGTTATCGTGTTAAAAGGCAGGATTACAAATTATCTTGAAGAAGGATATATTAGCGGAAGGCAGTAATAGTATGGTTTCAGAAAGTTACACATGCTTCTGAATAAGCTAAAAAAATATGGAATAAGAGGTTTAGCATTGAGTTCGTTGAAATTTTTTCAGCTGGTAGAGGACAATTTTGAATGTTTACACAATGTAACATCTAACATTCAATAAATCCATCGTGGAGTTCCCCAAAGATATCTACTGTTCATTTTGAGCATGGGCTACTTCATACGAATGTGTTTTGTTTAAATGAAGATAAAACTAAAATAATAGATTTTAACAGAAGAACTAAAAATTATAATGAAAATAGTGTGCGTCTACTAGGATTTCATATAGACAGCAATCTGAGCTGAAAAACACATTGAAATTAATAAAAAACTCTCCAAAGGTTGCTTTGCCCTAAGAATGACGAGTGTGGTAAGCAGAGATGTTCTTAGAATTACATATAATGGAATATTACTTTGGGGTTCAGTATCTGCAGCAAATTATGTTTTTATACCTTCATCAGAAAAAATAATCAGAGACATGGCAGGCTACAATTCTTTTATCAAGTAATTTTGATAAATATCTGCATCAAAAGAAACCCCAAAAGACGTTGTACAGTGCCTCTGGTATGTCTTAAAATATACTTATTTGAAAAAATATCAAATTATATTCGGAAAAGTACTCCACGATATTTTATAACTATGTACATGTTTTGAAGAGAATTAGAGATGAAACAAATTAAATACATTTTTGTGCTATAAAAAAGATCAATTTGCAATAAGATATTTTTGACAAAGAAACTCATTAGTTAAGCCTGCAGTAATATTTCAGATAATATTTTGTAAAGAATCGCAAGATATTTTTATTTTGTTCAGCCGCAGGTTTTTTTATCGTCTCGTATAGTTTTTTTCATTGTAAAAGTTATTTTACATTTTGTTGTGCGTGGCAAACATTTTCATAATTCCAGAGAAACAAGATATTATTCAATGCTAGGTATCAATATACAGTGAGGACCAAAAGTCCGTCGCCCCCCCCCCGTAACTTCTTCATTTTCCATATTACAAAAAAATGTTAAATACATAAGTTGTAGGGTTTCATTCGATCTCTTTAATGGTTTAAGTTTCATTCATACAGAGTGTCTCAGTTAATTTTTTTAAATGGGACACCCTGTATTTCATTGCATTATTACATTCTACGTTGAATTCTGAACAAGTTTGATAAATGGTTTTCTATCAAAAGAGTTAATAGTTTTGGACTTATGAACACTTGTAAATAATTATTTCGACTACTTTTGCGCCAGTTCAATGAGAAAATCGTAACAAATGGATCACAATGTATTCCACTTTCCTATCCTAACTCTTTGAAACCTATCCAATGTTGCAAACTGCTGATGGCACCATGTGTAACTTACCTCGTCGTACCATTTTACAATTGTAAGAGTTGTTGAATCTCACGAAAAACTAGTACAAATGAAGTTGAAACATTTTATGAATAAATAAGGTAGTCCATAAATACAGATAAAGAATCATTAAAAACTGATAACTAAATACGGTGAGATTTTATCTATTTCAAAAGATATTCGACATGTCCACCATGCATTTCTTGACACATAAATAGTCGGGTTGTAAACTCTTCCCTAACATTAATCAAGGTTTGAGGTGTTATTTCTGAACACACTTCAATAATTCGACGGCGCAGTTCATCTAACGACCCACAAACTGTCTTAAAAACTACGGATTTCACATAGCCCCAGAGAAAGAAATCAAGCGGTGAGAGGTCCGGTGAGCGAGCTGGCCACTCTGTTGTACCTCGACGTCCAATCCACCTACCTGGATACCTTTCTTCTAAGTAATTTCTCACCTCCAGAAAATAGTGTGGTGGCGCTCCATCTTGTTGAAATGTTACATCCAAGTAAAATTCATGTGGGTTTTGCGCAACGATCTCATCGATACTGGGACTTATTGTGTCTTGCAGCATTTGGAGGTATCTGGGACCATTTGAATTTTCTTCCAAGAATATGGGACCTACAATGTGGTTACCTAAAATACCAGCCCAAACATTAATTTTCTGGGGAAATTGAGTATGCCCCTCGCGGAATTCATGGGGATTCTCATCACTCCAATATCTACAATTCTGGGTATTCACATTTCCATTTAGGTAAAAAGTGCTTTCATCACTAAAGCAGATGTGTTGCAAATAAAGTCGATTTGCAACAATTCTTTCTGCCATGGTCTCGCAAAATTCAAGTCGCCGGTCTGGATCATCTTCAATCAATTGGTGCAAAATTTTTATTTTGTAAGGATGGAATTTATTTTGTTTTAAAACCCTCTTTACTGATGTTTTAGAAACATCACATGTCTCACCTACTTGCTTAGTTGATTGTTGTGGGTTATTTACCATTTCGGCTAGTACTTGAATTTCAACATCTTCCGTAATTATTTTCGGCCTCCCAGATCTCGGAGCATCTTTCACGGTGCCAGTTTGGTTAAATTTTGCCACCAATTTCTGCAGATATTTTCGACACATCGGACGTTCTGGAAACCGTTCATTGAAAATGCGAATAGCAGCGTGGTTGTCTGCTACTGAACGAGCCATATTAATCAACAAGAGAAATTGAAAACCGTTTGAAACGAAGTTTTGAAAACCTACAAAATGTCAATGACATTTGGCAAAAACAGATAAGAGTTTTTTTTCGTTGTCATGGATAAAATAAACGCGCCTAGCGTGCATAGCCTACCTCATTAATTTATTTGTGAACTGGTGCAAAAGTAGTCGAAATAATTATTTACAAGTTTTCATAAGTCCAAAATTATTAACTTTTTTGATAGAAAACCATTTATCAAACTTGTTCAGAAATCAACGTAGAATGTAATAATGCAATGAAATACAGGGTGTCCCATTTAAAAAAATTAACTTCTAAGTCACCGTGCTTTTTTGAGACACTCTGTATGAATGAAACTTAAACCATTAAAGAGATCGAATGAAACCCTACAACTTATGTATTTAACATTTTTTTGTAATATGTAGAATAAAGAAGTTACAGGGGGGGCGACGGACTTTTGGTCCTCACTGTATAGATATACTGTGTTGCGTATTTTAAACAAATTTAGCTACGGGCACTGTAGAAAATCATTACAAAATTCTACATAGTAAGCCATCACTTGTGAAAAAGACACTGTTTATGGTTTGTTATCGGTCACAAAAAATCCACAGATGACATTCGGAGAGGCAGAAACAAATTGGTATATCTGAAAAATCTGAAGGAATAAATATGAAGAATAATAAACTTCATTTGAACAAAAACCAAAATTCATTCACACCTTGCTCGACAGAGATTTCGATGCCCGCTTAGATTTTTTTATTACTTATAGTTCGGAGAAATAAAAACACTATTGATATGATAATGCTCTGATATCTTGTATCCGCCATTTTGAAATAATATTTTTTTCTATTATTTAAAATATTCCACACCAATTTCAAAATGCATTGTTTCCAGAGTAATGAACACCTGCCAAATTTCAAGTGGCAAACTATAAGTGGCAAAATTCACTTTCATCCGAACGTAACAATAAATTAACAGACAAACAAGATAAGTGAACTATTGGGGTAACACACTTTAAGCATAAATTGTATTTATTTTTTGTAGCCCAAAAAAAATCATTGCAATATATTATTTTGTGGAAACATACCCTAATACAAAAAAATATATGGGTGGCCTGAAGTAAGCATATTTGTGCTCGGAAACAAAGACGCAGCCTTTGTTCATATAATCATAGAGGTGACCCAGAGTTCATAGATAATTTGATGGGTAGATGAAAGCACATTCGTAAAAAATGGATTCATGAACATGCACAATTTTCATATGTTTGCTCTTGGAAACCCATTTGCAATGCGAGACCTAAAGTCACAATATCGCTTCAAAGTAAATCTATGGACATGCATCTTGCAAAATCTCAGCCGATGTACACGATTGAGTAGATTGTTTTTGCAAGTTTTTATGAGTTTGAAAATATTAGTAACAGTTTCGACGTTAATCCTTAACTGAAAGTGCATCCAAGCTACAGTTAAATTCAACTCTGAACATATAAAACAACCCAAAAAGTACACGATTTAGCCGGTAATATTTTTAGGTGTCATGTCCAACCTTAACCAGTGGCGTATCGTGTAATTATTCCTCTCTGTTGGGGATATCATAAGCAATAGATAAGAGTTGTTGCAAAAATGTAAAAATATTGAATCTAGAGAGGAACCTCTTTCATGTGATAATTGCTCTACTCAAATTTGTTAATTATGTTCGAAATTATTATCCAGAGAATACAGGGCAGTATGCCTTAGAACAAGATCACTAATTTTTTGGTGCGTGGATTGTAAATCGTCGAATTGTATTGCCAATAACATCGATTTATCCAGCTACGTTATCGAGGCTACCAAAAATGAGGTGAATAAAATTGCAAAAGTGGAAAATTAATTTATCGAAATATTGAGACGTCAATAACCGGTCTGAAAGCGAGTAATGTTTGACATGGTAGGAATGTTAATAGGGCCTAATTTAGTTGTAGATCAACATACAAGGAGTCAAACCCCCATTAATGCAAAGAAATCAAACTTGGGAATAAATTAACAACATTCAAAAGGAAAACAAAATCCAGCAAAAGTACAATCACAACATCCATCAACGAATGATTCAGAATTACAAATAATAGCAGCAAAAAGAGTAACCACACAGTTAACAAAAATCAAGTGAAAGAGCATACCGAATCAAATACAGAACAAGACTGAAAAAAAGTAAAAACAAAAAATCATTCAAGAAGCTCAGAGGACAGTGAAGGTAACTTCAAGGGTGAAAACCCAAGAGTTTGGATGTTTCTATACAGAGTTTCACAAGAAGTTCATGAAAAATATATTTTGAAATGTTTAAAAAACAAACTGAAAAAATACATGAAGATTTTATTGTGAAAGAATTGAAAACTTATGAGGGAAGTAGATATAAACAATTTACTATAGCAGCAGATTTTCAGTGAAAGTACATTCTATGAACCAAGATTTTGGCCAAGAGGAATTGGATACAAAAGGTTCAATTTTAAATTATATTGTGACGGCCAAATTATTTTCTGGAAACACCGACGACACCAACGAACAACAAACGATGGTATCAAGGAATCAAAGGGAATAAAATCTTTTACATATTAAGTTGCAGGGGTTATCTAACAAGTTATTGAGTTTAGAAATTTAATTTGATAGCAATGATCTAGATATAGTTTGAGTGAAAATTGTTTAAAAAGCGAAGACATTTAAAACGCAGTTTTTTCTGGTTACAAATTAATAAGTAGTTGTGTTTTATGAAATAGTATTGTATTATTAATTACTTTATGTGGCTTTTCCTATTACTGCAGTTAAATGTAGAAAATCTGACAAGTCATGGTTCTCGGTCAAATTGAAGCAGATGCCTCAAAAATTAGTAGATACGACAAAAATATACAAGGCTACTGAAAATGAGGTGATTAAAAACAGGTACTACGAACACGAGCAGTTGAAATATATTATGTATAAGCAGAGGATGAAGCATAATGAAAGAATTTGTAACGCGGATAATATCTCCACAGAGAGTTGGAAAATCATAAACGATATGAGAAACGGTGGATCAACAATGAGATGGACAACATTATTCTGAATAATCAAACTATTACAAATGAATTCGTAATATGTGATGAATTCTGGAAAGCTTTCATGAAAAAGTATTGACCCCAATTTCAACAGGATAAAAATAGAATTATAACAATTCTCAAATATTACTTTTTTCATGATTCCCACAACTCTATTTGAAATGAAAGAAACAAGTTCGTACTCAGATCCGCCATTGAATTTCTGTTGGAAGTTTCTGGTGTGTGCACAGAATCCATTCGATTTTCTAACTCACAAAATTTTTCCTTCATTTTGTACATTTCTACCTCAATTCCTTCTTCGACATGGTCACTTTTTCAATTTTTCCATTTCTGTCTCGACAGTTCCCATTCTTTCTTCCAACCGATTCGCCACACCGCAAACTTCTTCTTTCAATCTTTTTTAATTTTCTAAAAGATCCTCCCTCAGACCATTTGAATTTTCCAGAAGCTCTTCTCTCAAATTCATCGAATTTTCCAGAAGCTTCACTTCTAGATTTTTCGAATTTTCTTAAAGCTTTTCTTCTAGATTTTTCGAATTTTTGTGAAGCTTTTCTTCTAGGCTTTTCACATTTTCTTGAAGTTCCTCTTTTAGACTATTCGAATTTTCGAGAAGTTCTTCTTTCAAGCTAACCGACTTTTCTAGAAGTTTTTTCTCCAAACTCTTTGAATTTTGTTAAAATGTATCCAAAAACTACAGTGAATGAGCCATTTTTTAAATAACTTGCCAGGTTAGCGTTGGTGATTTTGTATACAGCATGAAGATTATAAGCCAATAAAATAAATTAATTCGTGAATCGCCAAAAGTATGGCACCAATAATTTTATTTTTGGTCCTAATCAGAAGAAGGGTTATTCAGGGTTGTATAATTAATTAAGACCATTAGGTATTATTATCATTATTAAGTCAACCTAACTTACTTTCAGTTCTTCATTTATACAGATCATTTTTCCAGAGTAACGCTGAAAATTAGCTTAGCTTGATTTTAATAAAAATGTCTTTAGAAACATATTATTAATAAAGGCTAAGTACATAACATAACATATCCATAATCCAAAACTACATAACTTTTTGCTAGTTAAAAATAAATGTTCTTAGTCTTGGGCTAGTGGTAGTCATGAAAGCTTCATTCTTCCATAGCCTTGCAGAAGTTTCCCAAAGACATTTGAAATATACATTTTACGATTTTACTAAAGATTTTACTTGATTACCTTGATGTAGTCTCATTCAGTTGGTTTTGGAAGGGAATTATTTTTCGAAGTACTATCCGCTCCGCTCCGCTTCACTCGTGGACAAACTCTCACCTCACAAAAAAAAACAGTATTTTAATCTCTTAAAATATATAATTTTTTACGACCACAGGGGAAAGTAACGTATACCGCATTGTAAGTACCGTTTTACATTTGAAGCACAAAAAAAATAAGTTCAAAATGTGTAATTTTACTTGATTTTTATTGAAAAAAAAAACTCATTTGACTGGCTTGATCCCACGTAGGTACCTCTGATTGGAAGCTCAAAGCTATATTGATTCTGTTATTAATGACACAAAGTTAATTTTATTTGCTGATGATACCACAAATATGACCGAATACAATAAATGGTTCATAGCAAATAAGCTTTCCCTAAATGAGTCAAAAACAGTAGGTAAATATGATGTTCAGTCTAAGACAATATAAAAATATGGAAAATCCATCAGAAGTCAGATTCCTAGGTGTTCACATTGACTCAACTTTGACCTTCAAAAGCCACGTCGACACAGTTGCAAAAAACTTTCCAAAAATATTTTTCTTCTAAGGAAACTTAAAAGTGTTGCAAACTCTGAAGTATGCTGGCAAGCTTATCATGCATTATTTCATTCAGTGGGTTACTATGCAATTTTGGCTTGGGGGCACTCATGTCACAGTGAAATAATTTTTAGCCTACAAAGAGGAGCTATCAGAATACTCACAGATCTCTCATACAGAGCGGAAGTTAAACATCAATTCATTGAAAATGAGATTCAGACTATTCCTGGTCGATATATTTATGAATGCAATATGTATGCTCACAAAAATCCAAACAAATATCATCTCAATAGAGACATACATACCTACAACACTCGAAATAATAACAATATCCATAAAGACTTCCTCAGACTTAAGTGTTCACGGATTGCACCAAATTATTATGGTCCTCTATTCCTTGCAAAAATTCCAGAAGAAATTGAATCACTACCACTAGGAAAATTTACTTCGGCCATAAACCGCATGCTCTTAAGTAAAGCATTCTATAACTATGAAGAATTTATCAACTGTACAAGCCTTTTCTGATGTAGACTCAGGTTTAAAACTCTAGGCAATACTCAGTAGTTTATTTTATATGTATGTTACAAAGACTCCAAAAATGTATCTTATTTTTTTTATACCTTCCATGTCATTGTGATTGTGAAAGTAATTTATGCAATAGTTTTATTTCTAATATTTTTGTACCAAATTGACCTGTGTAAAAACTGTAGTTTGACAAGCACCAATGCATTTCTGATTTCTGATATATGGCTGAGTTCCTGAAAAAAACTTTTTAGGAGAATATTTTGTGTTTGTGGTAATCAAGTAAAGTATGTATAATCATAATTTTGATCTCGCAGCAAAGGAAAATATTTTACTTATTATTCATTCAAAATTGATAAAGTTAGTTTTAGTTAGTAGTCGATTTTCTTGCACACATCAATATAGTATTATATTGTATATCAATTATGCCGTGCCAAAGAAAGGGCAAGTATTGCTGAGATATTCACTCAGTTGTCCCTGACATCAGATCAACTTTTCTAAATAAGACATACTTGTTTTTCGTTTGCAATAAATTCCACAAAAATAATTGGATCCCCATTTTAAAATGTTGTCCGTGTTCATATTTATATTGACATTTCTAATAATTTGCTTTGTTTTCAAGAATAAACCGTATTTTGAATCAGAAATAGTAGAGCATGCCCATGAAACGTGAAAAACAGATTGGTTCCATCCAAACATTCCTCCAGACTATATGTATTTTATAACGGTTATAAATATTTTAATACTCTACCAGAAACTACACAGGACTTGAGAAGTTTTAAAATGTTCAAGAGAGAGGTGAAACTTATATTTAAGAAGACATACTATTCCTTAGAAGAATTCTGTAGTGATTTCTAACTATTGTATGAATGTAGCGATTCCAATAATTTTTTAAATTTAAGAAATTGAGCAAAAATATTTTCACCATATTCGCTACGGAATGAGACTGGAAACATTATAATTGAACAACTATCAATATTGTACTAAAACTGCACTAACAAATTTTCCTAATTTATTTAAAACACTATTTACAACAATTATTCAGTCAACGTTTACTATTTCAATTTATTTCTACTGTGGCTATCTATCAGCGAACTCTGGAACTGTAACTAACTCTGCCTGTCCCGCTTATATACTCCCAAGCAGTTTCCATTCACGGCTCTCGAATATTCAGGAGTATAGAACATTTCATCTAGATGGCTCTTCGAATAGTATCGAACAATCGATTTATTCCAGCTTGTTCTCGGTGATCCGTACGCCAGCAGATATGCAGTTGTAGTTGAACGAGGGTGCATAATTAATTAGATCAGGGCCGGTCTCTGGGCCGGTCTCGAAATCGTTACATTGCCCCCTTCTTAAAGACGTTTCGCCCCGAAGCGTCATTCTTGGAGTGTGAAGATATCTGCAAGATTCTCCATATCTGCACCTGGACGTTCGATGGAAGTAGCACTCCACAGTCTTCAATTTGGGTCGAGGAAGATGGTTGGAGCACACCAGAATGTTGATGCCGCTGGATCTGAATATTGTCTCCAACATGCTTCTTATAACTCTCCAGTCCAGCCGATCAAGCCCACAGGCCAATTTTGGGATTGCCAGGTCTACAATATTCTGGTCCAGCATCGTGTCTCTCAATCTCGTAAGGCTCTTCCAAACATCTTCATAAGACGGCTTATCACGAGAACGCTTCTTGGTAACCAGATAGTAGATGTTTCTCTGGCCTTTCCTCAGCTGTAACACCCCTCCAACTTCCGGATTCTGTTCTCTCAGTTCCTGGATTCGACCGAACTTCTTGGAGAAAACTACTGCAATGCCTCTGGACATTTGGAGATCTTCTGCCACACAGTGAGCTAACGCGTAATTGGCAGGCACCTTGAAAAGATCTCGTGACTCCTCTCGGGTTACCCCATTTTGAACTTTCTGTCCGTTCGAGTACAGGGACATGAACCTCTGAAACGTCATTTCGTCCTCCGGTGATCTGACGGTGCGGACTTGATCGTGGTTTCCGACGTAAGGGGACAACCTATTGAAGTGGACTACCCTAGGTTTTCCTCGTGGTGGCTTATACCGGGTGGCTACGGAAGTATTGCCTACGGAATATCTCAGTTATTGTATGAAGTAGGTTTATGAAATTTGGAGCGTCGATATAATGACATAAGAGCTAGAATTTGAGCATATTGACATGTCGAAGTTAACTTCCGGTCTGACCGGAAGTAACATCAACTTTCTTATTTTAAATGGAAACCCTACTTTTTTTCTTTTCGCTTTATTCAGCATTCAATTCCCTTTCTAATGACATATCACAAGTTGGTATCTAACCAGAAACTAGATCAGAAAAAAATTATTATTGAAATTCACCGAGTAGGCCGTGGAAGCAAAATGAAAGCCAAAAATTGAAAAGTTGGCTATGGAAACCATACGTCACTTGATAACAGTTGCTACTACTGTGATATTTTATTTTCATTCGACGGCGTTATAACAAGCCGCCAAAAAAAAATATTGGAAAAATTGGGAAAAAAACAATACTCTGTAGGTCCATAACTTAAATAGGAACATACAACTTTTTCTTGCCTGTACTATTCAGCATATCCATTCCTTTCTAATGATATAATAGAAAGAAATTTTTTGAAATGAAATACCAAAAAATCCAATTATTATTATTCAAATATCAAAAAAACAGATTTATCGAAAAAAAAATTCAAATTGATAGGATTAAAGATAAAATAAATTCAAAACAAATGTTCGAAATGCATTCCCTCAGCGTCAATACATTTATTGACTCAGGTGATATTTTCATGTAAAACGTTTCTCAACATTTGGGGCGTGATATCTTGGAAATCTCTACGAATTTTTACTTCTAGCTCATGTGGAATTGTAGGCTGAATGGAATACACCCTATTTTTAAGATGCCACCATAGAAAAAAGTCGCACGGAGTAAGATCAGGTGACCTTGGTGGCCACCTGACTGGACCATGGGTTGTTATAAGTCTCTCTTGAAAGCGATTTTGAAGATAATTTCTCGCTATTCTTGAATTATGCGGAGGGACGCCATCTTGCTGGAAGTACATTCTCTCAGTTATTTCGCTGGTAGGTTGTTAATGAATTCCGAAATTTCATTCGTTAAAAAATTAAAGTATCTCTCTCCGGTTAGTTGGCCTTGAAAAAGAATGGGGCCAACAATATGAGTTCCAACTATTCCTGCCCAAACATTCACTAAATGATTTCGATTTCCAAACCCTTTTAAAATGGCAGAATCAAAAACACTACTTCGAACGTCAAAATAATATGGATAGCAGCGTTCGTGAGACCTCTCGTTTCTTTTTTGTTTCATTACAAAATACATCTTAATCAGCCTACTTGTTAATATTTTGGTTCGAATGATTATTGCAATGGAATGATTATTCTGAATAGCACAAACATCGTCCATAGGTAGATATTAGAATATCTATGGACGATGGCACAGACCAAGTACGTTTATGTTCCTATTTAACCTAGAACCTACAGGATATAATTTATCATTCCACATTATTTTTAATGTTATTTTTGCGTATGGCGATAATCTGTTTTGTTATTTGAAGAATAATAATTGGATTTCTTGGTATTTCATTTCAAAAAATTACTTTCTATTATATCATTAGAAAGGAATGGTTATGTTGAATAGTACAGGCAAGAAAAAGTTGTATGTTCCTATTTAAGTTATGGACCTACAGAGTATTGTTTTTATCCCAATTTTTCCAATATTTTTTTTGGCGGCTTTTTATAACGCCGACGAATGAAAATAAAATATCACAGTAGTAGCAACTGTTATCAAGTGACGTATGGTTTCCATAGCCAACTTTTCAATTTTTGGCTTTCATTTTGCTTCCACGACCTACTCGGTGAATTTCAATAATAATTTTTTTCTGATCTAGTTTCTGGTTAGATACCAACTTGTGATATGTCATTAGAAAGGGAATTGAATGCTGAATAAAGCGAAAAGAAAAAAAATAGGGTTTCCATTTGAAATAAGAAAGTTGATGTTACTTCCGGTCAGACCGGAAGTTAACTTCGACATGTCAATATGCTCAAATTCTAGCTCTTATGTCATTATATCGACGCTCCAAATTTCACAAACCTACTTCATACAATAACTGAGATATTCCGTAGGCAATACTTCCGTAGCCACCCGGTATATGCGGTAGACGAGGTCGTTTATCCTTTTCATGATCTTATATGGACCTTCCCACGAGTTCCGAAGTTTCGGTGATAGTCCACGGCGACGTTTAGGGTTGTATAGCCAGACAAGGTCACCTGTCTGATATCCACCAGCATCCGCCTTGATGTCGTAGGTCTCCTTCATTCTGTCGCTGGCACTCTGGATGTTCAAACGGACCCGTTCATGGATGTCGTCCATTCTCTGTCGCAGTTTGCTGACGTAGTCATCTCCCGCAGTGTCTTGTCCTGGTGGCGTCCCAAACTTCAAGTCACATGGAAGTCGCAGCTCTCGGCCCATTATAACACTAGCAGGGGTTTGGCCGGTTGACTCATGAACTGCGGAACGATACGCCATCAGGAACAGATGGAGGTACTGGTCCCAATCCTTCTGGTGGTCAGAGACTACCTTGGACAGGTGGCGGTTTATCGTCTTATTCATCCGCTCCACCATTCCATCGGACTGCGGATGTAGAGCTGTGGTCCTCGTTTTCAGGATGTTCAGCATCTGACACATCTCCTGGAACAGGTTTGACTCGAAATTCCTGCCTTGATCCGAATGCAGCTCTAACGGGACACCGAATCGACAAATCCACTCCTTCACCAAGACGTCGGCAACGGTGATGGCTTCTTGGTTGGGCAGGGCATAGGCTTCGGCCCACTTGCTGAAGTAATCCATCGCCACAAGGATGTACTTGTTCCCGTGTTCAGATTGTGGAAACGGGCCAGCGATGTCAATGCCGATCCTTTCGAATGGGCTGCCCACATTGTACTGGCGCATCGGGGCCTTAGGTCTTGTTCGAGGCCCATTACTGGCAGCGCATACAGTACATTTTCTGCACCAGCCTTGACGTCAGCTTGACAATTGGCCCAGTAGAACCGTTGCCTAACTCGAACATCACCACGTTTCCACTGCTCGCACATCCATCCAGGCGAGCCTCCAAAATGGTTTCAGCCCTCTCCGGTACGCTTACGTCTTCTGCCAGCAGAACTCGAACCATTTCTTCATTTCTCCCATGAAGTACCAGCTCTTCTCCGTTCACACGAAGGACGCCGTCTTTAAAATTCAGCTCGAATCCTCTAGAATTCATGATGTCCATTCCAATTATTATCTCGTCCTCTATATCCGCTACCAGAGCCCGGTGTTTCACTGTAGTGCTGCCCAAAGTCAGTTCAATTGGAAGTTCACCATACACAGTTGCCGGCTCTCCTGTTGCTGTACGTAGCTTCCAATTCGACGATTCGATTCTTGCCGGTGTTTTGGCAAAAGTAGGTCCAAGGATTGTCCTAGTCGCACCCGTATCAAGGAGCATGGTGCGAGGCTCGTTGTTAATGAGACCGTCTACGAAGACCACTTTGTCTTGGCTTTGAAGTACAGCGACATATGCATTATTAACTGGGGCTTGTTGGATACGGGCTGACGAATGCTCCTTCTTGATCTTCATCGTTGATGTCGATTTTTTCAATGTTGGACATTTGCTACGCACGTGCCCAAGTTCTCTACAATTTCGGCATCGAATCAGTCTTCTCTCAGGCACAACTTCCTTCGGCACTTTTCGCATCACAGCTTCCATATTAGTAGGCTCCTGTGGCTGTGGGTCTTCCTCGATCATCCGGACTCTACTCTGGCTTTTGCAGGATTGCTTTGCTGCTTCGAATTCCAGAGCGCGTGCCAATGCATCCACGAGATGTGCGGGGCGAGCTAGTGTTAGGGCTTGCCGGGTTTCCTGGTCACGAAGTCCATTACTAGTCGCTCCATTACACTTTCCGGTGTAGCTGGGTACGCAAGACGAACCAAGCGTGCAATATCTGCTTCAAATTCTTGCAACGATTCGCTTGATTTCTGGCATCGGTTCTTCAGCTGTGAGTGATATACGTGTTCAAGGTGGGCTTGGCCATAGCGAAATTCCAAGTGTTTTACCAGCTGTTCATAGTCTTCCTGTTGTTGGGCGGTGAGCGTTTGTAAAATATTTGTTGCTTCGCCACGCAATCCCAGTGTCAATGCTAAAGCTTTTTCCCCAGCATTCCATCCATTTGCTTTGGCAGCAGCTTCGAATTGTCGGTGGTAGTTTGACCATGGAGTATTTCCGTCGAACTGAGGCGGTTTCAATGAGAGCTTTCCAGGTTCAGCACTGACCTTGAGATTTTTTATGTCCTTCTGAACTTCGTCCAAGTTCATACTCAGGTCCACCCTTGAGTTTTTGTTGTAAGTTTCTGGGGTGTGCGCATAATCTATTCGCTTTTCTAATTCACTGAATTTTTCCTTTATCCTGCCGATTTCTGTCTCGATTCCATCTTTTATTTTCTCCATCTCTGTTTCAACAGTTCCCATTCTTTCTTCCAACCGATTCGCCACACTGCAAACTTCTTCTTTCAAGCTTCTCGAATTTTCTAGAAGCTCTTCTCTCAAATTCTCCGAGTTTTCTAGAAGCTTCACTTCTAAATTTTTCGAATTTTCTTCAAGCTTTTCTTCTAGATTTTTCGAATTTTCGTGAAGTTTTTCTTCCAGGCTCTTCACATTTTCTTGAAGTTCCTCTTTTAGACAATTCGAATTTTCTAGAAGTTCTTTCAGGCTGACAGAATTTTCTAGAAGTTTCTCTTCCAGACTCACCGAATTTTGTTGAAGTTCTTTCAGACTTACGGAATTTTGTTGAAGTTCCTCCTTCAAACTATTCGTGGTTTCCTCGAGTTTGTTCATTATAGCACTCAAATCGACTCCAGAAACTTCGAACAAAAATGTTTCGGGGTCTTCTCCTTCTTCAATCAGTCCATCTGAAAGTCTTTTCTGGAGTACGGCCTTCTTTCCAGTTGTTTCTAACTCACGCTCCTCTAACTCTTGCTTTAATTCACTAACTTTAAGGTCAACTAGGTGAACTCTTCTCGGAAACATTTTGTCTCGTATTGTCTTTGCCGAAATATCAGTCTATTATTTATTTCACACAAAAAGTTTTCAGTTTATTGTCCCGCGACGCGCAAAACTGTCCACTTTGCACTCAAATGTTCAACGGGTCACTCACTAACTGTCTATTAGGCGCGATAAATGTCTATCAGTTTTTCAACGCGACGAACACTTTAACACTTGTTTATTTTAAACATCCGACTTCTGACAACAATGTAGTAAAACTGCACTAACTAATTTTCCTAATTTATTTAAAACACTATTTACAACAATTATTCACTAAACGTTTACTATTTCAATTTATTTCTACTGTGGCTATCTATCAGCGAACTCTGGAACTGTAACTAACTCTGCCTGTCCCGCTTATATACTCCCAAGCAGTTTCCATTCACGGCTCTCGAATATTCAGGAGTATAGAACATGTCATCTAGATGGCTCTTCGAATAGTATCGAACAATCGATTTATTCCAGCTTGTTCTCGGCGATCCGTACGCCAGCAGATATGCAGTTGTAGTTGAACGAGGGTGCATAATTAATTAGATCAGGGCCGGTCTCGAAATCGTTACAATATAATATTGTTACGATATTTGTTGAATAATCGTCCTGATCCAACAATGAAACATTGTCTCCGTTATAATGTTTGAGTCTTTTTAGGTGAACGACCTTTATTTTCGCTCTCGGGCTGCGTTGAATTCTATAGACCACGTCGTTTATTCTTTTCACTATCGTATATGGTCCTTCCCAAGATAGTGTTAATTTAGGAGAAAATCCTTTCTTACGACGAGGATTGTACAGCCACACTCGATCTCCTTCTTTGAATCCACCAGTATTGGCCTTAAGATCGTATCGAGCCTTCATTCTGTCACTAGTTATCTTCAATGTTTTTCTTGCAAATTCGTGGATCCCATTCAAGCTATCTCGCAGTTCGTCTGCATAATCCTGTACCTCGTTTTCTTCAGAACTTGGTGATCCAAACACCAAGTCACAGGGCAACCGAAGTTCTCTCCCGAAGATGATGCTGGCCGGAGTGAGCTTTGTGGAATCGTGCACAGAGACCCTGTAAGCCATCAAGAATAGTGGAAGATGTCGATCCCAGGTCTTTTGGTGCTCCTCTACTACTTTGGAAAGATGTTCTTCCATAGTCCTGTTGAACCTTTCAACCATGCCATCAGACTGTGGGTGGAGGGCCGTTGTTCTGGTCTTGCTAATTTCCATTAATTCTCAAACATTCTTGAATAAATTTGATTCAAAATTTCTTCCTTGATCGGAATGTAGCTCCATTGGGACTCCAAACCTTGAAAACATGTTATCCACCAGAGCTCTTGCAACTGTGGATGCTTCTTGATTAGGCAAGGAATAAGCTTCAACCCATTTGCTAAAGTAATCCATGGCAACGAGGATGTATTTGTTGCCATCATTCGTCATCGGAAACGGTCCTGCTACATCGATGGCGATTCGTTCGAAGGGAGCACCTACATTGTATTGTTTCATCTCTCCTCTCGATCTTGTCTTGGGACCTTTGCTTGCTTCACACTTCAGACATCTTCGGCACCATCTCTCTACATCTTCACGACATTGGACCCAGTAAAATCTCTGCCGTATTTTATCCATGGTCTTATTCACTCCAAAATGTCCACCTGATTTGCTGCCATGGATCTCCTCAAAGACGTCACTTATCCTCGACCTAGGCACAACCAATTGAGAAATCACTTTTCTGCCGTCGGCTGATTCCGAAGGTCTCTTCAATAGACCATTCTCAACAATCAGGGAATCCCATTGTGCCCACAATGCCTTAAAAGCTGGTGATCGTAAGGAGATTTCCTTCCAGGTGAGTCTTTCTGCGTCGCTTTCCTTCCATCGTAGAAAATCTGTAATATCTGGATCACTTTCTTGGTACTTCCTCATTTTCGCTGTGGTCCAATTGTCGTCAACCATTAATCTCACTTGGTTGATCCCTTTGCGACGTACAATTCGCTCACAAGTATCCGAATCAGGTCTTCTGGACAAGGTATCTGTGTTGTTGGACAATTCAGTTATTCTTAGCCTCTTATCTGGGATGGCCTCGGGGGCTTCATCATTGCTAGTCGGCATGTGCCCCGATATCAATTCGGTTCTCATTCTCTTCACTGGTATGACCCTGGGGGCTATATCATTGCTAGCCGGTGTGCGCCCCGATATCAATTCGGTTGTTTGTAGCCTCTTAACAGGGATGATCCTGGGGGCTCCATCTTTGCTAGCCGGTATGCGCCCCGAAATGTTGTCTGATTCTAATTTTTCCTGCCGCCAATTTGAGGACTCGCTGGAAGACCTTGTCCACACAGGTGATAGCGAACGTTGTGGCATTCTTACCCTGAGTGCTCATTCCGCTTTTCAAAGCTTTGAGCGCATCTAGAACCTTCTCCAATAAACTAGTGACTGTGCTTGCTCGTTGTTCGGGTTCTTCTATTGAAACCGCTCGTACTTTCGGACTCAAGGAGTTGAGGGCCGCCTCAAGTTCTAGAGAAAGTACCAAGGCATCACTACTCCTCTCGAAGTGTGTTAGACGCAGAGTGCTTTGGATTTAGGTGTCTCTCAGTCCATCTATAAATAACTGCACCGCTAGCTGTTCCTTGAAATCTCCCGGTGCTTCTGGGTAAGCCAGTTGAATTAGGCGTCTCACATCCGATTCAAATTCCTGCAGACTCTCACCTGATTTCTGAGTACGCGTTTTCATTTGAGCCCGATACAGTTGTTCTCGATGTTGATCGCCATACCGCAACTCTAATGTAGTAATCAGGTCTTTATATTTATTTTGCTGTTCGATAGGTATCGTCTGTAACATACCCAAAGCTGGCCCTCTCAAAGCTACTATAAGGGCAGTAGCTTTTTCTTCTTCGCCCCATCCATTAGCCACTGCTGCAGCTTCAAATTGTAGACGATACATGGACCAAGAAGACTGTCCATCAAAAGTCGGTGGTTTTACGGAAATTCCTGATGTGGCAACCCTGTCCCTTCCTGTTTTTCCTTTTCTCGTTCTTTCTTTTCATCCAACCATCTCATTTCCTCTTCTTGTTTTTAATTTTCTCGCTCTTTTCTCTGTTCTTTGAGAATTTTCTGGAGTGCCTCTTCTCGTTCCTGTTTTTCCTCCAACTGACGTGTTAATTCTTTTTGTTTTTCATTTTCTTGTTCTTGTTTTTCCTTCTGGCGCCGCTTTTCCACTTCTTGTTTTTCCTCCTGGCGCCTTCTTTCCAAATCCGCAAATTGATTTTGGATGGATTTCACAATGTCCTCCATCGTATCGAACGACGTACTCCTCGTATTCACCATAAATAGTTTATAAATAGTTTCTGTTTTTCACTAATATCCCGCTTCGGACACCACTGTTACGTTTTTGCTAAATAATAGGCCGAGCACACTACTAAACTGTTTATTTTCTAACTTCACTATAAACAAACATACAACACTTCACTGACTAATAAAACACTTAGATCTATCTATACAACAATACAACTAGCTAAATATTCCAAACACTTCTGCTTATTATCACTTTCTAATCTTCTTAAATAATTCTCTTCATAAAAACTCTTCTTTAAAACTTATTCTCCCAGTCAAATGTCTCACGTTTATATAGGTACTCATCGTGTAGACTGGATCATTCGCGATGATTTCGAGAATACTCAAAACGGAGAACTTCTATACATTTCCAGGAATTGAGCGATGACGCGGCAGCTCCGTTATCTAGACTATTCATGCAGTACAGAAAACGATCCATCCAAATAAACACTTCTTGGAACTGATTATCGATGAGGCGTCCGCGGAATGGACTCAGCGGCGTAGCTAGGGGGCTTTTATCAATCTCGTAACAATATGTGACTAGGGACTGCGTATAGGTACCTGTATTTTATTTTATTTTAATATGTATATTTTGTTTTATATAAGATCAATAGATTATAAAATTTTATATATATGTAGATATATAGTATAAGTATATTTTTTTCGTAATCTTGTTTTTTGTAAGTTATTTATATAAAGCGACTTGTTCTATATCACGCAATGTATGATCTTGAAGAACCAATAAAATATCTATCTATCTATCTATCTATCTATCTATCTATCTATCTATCTATCTATCTATCTATCTATCTATCTATCTATCTATCCATCTATCTATCTATGAAAATGGCTTTCAGCAAATTTTGATAATTTTTTAATATTTTGTATGGTTCAAGGCCCTAAACAATTTTGAGAAGTTATAAGAGGTTATGATTGGGAATGATTGGGACAGCCGCTAGAGGTCGCCAAAGTTGAATAATCCAAAATGCATTGTTGTCCTTTCACAATATCCTCCATCGTATCGTATGATATACTCCTCGTATTCACCATAAATAGTTTATTTATAAACAGACAGAAACTATTTATAGTTTCTGACTTTCACTAATATCCCGCTTTGGACACTACTAAACTGTTTATTTCAAACTTCACTATAAACATACAACTACTTCAGTGACTAATAAAACACTTAGATCTTTAGTGGACTTTTGTCTGTTCGTACCTGAATAACAATGTAATAAATAATAAATAAATAAATAAATAAATAAATAAATAAATAAATAAATAAATAAATAAATAAATAAATAAATAAATAAATAAATAAATAAATAAATAAATAAATAAATAAATAAATAAATAAATAAATAAATAAATAAATAAATAAATAAATAAATAAATAAATAAATAAATAAATAAATAAATAAATAAATAAATAAATAAATAAATAAATAAATAAATAAATAAATAAATAAATCTATTCAACTAGCTAAATATTTCAGTTTTAATAGTTTCCACTGGAAGTGTCTTCCCACAATCAGCCATATAAAAGAAATATTACTCAGTATTTACTCAGTATTCCCTCAGTGGTCACTTTTCCAAAAGTTACAGAACGAAGAAGTCAAATTGTGATATTTATGCATTTAATTCGAATATTCGGTGTTTTTTGTGCCTTGGAAGGATATTTTCAAAACTCCTTGAATAACACTCGGGAGTTATGAAAAAGTTACAAATTCCAGCGTTTCAATCATCCGAATATATTCATCAGGAAAAAAGTTACGTGACGGCTGTGCCAGCTCAAGCGTTAAGCTAGCACAACCCTTTTTTCTCCAGAACCACTTGAGTTATGAAATTGGGAGTTGTGTTAGAAAATTGTTATTAATTAGTTATAAAATACTGCAGTAATTTTTTTAATGTGCTGAAATGGCTGTGCCAGCAACATACGTATGAAGCATGTCTTCGCAACATTCAGATAGAGTCTATTCTGAGAACAATATTCAGGAAATTCATTAAATAATAATAATAATAATAATTTGTCTTTATTCATATTGCCAGATATAACATTCATTTGTTATAATTAAATAAGTAATTAATTCACAATTGACAATATGTAAGGGCGGGATTCAGTCGCCCCTATCCGGAGATAATGGTGACTGCTCTTCCATCCAACCCGTAACAACATCATAACGTATGTTCCTAATCTATCCAGAACAGAATTAAATGAAATACAGTAATGACAAAATTATACAATCAATCAAATTGACTTGAAAAATGAACTTGATGTTCAGGACTAACCTAGGAAATTAGTAAACAAACAAAAAATATAAAAATAGACTAAATGATAAATGAAACTGGAACTGATGACTGGAACACCAGAAGAATAAAGTTATAATAAAAAAGAAACATTAGCTCAATTGAATGTCAATTGAAAGCAAAAGAGTTTTAATGGAGGCAACTAGGGAGGGTAATCATCTGAAAAAAAAGTATTGGAACCATTTGGTACATATCAGAAAATTTCATAATAATTTATCTAACTTACCCTCGAGCAACATTTTTTTCAGCGAATTCTTGAATTTGGATTTATTCATGATTTTCATTGAGTCAGGTATAGCGTTATACATTTTTGTAGCATTATACACAAATGATCGTTGGTAGAGTGATGTACGGTGCCTTGGAGGGTTGAGACGGTATTTTTTTCTAGTGTTGATTGTGTGAACATTCTCTCTGAACTGTAGCTTTTCAAATAAATATACTGGGGATTGAAATTGTATTAAGTTATGAGTGAAACAACACAAATGTAAAATCCATCTTTGCTTCATCGTCAACCATCCGGACTCTTTAATTTTATGCGAAATGGAATTGCGTTTTCTCACTCCGTAAATTAGTCTGGCACAAGCGTTTTGCACAAGTTGAATGCGATTTTTATCATGATTTGTTAGGCATGAATAATACACTATGTCAGCGAAATTGAAGTGGCTCAAGACTAGAGTTTCACATAGTATTTGTTTTGTCCTGAAGTCTAGAAGTTTCGAAATATTATAAATTAGTTTGAGATTGCAATAAGCCGTCCTCATGGTTTTTGTTACATGCTCACTGAACCTTAACTCGGAGTCCATTATTAAGCCTAAATTTCTTGCAGATTCAGTGATTTCGAGTGGTTCCAAATCAACTGTAATATTCATATATTCCTGTAGTTGAAGTCGATGGTTTTTGTTCCCAAAATTCAACAATTTGGATTTTGACGGGTTAATGATCAAACAGTGGTGTTTCGATGCAACTGATAAATTCTCCAGATCATCATTGAGAACAGTACAAGCTTCTTGTAAATTGTCATAACTAAACGAATAATCATGTATCATCCGCATAATAGTGACAATTGCAATGTGATAAATGAGTCGACAAGTTAGTTGTATACATCATAAACAGTAAAGGGCCTAGGATTGAACCTTGGGGAACTCCAGTACTGAGATTTAGCGGGGCTGAATACCGGTCACGAATTTTCACAAACTGGACGCGATTAGAGATAATTATTCATCATGAGCTGTGCACTATTAGTAAAACCATTATAGTGTAATATTGCTAATAAGAGTTCGTGATTGATGCGATCAAACGCCTTTGAATAATCTAATAGGACAAGTGTAGTCAAACGATTTTCATCAATGGCAGAGAACAAGTCGTCCGTAACCTTGAGCAGCGCGGAAGAGCAACTGTGATGGGGCCGGAAACCTGACTGATTGGCCGGTAAAAGTTTATGTATTTCTAAGTACTCCCTAATTTGTGTATTCATTATTTTTTCTAGAATTTTTGAGATCATAGGTAGGATGCTGATTGGTCTTAGATCTTTCAGATTTTCTGGACTGCTAATTTTTGGAAGAGGAAGAACATGAGCTACTTTCCAGCAATCTGTAAAAGTTGAAGTTTCTACACAAAAGTTAACAATATGTGTAATGTACAAAATGATACGAGTGCAACAAAGTAAAATCATCTTCAAATTTATAAATTTATATTGTCAGGACCAGTTGCATTGGATTTTATTTCAAAGAGATGTTTTTTCACAGTTTCTTCATCAACAGGGTTGCAGTAAAATGTGTCTGACCTTGCCTTGACATTGTCGTAGAATATCTTTGCTTTTTCATCTGGAATATTGTTCTCTTGGGTAGTCCCTACAAAATGTTTGTTGATGACATCCGCATCAGATAGTTCGATAGGCAAGTCGTACCTGTTTTGCTTTGAACCAATATTTAAATTCTTCAGAGTTTTCCATAATGATTTATTTCCCCTATCTTCCCTTACAATTTTTTAAAAATAAGACTTTTTTTGATGTTCTACCGCTGAATTGCAAAAGTTTCTCATTTGTTTATAATATAGCCAATATCGCCCATTTTTCGATTTTTTTAATTTTGCTAGTGCCTTTTCCTTTTGCCTTATTATTTCTCTAAGATCAGGAGAGAGCCATGGCGCAAATTTCTTTGTGATTCGAGCATTTATTATTGGAGCGTATTTATTGAAATGATTCAGTAGTAAGTCATTGAAAATTCTGATTTTTTCATTTACATCGTTTATATAAAATATTTGATCAAAATTAACCTTTTTCAGGTCTGATTCAAAAGCGTCGTGGTTTATTATTTTAAAATCTCTATAGGTGCAAAATATAGGTTCAGAATTACCAATATTGAGTTTTATTTTACAGCTGACAAAACTGTGATCAGATAAATTTATAACGTCAAATGTCTTACATTCCGTAATCTTTACATGTTCTGAGCTTAAAAATAAATCTATCAGAGTTGCACTGTTGGCACCTACCCTAGTCGGTTCAATCACATTTTGACATAAACAAAAACATTCAATTATAGAGTTGAGGCTTTTGAAATTATTCGAAGTAGAATTTAAAAAATCTATATTGAAATCACCTCCGCAAAAAACGTTATCAAATCTGAGTGTGACATTGTCTAATATTTCTTCCAGTGATGTAAGAAATTCCGCTACTGGTGAATGTGGTGCTCTATACAAAACTCCAATGCAGTTCGTTGAATTACTGTTCGAGAAAGAGATCCAAACTTGCTCTGTATCATTTTGTAATTCCGGGAAACTCAGTAAGGAACTGTTAATCGAAGTCTTGATATATATAAGGACACCGCCACCCCTTCCCACGACTCTATCTCGTCTGTACATCCTATAACCTTCCAAGCTCACCAGCGCATCATCTATACCTGCATGAAGCCAAGTTTCAGTAATCAGCAAAATCTCATATTTTAGGTAACCCAAGTATTCGCTGAAAGTCAAGAATTTCGGAAAAATTGATCTGATATTGAAAACACCAATATTTAATTCAGTCATCGAACATAAAAAAAAAAACATTATCCCATAGAGGGAAAAGTATATACTTAGTAGTTTTTTCTGGTACCCACCAAATGATTATAAAAATACGATTCATATTAGATGAAAGTCATTTTCAGAAGTGATCAAAACTGCCCTAGTTCCCTCCAATTTTCTCATATAAATACTACCGCTTTTTATCCAAAGATACTTGATGTTGTTATTATTTTTAAACGCTTTTACCTTCAAAAACAAATTTTTATTATAAGCAGTCAAATACTCATTGACATATATTATATTAGGTTCACTAACAATATTTTTCAAGGAATTGTCCAAGTCTTTTGTGGAAAAGTCTCCCTTGATTTTACGACACCTCAAAAATTCGTCTCTGTAAGATTGTTTGGCGAAACAAATGATCAAATTGGAAATTTTCCGACCAGTTCTGATAAGAATTGGCAATGTGTGTATCAGTTAACCTCATCCCCAGCGCCAAACCGACCAGTTGGGTCGTTAGAAAAACATTTTCGTTTTTTGGCAGTGGTACACCAGTGACCACCAAACAGTTGTTCATGCTACTCTGTTGGACTTTGTTGCACTTTTGCCTTAGAATGTTATTTTCTTCCAGGGCGGTTTTCATTTTCGTTTTGAGCATTTCTATGCTTTCCCTGTTTTCCCGTATTCCTGCCTCATGCTCGACATCTTTGCTCTTCAGGTGATTAATTTCGGTGCTATGTTTCTCCAGTGTTTGGATGAAATGGTTTTTTTTGTCCAGTATGGCTTTTAAAATATCTCGAATTTCAGACATTGTCGCCGAATCAGTCACGATAGATTGTTGATTTTTGCTACTGGCGACTTTACCGCTGCAAACATCACACAACCAGATAGATTCCCCAGAACTGTAGGACGGTATCTGGGCTTCTTGGATATTGATGCAATTTGCATGAAAAGCCTTAGAACAGCACTTACAATTAATTTTTTGCTTGGCAGACGGCCGTTCACCACAAGTAACGCAGTTAGACATTTTGATATTCTCTGGTTATCACTTGGCAATTTGGTTTGATGTTCAAATGGTAAATAACGTACTTACGAAACAAATATCACTTAAAGTAACTTCCTTTTTCTTATGAAGTGAATGGTCTTACATTGTTTTCGGTATAAGTTTCACTAAATAATTCACTTTCAAACTTCGTTAATTTGATGCATTTCACAGAGCTCAACGAACATACGTATTCAATATTTTGCAGCATTGCCAATATTTCAATGCCAATAAATGGGGCATTGCTGTTCGTCACCAGTTGGCCAATATCCTTATGGGTCATCAGAACATTTTTATCATCAGCATACTACTTGACCAGGAGACTTAAAACACTTTTTTTATATCCGGTGTAAAAATAATAAGGAATAAAGACTGGTTTCTCTTGATTGGGATTTAATGATATTGAACATTGACACTTGAATATGGTTAGACAAATATGATTTTGCCCAATCAAGGGGTACCCCACGGACCAGAGACACCTAACCTGTCGAGCAAGCACTGATGATGACTAGCTCTTATACATACCTACACTAAAACATTTAAACTCTGACCAGAAAAGACCAATTATTTGTCTCGTCATTGATGACTCGCTCGTTTACTTCTCTAGAACAAATCAGACAAGTTGGTGATCTGTCATTTTTAATAAATATTTTCACAGCCAATGCTTTTCTTATAAATCATCAGTCATTCAATTGATACCGTTTAATTGAGATCAACCTTGAGTTCAGTCTTCATAACCCTTTGTCGTCAATTTGGTGAGTTGCCAAATATTTCTTTCTCAGGGATCTTTCTTTCAACACACAGCAAAGTTTTGAAAATTGTTGCCTAAAGAAGTTTTTCCAGAAGCATACAGCTTTTGAAAATCCAAAAAACACTGATTTCCACCTTTCCTTGGTTCTCAGAATAAAAAAAGTCTGACAATGAAAAACTTCTAATGCACGCCCTGAGTGTAACAAAATACTACGTCACCAATTATAGAGTTTTCAAACAATTTTTTGAGTTTGTTTCGTCATTCTGGCAGTTCACATTTTTAATTCTTTTTATTTTTTCATTTCCATAATCTTAACGTAACTTAACCTCAACCTTGAGAACCTGATAATACTCATACACAGGACTTGAATATTTAAGAAAGTCATAATTTGTCTAACTTACAATTTTATCATAATTCTTATTGTAAATCATGTACTACCCATGATCAACTTTGATGTCAACAAGGGTTGCTCATAAGAGTGTAGTAGGTTGGCGGAAAGAACAAATTATCAAAATGATTTATATTTTCAATTATTTACTGATAAAGTTAAGTAGGTATAAAAAGTTCCCAATACGACTGGGAAATAGTTGGCTTAGTTTAACAATTTTAGTGAATGATTGCACACGTAAATAAGTCTTAATATATTCTCTTTAACCTTAAGATAACAATTTGCTTGCTTATGATAATTATGCACGTGACCTAAGGAATCAAGTGTGATTCAAGAAAGTTATAACTTGATCAACTTCCCACTTTTATCACAATTCTTCGTGCACATCACTACTGCATATGTTAAAGATCGATGTCAACAGAAATTATCAAAATAATTAATAATTGCAAATATTCCACTGGTTAAAATTAATATGAAAAGTTCGATGACTAGGAAATAATTTGCTTCAGTGGAACAATTTTAGTTAATTTATATCCTAGAAATAAACTTCATGGGCTTGAATACCTATATTTTTATTCAAGTTGTGAGTGAACACCTATGAATTATTATTAGGGCAATCTTACCTTAAGTTTTAAGTTAAGACTAAGTTAAGTGGTGCATAAATTAACAATTTCATTCATTACACCTACGATATATTTTTAATTCAATCTTATGTTGTCTTAAGTTAAGACTGAGATACATCGTGATTGAATTTACTATAAAAGAGGTTTCAGGTATCTCCAAAATTTTTCAATCAAATATCCCTAATCAATTTCATCATTGGCCATGGTATGGTTAACAAAGAGATACTACTAAGAAGCAAATGAAAACGATACGAAGGTGGAAATTCACATGCAGACATGCAGATAATACATTACAGTTGTCTTAGAAAAAAAATGTATTTAACATTTTTGAATGATTATAACTACCGTCCAAATTGGAACATCCTGTACGTTTCTTACAAAAATTTACTAGATGCCCAGTATTTTCAAAAACATGAAAAGGAAAACTTACACAATTTTATTTCTTCGATTTGTTCTAGGAAAATGTATTAGATAAAACGAATAATCTGAATAACCTACTCTATTAAAAAAAAATATCTGCCTAGACATAAAATAAATCCATGCATGCACAAACTCAAAAAACCAATGAAAGTGTTTCAGAATTTAAGAACATAAGGTGTATGTACAATAATAGTATAAACTACAAAACACCTATCTGAAATCATCGATTCCATACTTATTTGGATTTCTGGAAAATGTAGATGCCATCAGAACCAAAGGGGAAAAGCTATACGCTTATGCATCGAAAAAACCATAAGCTGTACAACTTTTCACCCCCCGGTCCCAATCACCACAGACAAAGACAAGATAGGAATCGAATAAATTAATTACGAGATAATATCCGCTACAAAATTACCAATTGAAATCAATAAATATGACCTAAAAATAAGGCATACATGCATGAAAACTGTACATGAAAAGTACCTACTACAACGTCAAATCAGGCAACCTCTGCTACTAATAATTGCAAGAGAACAGAAAGAGAAGATGCGAGCTAATTACAGAATTGATTAGAAGGCCTAGGCAAGCTTTTAATAAATCAACAGGATGCAGAAATTGTAGATCTGCTGTTGGAAATCAAGACCCTCTCGAAACGAATCTCGAATGTTACTCCACGACGCGAGGCGACTAGTATTGATAAGAAATCGGCCCAACGATTTATCAATCTTGCCGGCGTAGAGAACAATGAACCTTACGACCGCCATTTAGAGATGTCCACCGCTTGGGTATGAAATTAGCGACATCGCTGTGTCTATTAATTTCAACCCTATACCTATTGTTTCATCCACAACCTAAACCAATCAATCTGGGAATATCCTCACTCACCAGCTAATTTTTTCATAATCCATAATTCCAGATAAATTTTTAGAAGTCGCATAAATACACTTACACAAGCCGTAATGAATGAAAAGAGACTACTTAATTGGTTAGAAAACAGTTCGGTATTTAGTTGTCGAAACACAACCAATCAGGTGATATGAAGAAATGTTGATTTTCCGAGAGCCAATAGGTGAATGGAGTTTGCACAATTTGCAATACATTACAAAAATGTACAATTTTGAGATTTGTTATCGTTTCAAATGATATAGTATCACAAAAAAAAGCATGCTAAAATGTTGAAACTTTCAATCAGGAAACAAAACGAACTTACCATGGATCATGGACAACGTTGATCCTGTGTTCAGTCGCTTTAATCACAATCCAATTTTCACTTTTGTCACCGTTTACTCGCACTTCCGAACTATTTTACAACGCTGATCGTATGTGCAGGAAGTTATCGTTATTTATTGTTTTGCCTAATACTGGATATATACAAGTAACTGATTAATTAGATTTTGTGTACAAACTTCACGAAGAAATAAGACTCCATTTTATCATTACGCTTGTGATAGACTATTGTTGAGTGTTGCGAGGTTGCGCTTGCGCCCTCTAAGCATAATCGCCCGCCAAGTTTTGAATATAGTTTCGCCCATTATTCTGCTCATTTCTGTAGTCATTATTTATCAAAATACGGAGATCAAATTCAAATAATTTATAAAATGTTTATATGTGACCGAAAACATGCTTATTCGAATTTATAAGAACAATAAAGTGGCCATCCATCATTTATTTTCAGATAGGACTTGCGGTATGGTCCGTACATTGCCGAAAATTTCAGATCGTAACTTTAGCGCTTTCTAAGCTTTCAGACAACCGGTTCTTTGGCGTACCCCTTGTCGTTTGTCTTTAGTCAACATTTTGAGCATATTGGAATAAAAATTGTTACTAATATTATTCTACTCATTTATATGAAAATAATTATTTTTCAACCGGATACCATACATGAGAGTGATAGTTTTTCACTCTAGAGATGAAAATGAAGCAAGAAGCAAATTAACATTATGCTTCCCGATGAGAATATACACAAAACAATTTGATGGATTTTTAACGTTGATGACAGTTATCTCACTGCAAGAATTCTTATCCACAACACTTTCCAATAGGCAATCCGCATGGACCAATCCAAACTCTATTTTAGTTGCGCCTGCGTGGTGTGCAGTGTAATTTTAGGTTACGTTGAGGATCAACTTGGATATCAAGGTTCAGTTTGGTTAGATTAGATCATGTTTCCTTCTTTTATGGCTTAAAAATGAGAAAAGAAGGGAACATGATCTAACCTAACCAAACTAACCATGCTATCCAAGTTGAATACTTGGGACTACTAATACCACAGAACACCTTTGTAGTTAAGGTTTTCTGTGACTATACCGCCTACAGGCTTACTATGGTGTCATTGTTAAGTTAAACACCTCGTTGATTATAAGACTTAGGGCTGAAACACAATGGAAGTTTTATGTTATTAGTTTTAATTTTCATAATTTTGGATAATTTTTTAACGCGAAACCATCATTGTCATTATTATTCTGATCATGCCTCATAAACAATCCGGTTGGTAGAGTTCAAGCTTAATTTTTCAATACTGTTTTGCATCTTGTTTTATTTTGAAAATTGACATCCAAAATCCCAAAACTTAAAACTTATTACATAAAACATCCATTGTGTCTACGGCTTTAGTGAATTAATAACATTGTTCTACTATGGTGTCATTTATGTGTTGTTAATTTGAAGATGATTGTTAGGACGATGTTGATTTTCACTCGTTAAAAATTCGTGATATGTTAGGAATGACATCAGAAAAATGGTGGACCTAAGATGTCTAAAAACCTTGGTGTGTCGACTGATTAGATTTTGTATAGATTTCTTTGAAGACAAAACAAATGATATCATGGTCTATTTCTGTAATCGGATCCAGAGATGGCGCCTCGTCCTCATGTCAATATTCCAGGGACATAGTGATTGTGATTGTTGTTGATTGAATTTGACGGAATGTCAATAAACTTTTGAAATATCATTCTAAAGCAATATATTTTCCATAGTCAAAGTGAAAGACCAAATTTTTGGAAAAATAACACCACACAAAATGTGTTATTTTTTTAAAATAATGTAAATACCATTTGAAAGTCAAAATAGTTGTGGCAGAATCAAAAATTTCGTACTGCAATATTATTGACTATTAATGATGTTCGTTTCTTTATTTTTCTGTATTTAATATTATTTTCCTAAATAAGTCGACCATAATCCGTTTTTGTGTGGACAAAATTCATTATGTCTAGTACCGAAAGTGAGTACCTACTACTTAAAATCTGTAAAATATACTTTGGAATCAATTTGGAACTTACATTTTATTTCTTAACTTGCCATGCTCTAATAAACATGTGTTGTTATACCCTACTCTTTCTTTAAATATTCCACAATTTCAAATTGCGAAAGTTCGTGACAAAGTAAAAAAAATCACCACTTCTACTGAAATCATCAATTTTGCATATATCATCAAGCTTGTTTAGGTTTTCTTATTTTACCATTCGTTTTCATAAAATCTTTTCAATGTGGTTAGATCATCCAAAAATAAATTTTGTGTCGAGAAAGAATTGCACAAAAAAGAACCATCTTCACTATTACATGACATACGGTTTTTAAAATAGCGATGAAAGACCATTGTAACACACAACTCATCACACATATCACTTCTGAAAAGCAATTTAACTCAAAATAAACTACAAAATTATTACTTTATAATACTTTATTATAGAGAACTTTAAAAGGAAAACTCGGATACAATGGCGCAGATAGTTGCGCATGCGCATGTTAGTCAGATGTCACATAGGCACAAGCACAAGATTGACTGGTTCTAATGGTGAAATTCCATGCAGCTGAATTTCAATTCCAGTAAGTTGCATATCATCAAAATAAAAATTATAATAGTCGAAAATTTAACTAATAAAACTGCTTGCGGACAGTGATTCTGTAAATTTTAATGATAATGTTTTATTCATATCATGCTCGTGCGTAATACTTGAAACTTCTGTTCATGAAAATTCACCCTAACAAGAAAACCGACGGTGGCGGTTCACGAAGTATCGCGGGATTTTTGAAAAATAGACCGCGATTTCATTTGTTTTCTCATTATCAAGCAAACCAATGTCCAGCGTTCTTTTCTAGTTTTACAGGTATGAGAGTCGGCACACCAGGGTTTTTAGTCATCTTAGGTGGACCCTAACTTTATATTTATAATTCAGGCAATGGAAAACGATGAAGAAAGGTGTGGAATTTGGAAATATGTTGTGATTTGTAAATTTGTTTTCCTTTCAGAAATGAGCTGAGAAGGAGTAGAAAATTACTAAGAGATGTTGGTAATCTTAAGTTTAAACGAAAATAATTTCCAAGGGTTTTCTTAAAAAATTCTGGGGCCTCTTTTCGCCTTTCTCTTATTTTCATCAGCATTCATGTTCAAACATCTAAATTATTCCAAAATCCAAATAGAAGAAATAATGAAATAAAATATAAATCATAGATAGAATTCTGCGATTCAACAATGTTCGAGTTGCAGGTTAGGTTTCTATTTCATCATAGAACACAAAAATCAGATAAGCAACACGACTATCGAATCAAAATTATGTTCGATAGTTGTTGAGTTGAAAGTTTTAAATTGTTTGTAACAAGGTGATCACAATAGTGTAAAATATCATTACTGGTTAACAATGTTGTTAGAACAATCGTCACCATAGTAAGCCTGTCAGCATCGATTCAAATATACCGCCTAGGCCAGGATAGTTCTGATTGGTTCATGCGGATTGCCTATTGGGAAGTATTGTGGAAAGGAATGGACCTCTCCACGGACTATGAGAAAACACTGTAATTAGAAAGTATATACGCTAATATCACTTGTAATTTTTTTATTTAGTTTTTCTGACCGCCAGTTTTTCTATAATTTGAAAAAAAAAGGGGTTTTCGTGACTTCACCTTAATTAAAATTAAACTTGGCAACGTCGTTTAAGTTGTACACCATTGAATCTCAAATTATCATTACATCTGGATTGAGTTCTGTGATTGTTGTCATTTGATACCAGATGGGTTTGTTCGTCTGTTTCACGGAGCAGATCAATAACAATTGTTTTTCTCTGTTTAACTTATTTGCTCACCTTATGATTGTGATACAAGATAGATGCTAGTAGATCCAATCTGTATGCTGGAAACTAACAGACTCTTGAATATTTTATTTTCTGAGGTTAATGCAGTTTTCAAATTGTAAGTTTTGTTGTTTGTGTTAAGTAATTTCTGTATTCCTTATAGCCGTGAAAATGTCTAAAAAGTGCTTTGTACCCGGTTGTTTGAACACCTGTGAAAATTCAAATAAACTGTATGTGTGATGTCGTAATAACCACTCTTGTTCTATAATAACTGTTATTATAATTTGCGGTGTTGCCAACAATAGTTTTTCATCAAAAGGCAAGTTCGTTCAGATAATTTGAAAGTTACAAATAATATTAAAAATTGATGTTACGTAAAATTTTTTGATGTGTTGATCCAATGACAAGTTTCAATTATTTTTCGATGGCTTATAATCAGCCAGTTACTATATTTTATGGGAGAACGATATCCCCTATTTCGGAACGTAGATTATGGCATTTTCGTGAAGTTAGCCACACTTTTCCAGCCACAGTTTCTTTTCTTAGGTGCAATTGAGGAGTGACCGTCTGCGGAGTTGCCACATCAATTATTTTCACAGATATGTCCACTATTAGTTTCTTTTGTTATTTGCAGCTGGAGTCCAGGAGGGTAGCATAATTATTCAAGGAAGTATTGATATGTGTTAGGAAGAAAAAATCGAACAGTTCAAAAAATTTCGAGTTAAAAATGGACTAGAAATACTATTTGATAAAAGATTTTCAGAAACGTTCGTACATACAGGGTATCAAAATGAGTGGGTAATTTAAATTTAAAGATAAATACCAATATTTGAACGGTATTTTAAAAGTAGGAATGTACTCTACCAGAAATTTTTGGTGGACTGAAACATGGTTTAAAGATCTTTCGGTCGAGGACATCTGAAATACTATTTACAGGGTGAAGTCAATTAGTTTGCCAGTTGAAGAATTGGAAAACCAATAATTATCATTCCATGGATGTCATTACTACCTTATCCAAAATATTCCCGAGAATGGAAAAACTGAACCAGCAATGCGGAAGGTTATAAATACAGGTTCAAATTACAAATGTTTGAAAAAAGTTTTATTTTGGGAGTGGTAAACATCGTAATGGAAGTCCGCGTGCCACATGGAAAAAATACAGTTGGAAAGAGGCTATTCAAATCGATTAGTTATGCTGTCAAAATTACAGAAAAAAAAAGATTTATTCAGGCAGTCAAGCCAGATTCATCGGAGAAAATCAGAGTTCGCTAAAATGATCCCAGCCACAATTTTTTGTTGAAAATGTGACATCCACCCTGAAACTCACATATGATTCAAAATTCAAATAAAACCCGTTTTAAAATTGTTTCACTTGATATCGAATACAAATAACTATTAACCGTAAATGCAGCTCCAAGATGGCGGACGAGATTTGTGAATATGGTCAAATTCTATTAAAAATTTTGTGACGTAGAAAATAGAAAGGAAGTCGGGTGCGCAAAAATACCTTGGAAACTTGGCATTTCCAGTACGTCAATTTTCTTTCAATGGCGGTCGAAGAGTTGAAAAAAAATTAAAGTATTTTCTTGGGCTTTAAAACTATGTCAAGCATGTACGGTGCATAAAAACTAAAAATACCAGTGAAAATAACATAAAAAACATGACATTTACAATACGACAAATCTTTTTGGATGGCCGTAGGAGAGTTGAAAAATAAATAAAATATTTTCTCAGGCTATAAAACTTTGTCAAGGAGGTACGGTGCATAAAAACTGAAAATACCAGTGGAAATAACATAAAAAACATGACATTTACAATACGACAAATCTTTTTGGATGGCCGTAGGAGAGTTGAAAAATAAATAAAATATTTTCTCAGGCTATAAAACTATACCAAGGAGGTACGGTGCATAAAAACTAAAAATACCAGTCGAAAGAGCATAAAAAACAAGACATTTACAATATGATAAATCTTTTTGGATGGCCGTAGAAGAGTTGAAAAAAATAAAATATTTTCTCAGGCTATAAAACTATGTCAAGGAGGTACGGTGCATAAAAACTAAAAATACCAGTGGAAAGAACATAAAAAACATGATATTTACAATACGACAAATCTTTTTGGATGGCCGTAGGAGAGTTGAAAAATAAATAAAATATTTTCTCAGGCTATAAAACTATGTCAAGGAGGTACGGTGCATAAAAACTGAAAATACCAGTGGAAAGAACATAAAAAACATGACATTTACAATAAGACAAATCTTTTTGGATGGCCGTAGGAGAGTTGAAAAATAAATAAAATATTTTCTCAGGCTATAAAACTATGCCAAGGAGGTACGGTGCATAAAAACTAAAAATACCAGTCGAAAGAGCATAAAAAACAAGACATTTACAATATGATAAATCTTTTTGGATGGCCGTAGAAGAGTTGAAAAATAAAATATTTTCTCAGGCTATAAAACTTTGTCAAGGAGGTACGGTGCATAAAAACTGAAAATACCAGTGGAAAGAACATAAAAAACATGACATTTACAATACGACAAATCTTTTTGGATGGCCGTAGGAGAGTTGAAAAATAAATAAAATATTTTCTCAGGCTATAAAACTATACCAAGGAGGTACGGTGCATAAAAACTAAAAATACCAGTCGAAAGAGCATAAAAAACAAGACATTTACAATATGATAAATCTTTTTGGATGGCCGTAGAAGAGTTGAAAAAAATAAAATATTTTCTCAGGCTATAAAACTATGTCAAGGAGGTACGGTGCATAAAAACTAAAAATACCAGTGGAAAGAACATAAAAAACATGATATTTACAATACGACAAATCTTTTTGGATGGCCGTAGGAGAGTTGAAAAATAAATAAAATATTTTCTCAGGCTATAAAACTATGTCAAGGAGGTACGGTGCATAAAAACTGAAAATACCAGTGGAAAGAACATAAAAAACATGACATTTACAATAAGACAAATCTTTTTGGATGGCCGTAGGAGAGTTGAAAAATAAATAAAATATTTTCTCAGGCTATAAAACTATGCCAAGGAGGTACGGTGCATAAAAACTAAAAATACCAGTCGAAAGAGCATAAAAAACAAGACATTTACAATATGATAAATCTTTTTGGATGGCCGTAGAAGAGTTGAAAAATAAAATATTTTCTCAGGCTATAAAACTTTGTCAAGGAGGTACGGTGCATAAAAACTGAAAATACCAGTGGAAAGAACATAAAAAACATGACATTTACAATACGACAAATCTTTTTGGATGGCCGTAGGAGAGTTGAAAAATAAATAAAATATTTTCTCAGGCTATAAAACTATGCCAAGGAGGTACGGTGCATAAAAACTAAAAATACCAGTCGAAAGAGCATAAAAAACAAGACATTTACAATATGATAAATCTTTTTGGATGGCCGTAGAAGAGTTGAAAAATAAAATATTTTCTCAGGCTATAAAACTTTGTCAAGGAGGTACGGTGCATAAAAACTGAAAATACCAGTGGAAAGAACATAAAAAACATGACATTTACAATAAGACAAATCTTTTTGGATGGCCGTAGGAGAGTTGAAAAATAAATAAAATATTTTCTCAGGCTATAAAACTATGTCAAGGAGGTACGGTGCATAAAAACTAAAAATACCAGTGAAAAGAGCATAAAAAACAAGACATTTACAATATGATAAATCTTTTTGGATGGCCGTAGGAGAGTTGAAAAATAAATAAAATATTTTCTCAGGCTATAAAACTTTGTCAAGGAGGTACATAAAAACTGAAAATACCAGTGGAAAGAACATAAAAAACATGACATTTACAATACGACAAATCTTTTTGGATGGCCGTAGGAGAGTTGAAAAATAAATAAAATATTTTCTCAGGCTATAAAACTATGCCAAGGAGGTACGTAGAAGAGTTGAAAAAAATAAAATATTTTCTCAGGCTATAAAACTATGTCAAGGAGGTACGGTGCATAAAAACTAAAAATACCAGTGGAAAGAACATAAAAAACATGATAATTACAATAGTACAAATCTTTTTGGATGGCCGTAGGAGAGTTGAAAAATAAATAAAATATTTTCTCAGACTATAAAACTATGTCAAGGAGGTACGGTGCATAAAAACTGAAAATACCAGTGGAAAGAACATAAAAAACATGACATTTACAATAAGACAAATCTTTTTGGATGGCCGTAGGAGAGTTGAAAAATAAATAAAATATTTTCTCAGGCTATAAAACTATGTCAAGGAGGTACGGTGCATAAAAACTAAAAATACCAGTGAAAAGAGCATAAAAAACAAGACATTTACAATATGATAAATCTTTTTGGATGGCCGTAGGAGAGTTGAAAAATAAATAAAATATTTTCTCAGGCTATAAAACTTTGTCAAGGAGGTACGGTGCATAAAAACTGAAAATACCAGTGGAAAGAACATAAAAAACATGACATTTACAATACGACAAATCTTTTTGGATGGCCGTAGGAGAGTTGAAAAATAAATAAAATATTTTCTCAGGCTATAAAACTATGCCAAGGAGGTACGGTGCATAAAAACTAAAAATACCAGTCGAAAGAGCATAAAAAACAAGACATTTACAATATGATAAATCTTTTTGGATGGCCGTAGAAGAGTTGAAAAAAATAAAATATTTTCTCAGGCTATAAAACTATGTCAAGGAGGTACGGTGCATAAAAACTAAAAATACCAGTGGAAAGAACATAAAAAACATGATATTTACAATAGTACAAATCTTTTTGGATGGCCGTAGGAGAGTTGAAAAATAAATAAAATATTTTCTCAGGCTATAAAACTATGTCAAGGAGGTACGGTGCATAAAAACTGAAAATACCAGTGGAAAGAACATAAAAAACATGACATTTGCAATAAGACAAATCTTTTTGGATGGCCGTAGGAGAGTTGAAAAATAAATAAAATATTTTCTCAGGCTATAAAACTATGCCAAGGAGGTACGGTGCATAAAAAGTTAAAATACCAGTCGAAAGAGCATAAAAAACAAGACATTTACAATATGATAAATCTTTTTGGATTGCCGTAGAAGAGTTGAAAAAAAATAAAATATTTTCTCAGGCTATAAAACTATGTCAAGGAGGAACGGTGCATAAAAACTAAAAATACCAGTGGAAAGAACATAAAAAACATGATATTTACAATACGACAAATTTTTTTGGATGGCCGTAGGAGAGTTGAAAAATAAATAAAATATTTTCTCAGGCTACAAAACTTTGTCAACGAGGTACAGTGCATAAAAACTGAAAATACCAGTGGAAAGAGCATAATAACTATGATATTTCCTTTACGACAGATCTTTTCGGATGGTCGTTGAAAAGTTGCATTTAAAAATTTTCTCGGGCAGGTACGGTGCACGAAAAGACAAAATTTAAATTGAAGTGACATGAAATGCTTCAGAATTGCGAGTGGTCAGTTCTCTTTTGATTTAAAAAAAATTATATAACATACGGTGAAATCACTTGTAATATTTTTCCTCAGATAATTTTATTATACAATTCGATTTTTTTTTTCACATATTCCTATAAGATTTAACAAAATAAACACTTTTAGTTCAATACATTTTTTTGATTGGAGTTATGGTTTACGCATAATCATATTATATGTATACAAATTAAATTTTGTGTCTCACCTAAAGAAATCATTTCAGATCTCCGAAATAGTCTGGCTTATTAAAATATCAGGTATCTCTGTCTTTGTGTACACTGCGTTTGCTTCGTTACTTCAGAATTTTGTTCTGGTTTTCATTATTTCGAATTTGTTTTAATTTCTTTTATATCAGGGATATATTTTGATTTCAACTAGGTACCAGGGATTCATTTTGAATTGCTTTTCTCAGAATTATTTTTGATTTTTTTGATTAGTTTGTTTTGGTTTCCTAGATTCAGAATGAGTCTGTATTTTCTTCCTAACGAATTCTTATTGAAATTCTTCATTCAGAACATCTTTTGGTTTTCTTTATTCAGATATTATTCTGATTTTCTATATTTAGATAAGAAATTGTTTGCCATCCAGATATTGTAATAAAATGGCAATAGTAAAAGCCAAGTTTCCAATTGGAGATTTGGCGGATTATTTGAATAAAAATTTAGATTTTATGAAATGTTCTATGGAAGATTTATGTGTATCCAGTGATATTGTTGAAAAAGCTGCTATTCATCTGTTTTCTTCGAATAGTAATAAATGCCGTAATACTGTACTACGTGTGCTAAAAGAAACACTGGGAATATAGTCACTACTCGTCATTCAAACTGCATCAAAACCGAAAGACAAAATAGACACAAGGCTGAAAATTCGAGAAATAAGAATTGAATATTTAAGAGAATATTTGATGAAAAATAATATCAGCCTCGATATTTTCACTCGAGAGGGTTATTTCAGGCCAACATCAATCTTTGGTGAAATAACTGAATTTATGGGCAAAAAAAATAATGTTAAAAATCGAAAAGTGTGCTACAAATTTTGTAAAACCTACTCAAGTAGTTTCAAAAATAATTTGCAAGATAATAACTCTGAGATTGTTGATTACAGCTTGTCTCCTCAAATGAATCAACAATCAAATGAAATTTTTGATAATTCTGTACGTAGCCCACAAAGTAATTTCGAAAGTAGCTTGAAAATGATATCATTAAATTCAGAATACTCATATTCAGATATTTTTAAATGTTCTGCTGAAGGCGACATTGAAAATAATGAGATGATTTGGTCTTCAACACCTAAAAAGGCTAGGTGTCAAAATATTGACAACATAAGCACTCAGGAGACAACAATCAAGCATTTAACTCCTGATTCTGAAGAAATTCCTAAGGAACTTTATCATCTAACAGACAATCAATTTCTCGATAAAGAAATTTTACCGCCAATCTCCAAAAACACGGAAGATAAATATTTCAAAAGGATTTCTTACAATAAATGTACCATTAAAGAAGGAGAATTCCAGTTGTTGAAAGGGGAATATGATGTAGTATATAAAAACAGAAAACTCGTGGATGGGCTTTACCAATTCGTTAAGTATTTCCAAAAAAATTAAATCAGTTAATAATATATATTTCAAACACCACCGTTATTTAAAAAAGACTGATACGATCAAGTTGTATGCTTATTGCCAGCACATATGTAAAAAGTTTATATTAATAATCAAGTACGCTACCAAATTGAACCTTATATCCCACACCGTAGAAGTTTAAAGCAATGCCGTAAATTTCAACCAAATAAAAAACTTGGGAAAGCAACTAAGAGGGTTAGATAGAAAATTAGTGAAAAATAAACTATTGTATTCAAATCCATTGGATCAGCTTCAAATAGATGTTTTGGCTGTGGATGAATCCACTGTTGCAGTGCATAAAAATAATGGAAGTGTTAGATCTGATGGGGTATATAGGAAGGCCAAAGCAGAAATTACTTCAAAAAATGACAGACATCCAAACGACATGCAGGATTTGTTGTTAATTCAAAAGGATCACCCAGAATACATTCACTTAGTTGGAATTCCATTGTTTGTTTATGTATGGAGTAACCAGCAAATATTTCTGAGTGATAAAAATTGTACGCTTCACCTAGATGCAACTGGGTCTCTTATTCGAAAGCCAGATAAGTCTTTCAAACGGGTTTACTACTATGCTGGTGTAATTCAATTACCTAGAAATAACAGAGTCTGTCCTATTCTAGAAATGGTTTCTTGCGCACACGACGCTGGTTCTATTGGTGCGTGGTTATTCAAATTCAAAGCTTATTGTTTGTCATCGCACTCCAAAAAATGGCCTCTATTTGAATATGTAGTATATAGTTGACTTCAGTTTTGCATTTCTGAACGCCATATCAGTAGCCTGGAATTCTATGGAACTTAAAGATTACCTCGATATTACATTCAATGTTATTTCGAAGTCTGAGCCATTTCCTCACAATAAAATAAAAATTTGTTTATGTTGCTTCCATATGTTCCGCATAATGTCAAACGATATAAAGGAATATTTTTCTGAGGTTACAACTCAGACTCATATTAAAGAAATTTTGGCAGCGGCATTTAAAATAAATAAATGGACTGTATTTTGTGAATGGTTCAAAAAGATGTGCATAATTTTAAATACGCCAACGAAAACACCTCAGTTAGAATTATGTTTCCGTTCGTTATTGAACATTTGTTGTGACGTTGAAGAATTTCTCATGATTTTCTTTCATCAAAAAATGATGAGACTTCTGTTATAATAGATCAATCCTGTAATGATTCCACGTTATACAGATGTAGTCTATTCTACATATTCTTTCAAAGAATTGTCCTTGATCAACAGGAAGTAATCGTTCACGATTCAAACGATACTTATATAGAAAATGTTTACTATAACCCTAATTATTTTAAATTGGTGATGCAAAAATATATTCCATACGTATCTTTATGGAGCACATTATTATATGAAAATACAAATAGAAGAAGTATCGCTCCTGTTGAAAGATTTTTTGAAATATTGAAAAATAACATTTTAAAAAAACAAACGGGTCAAAAATGCAATCGAGTCTTGAGGAAAATAAGAAAATATGTACTTTTTGCCTACAAGGAAGAAAAACTTGATCTCAATAATAAAACAGTCAACAGAAATACAAAAAGAATACGTCAATCCTCAGATATGGGTTTGGCCTCGCAAGAATTTTGGCAGAAGAAACAAAGAGACAAACGAAACAATTTTAAGGGAAGCACTCTACAGAAACTACATAACCGTGATGATACAATACACCCTTGTTTATACTGCGATGTAGGTTTCTTAAATGTAACGGCCAAGTGGTATGGTTGTGATAATTGCGAAGGATGGGTTCATGAGTTATGTGAAACAAACATTCCTGTTCATGAAGACGATCGTTACTTTTGTAAATTTTGTTTAGCAGAGAAAGCTGCAGATCAGACACGCATTACAGATTCTCCAAATGAAAATTCAATATCCCCTACATCTCGGTGGTCGGTGTTTTTTGATAAAGAATTTAAAAAATCTCTCGAAGAACTGCTTGAGATTGAATACAAAACTACCAATCAATCAGATTGTGAAATATGGTTTGATGAAAGGAAAAAAAGAATAACAGCATCATTTTTTGGGAAAGTAGTTAAAGGTACTCGAGATTCAGTTCTCGAAAAATTGACTGTACAGATCGTTACTCAGCCAAAGATTAATACAGTGGCCATTTCCCATGGTAAAATTAATGAAGAAAATGCAAGATTAGCATATGAGCTTCATGAACTTATTAATTGTAAAAAGTGTGGCTTGGTTATTCACAGAGATCATCAGTATATTGCTGGGTCACCTGATGGCTTGATCGGAACAGAAGGAATTATTGAGATCAAATGTCCCTTTAAAATAAGGAATATGGATCCTGATCTTGCCGTTAAGGAAGGACTTCTTGATTACTTCGACAAAACATCGGGGAAATTGAAAGTTTCTCATGAATATCATTACCAAATACAAGGTTTTTTAGAAATCACGAATAGAAATTGGTGTGACTTTTTAATATATACTTTCAAGGGCATTAAGATTGAAAGGATTCAAAGAGACTTCACTGTTTGGAATAATCTTCTGCCAAAAATTAATCGATTTTTTAATTTCTATATGCTACCTTATCTAGCCGATGTTGTAAAAAATCCGGTTATGTGCAAATGAAGAAGTGAAACGTGTCCCAATATTTTAAATAATGGATTAGTTGCAGACCACAGTTTTTATAAAAATCTTGGTAAAAATTATATCATTGCACATTTTGAGAAATTTCCAATAACTATTATTGAAGTCACCAGCGAAGATTTTCACATACTTGCAACAAAACAATGGCTAACTAATTTTCTTGTTGACATTTATTTGAATGTATCAAATAAAAACTCCTTAGTATATCAAATTGTTCCTTGCTTATTGGCCACACGATTATTTTTATTTTCTGAGGGTGAAAATCATGCCGATATTGAAAATTTTCAAGTGAACTGCAGTAAAGTAGTTCTACCCATTTTACAAAATTATTCGGATGTAAAACCAAAACCGAATCAACATCACTTCTGTCTCTGTCTGGTTAATATGGAAAAAAAGGAATTTATTTTTCTCAATCCATTTGGCAGCACTTTGAAGGAAACAAATTCATATTTAAAGAAGTTCTTAAAATATCTTCATTATTACAATAAGTTGAACAAAAACTCATTTGAACTTGAAAATTGGACATGTTCAGTGTTAGAACATGATAAACAAACAGACAGTTTTAGTTGCGGTCCATATATTCTCAATTATTTTGAAAATATTGTTAATAACCGATCTCTAAAATACAATGTAGACATTATTGAATTCAGAAATCATATGAAAACCGTTATTATTCAATGCTCAGAGGACATGAAAAATAAATGTTTGTTTTGTGGAAGACTTAGCAGAACAAAAGATGATATGATAGAAAAGTGCTATAACTGCCGAAGATTCTATCATAAAAATAGCAAAACCGATAGACCTATGAAAATTGAGTCTGCTGATATTTGCAACTTATGCATGCTCTATTGAAACTGTTACATAAACTAAATATTTGTATTTAAAGTGATAAGAAATATCACCCGGTTTCATAATTTTGAATAGTGTGGATACTTTCCCCAAATATCAGTAATGACCCGATGTTTTTTTTCTGTAAACTTTCACCTGTTGATTTTGAGATTTGACATGTCGTATATGTCAAAATATAGCCATGATATTTTAGTTTTTTGTGCACTGTACCTGCTTTTGACACAGTTTTTAGCCCAAGACATCATTTTAAATTTTTTTCAACCTTTCTACGGCCATCCAAAAAGATTTATCGTATTGTAAATGTCATGTTTTTATGTTCTTTCCACTGGTATTATTAGTTTTCATGCACCGTACCTCCTTGACATAGTTTTATAGCCTGAGAAAATATTTTATTTATTTTTCAACTCTCCTACGGCCATCCAAAAAGATTTGTCGTATTGTAAATGTCATGTTTTTTATGTTCTTTCCACTGGTATTTTTACTTTTTATGCACCGTACCTCCTTGACATAATTTTATAGCCTGAGAAAATATTTTAGTTATTTTTCAACTCTCCTACGGCCATCCAAAAAGATTTGTCGTATTGTAAATGTCATGTTTTTTATGTTCTTTTCACTAGTATTTTTAGTTTTTATGCACCGTACCTCCTTGACATAGTTTTATAGCCTGAGAAAATATTTTATATATTTTTCAACTCTCCTATAGGGCCATCCAAAAAGATTTGTCGTATTGCAAATGTCATGTTTTTTATGTTCTTTTCACTGGTATTTTTAGTTTTTATGCACCGTACCTCCTTGACATAGTTTTATAGCCTGAGAAAATATTAAATTTTTTTTCAACTCTTCTACGGCCATCCAAAAAGATTTATCATATTGTAAATGTCATGTTTTTTATGCTCTTTCGACTGGTATTTTTAGTTTTTAAGCACCGTACATGCTTGACATAGTTTTAAAGCCCGAGAAAATACTTTAATTTTTTTTCAACTCTTCGACCGCCATTGAAAGAAAATTGACGTACTGGAAATGCCAAATTTCCAAGGTATTTTTGCGCACCCGACTTCCTTTCTATTTTCTACGTCACAAAATTTTTAATAGAATTTGACCATATTCACAAATCTCGTCCGCCATCTTGGTTACTTTTCCTAGAGCGCTACATACATTTTTTAACGAGTTTGTAGAAAAATTCTTGATCCTAACTCATACGGAAAGGTACACTTTCCGGCACTCGACTGCTTATCCGAACTCCGCTTTGCGTCGTTCGGGTAACGGCAGTCGCATGCGGGAAAGGTACTCTTTCCATACTTTTGTTAGGATAATAACTATTTCGCACGCCTGCGGATAAGCTGTCAAATGTACACATTACTTTCAAGATTTATCTATCTACTATATTACGTAACAAGAGTTGTAAGTAACCCATTACGCACGAAATGAAAAAGTTTATGCACGAAGCCCGCGCAGTGGAGAGTGCATAAATTTCATGAGTGCGTAACGGGCTTACAACTGGTGTAACGTACTATACTTTTTCTACGCCCATTCATTTTCTTCCATTAAATAAAAAACATCGCAATCAGACATTATTCGTAGATAAAGTTGAGAAAATGTTGGGATACAATTATATTTTGTTCAAGAAATTGACAAAATAAAATGACATGACATTTACTTTCATAGCATGCTATACTTAACGAAACGTGTCCTATTTTTAAAGAAATTGCATAACGTGCTGCCTACATTTAGGGGCATCACTCTTTCAATCAGGCCGGGATTCCGAAGTCACGATCGAGCATGAATCGTGTCGTTTTCACGAATTTGACGATTCCGAGCCTATACGCCGATCGTATATGTGTTGCAAATAACCTACATTTTGACTATTAGTTGACGAAAAGTGGATTCCGAAGTGACGATTAGGCCTCAATAGTGTCGTCTAGACGATTTTGATGATTCCGAGGCTATATGACGATCGTAAATGTGTTGCAAATTGCCTACATTTTACGATTAGTTGACGATAACTATTTTCTTGTCGTCAGTATATCTATCTTGGTCTGATATATGTGTTGCTCTTTTTATTAGTGGTCAGTATTGCTTGTGTATTTGTTTCCATCCCGTTATTTACCTATGATGCATACTTCTGCAGTAGGGATTTGTTATTCAGAATGGCTTTCAGAGCAACCCAAAAGTTTACTGGGAGTTGATAATGAATTTCATGGGGAAAAGGGCATAGGTAATTGGCGAATAGATTCACCCTGTTGAAAAAAATGGGGAATTCTTTCGAAGATTTCTGAGGGTTGTGCTCGTAAAGGTACAGCCGGTTGACGGAAACATTAACAATGTTTTTATTATTATTTCAAGGTACCATTACAACTGTTGCAATATTTTTTGGGAATATTAATATTATTGACGAGTTCAAAGAATAGGATGTAGGTACCTATATTAATGATATACAAATAAGTATGCACCAAATGTACGTAGGTATTCCTTTGAATTAAATTTTAACAGAAAAAGCAACATAATTACTGGAACCTACACTATGCGAGAAGATAAGATACATATCTTATAATGATAATAATAGGAGTAGTGTGTACATAACTGCAGTACAATAATAATTATTATTATTATTATTATAGAGTATTATACCTATCTAGTTAGGTATAGGTACCTATCCCGGTTTACTGCAATATCAAATTTTATGCCAGTAATATAATTTATACACTGCAATGAAAGAAGAGACTACTTCAAAAGTATTATATATAGATGAGGTATAGGCATTGTTTAAATAATATTTAAACAATGGTATAGGTTACCTATTGCGATTACAAATTTCTTTATTTTTCAAATGCTCCAAAAACATCGGATGAATGATTACAGAAATAGTCAGGCAATGTGTCTAACAAATTCAGTGAAATTGTAGACAATCGGAAATTTCCAAACCTTCTATAAATGTATTTCGACTTCTTAAACAATAAACAACGGTCACGATTATCTTTTCAACGTTAATTGGAATTGGTAGAGGGTACACCTACCTATCATGAAAACTTGCCCCTAATATAATTTGCTTATGTTTTCTGAATAGAACATTTACTTTATAGCATCCTACAGGTATGCGCAGTGATTACAAATTTCTTACAGCAAACTTGCAGAGTAGGTATATGAAAGTTGTAACAAACTTGCACTTATTTAATACATTTGCAATTTCAGTACAATACCTCTCCTCTTGTTACTCTTGTTTAGATTCAAGGAAACCTTAGGCAAAGAATATATGTAGATATTCTTTGCCTTAGGTTCCTACCTATACAAGGTAGAATTAAGCGCAAAAACAAACATTCAAAAAATAATTAATTTTCTTCACAGAATAAAATGTTCAATCAATACTCTGGACTCCTTCAACTAATAATGTAAATTTAAAGTCACAAAAAACTAGCAGATTGAATAAAATATATTGAGAATATCGAGAATCCTGTCAATTATCAATTCAGAATTTTATGTTTAATGCGGTTTAATTCATCATCTTACCGTTCCATGTTGATTTTATTGTGTTCACTGATCGAGTACCGAAATCACCCGACGATTTTATTGGGAATCAATTATTACAGTCGAATCGTACAAGAATGTCATTTAGGTAGGTATTCACAGGAAATTTCCAATCAAACCAAGAGGAGTTCGAATCCCGGTTTGTCCACATTTTTTTAATTCACTTCTAATTTTCATCTTTCCGTTAGCTATGCTTAAAACTTATTCTGGATTTTAAATTCAATTACATACGTTAATGCTACTTCATTTTTTCATTTATTCTTATTTTCTACGATCTACCATCATGTTACCTCCATTTTCATCAAGTACCGAGAATACCCGACGATAACTTCTTGTCGTCTGAAGTTAGAATCGTTGATCGTTCGTTCGTTCGTTCGTTCGTTCGTGATCGAATCGAAAGTTCGGAATCCCAGGGCTAAATATATCTCGCTAATTTTTTGTTTTTTAATTGACTAAATTTGTGTAAATAGACCAAATAAAGTCTTAGGTAAATAAAAATTTGATTGTAATTTAATTAAACCAAGAAGTTTAAGTTTTCTTCTCAAAACGCACGTGTATGTTATGAGATCTCACTACGCGCATGTTACTGTTAAATGTCATTTACAAGGAATGTTGAGAATGCGATTTTTGACGTTTACAGACATGGGCGTACGTAACGTACTATACTTTTTCTACGCCCATTCATTTTCTATTCCATATTCGCAGATAAAGTTGAGAAAATGTTCGGATACAATTATATTTTATTCAAGAAATTGACAATATAAATGACATGAAATTTATTTTCATAGCATGCTACTTATGAAAACGTGCTTCCTATTTTAAAAGAAATTGCATAACGTGCTGCCTACATTTAAGGGCATCACTCTTTCAATCCTAAATATATCTCGCTAGTGCTAAAAGTTTTTGTTTTTTAATTGACTAAATTTGAGTAAATAGACCAAATAAAGTCTTACGCAAATAAAGATTTGATTGTAATTTAATTAAACCAAGAAGTTTAATTTTTTTCTCAAAATGCACGTGTATGTTATGTTATGAGATCTCACTACGTGCATGTTATTGTTAAATGTCATTTACATGGAATGATGACAGTGCGATTTTTGACGTTTACAGACATGGGCGTAGAAAATAGTATAGTACGTAACGTACTACTTTTTCTACGCCCATTCCTTTTCTTTCATTCCATATTCGCAGATAAAGTTGAGAAAATGTTCGGATACAATTATATTTTGTTCAAGAAATTGACAATATAAATGACATGACATTTATTTTCATAGCATGCTACTTAAGAAAACGTGTCCTATTTTTAAAGAAATTGCATAACGTGTTGCCTTCATTTAGGGGCATCACTCTTTCATCCTAAATATATCTTGCTAATGCTAAAATTTTTGTTTTAATTGACTAAATTTGTGTAAATAGACCAAATAAAGTCTTACGTAAATAAAAATTTGATTTTAATTTAATTAAACCAAGGAGTTTAAGTTATCTTCTCAAAACGCACGTGTATGTTATGAGATCTCATTACGTGCATTTTATTGTTAAATGTCATTTACAAGGAATGTTGACAGTGCGATTTTTGACGTTTACAGACATGGGTGTAGAAAAAGGTTTTTACATTTGAAGCACAAAAACGATCATTTTGAAAAGTGTGAATTTTTAAAAAATTTATTATAATTTTTTTTATCCTACCTGCATTTGATCCATCCATCTTTTGATTGATGATTGAACTCACAGATTACGGAAACAGAGTTTAGATATGAAACTGAATACCTGTAAGCGATGAATCGTATTACGCCACTGATGTGAAGTGGATGTATCCCCGAACTAAAATATATTGAATTCAGTTACACAGATTTCCGTAATGAGTTGGTAAGTCACTCGACTACAAATCATCTTTACGGATAGAGGAATAAGCGGGAAATTTTGAAATATGATATATTTATTTCATCCTGAAATGACAAATACAGAAAAGTAAAACTTTTGTCCAATTTACACTTGGTGTTGGTTTATTTGTTAGGAATGGTTTCTTTTTCAGCATTATCAAGTAAAATAATTCCTTGATTACGGTGTAAAAGCCGAAAACGGTCCTAACAAATAAACTAACATTCAGTGGAAATTAGACAAAAGTTATACTTGAAGTGAGGTGGAGGGGTTACTTTTGTACAATTTTTCATTGCACTATATCAAACCAAATCAATTCAAATATATTTTATTGACGAAGATAAAGCAATTTCAAATCATTATAATTTACATTAATACGAAACAGTTAAAAATATATAATAAATACCTATACAGGCCGTTTCTTTTATCATGTGGTAACACATTGCTATATTCTAAACCGTAATAGATACAAAGAAGATTAAATGGGAAAAAAGGTAACTATTGTGTTGAGCAGTAAATTGGTCATAGAAAATTTGCGGGGATTCTCGCCCCTCCCAACTTATACAGGGAAAACTGAAAATGCTGATTTTGTTTTTTTACGAATAGAATTGTTATTTCAGAAAATATAAAAAAATTAAAAAGGAAAGTTTTATTGTATTCAAAATGTACTAGAACTACGTAATGATAAATTTTTAATCAAAGGTTTCGTGTCAACACCGCCATCATCAACTATTTTTTTAAAATACGGACCTGTCTATTTCATCACAAATATTGATAGAGCGATAAAATCACAATTCAGTGGTATATCACACTCGACATTTTTATAACGTTTCATATAAAATAACTAGCATCATCAGTGACAACAATTTTTAATTACGGTCCTGTCGTTAGTTTGTTTATGAATTCCACAGAATCTAGCGCTTTGATATTGTTACGTTTTTGCTAAATAAACAAACATACAACACTTCACTGACTAATAAAACACTTAGATCTATACAACAATACAACTAGCTAAATATTCCAAACACTTCTGCTTATTACCACTTTCTAATCTTCTTAAATAATTCTCTTCATAAAAACTCCTTTTTTTCCAGTCAAATGTCTCGCGTTTATATAGGTACTCAAGTGTAACCAGAATCTTCGCGACGCGACGGTTCGGTTATCCCGAATATTCATTACCGGCAGCTATCTGCCTTTTTCTCGGAAACCATATGGACGATACGCGTGCAAGTCTATCTAGCGGCGTAGCTAGGGGATTTTCAACAATCTCGTAACAATATAAAAATTATCATTGACGTTTTAAATGAATGTATCTATGAAAATTGTATTTATACTATAAAAATTCATAAAAGATTTCTGCAGTTTCAGAGACGAACGATAGCAATTTACCCCAGAAATAAACTTAATTAAGAGGAGAAGAAATCAAACAAACAGAAAAACAATTTATTTCATAATGAATTTGTGGAAGAAAATAAAAGCAATACAGAAAAAGAATTCTACATTAAATGCTCGAATTGACGACCTCTTTGTTGAATGCACATAAATTGTCTGTCCATACAATTTCTGTGGCAATTTTCTAGCATGATGGTTGTAAGGTAAGCTCGGGTAAGTGTGAATTTGGGGCAAGTGTGAGTTTGCTCGCTATCTTCGCTAAACCGGGCGACAGCCCAATGCCATCTATTGACGAATAGCCTATACTCATAATGAATCCATAACCATCATATAAAATTCAAAAGAGATCTTGTGAAATCCAAATATTTTCCCCAATTTTCTAACCTACAATTCATCAACCCGAACGAGTATAACGAATTTATTTCAAGCTTTGAGTGTATTGTTGAAATCTAAGGTAAGAATCTATTTTATACACTTTTCTTCTGCCTAAACAATGAATCTGACTACAGATTGCCGTTTTTTCATGAAGTTGTTTTTTTTTTAAATTCTCCATTGCATGTCACACGCCGAAATTAAATGTTATTGGAGATAGTGTGATCTATCTGTCGGGGTAAGTGGGAACCTGGTTCATTTGGCCAATCTAAACAGTAATATTTTTTCAGCTATAGTACGAAATTATATACGGAAATCTCAGAGAGCCAAACAGTATACCTCGCCAGATGTGGAAGACATTGATACACTTTTAGAGGATGAAATAACAACTGTGCTTCCATCACCACTCGTCAGAAGATGGGGATCAATGAAATTCTCATTCGATTTTTCAGATTTCTACCTGTAAATTTTTCTTTTCAACAAATGTTCACTTTCACGATTATTTTTTGTTTTTTTCCAATGGGGCATTTCAAATTCAATATTAAAAAGTTCCTAACTATGTTTTGAATAAAGATATCTCGAAACAAATAAATTGTGGTGAAAGTTCCTTTACTGTTTACTCACACCTGCCCCAAAGATAGATTTACGTGCATTAATATCTTTAAATATGGCCAGAATCACACTCGCCCCAAATTTCCGGGGAAGTGTGACCTATGGAGATGTATATCTGAATATATAAATAAAATTCATAGAATACGTTTTTCAACAGTTTTCTGTGGCATATTACAAAGACTGACCTTCGAAGTAAATACCTGCAAAAGTTCATTGTTATATTAGTTCAGGTTCAATGCGAACTAATGAAAATCACGGTCACACTTACCCGAGCTTACTATAATGCTATTACATGCATCTCTTATTTTCTGTTTGAGATGGTCGATATCGGTACTAGGTGTCGAAAATACTTTATCCTTTACGTATCCCCAGACAAAAAAATCCAAAAGAGTAAGGTCTGGGGATCGAGCTGGCCAGGCAATTGGTCCATTGTTTCCAATCCACTTTGTTGGGAATATTGCATCTAAATGTTCCCTTATTACTATTGCTGCATTATGGGGAGTGGCACCGTCTTGTTGAAAATATTTTATTTCACGGCGGGTGCTTAATGGCAATTCATCTAAGTAGCCATCAAACTCATTGGATAAAAAATTTAAATACATTTCACCATTCAAATGCTCATCGTAAAAGAAAGGACCTAGTATGTTAGTTCCCAAAATTCCCAACCAAACATTTATTCCGAACCTCTACTGGAAATTAGTTTCTCTATGTAAATGTTCATTCGTATTATTCCACCTATAATGGATGTTTCTGTTAAACCAACCATTGATGGTGAATTTTGATTCGTCCGTCCATATTATTTTTTTACAAATATTTCGAACTTCCCTATTTCTACGTCTTAACCATTTCGCAAATCATACTCTCCTTCTGTAATCCCTTTCATTAAGGTGATGAACTTGCGTATCCTGTAGCATTTTTTTTTGTTCTTTTTCAAAATATTTCTGGTAGATTTTACAGATATCCCAAGTTCGTGGGCAATTTCTCGTAAAGAACAATCTTGATTAGAAATATTTTTGTAACTGACCAATCCTGGATTTAAAAAAAATACGTTATTTTTCACTTTTTAGGCTTTATAAGGTAGTATTTGCTTACCCAAAACATTTATTTGGTTCCTTATACTTCCAGTAACAACACATTTTCTAGTTTTATTTCTGTCAAATGCACCACAGCCTCTCAAATTTCTTTCTAATCATCTAAACATTTGAATGTTTGGAATGCGACGATTCGGGTATAGCTCATCATACATATTTCTTGGCAAAAGAGGATTTCTATTTGATTTTGCATAAGTAAATAGCATATCAGTCCTTTCGTCATTCGAATCTTCAGTCTTTAATATGTAGGTGAGTGCTTGTCTGTTCTTAACAGATATCAAAAACTCATTTATTTTTCCTGCCATAGAAATCAAGCAAAGCCTACGTGTTTAACTATGGTAAAAGAAGTGAGATGCTATTTAATTGTACCAAATTAGACAACACTTGTATTTTGATCAAAATCTGATTTTCATCACTTGCAGGATTGAGAATTATGAAAATAATCCGTGTAAAAATTGATACAGGAGAAATCACCCTTGAACCAAGGATTACTGTCATACAAAAATCCCCAAAAAGGAAAAATACGAATATTCGTTGTGTTGGTGTATCTTCCTATCGAAAGTATTTGGTAATGACTGAAGTATCCTAATAGTTGAATGAGTTTTGAAGAAATCAAAACAATTTACAAAAAAACTAATGACAGGACCGTAATAAAAAATTGTTGTCACTGATGATGCCAGTTATTTTATATGAAACGCTATAAAAATGTCAAGTGTGATATACGACTGAATTGTGATTTCATCGCTTTATCAATATTTGTGATGAAATAGACAGGTCCGTATTTGAAAAAAATTGTTGATGGTGGCCGTGTTGACACGAAACGTTTAATTAAAAATTTATCATTACGTAGTTCTAGTACATTTTGAATACAATAAAACTTTCCTCTTTCATTTTTTTATATTTTCTGAAATAACCATTCTATTCGTAAAAAAACGAAAACAGCATTTTTAGTTTTGCCTAAGTCGGGAAGGGCGAGAGTCTCCTTAGATTTTCTCTGACCAATGTACTGCTCACCACAATAGTTACATTTTTTCCCATTTAATCGTCTTTGTATCTATTATGGTTTAGAATATAGCAATGTTACCACATGATAAAAGAAACTTCTTTGTCATCCTTCATTTCTTGAACACTTCTTTTCAAAGATTCAAATATGTGAATATTTATACCTGGACGAAATGGAACCTTTTTCAATAAGCGAAGTGCAGATGGTAAAGCAAAAATTTTTCCCAAGAAGAGATACCCTTTTCCACCCTTTTCTTGAACAAAGACAATGCCAAAAACTTCTCCTCCACTGTATATCTTCAAGCTTTTGGTCTCAGACGCTGGTTGCGAAGCTAACACATTGTAAAGTTAAATGATGGTAGATTGACAAGTTTGGCGAATTACTGGAAATTTGGTGTGGCTGTAACCTTTTCTGCAATGGCAGAACATTCCTTGTAAGATTTAATATTTTTCTGCATTCTTGACATTTGGCTGCCCATTTCTTCACTTTATGGTAGAATAGTCTTGCTTTGGGAGAAAGATTTTCAGCTCGAGTTTCATTCACGTCACCCAATAGAGTTCTCCTACCAGTCCCTAAAAAAATCATTACCATCGAATAAATTTTTCTCAAGTTTAATTGACAATTTTCTTCATATTATATAAAGCAATTGAATGTCATCATTTCCTTGTTCCAAACCCATGACATTTTAAAAACATATTATAAGTTATAAGTTTTGAAAATTTCGCATTGTGTTCAGAAATAAATTATAGTACCGAAAATTTCTTGGAAAACCCTAAATCAATTTGTTCAAATTATTCCTATCACAAGTAGGTTTGAAAATATTGAAGGCAAAAAGTGAGAATGGTTTAGAATTGTCGTTTATCACTTCTTTTTTTTATAAAATATTATTTACCTGAGTAAATATCAAATATATTGATTGCACTTACCATGTTTAAAGAGAACTTTCTTGCAATTGGTTGCCTCAGGATGAGATGTGTCAGCGGTGGAAGGCATAGGAATCACAGGCACAGGAGACAGACAAGGGGGTGTCAAGAAAACATTGGAAGGACCAGGTATTTGTTCATCATCCATTACTCCTGAAGACTCTGCATCAAACTCTGAAATTTTATTTTGAGGTTAAATGAAAACACGTGAATATATCTTTTCATGAAAGAAAATATCTGTTGGACTCATGGTCATCTATCAAAAAGCCAAAACATTTTTCATTGGTGATGACATATAGAATCACATCACCTAAAATTTTATGAGCACATAATATTCTGAAATGCAAATCAAACTTACTCATTACTGAAAGAAATTTACCTGGAATATTAATCGACGGAATTGCCGTCCTGTTAAGACCCCTTCGTGTGCCCATTACCAGACACTCTTGTGAGAAATGTTGCTCATAGACAACATATTTATAATGTATTTCTTTCACCGAAAGGTCATCATGATGTGGTGGTTTAATCCTTTCTATCCAGACTTGACAAATTTCTGGTTCCTTGATGGAAAAACGATGTCTAATTACTTGTCTTATCAGTACATCTACTAAAACAACACCTCTAACGTTTCTTGATATTAACATCTTCCATGATAAGGCACACGCAGTATTCAAAACACTTTAAAAAACAAAATGGTAAAATGGATGTAAACAACTCAAGATAAAATAGCTCAAAATGATATCGGGCCGCCATCTACGTTAAATATAGTAATCATTCATGCTCCCAGCGCTGCAAGTGTATGTAGGTATCCCTGAAGCTCGAATAGAAAACCGCGGGAAGGCCGATCTTTCATATCTAAACTCTGTTTCCGTAATCTGTGATTGAACTGCGAGCTATATGGCTGTTTATAAGCTATTGAAGAAAACTCCATAAGAAAATATTCGACATGGTCTCTCGTACCTACTACAATATTATTTCCTACCGTGTGGAAATTTTCACTTTCTGCACTTGTAAGTGTGGATTCATGCAGCACCAATTAACAATTATCAAGGAACAATTATCAATGAACAAGTACAAGTTGAATTTTTTCTCTGCCCCAAGCAGCCATGTCTCTTTTTCTCTCAAACGATATGATTTTTTCATAAACTTTGCGTTTTGAGACACCCTGTATACTAAATCAAACGATCAGCCGTCATATTTTTCTCTCTTAAATGATATGTTTTGAGACACCCTGTATACTAAATAAGACAAGCACCCTCCATGTTTTTTTTTTCTCTTAAATGATATGTTTTGAGACACCCTATACACATTGCTTGTTGAAACGCTAGACCACCGTTGAACCACCATAATTTTTTTTGGAATGATGTGTAACACATATTTCATGACCCTCCTGCCGCCATCCGCTATCATAACTACATACTATTCACCTTCTATAATCAATATATTCCGTGGTGTAGTGGTTTAGGTCTCCGCCTGCCAACCCAGCCGGCGCGAGTTCAAATCTCAGCGCAAATCTTTTTTCTTTTCAGATACTGATCACACAACCAATTCAAATCTCAACCCGGTTTTTTGCATCAGCCTTTTCCGGGACAGCACGCAAACAACCACCTCCGAGTAAACTCAGACAAAGCGAATTATCTACATTGAATTCAACCTGAACGACATGCATGAGCATTGCAGGAGGCATGTATTATACGCACCATCACCACCATGGACTGGAAAGCTCGACCCTCCGCTAACACCAGCGGGGGAGGCTACCAGCGCCCCTTTGTCGGGACCCTGTGTACCTCTTGGCACAAGCGCTCCCTCGCTTCGCAGCCAGCAATGTCTGCGGAGTAAGGGAGGCGGCTCTCAATGCGTCCTCCCGAACCTCTCCTCTCCTGAGCCCTCTGGGCGAAGATTGAGCTGCTGTGTGCGGGAGTTTTGAACTTATCATTCCTGGTGTAGAATTGAAAGATTACTTTGGAAAATATATTTTATTTATTTATTTATTTATTTAATTCAAATCTCCCGCTCACAGGACCATACCCGAGTTGCGCCATCTGATGGGAAGAAGAAGAACTTGATGTTCCGCGACGACGACGAGCTCCATGATGATGACGTCACCACGCCATCTTGGAGTCGCTCACAACACTGGCTAGGTGTACAACTGACAGATGACGAGGAAGACGATTTGACGTTTGACAGCTGGCAACGTGGTGACACATGACAAATGTAGGTTTGGTGACAGATGACAGGTTAGGTTAAGTTACTGATGTTCCGTGACCCCAAAAAGAGCAACGGGTGTGCCGCAAGGATCCCTTTCAGGGGACAAAAATGACCACGATGGACCTTGACGATTTTCCATATGAAATGAGGCAGAACTCTTGCAGATCATTTACAATGCATTCATGCAGAAAATTAATAATTATCAATTATCAAGTAACAAGTAGAAGTTGGCCAACTTTTATCTTTTTACTCTAATTGAACGAGATTTTTCTCTAGTGCGCAACTAGCACGCAGATGATCGTGGATTGGTCAGTATAATGACGGAAAGCAATCAAAATCAACAAAAAAATGTTTGAGTATCTTCCATTTCAATGACCATCGTGAATGCACAAAATTGATTATATACTATCGGAGAACGAATAAAATCTGAATGTTTAAACAATTTCCACGACAAAATGAGGTTAACTTAAATAGCACGGATCTGCTTTATGCGCATGCTCACTTGTTTCTTGGTAATTGTTAATTGGGGTGCATGAATGCAGAATTTTCAATACTTGTTAATTGATAATTGTTAATTGCTACTTGATAATTGGTCCTGCATGAATCCACACTAAAATATATACTTACTTAATATGCTTTATTGAGTAGTAAACATAAAAACATAACTTAAACATAACTGTTATATCACATTGTGACTTGGTGATGTTATTCAGAGATATGCTTGATGTTACAGATACGTTGCGTCCATATGCCTTTGTGCCTCTTTTAAATATTACACTGTAATGTTAATTACTTAACATTACATAAATGTATCATATTTCGCGTAACTTTAATGTGACTTTATTACATACATATAATGTTACTCAAAACATCTATGCAACATTTGTAAAATGTAACATTGTAACATCAGGGTGGAGCATATACTCATTGTTTACCAACACTTATTTTTCTACACTTAAAGTTATATTTCTGGAATTTTAGTAGTCACTTTTCAGTAGATGAATAACAACAATAGCAATTAACAAAGGTATTCATCTACCAAAGAGTGGCGATTGAAATTCCAGAAATACAACTTTAAGTGTAGAAAAATAAGTGTTGGTAAACAATGAGTATAAGCTCCACCCTGTATACTAAGAAATAAAATATGTATATAAGGGGGTAATGATGTAAAACATACCAATCAATCAAAAAACTGTATGTCAATGATTATAATCTCATGGATAAAGCGTTATAAAACAAGACAGTTACATCATTAATTAAATTAAAATTAGCAGTATGAAAAATATGATCTTGAATCACTATGAACAGACCAAAGTACCTACTAATATGACTTACCACCTGAATCACATGAAAGAAGTGTTATTAGAAGAATAATATTTAATGAAAACCTATTTCTTTCGAAAAATAAAAACAGATATCACTGAATCAATAATTATATGGTTGTTGTCTCGGTCACTTCTCCTTTCTTTTTAGTTTCTGCTCTGCTAATGTCATCCAATCCATCACTATGAGTCAAACTCGTCATCTGTGATTGAACTGCAAACATCTTTTACATATTCTGAAAATATAGTCATTACAGTCACTGAAAACTCATATTAATCTTTATGATATAAGAAAACGACCATCCAATAATTATTAATAATTCTATGTTGCCCCTAGAGATAAAAGAAAAATAATTAGTTACATTTCAGTATGTCCATGATTATCAATTCAAAACTTTTGGATTTTTTTCTTTGCCCAGTCCAGAAGGGCTCATCTTTGATTAGTTCGGAAACAACAACTGCTATTTAAGTTATTGTAATCTGATCATTCAATAAGTACCAGTTTGTACATCAAAACTGATAAAGGAATGTGAAAGGACACTACCAAACTGAAAAGAAAGAAGATTCTCAAACAACAAAATTCGCAGAGAAAATAACACAACAATAACAAATAATAATGACAAATGACAGTAAATACCCAAATAGAAGTGTATTACGCACTAACCAGAGTGTAGCTGTCACGAAACCAGAATTATTTTCAGTTAACCACTTTTGGTTACATGTTTATTAACGGAACACATCCTTTGTGTGTCGGTGTTTGGTACCAAGTATGTCAATAACCGGTACTTTTTTTTTTTTCAGTAGAAATATAAGATGATCAATGATAAGAGATTCCAATATTCGGTTGAAGACATGGAACAAGCTGTCAATGCTGTTAAAAATGGAATGCCTACTGCCCAGGCTAGTAAAGTTTTCAAAGTTCCAAGAACTACCATAATAGGAAAAGTACAAGGAAAAGTGCCAATTCAAAGGAAAATTGGCCCCGATACAACCCTAACTAGTGGTGAAGAACAGTTATTGGTGAAATGGATGTTTCACATTGCCAGTTGTGGTTTTCCTGCAACAAAACTGCAGCTTATAGACAGTGTACAATTACTGTTGAAAAACCTAAATAGAGCAAATAATTTCACTAACGGAAGGCCAGGTCGCCACTGGTACGAAGCTTTCATGAAAAGTCATCCAGAACTTTCACAAAGAGTTTCCCAAAATCTAACCAATGCTCGGGCCAGTGTAACTGAAAACAAAATCCGCCGTTGGTTCGAAGAAATCAAAAAATATTTATCTGATACTGCCAATTTTTATATTACATCTCACCCCTCTCGGATATACAACTGCGATGAAAGTGCCTTTTTTCTAAGCCCCAAGAATGATAAGGTTTTAGTTAAGAAGGGCGAAAAAGCTGTTTATTCATTCATTAACAGTGACGAAAAGGAATGCCTCACAACGTTAATCATATGCAGCGCATCAGGAGAAATTCCTCCATCTATGATTGTATATAGCTATAAAAGGGTACCAAAAGCTGTCATTGACAAGATTCCACAACAATGGGGTGTAGGGCGGTCTGAGAATGGATGGATTACAGGTGAAACCTTTTATGAATATATCGCCAATGTTTTTCATCCATGGTTGATTGCTAATAACATAGAATTGCCTGTCATCCTTTTCGTCGATGGACATACATCTCATTTAACAATGGCCGTTAGCGATTTTTGCAGCAAGAATGGGATAATATTAATCTCCTTTATAGCCAATGCCACCCATATCTTACAGCCATTTGATGTGGCAGTTTTCCGACCACTCAAAATGGAGTGGAAAAAGTCTATTCACAATTGGCGAATGCAAAATAACTGGAAAAAATTAGCTAGGGATGATTTTGCTCCTATTTTGAAAATAACAATGGATAAAATGAAAAACTTTCCGGATATAATTAAAAATGGATTTAGAACATGTGGTCTAGTGCCATTTATGCCTGACAATATTAATTTTCAAAAATATTTCAAAAATATACCCAAACGTAACGAAATAATTGAAGAAGAACCTGACCATAGGCTGTTTTTAGATTTATTGGAAAAAAAAAATCCAGAAAAATTAAAATTAGATTTGTTCCAGGCTTCCGGAGAAACCTGGAAAGGCGCGATTGAAGATACAAGCCTGTACTATTTGTGGCGTTCTCTAAATAACAAAACATCAACAACAAACATTTCTGCTGATCCTTCATTGCCAGAATATCAAGACGTAGAACTATTTTGTGGTGACAACTTGACAGTAGATGAAGATCATTATACAATTAATGAATCACATATACAGTTAGATGAAAATGTTACAGGTGATGAACTTGAAATTACAGGACTACTAGATGGTGAATATTTGCAATTGCCAATAGTTATAAATGTGCCAGAAACAAATGGTAACGACTTTCAGATGCAGAAGGAGATAGACAGCGATAATATTAAAACAATTATTGACATTCCTTTAAACCATGTTAATAATAATGAGACTGATGATTTACCAAATAATGTAGATAGCACTGAATTACACCTTACTAATGAATGTGATGAATCCCCGAACAATGTAAATATGAAGCAAAGAGACGAATCGTTGACTAAGACAATCATTATAGATACCTATTTGTCCTTAAATAATATCGAAACTGCCGAAGAAATGATACATGAGTCTCTTAATTAAAATAAAGAGTTAGAAGACATAAATATGCTAGATAACGAAGAACCATAACTAATGTTAATTGAAAATGAAACAAGAAACAAGGAACTCGAATCTGAAAAAGAGAGTTTATAATTAAATGATCATCAGGATAATATATCTCCCAATGTATCTGCAAATGTTGAAGACAATGTACCACTCGATGTACCATCACCATTTAAAAAAACTCTATTCTGGCCGACACTAAAAACAAATACAACGAAAAGAAAAATTGTTGAAAAAGTTCCGGCAGTGGCATCTTCCAAAGAATGGCAGGAATATTTTCAACGAAAAGAAGCGAAAAAAAACACTGAACTACAGAAAAAAGAAGAAAACAAACAAAAGCGGAAGGAGAAAAGAGCTAAAAAGGAAGAGTTGCAGAATAAAAGAATGAAAAAAGCCTCAAGTAGAGATAAAAATAAATTAGTTACAGATAAGACTAAAGAAAAAAGTGATAACATAGACATTATGCCTTCCTCCAGCCAAAACATAATTAAAAATAGTGAAGAATTGAAAAAATCATTAGAATGTAAGAATACAGAAGAGTTACATATTAATGACTATGTTATAGTGAATTATAACGGCCAAGCACTACCGGGGAAAATTATCGGGAAACGTGGTTATAAAGAAAATGAAGAATTCGAATACGAAGTCTCACACATGGAGAAGAATGGACTCAATTGGAAATGGCCCCGAAGGGTTGACATTCTTTGGTATAATGTGGACGAGGTTCTTAAAAAAATTACGGAACCAAAAATAAATAATAAACGCGGGCTTTACTGTGTACCGGAGATTTCTGATTCAGTGGTTATTTGAGTTCCTATTCTAACTACTTATCATTCAACTGTTTTGTTTATTGTGTTATGTTCTTTTAATAAATATGTTGTAACTATGATATTCTTATTTTGTGTTTGTAAGTAACTCATTGTTACTTATTTAAATCAATTGCAAGTTACTTAAGTACTTACTTGAGTAAGTACTTCAAAACAACTTTCGTAAGTGTCAGTATTACGTACTCACGTGTGTCGATATTTGGTACAAGACAAATTTCCCCATGTCGGTCATTGGGTCAAATGGAACTTCTCAACAATTTTTTTTTATAAATATGTACCTATTGCTACTTGAAATATAAACATTGTACAGCATTAATCAACATTATAACAATTCATAGTCAACTATTTAAAACCATCACTCTAATATTAAAATTTTTATTACCATATGATTTAGCAAAAACCTCTTAAGGTGTTGATAATTGGGACATTTACCTTATTGGTTACATTATTTTGATGTTACATAAACATATAGTTGAAAACACTGTGTTGGAAACGTCAAGATGACATTAATATAATGTAAGTTTGCCAATATCACAAAATTGCACAAAAGTTGTATCTGTAAAATATTTTTGTTATGTATCATGTTTAGTGGGGAGCTTCTTCCATTATTTTTTGTAAATTTCCTTATTTCAGAGGGCACATGAATATATATTTTTATGGATGGTTTCATAGATCAGAAAGAGAATCCTTCGTCAAAGTAGATTTATTATTGGGTTTCAAATAGCCTACATTCTGACGAACGCTGGATTCTAAAGTGACGATCGAACCTCTAACCGTGTCGTATACACGATTTTGATAAATTCGAACTTGACAATCGTCGTAGATTCTGTAGTAAAACTGCACTAACTAATTTTCCTAATTTATTTAAAACACTATTTACAATAATTATTCACTAAACGTTTACTATTTCAATTTATTTCTACTGTGGCTATCTATCAGCGAACTCTGGAACTGTAACTAACTCTGCCTGTCCCGCTTATATACTCCCAAGCAGTTTCCATTCACGGCTCTCGAATATTCAGGAGTATAGAACATTTCATCTAGATGGCTCTTCGAATAGTATCGAACAATCGATTTATTCCAGCTTGTTCTCGGCGATCCGTACGCCAGCAGATATGTAGTTGTAGTTGAACGAGGGTGCATAATTAATTAGATCAGGGCCGGTCTCTGAGCCGGTCTCGAAATCGTTATATTGCCCCCTTCTTAAAGACGTTTCGCCCCGAAGCGTCATTCTTGGAGTGTGAAGATATCTGCAAGATTCTCCATATCTGCACCTGGACGTTCGATGGAAGTAACACTCCACAGTCTTCAATTTGGGTCGAGGAAGATGGTTGCAGCACACCAGAATGTTGATGCCGCTGGATCTGAATATTGTCTCCAACATGCTTCTTATAACTCTCCAGTCCAGCCGATCAAGCCCACAGGCCAATTTTGAGATTGCCAGGTCTACAATATTCTGGTCCAGCATCGTGTCTCTCAATCTCGTAAGGCTCTTCCAAACATCTTCATAAGACGGCTTATCACGAGAACGCTTCTTGGTAACCAGATAGTAGATGTTTGTCTGGCCTTTCCTCAGCTGTAACACCCCTCCAACTTCCGGGTTCTGTTCCTCTCAGTTCCTGGATTCGACCGAACTTCTTGGAGAAAACTACTGCAATGCCTCTGGACATTTGGAGATCTTCTGCCACACAGTGAGCTAACGCGTAATTGGCAGGCACCTTGAAAAGATCTCGTGACTCCTCTCGGGTTACCCCATATTGAACTTTCTGTCCGTTCGAGTACAGGGACATGAACCTCTGAAATGTCATTTCGTCCTCCGGTGATCTGACGGTGCGGACTTGGTCGTGGTTTCCGGCGTAAGGGGACAACCTATTGAAGTGGACTACCCTAGGTTTTCCTCGTGGTGGCGTATATATGCGGTAAACGAGGTCGTTTATCCTTTTCATGATCTTATATGGAACTTCCCACGAGTTCCGAAGTTTCGGTGATAGTCGACGGCGACGTTTAGGGTTGTATAGCCATACAAGGTCACCTGTCTGATATCCACCAGCATCCGCCTTGATGTCGTAGGTCTCCTTCATTCTGTCGCTGGCACTCTGGATGTTCAAACGGACCCGTTCATGGATGTCGTCCATTCTCTGTCGCAGTTTGCTGACGTAGTCATCTTCCGCAGTGTCTTGTCCTGGTGGCGTCCCAAACTTCAGGTCACATGGAAGTCGCAGCTCTCGGCCCATAATAACACTTGCAGGGGTTTGGCCGGTTGACTCATGAACTGCGGAACGATACGCCATCAGGAACAGATGGAGGTACTGGTCCCAATCCTTCTGGTGGTCAGAGACTACTTTGGACAAGTGGCGGTTTATCGTCTTAGTCATCCGCTCCACCATTCCATCGGACTGCGGATGTAGAGCTGTGGTCCTCGTTTTCCGGATGTTCAGCATTTGACACATCTCCTGGAACAGGTTTGACTCGAAATTCCTGCCTTGATCCGAATGCAGTTCTAACGGGACACCGAATCGACAAATCCACTCCTTCACCAAGACGTCGGCAACGGTGATGGCTTCTTGGTTGGGCAGAGCATAGGCTTCGGCCCACTTGCTGAAGTAATCCATCGCCACAAGGATGTACTTGTTCCCGTGTTCAGATTGTGGGAACGGGCCAGCGATGTCAATGGCGATCCTTTCGAATGGGCTGCCCACATTGTACTGGCGCATCGGGGCCTTAGGTCTTGTTCGAGGCCCATTACTAGCAGCGCATACAGCACATTTTCTGCACCAGTCCTTGACGTCAGCTTGACAATTGGCCCAGTAGAACCGTTGCCTAACTTTCTGGAGGGTCTTCGTCACTCCCAGATGTCCTCCGGTGACCCCATCATGGATTTCTCGTGGCACTTCCTGTCTTCTGCTCCTGGGAACTACTACCTGACATCTTTCTGCCCCGCCATCTTCCGACTCCAACACACGCTTCAAGATTCCATTGTCTAAGGTGAAAGAGTTCCATTGGGCCCAGTAAGTTTTAACGACTGGAGAACAACTGGCTATTTCCTGCCACGACGGTCTTCGCTCATTCTTCTTCCAGCCGATGACTAAACCAAGATCTGAATCTTTCTCTTGGTCTTTCTGGATCTTGTGGTCATTCCAGTTATCATCGACCGCCGTGGTTCTGCAGAGTGTCGACTCCTTTTCCTCTGTTCGTCGGCAGTGCGAACAGTCGTCTGGACATGGTCTTCGCGATAGGGCATCCGCATTCTTATGGCTGGTCCCCGCCCGATGTTCGATCTCAAAGTCGAATTCCTGGATCCTCTCAATCCAGCGTGCGACTTGACCCTCGGGATTCTTGAACTGTAGGAGCCATTTGAGAGCTGCATGGTCAGTTCTCAGTAGGAATCTTCGTCCATATACGTACTTGTAGAAGTGCTCAACTCCCTTGACAACAGCCAACAGTTCCCGCCTGGTGACACAGTAATTTCGCTCCGGTTTACTGAGGGTCTTGCTGAAGTAACCGATGACCTTCTCTTGTCCTTCTTGGATCTGAGACAGGACAGCTCCAAGTCCCACGTTACTGGCGTCCGTGTCCAAAATGAATTTCCCGTCTGGAAGGGGGTAGCTCAGGATTGGTGCGTTGATCAAAGCTCCTTTCAACTTCCTGAATGAATCTTGGCATTCATCTGACCACTGGAAATTTGTTTGTCCTTCCGTGAGCCTGGTCAGTGGTTTTGCGATGTTAGCAAATCCCAGCACGTATCGGCGATAGTAAGTGCACAAGCCAAGAAAACTTCGAAGCTGGTGAATGTCTTTCGGAACGGGCCATTCCTTAACAGCTTTGATCTTGTGCTCATCTACTGCCACTCCTTTCCCAGAGACAACGTGGCCGAGATAACGTACTTCTTTTTGAAACAGATGACATTTCTTAGGGCTCAGTTTCAGTCCGGAGCTTCTCAGTCGCTGAAATACCTCTTCCAAGTTTTTTACATGGTCCTCGAACGATCTGCCAACCACATTAATGTCGTCGAGATACACCAGACACGTCTTCCATGATAGTCCTTTCAAAACCGTCTCCATCAATCTTTCGAATGTGGCTGGAGCATTGCAGAGGCCGAATGGCATAACTGTAAACTGCCATAATCCGGAGCCGATGGTAAAAGCTGTCTTTTCTCGATCTTCCTGGGCCAGTTCTACCTGCCAGTATCCGCTCTTCAAATCTAAGGTCGAGAAAATCGTAGATCCAGCCAGCGTGTCTAGCGTGTCGTCTATCCTTGGGAAAGGGTAGCTGTCCTTTTTCGTCACGTTGTTTAGTTGACGGTAGTCTACGCAAAACCGTGTTGATCCATCTTTCTTCTTCACCAACACGACTGGAGAGGACCAGGGACTGTCGGATGGCTCGATGACTCCGTCTTTCTCCATGTCGCAGATTATTTTGTCAGCCTCCTCCTTTTTGGCTAGAGGAAGTCTTCTGGCTGATTGCCTGATTGGTCGGGCATTTCCAGTATCTATCTTGTGCTGAACCACCTTTGTTCTACCTCCTTTGCCTACTCCGGTATCGAAGATTTCCTGATACTTCCTGACTAGTTCCCTCAGTTTGGTCTTTTGGGCTGGCCCCATGTCCTTGGACGAAATAGCAACCAACTTCTCCAATTCTGCTGGCATGTTACTGGCTTGGCTAACAGTGCCGCGTACACTCCTAATCACAGAGGAAATTGACGAGCAGTGCCCCAAAATTGTTCCCTTCTTCAAGGTCACCGGGTAATAATTTACATTCATTACCCTTACTGGCACAAATTTATCAGTACGCAACAAGGTTTTTCCTAGTGCAATTCCTCGTCCAATTTTCTCATCATGTAGCTTGGGCTCGAACATCACCACGTTTCCACTGCTCGCACATCCATCCAGGCGAGCCTCCAAAATGGTTTCAGCCCTCTCCGGTACGCTTACGTCTTCTGCCAGCAGAACTCGAACCATTTCTTCATTTCTCCCATGAAGTACCAGCTCTTCTCCGTTCACACGAAGGACGCCGTCTTTAAAATTCAGCTCGAATCCTCTAGAATTCATGATGTCCATTCCAATTATTATCTCGTCCTCGATATCCGCTACCAGAGCCCGGTGTTTCACTGTAGTGCTGCCCAAAGTCAGTTCAATTGGAAGTTCACCATACACAGTTGCCGGCTCTCCTGTTGCTGTGCGTAGCTTCCAATTCGACGATTCGATTCTTGCCGGTGTTTTGGCAAAAGTAGGTCCAAGGATTGTCCTAGTCGCACCTGTATCAAGCAGCATGGTGCGAGGCTCGTTGTTGATGAGACCGTCTACAAAAACACCTTTGTTCTGTTGTTGAAGGACAGCGACATATGCATTGCTATTTGGGGCTTGCTGGATACAGGCCGACGACTGCCCCTCTTCATCGACCTTCTTTAGTTTTCCTGTGTCGGTGTCGCTTCTTTAAAAGTTGGGCATTTGCTACGCACATGCCCAATTTTCCCGCAATTCCAGCACCTTATTTGTTTCCTTTCAGGCAGGACTTCCTTCATTAATTTTCTCATGACAGCCTCGATATTAGCGAGCTCCTGTAGCTGTGGGTCTTCCTCGATCATCCGGACTCTACTCTGGCTTTTGCAGGATTGCTTTGCTGCTTCGAATTCCAGAGCGCGTGCCAATGCATCCACGAGATGTGCGGGGCGAGTGTTAGGGCTTGCCGGGTTTCCTGGTCACGAAGTCCATCCAAAAATGCCTGGACCGCTAGTCGCTCCATTACATTTTCCGGCGTAGCTGGGTACGCAAGACGAACCAAGCATGCAATATCTGCTTCAAATTCTTGCAACGATTCGCTTGATTTCTGGCATCGGTTCTTCAACTGTGAGTGATATACGTGTTCAAGGTGGGCTTGGCCATAGCGAAATTCCAAGTGTTTTACCAGCTGTTCATAGTCTTCCTGTTGTTGGGCGGTGAGCGTTTGTAAAATATTTGTTGCTTCGCCACGCAATGCCAGTGTCAATGCTAAAGCTTTTTCCCCAGCATTCCATCCATTTGCTTTGGCAGCAGCTTCGAATTGTCGGCGGTAGTTTGCCCATGGAGTATTTCCGTCGAACTGAGGCGGTTTCAATGAGAGCTTTCCTGGTTCCGTACTGACCTTGAAATCTTTAATGTCTTTTTGAACTTCCTCCACGTTAGTACTCAGATCCGACATTGAATTTCTGTTGAGAATTTCTGGGGTGTGCGCAGAATCCATTCGCTTTTCCAATTCACTGAATTTTTCTTTTATTCTGCCGATTTCTGTCTCGATTCCGTCTTTTATTTCATCGTGGAGCGTTTCCTTGATTTTTTTGATTTCTTCCACCATGTCGTCTTTGACTTGGTCACTTATTGTTTCTTTCAATTTTTCCATTTCTGTCTCGACAGTTCCCATTCTTTCTTCCAACCGATTCGCCACACTGCAAACTTCTTCTTTTAAGTTTCTCGAATTTTTTAGAAGCTCTTCTCTCAAATTCTCCGAATTTTCTAGAAGCTTCACTTCTAAATTTTTCGAATTTTCGTGAAGCTTTTCTTCTAGATTTTTCGAATTTTCGTGAAGCTTTTCTTCTAGATTTTTCAAATTTTCGTGAAGTTTTTCTTCCAGGCTCTTCACATTTTCTTGAAGTTCCTCTTTTAGACAATTCGAATTTTCTAGAAGTTCTTCTTTCAGGCTGACAGAATTTTCTAGAAGTTTCTCCTCCAGACTCACCGAATTTTGTTGAAGTTCTTTCAGACTTACGGAATTTTGTTGAAGTTCCTCCTTCAAACTGTTCGAATTTTCCAGAAATTTATCTTCCAAGGATTTCGTGGTCTCGTCGAGTTTATTCATTATGGAACTCAAATCAACTCCAGAAACTTCGAATAAGAACGTTTCGGGGTCTTCTCCTTCTTCAATCAGTCCATCTGCAAGTCTTTTCTGGAGTATGGCCTTCTTTCCAGTTGTTTCTATCTCTCGCTCCTCTAACTCTTGCTTTAATTCACTAACTTTAAGGTCAACTAGGTGAACTCTTCTCGGAAACATTTTGTCTCTTATTGTCTTTGCCGAAATATCAGTCTATTATTTATTTCACACAAAAAGTTTTCAGTTTATTGTCCCGCGACGCGCAAAACTGTCCACTTAGCACTCAAATGTTCAACGGGTCACTCACTAACTGTCTATTAGGCGCGATAAATGTCTATCAGTTTTACAACGCGACGAACACTTTTTAACACTTGTTTATTTCTAACATCCCACTTCTGACACCAAATGTAGTAAAACTGCACTAACTAATTTTCCTAATTTATTTAAAACACTATTTACAATAATTTTTCACTAAACGTTTACTATTTCAATTTATTTCTACTGTGGCCATCTATCAGCGAACTCTGGAACTGTAACTCCCTCTCCATTCTGCCTGTCCCGCTTATATACTCCCAAGCAGTTTCCATTCACGGCTCTCGAATATTCAGGAGTATAGAACATTTCATCTAGATGGCTCTTCGAATAGTATCGAACAATCGATTATTCCAGCTTGTTCTCGGCGATGCGTACGCCAGCAGATATGCAGTTGTAGTTGAACGAGGGTGCATAATTAATAAGATCAGGGCCGGTCTCGGGGCTGGTCTCGAAATCTTTACAATTCATTCAACCTTTTCCCAGTTTCAATGCGGAAACCGCCGGATATCTATGTAAAATAAGCGTGTTTCTATTTTGTCACATTTTGTGCGTTAACTGCGGAAACCAGCAGAACACACACGATTTTTAATGTATCTTGTGTTGCCTTTAGATGATAATTTATTTCTTACCGAGACTTTTATAAAAAGATTCAAAACTTTAGCGCTTCACTGCGGGAGCCGTGTTAATCCAGCCTATTTGTAGAAGGCACGAACCCCGAAAGTTTGTTTTCCGAATTTATGTATTCTATTATTACATCGGCTCTGCGATAACTACATCGTTTCACAGCAGAAAACGTATAAGGGCGGGTTGTATCGCAGTTGGTTACCATCCGATTTGCCTTAACCATCGGTTAAATCAATTGTATTAACCGATGGTTAAGCATGTTTTAACCGATGGTTAAGGCAAATCGGATGGTAACCAACTGCGATACAACCCGCCCTAACCTACGCGAAATCAATCTTTTGCCTAACTGCGAGAACCGTGTTGCTCAGCACTATCTCACAACAGCCGTACAGACCAAATCAAAGAGTAGAGGTTCTATACAGAACTATTTAGAACCTCTACTCTTTGGAATAACTTAAACCATGAGCGATGTGTGATTGGTCACTGTAATGGCGGGGAGTTTAAATAACAAGGCAGCTGCATGCAAACTGAGTTGAAATGTATAAGTCATTAGTCATTCTCTGTCAATTTTGCTAAGTACTTATCAAAATAGAGATTATATTACAGCGCCTCGTCCTCGAGATCACTGTTCATACACTATGTAGTACCGCTTTTTGCCGTTAGGTGGTGCACAATAATTCAAAGATGTTTTACTTGTATCTTCGTGTTCTATGCCAACCCACGCCGTCCTCATTAGGTTTTTTGGTGCGTTAAATGGTGGTCGCGTCTTTATTCAGGCTTCCAAATCTTCTAATTTTCAATATATTAAGCTCAGTTTTTTTTTGGGAAGATGTGTCACAAAAAACGAAGACGCTCGGAAGACTCTTCTAGAGATGCAAAAAAGTCACGTCGCGAACTGCAAGACGAAATTGAGCGTCTCAGAAGCATGGTAAAGGATCGGGTCGGCGTCCGCCATCATGGCCGTCACCATTCTCGCACTTCTGAACATTCGAGAAGTCGAAGGTACCGTACCCGATCGCCATCATATTATCGACAAAGTAGTGTTTCCCATACTAGTAGAAACAGCGAGCATAGCTCCTCACCACAAGAAGACAGCAGCAGCAGGCCTGCCAGGGGATCAGTTGAAAGGCTCCGTGCCATCCCTCTAGACTCGATACTTTCGAGGAGTTCCACTCCTATTCGGAGTCCCAGGTCAATATCTCCAATACCAACTGTCCTCACCTCTTGGCTGAGGAGGGAGAAAAGTCAAATGACTATAAATTACACCAGGTCATTGAAAAAAAATGGCAAGACATACTAAGTACTGGTTTAAAAAAAGAGGAGCGGTCAGCCTTATTGGGAAAATTCAGTATTTCAATTAACATAAAAACACTTGAGGCCCCAAGGGTGAATGAAGAAATTGTTTCTGCAGTGCCAGGTACTGCAATCAAAAAGGACAATTTCCACATTGCTCGCCAAAAACAATTGGCAAAAGGTTTATGTGCAGTGGGTTCCGCTTTAAATATTTTATTAAAAAACGACAACCTAGACAGTCATCTGGATACCGAAACTTGATATCATGCCTGAGTGATGCTGGTAAAATACTTACAGACCTACACTATCGAATTTCTCTAACAAGAAGATCAATTATAACATCTCAGCTAAATACAACAGTTAAAACCCTCACCAGTTCAGCCCCGGTAGGGGAATTTCTTTCTCTTTGACACAAATCTGGGGGAAAAATTAAGACCGCAAAGATTCTAGAAAGATCCAGCAAGGATTTCTCACAAACAACATCAGTTGTCGGATACAATAAGACTAGAAATCAGCCCTGGGATTCCGAACTTTCGATTCGATCACGAACGAACGAACGAACAACGATTCGAACTTCAGACGACAAGAAGTAATCGTCGGGTATTCTCGGTACTTGATGAAAATGAAGGTAACATGATCGTAGATAAAAAATGAAGTAGCATTAACGTATGTAATTGAATTTAAAATCCAGAATAAGTTTTTGGCATAGCAAACGGAAAGATGAAAATTAGAAGTGAATTAAAAAAATGTGGACAAGCCGGGAATCGATCTCAGGACCTCTTGGTTTGATTGGATATTTACTGTAAATACCTACCTAAATAAATAAATAAATAAATAAATGAATGAATGAATGAATGAATGAATGAATGAATGAATGAATGAATGAATGAATGAATGAATGAATGAATGAATGAATGAATGAATGAATGAATGAATGAATGAATGAATGAATGAATGAATGAATGAATGAATGAATGAATGAATGAATGAATGAATGAATGAATGAATGAATGAATGAATGAATGAATGAATGAATGAATGAATGAATGAATGAATGAATGAATGAATGAATGAATGAATGAATGAATGAATGAATGAATGAATGAATGAATGAATGAATGAATGAATGAATGAATGAATGAATGAATGAATGAATGAATGAATGAATGAATGAATGAATGAATGAATGAATGAATGAATGAATGAATGAATGAATGAATGAATGAATGAATGAATGAATGAATGAATGAATGAATGAATGAATGAATGAATGAATGAATGAATGAATAAATAAATAAATAAATAAATAAATAAATAAATAAATAAATAAATAAATAAATAAATAAATAAATAAATAAATAAATAAATAAATAAATAAATAAATAAATAATAAAAATATATTTTCTAAAATTCAGAATTAACAATTCCAACAATTTCTACATCTCCATTACAAAATTCCATTCCCTTCTTTCTTCGCCTTACGTAGGCTGGACGTCGGGGAATGGGAATTTGGACGCACGGAGAGCCGCCTCCCCCTCCACCCCATTGCTGGGGAGGAGGGCGAGCGCTTGTGCCAAGTGGTGCCTAGGGCCCCAGTCAGGGGGCGCTGACTGCCGCCTCCGCTGGTGTTGGTGGTTGGTCGAGCTGTAGAGCTTGTGTGGGTTGTAGGTGACATAATAAACACGCCTCCTGCGAAGCTTATGCGTGTCGTTCATTGCATTCCATTGAATACTGCTATTGTCTAAGTTCGTGTGAGGCTGATTATTGCGAGCTAACCCCGGAAAAGGCTAAAAGCAAAAAACCGGGTCATGAAAATTGGCGTTTCCGGTTCCTCCCATCTTTCCTGGAAGATGTCCAGCGCTTGATAAATGAGCTCACCGTGTTTGCGGGGCTCATTATCGAAAATCCTGAGTCTGGTGAGATCTCAAGTTAGAGAACTTTTGGGGAGGTGGAACTTGTAAAACTTGTATGACAAGTTTTTTACATGTGTCGGGATCGAGTCGACGCCCGCAAGGGCACGCAGCGCATCCAATCGGATGTATCGATCACTATTCGTGATGATACGAAGCACTTTGTTCTGCATCCTGTCCAACCTCATGAAAGAAGTTTTGGACAGGCTGCAGAACGCTGGGCAAGCGTACAACATCGCTGGCCGAATCATCTGTTTGTAGATAGCCATTTTGGATTCTAGTTTCATCCTTGAGCCTCTGGCTATCAGAGGGTACACGCGTTTTACCGCCGCTGCAACCCTCTGGATACCCAGGTTCAGGTGTTTGTGCCATGTTGTGCGCTTGTCCAACTGCACTCCCAGGTATCTCACATTGATTTTTACCTCCACAGCTTTGCCTTTGACCCTCAACTTCTGTGGGATTTTCGAGAATTTGAATTTCTTAGAGAAGTTGATGGCCTCAGACTTAGCCGGGTTCACCACGATCTTATTATCCTCCAAATACGGTATGATTTTCCTGTCCAGACGGGTCTGGACCTGCATAGCAGCTGCAACGCTGGAGAACGATTGGGCATATATAGCGGTGTCATCCGCATATATAGCCGTTTTCGTTCTCTCGCACATAGGAAAATCATATGTATGTAGAGAATATAAGTGTGGGGATAGGCTAGACCCCTGTGGAACACCTGCTTCGATTGCATACTCCGCGGACCTTGTGTTGTTCACCCTCACCGCAAAAGTTCTATTGACCAGGAATGAGTTCATAAGTCTCACCATGTATAAAGGCATGCGTGCCTGGAGCATTTTGCAGATAAGACCCTCAACCCATACCGAGTCGAAGGCTTTTTGCATGTCAAGCAGGACCATGACTGTATTCATCCCTCGATGAGCTGCCTCTTTCACCTCGCGAACAACTCGGACGATCTGTGAGGTCGTACTATGACCTGCACGAAATCCGAATTGCTCAGCGGGGATCATTTTGAGTTTCTCCTCGAGGGATATCAACCGTTTGAGAAGTATCTTCTCCACTGCCTTGGCAACGACGCTCAGAAGTGAAATCGGGCGGTAACTATCGAGTTGATGGCCATCCCTGCTAGTTTTTTGTGATTTTAAATTTATATTATTAGTTGAAAGAGTGCAGAGTATTGATTGAACATTTTATTCTGTGAAGGAAATTCATTTCTTGAATGTTTGTTTTTGCGCTTAATTCTACCTTGTATAGGTATGTACCTATAAGACAAAGAATATCTACATATAAAGTTTGTTCGCTGTGTCTTCAATAACTACAATTTCGTACACTAGTGTAGATCATGTAACACTGATCCCGTTCGGTGATTGCTGGTATACACTTACATTATGTTCGTTGCTAAAATGTTGTAGCGCAATAATTTCAAATAAGTTACCACCAAATCTAGGTGTTACACTTAATAATTAGGAGGTGTGGAAAGTGTAGTGCAGATTGGATAGTGTGAGGTTAGGTGTGTTGGATGCTTTTTGGAGTAATTCTAATGAGTAGTTAGCATCAGTACTAAAATAATTTTGATATTTCAATTTGAACTATTGTGTTGAATCTGATTTTTAGTTTACCATCAAGATCATCTGCTGATAATTCGAAAAAGACTTTTTGAATTAGCGCTACCAGAAACTTCCAAAATGCTACCATAAATAATCGAGATGAGAATGCTGACCACATTGATTGATCGTCGTCAGACGAACTCGTAATTGATAATTCGTCGTCCGAATGCGTGAAATTTTCTATGACTTCATCATCACTGTCCATTTTGAAGTTTTATTCAAGACAAATAATAATAATCGTAACCTAACATAAAATCCTAGCAATGGCGCAATATCAGCAGCGAACACATGTTAAATTTACTACACTACTCTCTACTACACTCATCGACGCGGACTGGTGTAATGTGAAAAGATGTAGTGTACAATATAAATTTCATGCAGAAACAACGAACAGACCTATATTCTTTGCCTAAGGTTTCCTTGAATCTAAACAAGATTAACAAGAGGAGAGGTATTTTACTGAAATTGCAAATGTATTAAATAAGTGCAAGTTTGTTACAACTTTCATATACCTACCTACTCTGCAAGTTTGCTGTAAGAAATTTGTAATCACTGCGCATACCTGTAGGATGCTATAAAGTAAATGTTCTATTCAGAAAACATAAGCAAGTTATATTAGGGGCAAGTTTTCATGATAGGTAGGTGTACCCTCTACCAATTCCAATTAACGTTGAAAAGATAATCGTGACCGTTGTTTATTGTTTAAGAAGTCGAAATACATTTACAGAAGGTTTGGAAATTTCCGATTGTCTACAATTTCACTGAATTTGTTAGACAAATTACCTACCGGACTATTTCTGTAATCATTCATCCGCTGTTTTTGGAGCATTTAAGAAATAAAGAAATTTGTAATCGCAATAGGTATAGGTAACCTAGGTATACCATTGTTTGAATATTATTTAAACAATGCCTTTACCTCTATATAATACTTTTGAAGTAGCATCTTCTTTCATTGCAGTGTATAAATTATATTACTGGCATAAAATTTGATATTGCAGTAAACCGGGATAGGTACCTATACGTAACTAATAGGTATAATACTCTATAATAATATTAATAATTATTGTACTGCAGTTATGTACACACTACTCCTATTATTATCATTATAAGATGTATCTTTAATTGTTAATGTATATCTTTGTTACGAATCCATTCTCGCATAGTGTAGGTTCCAGTAATTCTGTTGCTTTTTCTGTTGAAATTTAATTCAAAGGAATACGTACATTTGGTGCATACTTATTTGTATATCAATATGCCTAGGTACCTACATCCTATTCCTTGAACTCGTTAATAATATTAATATTCCCAAAAAATATTGCAACAGTTGTAATGGTACCTTGAAATAATAATAAAAAAATTGTTAATGTTTCCGTCAACCGGCTGTACCTTTACGAGCACAACCCTCAGAAATCTTCGAAGGAATTCCCCATTTTTTTCAACAGGGTAATCTATTCGCCACTTAGCTATGCCCTTTTCCCCATGAAATTCTTTATCAACTCCCAGTAAACTTTTGGGTTGCTCTGAAAGCCATTCTGACTAAAAAATCCCTACTGCAGAAGTATGGATCATAGGTAAATAACGGTATGAAAACAAATACACAAGCAATAATGATCACTAATAAAAAGAGCAACACATATATCAGACCAAGATAGATATACTGACGACAAGAAAATAGTTGACGTCAACTAATCGTAAAATGTAGCCAATTTGCAACACATTTACGATCGTCATATAGCCTCGGAATCATCAAAATCGCCTAGACGACACCATTGAGGCCTAACCGTCACTTCGGAATCCACTTTTCGTCAACTAATCGTCAAAATGTAGGCAATTTGCAACACATATACGATCGGCGTATAGGCTCGAAATCGTCAAATTCGTGAAAACGACACGATCTATGTTCGATCGTGACTTCGGAATCCCGGCCCAGTTCACTGATAGTAGATATAGTAATGCACAGCATTTAAACTACAGGGGCCAGTCGAAACACAAGAGGGAGGTTCGACCAAAAGGCCAACACCCTCAAAAGAAGATATACAGAAACCGGACATAAAGGTAAGCAAATTAGCAGGAAGACTCATAGAAAACTGAAAAATATTACCAGTAACAAATATGGTTATAGATTTTGTTGATGGTTATACAATACCATTCCATACAATTCCCATACAAAGTGGTTCAGACGTTCAGAGCCCAGTATGAATATAAAACAAAAGGGGACAGTTTGTGTCCTCTTATTTTTTGGTTAAAAAATCAAATGTTGAAGATCGCTTCATTTTAAATTTGAAGAAATTAAATACTTTCATTAGAACTTGCCATTTTAAAATGGAAGATACAGTTATAAAACTTGTCAGAACTAATGCTTTTATGGCAACTATATATTGACTTAAAAGATACATATTTCCTTGTACCAATAAATAAAAATTACAAAAAGTAATTAAGATTTAGAGTTGGAGAAAAATATTTTCAGTTTACTTGCCTACCAAATAGACTTTCCTCTGATCCTTTTGTTTTCAGTAAAATTATAAAACCAGTCTTGGCTTTTCTAAGAAAAGAAGGTATAATTTGTGTATCTTACCTCGATGATTTTTGGCTCATGGCTGACACAAAAGAAAAATGTGATGATTCCGTGAGTTATACAGTGAGGCTGCTGGAGTGTTTGGATTTTATAATCAATCATGATAAAAGTAGTTTAGACTCGTCTCAAACCAGTAAGTTTTTGGGATTTATTTTCAATACCAAAAAGTTAACGATTGAACTGACAAAGGAAAAGAAAGAAATAATATTCCACTCAATCATGAATATAGTGTAACAATTTCGAAACCGGCCTCGAGACCGGCCCTGAACATCCAATTACACTCCACACTCGGAATGTAAACAAGTTCTCTTCTGACAAACACATGAACGCCCTAACCGAACATTCTAGGAACCTCTAAGAAGTCGCCGAACAGACTGGAAAGATCGAAATTCGGTGAGTCTGGAAGATAAATTTCTTCAAAATTCAAAGAGTCTGGAGAAAAAGCTTCTAGAAAATTCTGTCAGCCTGAAAGAAGAACTTCTAGAAAATTCGAATTGTCTCTGAAAGACGAACTTCAAGAAAATGTGAAGAGCCTGGAAGAAAAACTTCACGAAAATTCGAAAACTCTAGAAGAGAAGCTTCACGAAAATTCAAAAAATTTAGAAGTGAAGCTTCTAGAAAACTCGGAGAATTTGAGAGAAGAGCTGCTAGAAAATTCGAGAAACTTGAAAGAAGAAGTTTGCAGTGTGGCGAATCAGTTGGAAGAAAGAATGGGAACTGTTGAAACAGAGATGGAGAAAATCAAAGATGAAATGAAAGAAGAAATGAAAAAAATTAAGGAAATGCTCCACGATGAGATAAAAGGCGGAATCGAGACAGAAATCGGCAGAATAAAGGAAACAATCGGTAAGCTGAAAAAGCAAATGGATTCTGCTCACACCTCAGAAACTTACAGCAAAAACTCAATGCTGGACACGAGTATGAACTTGGAGGAAGTTCAGGAGGATATCAAAAATTTCAAGGTCAGTGTTGAACCTGGAAAGCTCTCATTAAAACCGCCTCAGTTTGACGGAAATACTCCATGGGCAAACTATCGACGACAATTAGAAGCTGCTGCGAAGGCAAACGGATGGAATGCTGGGGAAAGAGCTTTAGCATTGACACTGGCATTGCGTGGCGAAGCAACAAACATTTTACAGACCATCACCGCCCAACAATAGGAGGACTATGAACAGCTAGTAAAACATCTGGAACTTCGCTATGGTCAAGCCCATTTTGAACACGTATATCACTCGCAGCTGAAAAACCGATGCTAAAAATCAAGCGGATCATTACAAGAATTCGAAGCAGACATTGCACGCTTGGTTCGCCTTGCATATCCAGCTACACCGGAAAATGTAATGGAACGACTAGCGGTTCAGGCATTTTTGGATGGGCTTCGCGACCAAGAAACCCGGCAAGCATCAACATTAGCTCGTCCTTTACATCTTGTAGACGCATTGGCGCGGACTTTGGAATCTGAGGCTGCAAAACAATCCTGCAAAAGCCAGAGTAGAGTCAGAATGATCGAGGAAGACCCGCAGAAGCCTACTAACATGGAAGCTGTGATGCGAAAAGTGATGAAGGAAGTTATGCCTGAGAGAAGACTGATACGATGCCGAAATTGTAGAGAACTTGGGCACGTGCGTAGCAAATGTCCAACATTGAAAAAATCGACATCAACGATGAAGGTCAAGAAGGGGCAGTCGTCGGCCTGTATCCAGCAAGCCCCGATTAACAACAACGCATATGTCGCTGTCCTTCAACGACAAAACAAAGGTGTATTCGTGGACGGTCTCATTAACAACGAGCCTCGCACCATGCTGCTAGATACAGGTGCGACAAGAACAATTCTTGGATATACTTTTGACAAACCACCGGCAAGAATTGAACCGTCAAACTGGAAATTACGCACAGCAACAGGGGATCCAGCCACTGTATATGGCGAGTTAACGATCGACTTGGTTTTAGGCAGCACGAAACTAAGACATCGAGCACTGGTCGCGGACATCGAGGACGATGCAATCATTGAAATGGACATAATAAATTCCAGAGGGTTCGAGCTGAACTTCAAAGACGGCGTCCTACGTGTCAACGGAGAAGAGCTGGTACTTCACGGGAGAAGCGAAGAAATGATCCGGGTCGTGTTGGCTGAAGACATGAGCATTCCCGAGAGAGCTGAAACCATTCTGGAGGCTCGTATGGTTGGCGGAGTGAGCAAGGGGAACGTGGTGATGTTCGAGCCCGAGCTCCATGATGAAAAAATCGGACGAGGAATTGCCCTGGGGAAGACCTTACTGCGCGCCGATAAACTTATACCAGTAAGGGTCATGAACGTCAATTACCATTCAGTGACGTTGAAGAAAGGAACAATTTTGGGCCACTGCTCGCCAATTTCATCTGTGGTCAGGAATGTACGCGGTACCATTAGCCAAGCCAACAATCTACCCGCAGAATTAGAAAAGCTAGTTGCCATATCATCAAGAGGCATAAAACCGGCACAGCAGCCCAGATTAAAAGATTTAGTGAGGAGATACCAAGACGTCTTTGACACCGGACAGGGAAAATGGGGTAGAACGAAGGTAGTCCAGCAACGTGGGACTTGGAGCTGTCCTGTCTCAGATCCAGGATGGACAGGAAAAAGTCATCGGGTACTTCAGCAAGACCCTCGGTGAACCGGAGCAAATTTACTGTGTCACCCGACGGGAGCTGCTAGCTGTGATCAAAGAAGTAGAGCACTTTTACAAGTATGTGTATGGCAGGAGATTCCTGCTGAGAACTGACCACGCCGCCCTCAAATGGCTCCTACAGTTTAAGAATCCCGAGGGTCAAGTGGCACGCTGGATTGAGAGGCTCCAGGAGTTCGACTTTGAGATCGAACATCGGGCGGCGACCAGCCATAAGAATGCGGATGCCCTATCGCGAAGACCATGTCCAGACGACTGCTCGCACTACCGACGAGCAGAGGAGAAAGAGGCGACAGTTTGTAGAACAACGGCGGTAGATGATAACTAGAATGACAGCAAGCTCCAGAAAGACCAAGAGAAAGATCCAGATCTTGGCTTAGTTATCGGCTGGAAGAGGAGTAACCGAAGACCGACATGGCAAGAAGTAGCAGGATATTCGCCAGCCATCAAGTCCTACTGGGCTCAATGGAACTCCCTTACTCTGGACAACGGAGTTCTGAAGCGTGTGTTGAAGTCCGAGGATGGTGGAGAAGGAAGACGTCAGACAGTTGTACCCAGAAGCAGAAGACCGGAAGTGCTTCGAGAAATTCATGATGGGGTCGCCGGAGGACATCTGGGAGTGACGAAGACTCTCCAGAAAGTGAGGCAACGGTTTTACTGGCAGACGTTCAAGACTGGTGCAGAAAGTACGCTGTATGCGCCGCAAGTAATGGACCTCGAACGCGACCTAAGGCACCAATGCGTCAGTACAACGTTGGCAGCCCATTTGAAAGAATCGCCATCGATATTGCTGGACCATTTCCACAATCTGACTATGGGAACAAATACATTCTCGTGGCAATGGACTACTTCAGCAAGTGGGCTGAAGCGTATGCCCTGCCCAACCAGGAAGCCATAACCGTCGCCGACGTCCTGCTAAAGGAGTGGATTTGTCGATTTGGTGTCCCACTTGAACTGCATTCAGACCAAGGCAGAAATTTCAAGTCCAACTTGTTCCAGGAATTGTGTCGAATGCTGAACATCCGGAAGACGCGAACTACGACTTCACATCCGCAGTCTGATGGAATGGTGGAGCGGATGAACAGGACAATGAACCGCCACTTATACAAGGTAGTCTCTGACCACCAAAGAGACTGGGACCAGTATCTCCATTTGTTCCTGATGGCCTATTGTTCTGCAGTACACGAGTCGACCGGCCAAACCCCTGCTAGTATTATTATGGGCCGAGAGCTGCGACTACCATGTGACCTGAATTTTGGGACGCCACCAGGACAAGACACTGCGGGAGAGGACTATGTCAGCAAACTTCGGCAGAGAATGGAAGACATCCACGAAAGAGTACGTTTGAACATCCAGAGTGCCAGCGACCGAATGAAGGTGACCTATGACATCAAGGCCGATGACGGAGGATTTAAGGTTGGTGACCTGGTTTGGCTGTACAACCCCAAACGTCGTCGAGGCCTATCACCAAAGTTGCGGAACTCATGGGAAGGCCCTTATGAGATCTTGAAGAGGATAAATGACGTGGTCTACCGAATTAAAAATCCACCTAGAGGAAAACCCAGAGTCGTCCATTTCAATAGGTTGGCCCCTTATGCTGGAAACCACGACCAAGTCCGCACCCTCAGACCACCGGAGGATGCGATGACGTTCCAGAAATTCATGTCCTTGTACTCAAACGGACAGAAAGTTCGACATGGGGTGACTCGAGAAGAACCACGAGACCTTTTTAAGGTGCCTGCGGATTACGCGCTTGCCCACTGTGTAGCAGAAGACCTTCAAATGTCCAGAGGCATCGCTGTGGTGTTCTCCAAGAAGTACGGTCGTCTCCATGAACTACGGCAACAAAACCCGGAAGTTGGAGGGGTGCTACAGTTGCGGAAAGGCCAGAGAAGCATCTTCTATCTAGTCACCAAGAAGCAGTCTGGAGACAAACCGTCCTATGAAGACGTATGGAACAGCCTTGAGAGATTAAGGGACATGATGGTGGAGCAGAATCTCGTGGACCTGGCAATCCCAAAATTGTCCTGCGGGCTCGACGGACTGAACTGGAGAGTCATAAGGAGCATGTTGGAGACGATATTCCAATCCACCGGCGTCAAGATCTTGGTATGCTGTAATCATCGTCCTAACCAAACCTGAAGACCGTAGAGTGCTACTTCCATCAAACAGCAAGGTGCAGATATGGAGAATCATGCAAATATCTCCATACTCCAAAAATGACATTTCGGAACGAAAAGTCTTTAAGAAGGGGGCAATGTAACAATTTCGAGACCGGCCTCGAGACCGGACCTGAACATCCAATTACACTCCACACTCGAAATGTAAACAAGTTCTCTTCTGACAAACACATGACTCATCCGTGGAAGAGACGCGAACGCCCTAACCGAACATTCTAGGAACCTCTAAGAAGTCGCCGAACAGACTGGAAAGATCGAAAACTGTAAATGCTACTATATATAGCCGCTGTATAGCAGATGGCGGAACAGTCAGAATTCAGAGTTAGTTACAGTTCCAGGGTTCGCTGATAGATAGCCACAGTAGAAATAAATTGAAATAGTGAAGTAAATGTTTAGTGAATAATTGTTGTAAATAGTGTTTTAAATAAATTAGAACAATTAGTAAGTGCAGTTTTACTACAATAGGTTCTAAGAAACTGGTAAAAATTAGACAGTTTGCTCAACTGATAGGGTTACTTGTTTCAGCATGTCCTGCAGTAAAATATGGAAGACTTTACACAACACTTTTAGAGAGGGAAAAATTTTTAGCTTTGAGAGAAACTGATCAGGACTATAATAAATATATGAAAATCACAACTTCAATTAAATCTGATTTAAACTGGTGGAAAACCCAAATTTTTCACATCATTCAATGATATAAACAAGACAATTATGAACTCGAAATTTGCTCTGATTCGTCAAAGACTGGTTGGTTGGGGAGTTGTCAGGGACAGATTGCGTATGGATGGTGGAAACCAGAGGATGCAGCAGAACACATAAAATTTTTAGAACTTTTAGCTGCCTTTTATGCATTGAAGTGTTTCACTAAAGAGCTTAGATCTTGTAACATTCTTGTCAGAATAGACAACATTACAGCATTGTCATATATTAACAGAATGGGAAGTGTTCAGTTCCCAGAACTAAATTCTCTTGCAAGAACTATCTGGCAATGGTGTGAAAACAGAAATATTTGGCTACACGCATCCTACATACAATCACAGCATAACAAGGATGATGAAAGTTCTAGAAAAATTTCACCAGAAACCGAGTGGGAGCTGGCAGATTATGCTTTTCAAAAAATTATCAAGGAGTTAGGAGCACCAGAAATTGATTTATTTGCTACACGATCAAATTCAAAATGTGAGAAATATATTTCTTGGGGACGAGACCCCGATTCCTTAGCAATTGACGCTTTCACTGTGCCCTGGAATCATTTCTATTTTTATGCGTTCCCTCCATTTTCAATGATTTTAAGAACCATCAATAAAATAATATCAGACAAGGCAGAAGGAATTCTTGTTGTTCCTAATTGGCCTTCCCAAGCATGGTATCCTATATTTAATAAATTATTGAATGGCAATCCTATAATGCAACCGAATTCTAAATTATTGACTTCACCTTTCAGGGAACCTCACCCATATTGGGGAAGACACTTTACCCTGGTTGCCGGCAGGTTATCTGCAAAGCATTTAGGATGAAAGGTTATCCGGAGAATGCCATAGAGACAGCTATTCAGTCACTGGCAACGACAACACAAAAACAATATAACTCTTCCTTTAAAGCATGGTGGTCGTTTTGTTCAAAAAATAACATCAAGCCATTTGAGGCAGGAATACCTGAAGCACTATCATTTTTACAAGAAAAACTGAATAATTCACCCACAACAAAATATGGAACGTTTAATCAACATAGGTCTGCTTTATCACTTATCCTTCCAGGGGATATAGGCAACAACATGCAAGTGAGAAGATTTCTAAGGGGCATAAGAAGAGCAAGACCCTCAAAACCACGTTACAATGTTACTTGGGACCCAGGAGAGGTGCTCAAATATATAAATTCACTGGGCAACAATGAGCAGCTGAGCCTTCATGACTTGTCCAGAAAGTTGTTCGCTCTATTGGCTCTCGCTACAGGCCATAGGCTACAGACCTTTCATTTGATTAAAATTGAAAATATTATATTTGACACTGAAGGAGCTCATATATTCATCACTGATCAAATAAAAACTTCAATGGTGAACCCTGATCAACCATATATGGAATTCCGTTTCTTCCAGAATCCCAATCTTTGTGTTTCCTGAGCCATCATGGCATATATTGAGAAAACAGCCAGCATCAGATCAGAAGACCAGTGCTATCTATTTCTAACATCCAGAGAACCTTATGTGCATGCGACTACATCGACACTTAGTCGGTGGATCAAGCAAATTTTGAACCTATCCGAAATTGATATTAAAAAATTCTCGGCCTACTCTACACGACACGCTTCAACTTCCGCAGCTATGCGTGGTGGTGTGTCATGGAACATTATTCGGAAAACTGCAGGATGGACTGAAAAATCCACAAGTTTTGCTAGATTTTACCTACGACCTTTAGAAACCAAACCAAGCTATACCAAAACAGTTTTTGATACATTCAATCAATAATTTGATGTGACAAAGTAGGTTTCCATCACATATAAAAGATTATTCCCATCTTTTCTTATTTCATCAATGATTTGGAAGCTCGTGTTCAAGCCAAAGCCAACCCAAAATTATTCCCGCAATACTTCGGTATCTTTAAACAACTACATAGTGTATGAACAGTGATCTCGAGGACGAGGCGCTGTAATATAATTGTATGATCAAACGAACTTACCTGTGAGGTTCGATCGTAATTATATTAAGCGCCTCGTCCGAAGAGATCACTCAATGTCCCAAAACATAGAATTTATACAAAAACTTAAGTCCCGCCCATTTTCGAAGTATTGCGGACGCCAAAACGTAATGAGGACGGCGAGGGTTGGCATAGAACACGAAGATACAAGTAAAACATCTTTGAACTATTGTGCACCACCTAACGGCAAAAAGCGGTGCTACATAGTGTATGGAACAGTGATCTCTTCGGACGAGGCGCTTAATATAATTACGATCGAACCTCACAGGTAAGTTCGTTTGATCGTACAATTATGCCACAGAGAAACGAAAATCATTTATGAATCAAGCATCAGCGCGTGAGATGAAACTCGTGTGGGATCTGCTGGTTCTCTATCCGAAATGAAACACCGAGACGTTCTGAAGGACCAAGTTTAATGAAAAATACGTGCTGGTCGCTTAACACCTTGTGAAAGATCGCTATCTTGCAGCTAAAAGAATGTTTTATTCTGAGTACATACCTCACAATATTGAATCTCTAACTTTCTTACCTAAAAGAATGACCGAATCCCAAACCAATAAATCATCAGTGACAAAATACTTTGATTATGGAAAAATATTCAGCGTTCATCTACTCTTAACTACAAAGATGCTCTCAATCGCCTGTTCTGACCGAGGTTCACAGCCAAAAAGCACCGTAAAAAACGTGAAATACTGATTTCAGTCATTCAAAAAAAAGTTAATAAAAAAGCTATAGGATTGCTGTATTTGAATAGTGGAACGTGCACCATAAGGGTATACAACCATTTATGCAGGCGCTTGTTAAGCTGATTGCATAAACACATATTCAAAAATCAAAACAAATGGTCATCATGACGTCACACGTGACGATGAATAATTTATAACGACAAGATGGAGGTTGGAGTTGGAGATGTTAATAATGAAAAAAACAAGTTTTAAGAATAATAATGATGGAGTGAATGAAACTACCGTTTCAGCACACGCGCTAGTATAAAAACATTAATAATCTGAATAATCTACGAATATTCCATGCATAACATTCCCTGCATGTACTATAAAGAATATACAATTAGTAATATTCCAGAAATATTCAACGAAGAATATTCACATTGAAATATTCCTGAATGAATATTCAAGAATGTTCTTGAAATATTCTACTTTGTATGTTCCTTGAATGTGCCAGGAATATTCCATAATTATTCGGAATATATATATCCTATCTAAGACATCTGTGGAATATTCCATGAATATACCATGCTGTCTGGGAAATATATACATTAACAATTAATGATACTTCTTATAATGATAATAATAGGAGTAGTAGGTATGTGTAGGTACCTATCCTAGTTTACTGCAATATCAAATTTTATGCCAGTAATATAATTTATACACTGCAATGAACGAAGATGAGGCTACTTCAAAAGTATTATATAGAGGTAGGTTACCTATATTGGGATTTCAAATTTCTTTATTTTTTAAATACTCCAAAAACAGCGGATGAATGGTTACCAAAATAGTCAGGCAATTTGTCTAACAAATTCATTGAAATTATAGACAGACAACTGGAAATTTCCAAACTTTCTATAAATGCATTTCGACTTCTAACAATAAACAATAACGGTGACGATTATCTTTTCAAAGTTAATTGGAATTGGTAGAGGTACACCTACCTATCATGAAAAATTGCCCCTAATATAGAACTTACTTATATATTTTCTGAATAAAAATATAACATTTACTTCATAGCATCCTACAGGTATGCGCAGTGATTACAAATTTCTTACAGCAAACTTGCAGAGTAGGTAGGTATATGAAAGTTGTAACAAACTTGCACTTATTTAATACATTTGCAATTTCAGTAAAATACCTCTCCTCTTGTTACTCTTGTTTAGATTCAAGGAAACCTTAGGCAAAGAATATACGTCTGTTCGTTGTGTATATGAAAGTTGTAACTTATTTAATACATTTGCAATTTCAGTACAATACCTCTCCTCTTGTTACTCTTGTTTAGATTCAAGGAAACCTTAGGCAAAGAATAATATATGTTTAGATATTCTTTGCCTTAGGTACCTACCTATACAAGGTAGAATTAAGCGCAAAAACAAACATTCAAGAAATGAATTTCCTTCACAGAATAAAATGTTCAATCAATACTCCTTCAACTAATAATGTAAATTTAAAATCACAAAACACTAGCAGATTGATTAAAATATATTGAGAATATCGAGAATATGACAATTATCAATTCAGAATTTTATGTTTAATGCGGTTTAATTCACCATCTTACCGTTCCATGTTGATTTTATTGTGTTGACTGATCGAGTACCGAAATCACCCGACGATTTTATTGGGAATCAATTATTACAGTCGAATCGTCCAAGAATGTCATTTAGGTAGGTATTTACAGGAAATTTCCAATCAAACCAAGAGGTCCTGAGTTTGAATCCCGGGTTGTCCACATTTTTTTAATTTTCTTCTAATTTTCATCTTTCCGTTTGCTATGCCAAAAACTCATTCTGGATTTTAAATTCAATTACATACGTTAATGCTACTTCATTTTTCATTTATTCTTATTTTCTACGATCATGTTACTTCCATTTTCATCAAGTACCGAGAATACCCGACGATTACTTCTTGTCGTCTTAAGTTCGAATCGTTGATCGTTCGTTCGTTCCAAGATGCATAGAAACCCTGGTGTGATCTCTTATACCTGTGATACCGACATAAATCGAATTTAGGCGGATGACCAAAATGTTTCGGTATTTACCAATTTAAATTGGTATTTACCAAATCGTTTAGGCGTTTTTGGTTATTATCTAATGACGTCACGAATCAGCTGTTTAATGTCATAGTTGTCACCAAAATTTTGTGGTAATTACCCAACTCCAAAGTTGTTTTTCATTTTCGGTTATGGTTATCAAAAAGAAAACTAACCTCATTCTGACCGTGTTTTTAATTGGTATTTTAAGTAAATATTTCATATTTCACGATATGGCGACAACATATTTACTGAGTTTGAATTATGAATGGACAGATTACCAGGTGGAAGTACAAGATTTGGCAACAGCAAATTTGAATGGTGAGTATTCACAGGTATAAAGGCACTTGTTAAGATTTCTTAGTGTATTTACTGCTAGCTGATTACGGGATTTTATTAGGAGGGATTTACCTCTGGTTAAAAGCAAAAATCCTCCCTGACGAGAATCGATGCCTTATAAAATAATGTAAAAGCAATACTACATTTTCATCGAATAAAAATTCGCGACGCCAATAAGCACACAAATCTCAGTTTTGTTTCCACACTATTAAAGTTCTCCATTTATAATATAATACTTTCAACAGTTAATGTATACAAAAATACGAAAAACCAGAATAATTAAGATTAAAACAAAGGAATAACATGAAGAAGGCAGAAATAAAACAAATGTTTTTGTTTACACTTCTTGAATTTTAATAACCAGGAACCAGAGTTTAAACCAAAAGGTTTAGGTGAAAGCAAACGTCTGTCATTTATCATGAAAGACCAAGGTATATCTGCGGTAAATACCAAAGAATTGTGGTTATCCGCCTAAATTCGATTATACAAAAGTGTTGATGTACGGCCTAATTTATTCACGTTATTTTTATTGCATTGGTACCGTTTCACTTTAGCACAGATGGCGGCAAAATTACAGCCCTGGGATTCCGAACTTTCGATTCGATCACGAACGAACGAACGATCAACGATTCGAACTTCAGACGACAAGAAGTAATCGTCGGGTGTTCTCGGTACTTGATGAAAATGGAGGTAACATGATCGTAGATCGTAGAAAATAAGAAGAAATGAAAAAATGAAGGAGCATCAACGTCTATAATTCAATTTAGAATCCAGAATAAGTTTTTAGCATAGCAAACGGGAAGATGAAAATCAGAAGTGAATTAAAAAAATGTGGACAAAACGGGGTTCGAACTCGGGACCTCTTGGTTTGATTGGAAATTTCCTATAAATACCTACCGAAATGACATTCTTGGACGATTCGACTGTAAAAATTGATTCCCAATAAAATCGTCGGGTGATTTCGGTATTCGACACTCAACACAATAAAATCAACATGGAACGGTAAGATGATGAATTAAACCGCGTTAAACATAAAATTCTGAATTGATAATTGACATAATCTCGATATTCTCAATATTTTTTATTCAATCTGCTAGTTTTTTGTGATTTTTAATTTACATTATCAGTTGAAGGAGTCCAGAGTATTGATTGAACATTTTATTCTGTGAAGGAAATTCATTTCTTGAATGTTTGTTTTTGCTCTTAATTATACCTTGTATAGGTTAGGTACCTAAGGTTTCCTTGAATCTAAACAAGAGAAATTTAATAAATGTAGAAATAGAACATAATGTAAAATATAAATAAAATATGAAATAAAACTAAGAATAATCTAAAAAGTCTTCCTGCTCATAAAAGAGAACATAGGCATTTCCGCTCTTGAAGGATTTAGATGAAATTGGGGTTACACGTGAATCATTATATTCATGCCACAAGAGTAACAAGAGGAGAAGTATTGTACTTAAATTGCAAATGTATTAAATAAGTGCAAGTTTGTTACAACTTTCATATACCTATTACTCTGCAAGTCTGCTGTAAGACATTTGTAATTTGCGCATATACCTGTAGGATGCTATAACCTAAATGTTCTATAGCTATTTTTATTGAGAAAACATAATACTCTATAATAATATTAATAATTATTGTACTGCCGTTATGTACACTACTCCTATTATTATCATTATAAGAAAGAATCTTCAATTGTTAATGTATATCTTTGTTAGGAATCTATTCTCGCATAGTGTAGGTTCCAGTAATTCTGTTGCTTTTTCTGTTGAAATTTAATTCAAAGGAATACGTACATTTGGTGCATACTTATTTGTATATCATTATAGGTACTACATATATCCTATTCATTGAACTCATTAATAATATTAATATTTCCAAATAATATTACAACAGTTGTAATGGTAGCTTGTAATAATAATAAAAAAATTGTTAATGTTTCCGCCAACCGAGCACAACCCTCAGAAATCTTCGAAAGGATTCCCCATTTTTTTCAACAGGGTAATCTATTCGCCACTTAGCTATGCCCTTTCCCCATGAAATTCTTTATCAACTCCCAGTAAACTTTTGGGTTGCTCTGAAAGCCATTCTGAATAAAAAATAAAATCCCTACTGCAGAAGTATGGATCATAGGTAAATATCGGGATAAAAACAAATACACAAGCAATAATGACCACTAATAAAAAGAGCAACACATATATCATACCAAGATAGATATACTGACGACAAGAAAATAGTTGACGTCAACTAATCGTAAAATGTAGGCAATTTGCAACACATTTACGATAGTCATATAGCCTAGGAATCATCAAAATCGTCTAGACGACACCATTGAGACCTAATCGTCACTTCGGAATCCACTTTTCGTCAACTAATCGTCAAAATGTAGGTTATTTGCAACACATATACGATCGGCGTATAGGCTCGGAATCGTCAAATTCGTGAAAACGACACGATTCATGCTCGATTGTGACTTCGGAATCCCACGAGAGCTTCATTTCCCGCCTCGGCACCCCCCACTATTCGCAATAACTAACCGTGACAGTTGACAGCGATTTGTATGGATTAAATGCAAGAAGAGCGGGAAATTCAAAATGACACTGTGGTCATCTCGGTACATTACACATCGGTGTAATGGCGGAAAGTTTTAAATAGCCCTGTACTTCAGCATAATATAAACATCAAACTTAATTAGATAAAATTAAGGGACATTATCCTCTAAAATTAATTTCCAGCCTAGTTTTTGAAAAATAGCTTCTATGACATTGTGTATGTGTACTTTCAAGGGCACTTTGCTTCGCTTTGTGCCCTTAAACTCGTTACACATTCTGTAATGGCTCACTTATACAGAGTAGTGAATACCATTTTCAATAAATGTTCGAAATTTGAAACACATCCTAGTAAAAATAAAAACATAACTTAAACATAACTGTTATATCACATTGTGATTTGGTGATGTTATTCAGAGATATGCTTGATGTTACAGATACGTTGCGTCCATATGCCTTTGTGCCTCTTTTAAATATTACAATGTAATGTTAATTACTTAACATTACATAAATGTATCATATTTTGCGCAACTTTAATGTGACTTTATTGCATACATATAATGTTACTCAAAACATCTATGCAACATTTGTGAAATGTAACATTGTAACATCAGGGTGGAGCATATACTCATGGTTTACCAACACTTTTTTCTATATTTATAGGTATATTTCTGGAATTTCAGTAGTCACTTTTCAGTAGATGAATAACAACAATAGCAATTAACCAAGTTATTCATCTACCAAAGAGTGGCGATTGAAATTCCAGAAATACAACTTTAAGTGTAAAAAAATAAGTGTTGGTAAACAATGAGTATAAGCTTCACCCTGTATACTAAGAAATAAAATATGTGTATAAGGGGGTAATGATGTAAAACATATATACTGTAACAGGCCCTCTTTGCGTATGTTTTATATGCATAAACACTTTGGTTATAATGGAAAGGGTCACGTGTGATGACGATGCCCTGTAAATATTTGGTTTCATATTATTTAAGCTAGGCTAGTGAAATTTCTTTCAAGAGGAAATAAAAATTAATTCTCTATAAACAAAAATGTCGAGACAAACGAAGTGGTTCGGATGAGTATATAGGTCGCCGTACATGGAGTAAATATTTATTTTACACAGGGTAATATAGATGGCACTCACGCTGAGTATATTCGAACTAAATGACCATTAACTGAATTGAACATTTTTTTTGTGTCGACTAGACGCTTTCAAAGTGCTAAGTCCGAGGGGTATTTGGGGGTAAAGGAAGAGATCTGAGAGGCAGACAGCCGAGAGAATTCTCTATTCCGTGACGGTAGAAATGGCGTAAATAGAACGCAACGCTGTTGAACGATTTTGGCCCTTAAAAATATAAACACCCCTGGAAGTCGACTTACGGGAGTAAAAAAGAAAAAAAAAAGGATGAGATGGTCTCGAGAGGTGGTTGGTGCGGTTGATCGAAGACCTACCGCGTTAATTAGAGTTTGCATCGGAGTTGAAATATAATTAGTGCGAGTTAGATTTTGGTTTGGAGGCGGTTTTGTCGTTGTGTGAACGAATTGTAAGAAACAATTTTTCTGGTATTCGTTTGGACGAAATTGTTCTATTTCCCTGAACGAAACACCGAGCGGACTACGCAAGGATCTGCTGAAAGAAGTTGGGTTATTATTGTTGAAAGAAGCAGATTTGGATAAGGCAGAAAAACTAGTGAAACTACAAGAAACTACCCTAATGATGATTCAAGGAAGAGGAAATTTTTCGAAAGTTTCTCAAATAAACTCGGAAAAAACATGTCATACATGTGGAAAATCATGACACCTGGCTACTGATTGTAGAATTGGAAAACGACCAACTCTGAGCGGAAGTTCGAGTTGTTTTAAATGTGGAAAAATGGGGCATTTTGCAAGAGAATGTCGAAGCGAAGACGGGTTTGCGAGGATTACCTGTTTTATGTGTAATAAGAGAGGACATTACGCGAATGTATGCCCGGAAAAAGGTGGACGAGGAAATTCACCAGGAAATGGAGACCGGCAGTATATTTCCCATGACATGAGACGAGGGGAAACCAAAGAAAGGAAGTCACTGCACAAGATAGCAGAATAGAAAGAAGCCAAACTGATGCAAGGACTTGGAGAAATGAATTCCAGCCAAAGAATTCTCTAGAAGCGTACCCTGAGAAACGAGGATATGAGGAACGTAACTCTCAGAGGAGTGCAGGAAGGGATGGCCCTTTAAACTAAGACGGCCGATTTCACATCCCCGAGAAAGCGGCCAATATAAAAAATACTACAGGGGAAATATATGGATAAAAGGGAATTCGCAGGAAAGGAATCTGGAAGCTGTAAAAAGGGAGAAAATGTACTCACAGGGGGGAAGAATGGAATAATAAATCGAAGAGAAAAATTTTTCAAGAAAATTAAAAAATTCCTGAGGACGGGAGAATCGTAAGATTAACTCAGGTGGAAAGTAGAGGAATTTCATATATAGCAGTACTACAGGTGAATGGAAAAAGCTGTAACTGTCTAGTGGATACGGGAGCGGCGGTCACGTTGATAAAAAGAAATATGGTACGAGATGATGATATCGATTGCCAGGGACTTGATGACATCTGTTTGGTTAGTGTAACCGGACACCCGTTGAAGATCTTTGGGAAGACTAAAGCGAACTTTGGGATTTCAAGAGGAACTGACGAAACCAATTTCGAAGCTTATGTGTGCGAAAATGAAACAGCGGGGATTACTCCAGTAATTTTGGGAAGAGATTTTTTGGTAGCAAATGAGGTGCAACTTCATTATGGGCCAAATCCATTCATGATTATATGGGAAAAGGAGGTACCTTTCCGTTTTAAACGGGAAGAGGATGGAGACATTTGGGAAATTGGAAGAAGAAAAAGAAAACACTACTGGCACGGAAGAAAATTACATGATGGAGAAAGAGGAAGAGGATATCGGGGTCCTACGGAACAAAGCAGAAATATCCCATTAGGCTGGAAAGAATGGCTTGAGCACATTCGCAGTTTTTACAAGGCGCCGAAGTGGAATGAGGTGAAAAATCTAAAGCAGAAACAACAAGATTTGGAGTCAAAGAATGCGGAAGAAAAGCCGAAAAAACAAGTTGGGGGAAACAGGAGGAATCTACAAAAAAGGAAAAAAGTGGAATGTTGGCAGAAATAGAAGAAGTCAAGCTGAAGGAGGTAGCCTCGCATAAGTATGTAGAAGCGGAAATCCAAGAATTTGGGCAACTGAGCGAGGACGACTCCGATTATGAATGATATAATGAATATATGATTCGACCAAGGTTTTCAATAAAGAAGAAATCGAATAGGGAACGTCCAATACACAAGAACGAAGAGAAAATTCGAGAAAAACAAAAGGATGAAAAGAAAATGGACGAACCAGTAAAAGAAGTGGCAACAAAACGTTCTGGTGACTTTTGAAATGAAGGATGTCATGCGAAGAAAAATACATGTACGAACTGGGATAAAATGGAAGTAGGAGAAGAAAACGATTTAACGGATTTGGAGGAACTAGCTAGAGTAGAAGAACAGAAGGTAGACGAGAAACATCGTTGGGAGACAGAGGTAGTGGCGGATTGCGATTTGGAGATTCCAGCTAGAACAGAAATGGTGGTAATGGGAAACTTGAGAAAAATTATTTTGGGAAAGTTACTAATATGTGAATCGGTGGAAGTGGGAAATTCCCACGTAATTTCGGCCAAAAGTTTGGCAATGAATGGTAGCCAAGTACCCATAAGGTTGGTGAACCTATTCAGAAAAAAAATGGATATAAGAAGAAACCAAAAAATTGCGCAGGCTGTAACATGTGAGGAAGAGGAGAGAAACTGGAAGAAAGAACAAAATATTCAAAGTTTTGATTTTTCGGATGATAAATGGTTAGAAGGATTTCAATTGGATCATCTACGAACGGAAGTAAAGGAAGAATTGGAAAAATTGTTACGACAATATAAGGATTTATTCAGGGATGATGATGATGAACTCACTAGTACCACAAAAGTAAAACATAGTATAACTTTAGAAACAGGGGCGAGCCATATTTGTCAGGCACCGTATAGAATACCCTAGGGAGGTACTGCAACAGGAAATAGATAGGTTGTTGAGAGAAAAAATAATTCGAGCATCTTATAGTCCGTGGTCAGCGCCGGTAGTATTGGTGACAAAAAAATCACCTACCGGGGAAGAAAAAGTGAGGATGTGCATTGACTATAGAAAATTGAACAGCGTAACAAAAAAGGAATATTACCCACTCCCAAACATATCCGATTTAATTCAAGGATATAGTACAGGAAACAAAGCATTATTTTCGGTAATTGATGTTGCGGAAGCATATCATCAGATAGATATGGAAGAGAAAGATATACCTTTGACTGGATTTAGTACTTTCGAGTACACAAAAATGCCTTTCGGTTTAGTTAATGCTCCGAGCACATTTCAGAGATTTATGAATATGACCCTATCTGGTCTTACAGGACAAATTTGTATGGTATATTTGGACGACATCATTATCTTCAACGAAGATGGAGAACAGGATCATCTGAGCAAATTGGCACAAATTTTAGAGAAGTTAAGAGAAGTAAATATCAAACTGAAGCCGAAAAAATGCAGCTTTCTATTGAAAAGGGTGAAATATTTGGGGCACATGATTACACAGGAAGGAGTACTTCCTGATCCGGAAGAAATCGAGTCCATTAAAAAATTTCCGATACCAAAAAATGTCAAAGGAGTAAGAGCGTTTGTGGGAATTGTGAACTGGTACAGAAGATTTATACCGAATGTTGCAGAGATATCAGCGCCATTGGTTAACTTAACAAAAAAAGATGTAAAATTCGAAATTTCATCAGAAGTAGTGGAATCCATAAACAAGTTGAAACAAAGCTTGACTGCTGAATCCCTTCTAATTTACCCAGATTTCGAACAATCATTCATAGTAGCTACAGACGCTTCAGGTCTTGGAGTGGGGGCGATCCTGAGCCAACTAAGGGAAGGTTATGAAAGACCCATAGCTTACGCAAGTCGAAAATTCAAGAGAGCAGAACTAAATTACTCAACGACAGAAAAAGAACTGATAGGGGTAATCTTTGGAAACCAGACGTTTAGATGTTATCTTTATGGAAGAAAATTCACAGTAATATCAGATCATAGACCTCTCAAATGGTTGTTATCGATGACGGATCCAGGATCAAGATTGACCAGATGGGCGTTGACGTTAGCGGAATATGATTTTGAAATAATACATAGACGAAGGAGGCTTCATGGGAACGCGGATGCACTTAGCAGAATGTATGATAGGGAAGATCAATATTTTGATATCGAGTTTGAAGACTGAAGAATATTTGAAAGTCCATCAAAAATTAAAGGCTAAGAATGTAACGGAAAAACAAGGGGACTTATTTTTCTCCCCCGAATCGTATGCTTTAGCACACTGTGTGTCTCAAGATTTTGCTATGGGACAAGGTATTGCTGTAAGGTTCAAGGAAATGTTTGGGTCAGTGAATTCATTGAAGGAACAAAAGAAAATGGTGGGGGAAGTAGCAGAATTTAAACTTCCGGAAAGAAACATTTATTATATGGTTACAAAATTTAAATCTCACGATATACCTTCTTATCGAACGGTTTGGAATGCACTACTGAATCAGAAGAAGAAATGTGAAGACAATCGAGATAGAAAACTAGCCATGCCAAAGATTTCATGTGGTGTAGATGGATTGAATTGGGTAAAGATTCAAACTATGATAGAATTCATCTTTTATAATACGGACATCGAAGAAGTCATTTACACGTTACCAAAAGAGAAATTTCATACTTCACTAGTAGAAGAGGATGAAATGGTGGAACCGGAATGGGATAGAGATATTTTAAGAAAAGCTCAGGAACAAGATACATTTTGTCAGTCGGTTAAAAAAATAACGGATCAAGCGGATGAGGTGTATTATTTGTCCAATGACGGGATATTGTATCGGATGGAGGAAGATGGAGATAAATTGATTATTCCTAAAATATATATGTAAAGAAAGTATTGGAAGATTTTCATGACTCACCTCTAGCAGGACATCAGGGTCAACAAAAAACACTATGGAATATAAAGAAAAGATTTTATTGGATGTGTATGAGAACGGACATCATAAACTATTGTACTGTATGTGATGCATGCAATCGAAGAAAAACTTCTCCGCATCAAAAGAAAGCACCCCTACAACGATTTACACCTACGAAAGAACATTGGGAACTGACGTCGATGGATATAGTGGGACCCCTAGTCACCTCTATGAAACAGATATTTATTAACATTTCAAGATTATTTTACGAAATATCCGGATGCCATCCCTGTACCAGATCAGAAAACCGACACAATCGCCAGAGTGTTTGTGGAACAAATTATTGTAAGACATGGCACACCGAAGAAGCTCTTGACAGATAGAGGTTCGAATTTTACGTCTAGTATTTTTAAAGAAATGTGTGAAATACTGCAGATAAAAAAAAGTACAAACTGCTAGTTATGCTCCGACGTCAAATGGACAGATTGAACGAATGCACCGAGTGTTTAAAGATATGTTAGCACAATACATTTGCGAAAGTCAAAGAGATTGGGACGACTGGATACCGTTCGTTCTAATGGCTTATCGAGGGAGTATACATAGTTCGACGGGATACAGCCCGTATTTTCTTCTACACGGCCGAGATCAGGTACTACCTATTGACAGCTTCATCAAATCTCAAAGGATAAAATATGATTACGACGAAAATTATGCATCTGAACTCTTAGCTCGATTGAATAGAGTATACACACAAGTTTATGGCTCCGGTGACCAGGATCATACAGGATCATGCAGAAGAGATAACTTGTAATGGACTTATTCCACCTCTGTATTTTATTGAAAACGAATGGATAGGGCTGGCACCGTACCCTACGGTTAAAAAGGCTCCCAAAGAACTAGGCGTAGAAATGTCACCGAAGCTGAATTTTTCACCTATATTACCAATAGGCTCAGCGGGACTTTACACCCAGGAGGAAGTCCACCAAGCACAGAAAATATTAACATTTGGGTCGGAAAGGAAAGCGGTGGAAAATATAATAGCCAGACGAGTAATGGGATTAGAGACAACTGGACAAGGATTTTCAACTCTGAAAATATTCAACCCTGACGAAATGAAAGAATTAGCCCATTCAACAATGAAACAAGTGTGGGGCTGGTTCACCGAGGTCGGAATGTTTATGAGTGGACTCATAGGATTCTACACCATATTCAGAACAATTAAATATGCCATTGGAGTAACACTAAATGGACTCCATTTGTATCGAACTGTGGGCTGCGGCGTCACGTTACTAGCAAGCCTGTGGAACACCCTAACGATGTGGATCATGTATCGCCAACGCGATTCGGAACACAGCAACCCTCGCGAAAACCCTAGTGCGGTAGACACGGACGTTGAAAAAGGGGAGACTTTTACGGAAAGTGCCACACCGCCAGCGAACTTATATCCTGATGTATCACAGGAAAGACACTGGGCGGATAAACCTTAAAACCATTGAACTTGAACAAAAAACTAGATTATAAAAACATTATTAGTGGTGCGATATAATTGACTCTCGAGATAAAGTATTCGACTTAATAATTTGAAGATCGGAAAAGGTTAGCCTTACGACACATTGATTAGCAACACGTCAGCGCACCAGTGCTTTAATACATAGTGCGTCGAAAGAAAAACGGGAGTGAAGTTGAAAAGTCAATTTTATAACCCGAATCAACGCGTGCGATAAAATAAGCACAGCGCCTAGTATGTAAATTAGAATAGAGTAAGCGACAGTAAGCGTCATAAATATGATAAGCAAACCTCCAGTATTGAACAGGACCGGACTCAGTAATCGGCCCAACAAATTTTAGTGGTTGATATTAATTTAGCTATTTTACTAATTGCATCATGGTGAGAACCACTGGTCCCTATCAATCACAATTTATATTGGGAAAAAATCCAGGCCAGATGTAGCCGTCGATTTTTTTTTGGAAGGGAGCACTGTAAAAGGCCCTCTTTGCAAGACGCCCTGTATGTTTTATATGCATAAATACTTTGGTTATAATTGAAAGGGTCACGTATGATGACGATGCCCTGTAAATATTTATTTTCATATTATTTAAGCTAGGCTAGTGAAATTTCTTTCAAGAGGAAATAAAAATTAATTCTCTATAAACAAAAATGTCGAGACAATAACGAAGTGATTTGGATGAGTATATTTTTTTTACCATATATAAAACAATGAAGCAGTCATTTAGGTCGCCGTACATGGAGTAAATATTTATTTTACAAAGGGTAATATAGATGGGACTCACGCTGAGTATATACGAACTAAATGACCATTAACTGAATTGAACATTTTTTTTGTGTCGACTAGACGCTTTCAAAGTGCTCAGTCCGAGGGGTATTTGGGGGTAAAGGAAGAGATCTGAGAGGCAGACAGCCGAGAGAATTCTCTATTCCGTGGCGGTAGAAATGGCGTAAATAGAACGCAACGCTGTTGAACGATTTTGGCCCTTAAAAATATAAACACCCCTGGAAGTCGACTTACGGGAGTAAGAAAAAAAAAAAAAGGATGAGATGGTCTCGAGAGGCGGTTGGTGCACTTGATCGAAGACCTACCGCGTTAATTAGAGTTTGCATCGGAGTTGAAATATAATTAGTGCGAGTTAGATTTTGGTTTGGAGGCGGTTTTGTCGTTGTGTGAACGAATTGTAAGAAACAATTTTTCTGGTATTCGTTTGGATGAAATTGTTCTATTTCCCTGAACGAAACACCGAGTGCAGCTAGAGATTTGGTAAGTGAATTTTTGGGGATTTTTTTTGGGCAAACTAACTACAGCTATATTTTTTCAAATATCGTGGGTGAACCTTTTGTTTGTTTTATTTGTTGTATGATATCTGAACCATTTTTTTTTGTCGTATCGATGAATTGTCACCGAACGGGTGAAGAACTTTAAATGTTGTTTTTTTTTTCTTATTTTTATTTACTCTTTGAAAGCCGATATTTTTATTTATCCTTAGGGAGAATTACGTTTTTATACATTTTACACCGAATTATTCAAGGGTGATTTTTTCTGTTATGGTGTAATTCTTTATCATTTAATGTTTATTTAATATACCGTTAAACAGTTTATGTCGTGTATCATTATCGGTAACTATACTGACATCTTTTAACTCATCCCAACCTCAGTGACATTCTTATAAAATAAAAATAGAAAAAGAAAGGAAAAATCTCAGAATCAAAAAAAGAAATCTAGCATATTATAAGCCTAGACGGTCCACGTCCCTAAGACGACTTAGGTGACTTTACCTTTCAAACCTGAAACAGTGCCTTGGTAAGAAAGAAGATACCACAAAATTCGTCCAAGATAGTTTCCGGTGAGTACTGATTTATCTAGGACCTTATCGAAAACATTCGAAGATGAAAAGGTTGCTCCTAATTTGTTTATTCTCTGGTGACTATTAGCAGTGGAATTTTCTCTGTTAGTGATTGAAGAGTGAATTATTTTTTTTTGTTAAAAAAAATTTTTAATATATTTGCTCAACCACCCTAGTTCGAGTACTACAATACCAATCAATCAAAAAACTTTATTGTCAATGATTAAAATATCATGGATAAAGCGTTATAAAACAAGAAAGTTACATCATTAACAATTAAATTAAAATTAGCAGTATAAAAAATATAATCTTGAATCACTATGAACAGACCAAAGTACCTAATAATATGACTTACCACCTGAATCAGATGAACAATTCATTGATACATCTACCAAAGTTAAGTGTTATTAGAAGAATAATATTGAATGAAAACCTATTTCTTTTGAAAAATAAAAACAGATATCACTGAATCAATAATTATATGGTTGTTGTCTCGGTCACTTCTCCTTTCTTTTTAGTTTCTGCTCTGCTAATGTCATCCAATCTATCACTATGAGTCAAACTCTTCATCTGTGATTGAACTGCAAACATCTTTTACATATTCTGAAAATATAGTCATTACCAGTCACTGAAAACTCATATTAATCTTTATGATATAAGAAAACGACCATCCAATATTTATTAATAATTCTATGTTGCCCCTAGAGGTGAAAGAAAACTAATTACTTACGTTTCAGTATGTCCATAATTATCAATTCAAAAATTTTGGTTTTTTCCTTTGCCCAGTCCAGAAGGGCTCATCTTCGATTAGTTCGGAAACAACAACTGCTATTTGAGTTTTTGTAATCTGATCATTCAATAAGTACCAGTTTGTACATCAAAACTGATAGAGGAATGTGAAAAAGACACTACCAAACTGAAAAGAGAAAATGCAGTTAGTTTATTGATAATTTGTATTAAACAATTCAAGTGATTTCTCTACAATCTCAAGAAACGTTAATATCATCATAGATTAATGAAATTAAGAAAGATCAGAACACTCTGTATAAAATATATACTTTTGAGTTCACTTACAAATTAAGCAGCTCCAATATTGTTGTTTTAGCAAGCTAAATTCATTGGTTTCAGTTCCAAAAATTCCTTGATCAATCGGATCAAAATAATTTGACACAGCTCCAGATGTCAGCAACCATTTCCATGCTGTCCAATATCTGATTAGCAGAAACCACAACTGATAGCTTTTCTACTATTCATAGTGTAGTAAAACTGCACTAACTAATTTTCCTAATTTATTTATAACACTATTTACAACAATTATTCACTAAAACATTTACTATTTCAATTTATTTCTACTGTGGCTATCTATCAGCGAACTCTGGAACTGTAACTCACTCTCCATTCTGCCTGTCCCGCTTATATAGTCCCAAGCAGTTTCCATTCACGGCTCTCGAATATTCAGGAGTATAGAACATTTCATCTAGATGGCTCTTCGAATAGTATCGAACAATCGATTATTCCTGCTTGTTCTCGGCGATGCGTACGCCAGCAGATATGCAGTTGTAGTTGAACGAGGGTGCATAATTAATAAGATCAGGGCCGGTCTCGAAATCGTTACAATAGCATCATATGTAGATACTCTCTAATCAATAGTAGATATCACTACATTCACTACATAACCTAAATGCTAAAATAACAATTAGTGGATGGAGTAGTGGAAAATCATAATCTTACCATGAAAATTATGAGTTTTGCAATCCTATTGATTCCAATCACTCTTAAGTAGTTTGAATTATATTTTAATTCTATGAACTCAAAACTCCTACCATGACTTCCATGATTATTAGGATAAAATGAACGATGGCGCCAGTGATATATTTATTTCATATTTACTGGGTAATATTGTTTGAACGTGGATATCATTTTTTTAAGTCACGTAGATGAATGACGTCATGACGTGGTCATTACCCAAAAATTACATTTAAGAAACCTTTAAGATAATATTGATTTCAAGGCTCCCTCTGTACACATGTCAGTAATGTTTTGAGACGGTTAGACAAAAATATCGAACAAATAACATAACTACTCTGTCTAAGACATATCTGGGCAACATATAATCAACATTATATGTATTATCTAATGAATATTATTGGTTACATTATTTTGATGTTACATAAACATATAGTTGAAAACACTGTGTTGGAAACGTCAAGATGACATTAATATAATGTTAGTTTGCCAATATCACAAAATATTTTTGTTTTGTATCATGTTAAGTGGGATTAAAAGAATAAACATGAAAATCATAATTTATTATTTATTTTCTACAATATAAATGATCATCTGCAGAGTTTGTTGATATTACCAGAGCTGGCATATTTTGTAACATCTTAGTTTCTGATATATCCATGTCAGACGTTTTTGAAGTAGCGGCAGAGTGGTTGTTTTCTTTTTCTTTGTTGAATGGAAACGTAATTTGGGGTCAATATATATTTTCTTGGTATATTGCTTGATCTCAAAGTTATTTTCTTTTTTATCAATATGCTGTGGGAGTCTGGTTAAATTCTCAATGATATTCAAATGATGGTGGATGTCACCAAGTGTAGCATTATCCAAGGAACTATAATTACTGTCAACTGTCACGGTTAGTTATTGCGAATAGTGGGGGGTGCCGAGAAGGGAAATTAACCTCTCGTCGGAATCCCGGCCCAGATTAATGTTGTCATTGATGATTGACAAGCGACAAGTGTCATGTCAACATTCAAAAACAATCAAATGACAAATCAAGGCACCGTGGAATGTTGGAAACTCGGCTATTTTCGACTTCTGCGCCATCCATCGACGAATGAAGCCAACGGTATCGATGCAATAACAGTATCAACAACTTTGGTAGAAACAAAATCGAATCTGAGATCGCACCAGGGTTTCTATTCATCTTGGTTCGTTCGGAATTCCTGGGCATGCTTCACGGTGACCATCATACATAGATAAAAAGAGAAGACCTGTCAGTGTATACAGAAGAAGAAAAAAGGTTCTGTCTGTAGTGACTGTGTCTCGTTCATACCCTCACCAACTTCGTAATTTTCTGCGAATAAAATGGCTGCCGACATTTATTTATTTATTTATTTATAACCAAACAGGCATAAATGCCTTATTACATGGTCAATAAAATTACAATTCTACTATCTAATAATAATAAATTTATGGCAAACTCAAATCAGCAAAAATATCATTTTTTGTTTCAGAAACTGTAGGGGTTTGAGAGAGACCGGAGAAAAGTATCTCGTGATACTTGAGTTTCTTACACAGAAATATTAAGTACATGGTTTACAACCGTGTGGTAAACTTTATTTTCAGATAACGACCAGTCTAAATTTAATAATATATTAGAATTATTGGCTAACTTTAGTATACTTGTTAGTGGAGCCTTTGTTGTTAATTGCGAATTTGGAATCTTGAACATTAATGATGTACGTGTACGACTATCGGGAACATTAGACGGAATTTGTGAAAGAACCTCTGGGCTATTAACTCTATAATTTATGACTTTGTATAAAAACATGACAGCTGTTACCATCCTTCTTTGTTCCAACGATAACATTTTGAATTCCTTTCTTAGAGCACTTGACCTTACTATATTGTAATCAGGCCAGACACTATATTTTCTGAAGTACAAGTACCTGAGAAACTTATTTTGTACTTTCTCTATTCCTTGCAAAGTAGATATATAATCAGAAAACCATATCAGGGAAGCAAATTCTAGTTTTGGTCTTATCAAAGTAATGTAAAGCATTTTAATTGTATTAATATTAGTAAAAACCTGGGTTTGTCTCATTACATATCCTAGTACTCTGTTAGCCTTCGAAATTGTGATTTTAATATGTTTTGCAAATGAAAAGACATTGTAGGTAACTCCAAGGTCTTTGATTTCACTGCACCGAATCAGTGTTTCTCCCCCCATTTCATAGTCAATCATTATAGGTTCTCTCATACGTGCTATACTCATAACTTTACATTTGCTAAGATTAAAATGCAATTGGTTTACGATACTCCATTCATAGATATTATGTATGTCTTTTTGCGTAGCAGCACACAATCACGCACCGTTTGGACTGTTTGGTATACTTTAAGATCATCTGCAAACATGAGGTACTTACAATACTTAAGTACAGAAGGAAGATCATTAATGAATATATTAAAGAGGAGAGGTCCCAGATTTGAACCTTGGGGTACTCCCGAATTTGCATGATATTTGGCCGAACTGTTTCCATTATGCTTAACTAAGTAACTTTTTATCATTTCTACAAAGTTTATCGACAAACCTAGCTTTACCATTTTTTTTTGCAGCAAAATATCATGATCCACTCTGTCGAAAGCCTTTCGAAAATCCGTGAAGACCGTATCAAGTTGAAACCTACTCCCAAGTGTTTCATGTGTTTCATTAGCAAAAATAAACAAATTCGTGTTGATAGACTTATTGGCCATAAAACCATGTTGTTGAGTAACTATGTAGTTTTCGATGTGAGCATATAATTTTGCATGAATTATCTGCTCAAATAATTTAGCTGGTGAGCACATTATCGAAATGGGTCTGTAATTTTCAATGCTCATTTTATCACCCGTTTTATAGATTGGTATGGTTAGAGCAGTTTTCCACTGTTCAGGAAACATCCGTGTCTTGATTATCGTATTAAAAATATGCATAAGAGGTAATTTGATCCATTCGCCACAACCTTTCAGAATGTATGGAGGAATGCCATCCGTGCCTGCAGCTTTTTTTGGCTTCAATTTTTTCAGAGCATGATCAAAGTCTGTTGAATTTATTGATACAATTGAGAAGGTATCATGGTTATAATTGCTAACTATGTCGTCGAATTGCAAAGAATATGTTGCCTGATTTGGATTATAGACAGAAGAAAAAAATGTTGCAAAAACCTCAGCGGTTTTGTCTTCTCTAATGTAATTACCTTGATATAAAAAGTTATCCGCACCTACACTTTCTTTCTTATTACTATTAACATAGTTCCAAAAAAAATCGAACGTCGCTGATCATATTATCCTGTAACTCTTTTATATACTTTCCTTGTACTCTTCTAATAAGTGACTTTAATTCCCTCCTCGCCTGATTATACTTCAATTTGTAATGTTCTGACACGAATTGTAATTTATAAAATTTATTTTTATCTTTCATCTGTAAACCAGATAGTAAATTTCTTACTTGTATGTATTATTTTAAACTTTGGAACCGTATCAGATATAATTTCATTCCATATTTCATAAAACCTAGTTAATGCTACTTCTACATTATTTTCAGTTAACACTGCATCCCATGTTACATCCCGCACCCTAACAGCTAATTCATGAAAATCAGCCTTTTTGAAGTTATACTGATATTTATGTAATGTACCTGTATTAACTTTGGTGTTATTTTGACACTTTATTATGATGTTAAGGCACGGATGGTATGCGTCCTCCTTCACAAGAGGGAACAATTATCTTATAACTTTACAGTCATATTGATTGTTTTCGGAACTGATTATCAGATCCAAAGTCTTTCCATGCGAGTTTGTAATGTAATTAAAGAGTTTAAATGAATTGAGATCTATAAATTCTTGAAATATACTTAGTTTTTCACTTGTTATATTGAAATTGAAGTCTGGACCATTTATTTCAGATAGGTTAAAGTCTCCAAATATATATGTATTGTCGACAGTTGATATTTGTTCTTGTACATAACTTAATAATGCCTCATACACGTCATGCTTACTATTTGGAGGCACATACACTGCAATATAATTAAATTTTTGATTATTCGCCTAAACTAAACAGAGAGAGATTCAAACATAGTACATTTTTTAACAATTTTGAGTATTTTAAACTCATTCTTTAAAGCAATTAAGACTCCACCTCCAGTTGATTTGTTCGTTAGTTGTAAATTTCTATTTGCCCTAATTAAATTAAACATATTCGTATCAATAATTTCACCGTCTAGAATATTATCTTGCAACCATGTTTCTACTGCTCTGATAATGTCAAAGTCGTAGTTTAATGTACCTCTGTGAAAATCTTGTGTTTTACTATTCAAACCCCTACAGTTTTGATAATAGACATTAATGTTATTCGTCATACAAAATGATGTTTTGTGAGCTCAAATTATCCTAATTAAGACACTGACTACACTATGAATGTGATAAATATTAATATTTTTTTTTTCTGAAATGTTATTGCATCAGTTTCAATTAAATATAGATACATGTACAGAAGTTGAATTTCCGTGGGGGTGTAGTCACGAATACTCACCACTATAAATGTATATATAAATAAGCTATTTTCTAGAAGTAATGAGTGGCAGAGAATTATTTTTACTAACCATAAAAAGTACTTACATCAATTTTTGAAACAAACTATAGAGGATCCCGCACAAGTGGCTGAAATCTTATACAAAAACTCAGAGAAAATAAAAAATAAAACAAATAACTTATAAACAACCAGTTTTAAACCGATGCAGAAGAAACTAAAACTAAATGTCTTGAGTTATTTTCTTGGATATTTTTATGAATAGGTTAATTCTTAAATAAAACACAATTAGTGTGAATAGTACCTTAGATTAAGAACACAAAGAAATACTGAAAAAAGTTTTGTGTTTGAACTTTTTACTACTTCAAACTATTGGAGGTAGATCTTCTTCACTCTGGATGGATTTGACAGAGTTGTCATGTCTAATATAAATTTTGCCATTGTGTGACCAAGCGTCCTTATTTTGATATCGCTTTCTTGCCGCTAGTAGAAGTTTATGACATTTATCTGTTAGATCTTCATTTATGAATATTCCTGATCCTTTGAGAGTAGTTCTGGCCTTATAGATTTCATTACGTTTAATATTTGATACAAAATCAACAAGAATAGGTCTAGGTTTTGTTTTATTCGAATGTAAGTCAGATTTTCCAATTCTAAATACCCTGTTGAGTTGAAATACAGAGCATTTAATTTTCAAAGCCTCGTTAAATATATTTAATACATTGCTCGTTACATTTTCATTGGTATCTTCATGTACCCCTACTAGTCGTAGACTATTCATACGAAACTGTTGATTCAGGACATCCAATTTTTTCGTAATTGACATTATGTCTCTCAAATTATTTTGCTGGAGCTGTTCTAAATGACTCAACTTTGAGACAACGTTCTGAAGTGATTCTTCCATGGTTTGAATTTGTTCTGCCATTTTATCTATTTTATTTTCTAACTTACTCAGTATTTTTGATGATATCTTGTTGACTAATAATTCCATATCACTATCATCTAAACAGCTTGTAGTACTGGAGGTCTGAGTTGACATGGTTCTGCATCAACGATTGGTCCGGCATGTCTGGGAGCCATTTTATTCGCACAAAAATGCGAAATTCGCGAGGGTATGAACACGTATTGAAAAAATCGAAAAAAAAAATTTGTATTTTATATGGAATTTAAAAAAATGTTCGCTACCGTGACCCCTGTGTGAACAAAACGCTATATCTTTTGAACTAATTGACCACGATGAAACAAACTCCATAATGATTGGAAGTATAATTGGGCGTCTTCGCAAAATGAAAATTGTGGAAAAAAATCCCCCTAATTGAAAATAAACATATTTCTTTAGCAAAAATCTATTGGTTGTTCATAAATTTTTACAAAAATCGTAATTTTTTTCAATGAAACGCTCACATTACATAAATTTTTTATTGCTTTAAGTTTTACTTCATCGTATTATCTCCCTGAAGGTAAAAATTGCATGTTTATAACTCAATTGTAAAATTTTCTAAGGGTATCTACCTGGTAAACAATAATCCGTAGGCGTGCGCTATAGGCCGTTCTTGAACAGTTGATAGACAATGTTATGATTATTTACAGTTATTAACATAAAATTTTTACCGTTCGGTGCATAATACGATGAAGAATAACTTAAAGCAATAAAAAATGTAGGTGATGTGGGCGTTTTATTGAAAAAAATTACGATTATTGTAAAAATTGACGAAAAACAAACAGTTTTTTGCTAAAGAAATATGTATAGTTCAGTTGGGGATAGTTTTTCCCACAATTTCTGCTAGGACACCCAATTACTTATCAATATGGAGTTTGTTTCATCGTGATAGGTCAGTTAGTTCAAAAGATATAACGTTTTGTTCACACAGAGGGGTCATGTTAGCAAAACAACATTTTTTAAATTCCTTAAAAAATACATTTTTTTTTCGATTTTTTCAATACGTTTTCCGTCGATAAAATTAAGCATAGTTTCCCTCATTTCAATATGTGCACTTTATAAAGACTCACAATGTATGTATTATACATATTCTGTTCTGTTCTCCTTAGAAACAACACAGTTATCAAGTGAAAACCAAAGTGAAAAAAATTGTTGAGTCATATCACTGAGTAGACAAAGACATAAACAAGTGCAAAATTATTAAGAGAAAAGTGCAATTTTGCAGATAGTCTACATTTTTTTTTTCAATAAACATTTCTTATTTATGAACAGTTTTTGCTGGTAAAATGAACCCCAAAAAACTAGTAGCGATAAAAAGTTTACTGTTCGGTGACAAATTAAAGTTCAGTGATGTACAGTATCGTTTTACCAAGGTGAAAAATGCTAAGTAATTGTGCAACCTGTGAAAAGCCAGTAAATGAAAAGGATATACTTGTAACCTGTGACAGCTGCCATGAAACAATGCATTCAAATGAAAACTGCACAAAACTAGCTCCCTCGGAATATCGAGCTGTCATATACTGCAAAATAGGGCTTTACATTTTTTCTGTTGTGAATGTCGCAGTACATTTAGAAAAATACCCCTACTTCTCAGACAAATAGAAGAGTTCAAAAATGAAGTTAACACTTTAAAACAGGAAATAAGTGAAAAATACAGAAATGAGGCAATAGAAGAGAAAGTATTGAAACTAAAGAACAGAGAAGAAAAAATTGAAATGGAGGAGTTTATGAGAATGAGATGGAAGAGAGAAGAAAAAGAGCAAATAACAGAGAAGAAAAAATTGAAATGGAGGAGTTTATGAGAATGAGATGGAAGAGAGAAGAAAAAGAGCAAATAACGTGATGATCATAAATGTAAATGAATCTATTGCTGAAAACAGAAATCAGAGACTTGTGGATGAAAAAAACACTGTAAAGCAACTATTGCGGAATATAGATAATAATATAGAGCATTTTAGAGTTAGGTATGAGAGTTGAAAAATATGATGGAAGAAAAAGCCGTCCCATTAAAGTAATATTGGATTCAAATGAAACTTCAATAAACATACTAAAAAATAGTAAAAAAATAACAGAGAATAAGGTACCTTCAATAAAAAAATTTAGTGACCAAACGCCTAGACAAAGAAATTACTATAAATAATTAAAGTCAAAACTGGAATCTATTATAAACGCAGGTGATACTTCAAAATGCATAAGATATATAAATGGGATACCAAAAATTGTAAATAAATCTATTGGCAAAAATTACACAAAAAACTAAACAGATACTCTGATATCAATAATCATAACAAATTTGAATATAATACAGATATAGTTTACTTAAATATTGAAAGTTATTAGCTCATAAACCTCAACTTTTAGCTGACTATACAACCACAATCCAGCATTCATTTTGCTCAGTGAATCTAGAGCTACAGCCGAAATAAATAATCATGAACTTGAAATTAAAAATTACTTCCTAGTTAGATGCGACTCAGATTCGAGATATACAGGAGGTGTTACTATCTATGTAAGAAAGGAAATTCAATATTCAGTGTATAAAACATTTGTTTATAATCGTAATTACTGGTGTAAATTTATCACCACCACATATTCGGGTACAAAATGGGTAATTGGTTGTCTATACCACTCACCAACCGAAAGTCATGCAACATTTTTGGATCACCTGGAAAATATATGTGAAGAAATATTCAGCAGAAACGTACGCACAATATTAGTTGGAGACTTCAATTTAAATTTCTTAAAACATATACCAGAATTACAAATACAAATAAAACACTGATTGATTATGTACTAACAAACTTTGAAAACAGTCAAGTAAATGTTCTGGATGATCCAAAAATAACTGATCACTCTGCAATATCTATCAAATGTTTCTATTCTGAAAATATTAATTTCAGCAACAAATTTACAAATACTGTAAGAAGATTAACTGAACAAAATCTGAATGGTATTAATTTAAACCTAATCAGCTGTAATTTTTTGCTTCACAGTACCAATGTGAACGAAATCTATAGTAATATAAAAGAACACTTCAGACAAGTTGTAAATGGAGTAGCCCCGTTAAAAACAATTACATATCATGAAAATTAATTACCCTGGTATGACAATGAACTAAGTAGAGATAGAGACTCGGCATATAAGTCTTTCAAACTGAATTCAAGTGATGTTAACTGGAAAAATTACAAGCAGAAACGAAATGCTCTTGTCAATATCATTAAAGAAAAGAAGAATCAGTTCTATTTCAATAAAATTGATAGAAATATTCATAATCCCCGTTTAATGTGGAAAACGTTGAAAAATTCAATAAACCCAAAAAAATTACATAATTATTTCTTTAAGGGTGTATTCTTTGAACAAAATGGACAAAAAATGTTGGTTAAGATAGTAATATGATTGCAGATTGTTTTAATAGATACTTTCTAAGTAGTATTATCGATATTGTCCTTAGTATCGAAAAGTGTGAGTTTGACTGCCATATTGATGAAAGTCAAAACAGTTTCAGTGATTTTAAATTGATAGACATATAAAGGAGTTGAAAAAAATCATAGCTGAAATAGACGTAAATAAAGGTTGGCCTACTGATGAAATAAACAGCAAAATTATAAAAAACAGTTTTCAAGTAATTGGTCATGTTTGGTGTCATTTTATAAATACTTCATTAGAAAAAGGTATAGTTACTACAGAATTAAAGATTAGTACTGTTACTCCCATTGAAAATATAACTAATTCAAATAAATGCAGTGAATTCCGACCCATCAATACTTTACCATGTGCAGAAAAATTGCTAGAGCTATAGTAGTCTATCAACAGCTATCACAATATTTTAATGAAAATAACATACTTTTTATGAATCAATCTGGTTTTAGATCCAATATCATTCATGCGAGTCAGCCATTCAGTTAACTGTTACCGAATGGAAGAATGATATGAGTAAAAATATGTATACTGTGGCTGTATTTTTGGATTTAAGACGAGCATTTGAAACTATAAATCATGATATACTACTCAAAAAACTAAAACTTTATGGCATAAGGGGAAAAGTACTCGAGTGGATTAGCAACTATCTTACAAATAGAAAACAACGGACAAAAATTCACAATTCATTCTCAGTTCCAATAGAAGTACAACATATGGAGTCCCACAAGGAAGCATTCTGGGCCCATTATTGTTCCTTCTATATACATAAATGATATAAATCAATATAACGAATACATATACCTGTTTGCAGATGACACTTTGATATCAGTTACAGATAAAGATTTGAGCAATGCAGTACAAAAGATGAATAATTCTTTAAATACCTTAAAATGAACAAATTGAAATTAAACGTTGATTAAACGAAAGGGATGATAATTGCTACACCGCATAAATACAGACAAATCAATATTGGTGAAATACACATAAAAATACAAGATAATGAAATTGAACTAGTACATGAGTTTAAATATCTAGGGTTTTTGCTTGACAATCACTTAACGCTTAATAGTCATTTCAATTATATACAGAAAAAAATTATAAAAAAGCTATACTTCTTTTCGAGAGTATCCCAGCAATATTGCCCTACCTTACTATATGTTTTTGACCTAAATAAAATGCTTCACAATCTTCTTCCATCATATTTTCATAAATTTATAACTTTTAATAATCAAATCCATCAACACGATACCAGAATTAAATATAACTTAACTACATATGTCACCAATCAAACCAAAGCTTATAATACTAAATCTTTAATGTTCAAGGGATTCATTGCTTATAATAATCTGCCAAATGATATAAAGGGTTCAGAAACTCTTCAACAGTTTAAAATTAAATTGATTAATCATATACATAATCATATACAAAAAGTAAAGTGGTGTTATGAGCTACAAGTGGTAGTATATGTGATATAATTTTTATGTATACTTATTATTATTTTTGTAAATGTATATTAGGAATACCTGTTTCAAATAAAGATTATTATATTGTTCATACCCTTGCGAATTTCGCCATTTTTCTACAAATAAAATGGCTCCCAGTCATGCCGGACCAATCGTTGATGCAGAACTTTGTCAACAGCCATTTTATTCGCAGAGAAATTGCGAAGTTCGTGAGGGTATGAAGTAGACTTTACTCGTTAGGCCGGAGTCTCATGTATCCGTTTATCCGACGATACGAAAGTGTTCATATTGGTCGAAATTAAAATTTTATCCGTCCATATTTGAATTTCGACCAATAGAAACACTTTCGCATTATCGTACCGTCGGATAAACGGATGCATGGGACTCCGGGACTCTTGTTCAAAGATTGGCAGTGGTTGGTTACTCTGGTTACTGACTGTTAGATTTTAACATTTTAGGCTGGGGAGTTGCGATTTGGCTTTCGAAGTGTAAACATCGTTTGTTAAATTACAATTTTTTGCAAAGGTATTTATAAGGGCGTTATACTAACATTCCCTCTGTTAGACTGACCTTTCTTTTTTTTCCTATAAAATCTTTGAATATATAAGACATACAATCCAGTCAGAATATTAGGCTAGGTTTTCCTCCATCCTAAAATGGAGAACACCAAAAAAACACCTGATCCCCCTGAACCCCCTGATCCCTCTGAATCTCTTGAATCCATTGAACGCAGCCTGTATGATAAAAATATTATAAACTTATACTCAAGTTCGGATTCCAGTCCTTTTGTAGTTTATGTTCAAGGAAATGAGAAAAATGTGGGAAATTTGCATATTCTAAGTATTGCTAAGACTATATTTAATCTAAATCTGAAGTCAATTACCAAGGTTACTCGAAAAGGCAGAAACCGGATAGGAGTAATTTTTTCTGATTTCACGTCAGCGAATACATTTCTTTGCGACAAAAAATCATCACATCTCTTGCAAGGGCATAATCCGGAATGTTTATAAAGACTTTACGGAAGAGGAAATAAAAAAACATAGTGATACTGTTTTCTATGATTGATACTTTTTCTCAGAATTGAATCTTTTTAATTCCGTATTCAAATACAGATCTATTTAAACAACTGAATCTGACATTAATAACAAAATCGTGTAAACAAATCATTTGTTCCCAAACTCAAAATCAAAATATATATACAGGATGTAAAATAAGACATCACATTTCTCCCCCCGGTGAGGAAACTTCTTTTTCTTCTCCATCCAGTTTCAACCTGCACAACTTATTAACTGGCCGACGATAAGTGGAAGTTCTCGTTTTCACATCGGCAACTCTCACTCGCCCATCTGGTCCAGGAAACAGCTTTTCAATCTTTCCCATGGTCCATAAGTTCCTAGCCGCTTTGTCATCCACAATAATGACGATATCACCCTCTTTTATCGGCTCATTATCATCTGTCCACTTTGATCTCTTGGTCTGAGATTTTCTCCATTCTTTTCTAATAATCTGTCCTGAATCTGTATTACATGGCGCCCCATTTTGATTTCCAAAGCCTATCAAGAAATGGTTGGGAGTAAGCGCTTCTGGATCTGCTGGGTCTACTGATACATGGGTCAATGGACGGCTATTAATAATATTTTCTGCTTCTGCGAAGAGAGTCACTAGGGTTTCGTCTCTGAGTGATTGAGCATACAAAATCTCTTCAATGGTTTTCTTCACTGCCCCAATCAGTCGCTCCCAGGCACCGCCCATGTGAGGTGAAGCAGGTGGAATGAATTTGAAATATATCTCTTCAGAGATCATAGCATCATTTAATGCAGATCTGTTCATTTCTGCTAAGGCCCTGCGAAGTTCTTCGGAAGCTCCCCTCAGATTGGTACCATTGTCACACATGATGGTTGATGGTTTTCCTCTACGAGCCATCATCCTCCTTATGGCCATTATTGCTGAGTCGGTTGTTAAGCTATGTGCAACCTCTAGATGTATAGCTCGCACAGCCATACAAGTGAATAAGACTCCCCATCTCTTCTCTCTGCGTCTGCCGATAGTAACTTGAAGCGGTCCGAAATAATCCATACCAACATTGATGAAGGGACGTATTCCGGGAGTCAGTCTGACAGTAGGTAACTGGCCCATTCTTGGAACAGAAGGCTTGACCCTTGATTTTCTGCATTTCAAACAATGAGCAAATGTAGACTTGACTGCAGCTCTTCCATCGATCACCCAGAATTTTTGCCGAATTTCATTCAGGATCATTTTCACTCCTTGATGTCTGAACTTTTCATGATAATACTGTAGAAGAAGTGCGGTAAACCTATTTTTCGGACTCAGAATGAATGGGTTTTTTGAATGATATTGCAAACAGGATGCTGTTTGTTCTTCCATCTAAAATCAACATTCCTTCTTTATCTAGGACTGCATTTAATTGTTTGAGTCGACTTTTTCTATGAAGTGGCTTGCCTGCCTCAAGTCTTTGGATGTTTCATGGAAACTTTGATGCTGGGATTCTTTTATCCAGTATTTTTCAGCTCTTCGTATGTCTGCAACGGTAAGGTTGTCTTGGATATCAGATTCTGTCTGATAATTCACGATTTTCTGAATTAACATTTTAGAAAGTCTCATCACCCATGCTGTGGTCCTGATTAACCGAATCCATTTGGAGAATTTATTGATATCAAGAAGTGGATTTCTGATTTCCTGGGATATGATAGCAACAAATTCGTTTTTCACCTCTAGCATACTTGTTTGAATTTCTTCAGCATTTCTGATTATTTCATTTGGCCAGTTTTCTTCTGATTCCTGCAAAAATTCAGGACCATAAAACCATTTTCTTCTCAAGACATCAAATTTCTGTTTGGTTATCTCCCTTGTTGCTTCGTCAGCTATATTTTCGTGAGTTGGTATCCATTTCCAATCTTCTGTATACGTAAGCTCTTGAATTTCTACCACACGGTGTGAAACAAACTGCTTGTAACGTCCTCCATCGCTCCTTATCCAGAGTAACACACATTTCGAGTCTGTCCAGAAAATTTGTCGGTGAATTTCAATTTCTAGGTCTTTTTTTACTGCACAAGAAAGTCTGCTGGCCAATACAGCTGCTTGGAGTTCCAGACGAGGAATCGATAACTGTTTGAGAGGAGCAACTCGGGATTTTGCGGTTACCAAACTGACATCAATGGTATTTTCTGTGACGACTCTCAAATAAACAACCACTGCAAAGGCTTTTTGACTTGAATCGCAGAATATATGCAGCTTATTTTTCATTGAAAATGGAATTTGTATAGAGTAACATCTGGGAATTTTGATTTCTGCAACTTTCTTAAGTTCATTCAACCAATTTTTCCAAATTTCTTGCAGTTTTGATGGTAGATTTTCATCCCAGCCAATGCCTTCACGCCAGATAACTTGCATTAGAATTTTGGCCCTGACGGTGAAGAATGCAAGAAGTCCCAGAGGATCGAAAACAGACATGATATATCGCAAAACCTGCCGTTTCGTGAAATTCATTTCTACATTCATTTCCAAATATGGCTTTATCAGGATTTCATCAGTAGTAGAGTCCCACCACACTCCTAAAACTCTTCTTGCCATCGTACAACTTCCTTTTTTCCAATATTTCATCAGGAAGATTCTCACGCACCAAAATGGAATTTGAAGACCAATTTACAAGTTGAAATCCTCCAAGTTCATGGACTTCACATATTTTCTTGATCTTGCTTAGGGCTTCTTCTTCAGTATCGACGGAATCAAAGAATTTTGAGATTATTGCATAGGAAATTTCTTCTGAAGGGGACTGTTCAATAGCATTCAAATTTTTGATATATTGTGCACAGACAGGCGAGCATGTGGCACCAAATGTCATAACTAACATTTAAAATGTATCGGGTGGCCGATTGAAGTCAAGGTCTCTCCACAAGAATCGTTGGGCACATCGATCAGCTTCACGAATCCTCACTTGATGAAACATTTCCCGTATGTCACCGCAGAATCCAAATTTGCGTTTCCTGAACTTCCACAAAACTGATGTCAGGGGTTGTAGTAAATCTGGCCCACTCAACAAATTGTCGTTTAAACTGATCCCGTTGGATTTAGCCGCTGCATCAAACACCAATCTGAATTTTCCTGGCTTGTTAGGATTTTCAACAGAAAAGTGAGGTAAATACCACGTTCTGGGATTTTCAATTTCAGTCTCTTGTGGATTTAGTTTTCTAGCATTAAAATGCAACTGACTTGCTTTCTGGCAGTACGACATTGTCAGATTTCCAGAGAAGACCAATTTCATAACGATTTCCTATCCTTTTTGATATTTCCTTCATAATTTTCATGGCTATCATGTCATCTTTACTGGGTTTTGTTGGTGTAACTAAAACTCCGAAGGATTCTGTCGAAAATGATTGTTTCACAAGTTCTTGGAGATAATCATCGGTTTCTTGTCTGTCACAAATATGAAGAGTATGGGCTCTGAAGCTTTGACTAATACCTGAACCGGAACCATGCAGGGACCATCCTAATTTGCATTTTGTAGCGATTGGAGACATTTCTCTGCCACAACGTATTTGTCTGGGTACTGTTAAGTTGATGTTATCTTGCCCAATGAGTATCATGGGTTTCTCCTTGTTGATGTTTCTGATCGGAAAGTTCTTCAAGTGTTCAAACTTTTTCCATTCTTCCATATTTACTGATTGTGATTGCAAGGACAACTTTTCGACAGTTCTGATATTGTTCATTTTGTATACAACAGAGTGTTCCCACAATCCAGAAATTTCCATGGTGAGTTTCTCTGATTTGTCGAGAGTAGAAGTTATTCCATTTGTCCATTGTATACAGAGTGCTTCTTTTTCTCCACAAAGACCAAGTTTTTTCGAAATGCTTTCATCAACCAAAGTTACTGTTGAAGCTTCATCGCATATTGCCAGGGTCTGCAGTGCTCCGTTAGGTCCATAAACTCTTACTGGTAGCATTCTTAGTAAAACTTTTCGGGTTTCATGTTTCATGGAACAAACCACTTCATTTCTTGTCTCAGGTACAGCTGCCTTACTTACAACTTCATTTTCTGCTGGATAATTTTTGTGAAGGAGAGGATGGTGGAAAAATTTGCAACCGCTCACTGTACACTCTTGCCTTTTCTTGCATTTAAACTTAAGGTGTCCTTTTCCAAGGCAGCAAAAGCATAACTTTTTGTCTGTTATAACTTTCCACCTTTTTTCAACATCATCTGACTTCATGGTAGGACAGATATATTCTTTGTTTGTATTTTCATAATAAAAACAAATGTTTTTTCTTCCAACATCTGTAGTGAGGACAGTCTCATTTTTCTTAGGATTGAAATGTCTTTTCGAACTGAATTTGCTTTCTATTGGGGTAAATTGCTTTGGGAAACATACAAAAGACGCAGCTGTGGCCATTTCACTAATCCAGGTTGAGAAGTCTTCTAAACATGCACTTCCACCCTTTTTCATTATAACTTCGCCCCATCTCAGTCTCAATATATCTGGCAACTTAGCTACAAGGTCTTTAAGCAGTTGAGGGTTGTTTAGATAGTCCAGAGACAGTAAAGCTTGCATGGTGGCCACAAGGTTTTTAACTTCATTTAAAATATGGATAATCTTCTCAATATTAGTGTCTTTTATCGCTGGAATGGCTCGGATTTTCATAATCATGACTTCTATGACGTACTCGGGTCTTCCAAATCGCATACGTAATGTGTTCATAATCAAACTCACATTATTGGAAGTCAATAACATACCCGAAACAGCTGACTTTGCTTCACCTCCGAGACACTTTTGCAATTTTACGAGAATTTCATCTTCACTGTAGTTGCACATTTTTGAAATTTGTTGAAATCTCTGAAAGAACATAGGCCAATCCTCGGGGTTGCCATCAAATACTGGAAAGTCTTTATCAACGATATATCTGGCCAATAATTGTCATGGCCAGATGGTGCAATGGTCTTCACAACATTTGAAATAGTTTCACAAAGCAGTTGTATTTCATTTCGAGGCTGGTCACTGACTTCGGGATTGCGTTCTTCAGATGGCGGGACCGGAACTGTTCTGCTGACCCATTCGGTCACAGAAGGGTAAATGGTTTCATTCCCACCTTCGTTTTCACTTCTTGGCAATGGCAAGGACTGTTCATCGGATTGTTCCTCTGAAACATCTATCTCTGCATTTCTCAATTCATGTTCCATGTGCAGAATTTTCATTTCATTTTCGATTTCTCTTTGTTTCTTCTCTATTTCTAAGTTCTCCTTCATTCGTTGGAGTTCTTGTCTTTCTTTTTCGACCTGGAGTGCAAGTCTTTTCTTCTCTAAAGCTCTATATAGTCTGGAAACACTGCTTCTTGCACTTTTTCTACTCGAATGTTGGCTGAGTGAATTTAATAATTTCATTTCAGTTAGAATCTTGTCACTTTCTTTGACACGTTCAACAATAGTGGACTGATTTTCGACAATGGCTGGCAATAAAGATATATCTGCACTGAGAGGAGGTGCTCTGCTACTGTCTGTAATTGGTAAGGAACTACTAAACTCTGTGATTCCTGTACCAAACCCTATTGGCCACACATAATCAGCGGCCAAACTTTGGTTTACACCAGCACTCTCTCTTCTTGGTTGGTGATCTTTATTTCCATTTACTTGCTCCATAACTGTATATTATCCGACTCGAAGACCAAATGTTTTCTATGATTGATACTTTTTCTCAGAATTGAATCTTTTTAATTCCGTATTCAAATACAGATCTATTGAAACAACTGAATCTGACATTATTAACAAAATCGTGTAAACAAATCATTTGTTCCCAAACTCAAAATCAAAATATATATACAGGATGTAAAATAAGACATCACAGATACTATGCTTGATTACTGCTCTATATTGCATGTCAAAAGATTGAATAGAAGAGTTGTTGAGGAGGGTAAAGAACCATTCTTTATAAAAACAGGTACCATATATTTGGGTTACATTCTCTGGTGAAGTACTTCCAAAAGATATTCTGATATATGGTTTACCTTTAAGAGTAATCCCTTAATTATAAGCCCTGTTTTGATGTGCCAAAAATGTTTATTGTATGGCCATAGTATGTCACAGTGTAAGGGTAAGGAAAAGTGTCATAAATGTGGAAAAGCTACTCATGATTTAACAGTAGCATGTGCAATATTTTGCATATATTGCAAAACGAATGATCACTCCTCAAGTGTGAAAACTTGTGAGTTTCTGAGACAAAAAGACATAAAACAGTTGATGGCCTATTCAAATATTTCTTATTATGAAGCAGTATAACAAGTCCCCAGACCTCAAAATGATACCAGAAATTTGAGCAATGCTTATTTTCCAGTCCTCTACAGGAATGATAATACTAATTCTAATCAGCTGGATATTCATGAAAGGAGATCTGCAGTCATCAATAATTCTAATAATATTCCATCTCACAGTCAGACTCTTAGAACCCCAACTAAAAGACGAAAGGATTCCAATATTGGTTTTGATAAGGAAGCACATAATCAATGCCTTAGGATCACAGGACAAGTCAACTGTTCACCCGTCATGTCTCAGAATATCTCAATTCCAAGGTTGTTAAAGGATACATCTACCATGCATATACTAATAACTTCCAAGCAATGAGTATGCTTTCTTCTCAACATCAAGAATTAGTACCTTTATAGGCACTTTACTCAATACTCCATCCTCATTCTCTGTAACTCATTTATCACAAACTACGTCCAGGCAAACTTCATCCTCACATCGCAAGGAAGATATATCTGAAGATCTGAAGAGATGAACTACTCTGATGCTTCAGAGTACTAATCCCTAAATACTTATTTTTCAAATCATGTTCCCATCCTTAAACATTATACTTACAATGGAACATTAGATCTTATAATGCTAATGTAGATAACTTGAAAATACTTATCAAGAAACATCATCCTGATATCATTCTATTAAATGAAACCTGGTTAAGTGCTAATATGTATATTAAATGTAAAGGATTTCAGATTTTAAGACATGACCGAGAGGATGGTTATGGTGGCATTGCTATTTTAATTAGGAATGGCATTGCTTTTGCTCCGATAGCATTAACTTCAGAGTTAAACTACTGGGTACAATCGCAGGGCATATATATCTACCTCATTATAATATTAATGTTATTAACATCTATAGCGCAGCAGGAAACTTGATTTCTAAACAAGATTGGATTGAATTTGTCCGTCAAATTAATAATCCTATGATTATCACTGGAGATCTTAATGGCAACCATTTAGCTTGGGGTAGATCCTCTACCAATATTAACGGTAGGAATATATTTCAATCCCTAGACCTATTAGAGTTAGTATTTGCTCTCCAGACCATGGTCCCTCCGTGTAGTAGATCTAACACTGGTGTCTAACAATATAGCTACTATTACCTCATGGACAATTCCGGACGTGGGCTTTAGTGATCATTTCCCCACAATGTGTTCTATAGGTTCAGGATTGAGGGATGTATTTCCTCCACATGAAAAAGAAATTATCATAAGGCAGATTGGCAACAATATAATTCCATTCTGGATCACTTATTCTGATCTTTCCCAACTGTGAATACTTATGATTACTTTGTTGAATCACTCAATATTGCTGCTAACTCAACAATTCCCTTTTACAAAACTGCTTTTAATAATGAATATCATATTCCTTTGTGGGATGATTCCTGCTCAGATGTAATTAAAAAAAGGGTAGAGGCTGTACGAAAATTCAAGAATGATCCAAGCTGGGCTAATTACTTATTAGTCAAACAGCAGTGTGCAGCGGCAAAAAAATTTTTGAAATTAAAAAGAAAAAATAATTTTAGGGAATTTTGCTCTAAGATTGATAGAAACTCTTCCACCAAAGTTGTTTGGGATAGAATTAAAAAAATCTCTAGACAGGCTCCAAACTTACAACTCTCCATGCCTTCAGATAACGTGGCCCAAGAAATTTCAAATATTTTAGCCCCTCCTATTGACGCTTTTTTGAATAATATTGGTACAAATGGATTCATACAAAGCCCAATTAACCCTTTTCCTTATAATGAATATAAATTTGTCTTGCAGGAAAAAAAAAGAGTCGGCACCAGGACTGGATCAAATATATATCATATTCCATGATAAAAAAGTTACCATTATCTGGATCTTTATTCTTAATACAAATTTTTAATTCATATCTTGAAACAGGGACTGTCCCTAGTCAATGGAAACAACATCTTATTCTCCCTATTTTAAAACCAAATGAGGATAACTTAGTAGCTTCTAATTACAGAGCAATTGCATTGACATCGTGTGTGGGTAAACTTTTAGAATCCCTAATAAAAAATAGATTGGACTGGTTTACTGAACACAATCACTTTTTCAATACTTTACAATGTGGCTTTAGAAGTGGGAGAGGTTGTACTGAGTGCCTTTCTTTCATAACAACACAAATATATGGCGCGATATCAAATGATGAATATATTGATGGGGTCTTTTTGGATATCTCCGCAGCCTATGATAATGTGAATATTTTTCTTCTCTACTCCATACTTCAAAATTCAGACGTACCCCAAGACTTAATAAATTTAATATACTCTATTCCATTGATAGATCATTATTCATCAAAGATAATTTGGGACAAATGTCTGGTCCACAACATAGTAGTAAAGGTCTTCCACAAGGATCTCCTCTCAGCCCCATTCTGTTCAATATCTATACTGCCTCTATATTTAATACTATCCTTAGAGATTTCAAATTAGTTCAGTATATATGCTGATGATTTTGTTATTCTTGCTAGGGGAGCGCGTATTGATTGTATAATCTCCAAAATAAATTCATTTATGCCTGAATTTGAAGGCTGGTTAACTACTCATAACTTCTCACTATCTGCTCTGTTAATAAATCGAGGGCTGTTCTCTTTTCTAAGGGGTCGCTCCGATCCATTCATCCCAATATCTTGTTTCAATCTCAACCGATTCAATGGACTGATACAGTGAATTATCTTGGTATGATTTCACATAAAAACTTGAAGTGGAATGCTCATGTTAATCATTTACAATCTAAAATAGGAAAGAGTCATGCGTGCTTTGTGCGGCACATGGTGGGGGTGTGACCCCAAAATATTAAAAATCCTACATGACTCCCTGATTCTCAGTCATCTTGACTATGGGTCTCTGATTTTTGTTCCTTGTTCAAAGTCAGTCAAAAAAAACTTAGATAAATTACAATACGAATAGTGACTGGTTGTATGAAGTCCACCCCAATTAAAGCCTTGTTGGCAGAATCTGGGGACCTCCTCTTGAAGTATCGTAGAGAATGGCTCACTGAAAAATTTATATTGAAAAACTTAAGTATTAATTCAAACCCTATCATTGAATTGATATCCGCTTTAAGAGTCATAGCTGTCACCAATTCTTCATATTGGGGAAACAAAGATAATCCTAGTTTGGCGGAAATACTTTCAAAGATAAACAACTCTCCTTTCCCAATATATACTAGTGACATAATTCCTTGTCACCAATTCGATTTAGATGTTCAACTAGAATCAATGAGTATATATAAATAACTTAAGGAATGACTCCGGTACTGCCATGTATCAGAGTATCTTACATAGTTTCACCTTGCATACTGAATTCTTTACAGATGGATCAGTTGATCCATCTGATGGTAGCGCTGGATTTGAAGTATTCTCTCCTGACATAGCATATACATTCTCTTCCAAGCTACCCAATTACACGCAAATTTGCACTGCGGAAATTGTTGCTATTAATCATGCTTTTCACGCAATACTTAAGAAGGACATTAAGCACGCTATTATCATTTCTGATTCTAAGAGCGCTCAAGAGAGCAAGACAACGAACATTTCCAATGCGAGTTAGCTGGGTAAATTGCTCACGGCATAGCCCATTAAAGGAAGCAGCAGAAGAAGAAGAAGAAGAACATTTTAGGTTAGAATGTTAGAAATATGTGAACGAACAGAGGTAAAATTAAATTCTAAAGTTGTTTACGTTTCGTTTTTAGTTGTTGGTTTTAAAATTTATTTACCAATAATTAAAAGTAATATGGAGTAATTAGATGGAATGTACTGTAATGATTTTTTGAATAATAAATAGTAAAATGATCAAAACTAGTGGTTTTTATGACTTGTGTATTCAGGAATCATACTTTCAAAAGGAAGACCTACAGCAATATGTAAAATTATTGTATGATGGTAAGTTTACACTTCAATAAATAGGTAAAATGGGATAATAGATGCCTGTATGGCACACATTGAAAATAATTATGAGCTATGAAAAGTATATATTACTAATTATTTCTTTTGTAGTTGGTTATAGAACGGTTGCTGTGAATCAATTAATCGATGATGGAAATATTGAGCCAAAAAAGAAACAAAAGAAGAAAAAAGGAGAACCTCGAGAATTTCAGGATATTGTACCAATTCCATATGATTTGATCAAAATTTATGAGGTTGTTACCAAGCTCGACCTTAAACATTTTACTGTATTGAATCGGCTGACCATTTCATTTGCAAATCAAGAGTCTTTGCATAAGATAGTGAGTATATATTCCATTGTTTGAAATTGTGAAAAATTGTTATCATATCTCTTTTAGTATATTGTGGTTTTTATAAACATCTAATAGTGGATTTACTTGTGGTAAAGTGTTGCTAGAAATAAATTGGAAGTTTTAAGGTTTTAAGTAATTTTCAGAATTCCTAAGGAAATTACTATTCATACACAATTGCATTTCTGCTCGTGTTACACACTATAATTTTTCTACAGCGCACTTTTTGCTAAAAATAATACTATACTATAAGACGGAATTAAATGTTGGTGACTCATTTTAGCTTTATGGTACCCAAGAGAAGCAAGGGAAGAGGGAGAGGATTTTAGGCCTCTCTCATTCGTGTTCTTTCTGAACTAGTGACTGACGTCACTGACTATTAATCCTGTCTTATAGTAAAATTAAGTTTATTTCCAAACTAATATTTATTATAATAATTGCATATCTTTAAGTTAATTATAAATTAATTAATGGTAATAACTGAGAAACACATTCCAGAAGAATCAGTCAAAAATTAATTCTTGGTTTTTGTATTTTGTTCAGAATATTATGAATTTGTACGACAATTTTCCTCATATTATATAAACCAATAGACTTCGTCTATTCATTCTTGAAGTTGCCTGATCGAATATCCTTTCAAAATGCAGAATTTTCATAATATACTTTCACCTTGCTGTCACAAAAACTGTATTGCATATAGCGCATTCGACTGAAATGCTCGCATTCGGAGTGGGAGCGTATTTAGTGCTGCTCTGATTTGGTACAGAATTCTTGATTATACATGCAAAAAATGCGAATTTATGTAGCACAACTATCACTGGCACGAGGCACATGAAAAGTAACAAGCGCATTCGACTGGACCAATGACCGATCAAAAAGCAGAACCTGTGTTTGTACCGTCCACAAAGTGCAGTGCAAGAAGATTCGAATTCGTAGCGAGCGCTATTGCCAGTCGAACATAGATTTTGCTCTAACCTCGAGTAATACAGGACAAGTCGAATAAGAATATTATTGGTACCATGGCAGTGTATATCCAGCCGAACACACAAGCTCTGTAAAGGTTGGAATAAATGCACATTAGTGCAGCCAGTCGAATACACTATTAGAAATTAGGAAAAAATTTTGGCACACAAATGTCAATTTGCGACATACTAATGTCAAATTTCAATTATTGTGAGAAATAATCATATTTGCGAACGTAAAACTATACAGAAAACCATGTTTTGGAGTGAGGTTGTAGAAAAATAATTTTTTGGAACATACATAATTTGGTCTTCTGAACAAAAATCCAAATGAAATTTTTGGCGTTCTCAAGTAATTTCGGAGATATGGTCCTGTTTTTGAGTGTAACAGGCATTTTCTAGCTCACATTCCTACCGCGAAAAAATATTCAAATCTCTTCCTTCTTTACACTAGCACAATGTACACACCCCAATTCACCTGTTATACAATATTTTTTAATTAAAAACGGGAATGTTTTACAAAAAATTCAACCTTTTAAGTAAAACAAAAACAACATATTTAAAATGTTTAATGAATTTATTCATGTCAGGTTGGTAACGTTGATCTTTACATATTTGCACAGCCAATTTTTCGAGCCATTTAAGTTCAACATGAATAGAAAATTATTCATGCACGTTTTTTCCCAGTTACCAATTTGACATGGATAAAATTCATTAACCATTTTGCCTACGTTTGTTGTTTATGTGGTCATAAAAGAAGGATGCGTTTTTTTCATAAAAAGTTATGTTTTCAATAAAGAAAAAGTGTGAAACAGGCCAATTAGGGTGTTAACATTCTTCTTGGCATAAGAAGGAAGAATTTTGAGTGTTTCTACCATGCGTTCTAGAAAATGCCAGTTATCACTCAAAAATAGGCCGAAAGCTTGATAGCTTCCAGCTGTTAGTTAACGGAATTTTTTTGGCAATTCCCCAATTACAAAAACAACCGATTTACACAAAAATGTAACCTTTCAACAATTACAATTCTAGCTTCAGAATCTGCACCCCCAACTATTCAAATTCAAATATAAGAAAATGACTCCCCCTTTATTTATATGTTCAATTGTTTAATTTTTGAATTTGCTAGAATAAAAACAATTTTGAAAATTAATTTAAAACTAGACTAGAAAGAGCCTGCTTATAATCCAGAAACATACCTCGCTTCTCTCACTTTCTTGTAGCTTGAGGATGAAAAAAGAAGGAGAAAATGACCTAGCCTAACCTTAGACAACCCAAGCTAATCTTGCTATCCAAGTTGAATGCAATCCTTTTACACTTCAATAGGGTCAAAATAATAATAACAATAATGATAATACTCCCTCATAAACACTCATAGAGTGTACCTAAAGACATTGGCTACTATTTTTATTTGCAGTGGCGCTCCGGGACGACTTACTGATATTTTTGGTGGTAGGAAAACCCGGAAAATCTACAGCACCACCCGAGGTGGTCGGTGCGCACTTCAAGCTAGCACCAGACAAACCTGCTCAAACCAAAACTTGTTATTTGTTGAAATGTAGAAAACAGTAACTAACAAAAAATGTATTACTGCTAGTGCTCATGAATTAAGTTAAAGTCTCTCAATTCTCCTTCAAAACTCGCTGTTTGTAAACGGTGAAAGTTCGAACCGTGTGAAGTAACAATACATACATCCGTCAAGAGTCGCTAGGAGTACGTTTTCAAATGAGATGAAAAAAGTAGCATATTCAATTATGAATTTCAAAAAATTTCAAATTCTGAGTATGTGACTTAGCTTCTCGGATGATAACGTTCATCCAACTAAAATATTTTAGAAACGGGATACATGCATGTTCCCTAAAAAAGAGCGGCTTTACATTTATGCAATGCATTTGCAATGCAAGACAGGTATTGCAAGGCAATTTAGAAATTGTGTCTTACATTTATGCAATTATTGTTGTGTTGCCAGCAGTTTATACCAACATAATATATTTCGAGAAAATCTAACCTCAATAAAATATTTTGATATTTTTTTGGTTTGTACTTTACTGAAATTCGAAAAATGACATTCCACCTATCACTAACGCTTGTGATAAATCTTCTATTTCTTTTTTAAGTTGGAGTTAAAGGTTAGGAGACATTCGAAAAACAATATCTACAGGTACTTTAGTGTGCTATTGGCATTGAATTTCTCACCAGAAAACTCACTAGAATTGTTCACGAATTGCGTGAAAATTTCCAGTCGAAATTTTTTGGGCTTGCACGAAACTTGCATGGGCGCAAGCGCAATGTAAAATTTAATCTTGCATTGCACAAAAATTGCATGAAAATTGCATTATGTAAAGCCTCTCTAACATCAGCTGCTATCATCGCTGAGGGTGCATCTAAAGTGTATGACACGAAACGATACCCATTCCATCTCTTTTGCAGATACCGTTGTGTTTGCGAAGAAGAAAGGAAACATTGGGAAATGGAGAAATGGGGAGTTGGCCCAGTATACAAACGGCCGACATCAGAGAGAATGTCTTTTCCCTCCCAGGTTGCCGTTCCGGTTTTCCCCTGTTACTCATAAAAGTGGTGTCACAACTCACCAAGACCTTGGTACATAATTGAACACCCTTGCTTATGTTGGAGTATTATTATTATTATTTATATTGTTTCGGTCCACATTGAGGTAGTTCAATAAAGATTTTTTGTTGGTCATTTTGACCATTTTTAACTATTCGCAAATTATTAGTCTTAAGAGTTGAATTTGATATTTACGGTGCTTCAATAATCAGATTTTATATTTTAAAAGTTAGTGCATAAAAAAATTGTTGTTTAAAATTGTTTTTTCCGTCAACCAGCTGTCATCCCCCTACGAACGACAGCCCTCGGAAGTCGAAACTTGTGCGAGCTAAGGTTTAACGAGGTCTTACCTTTTAACGTGCGATTCCTAGCATAAAAACTTAGACGTTGGTTGAAGGTAAATATGAAGATATTGACTGATGTATGCATTAGTAGACTCACTGGTTCAATATATATTATCTATGCCAGCAATGTCCAAAGAACGTGTAGTAAATGAACGATTGAAAGTTTGGATCGTATGAGGATAGTAAAACTACAAGAAGTCTCCGATGTCACATTAGCAATAACTGATGTTTTTTTTTGGGATGTGAGGTCTTGAATTGAAGAAAACTCTATTCCTTTAGAGTCATTGTTTCATCCTCCGATCAAGTAACACAACCTAGATGAGTAATACTCAATTAGTATTGAAGGTAACATCTTTTTATAATGTAGTCCCTCAAATCATGACATTGTTGCCTTGTCGCAATTTTTTAAGGATACAATAAGCATGTCAGCTAGATTTTGATTTCTGTCGGGTATATACATGAACGTTCAAAAATAATCTATGAAACTATTTGAGACAACAGTGAATACTGAGGGACACAAGCAACCCGTTTGAGTTACCAGATATTCTTTTTCGGCAAATGTACAATACTGCACACACTGCATAATAATGCACAATAATTATTCGAAGAAGTTGTGTTGTTCATGTTGCCAGCACAAAGAAACACAGGAACAGCTCCTGTTATCAGGATGAGATGAAAATACCATATTTCGAGTGTGTCATTTGTATATTCACAGTTTTTTTAGCACATTATTATTTCTGGAGCATATGGCAGCTACCAGAAGCCTGTAGGATCAGACAGACACAACAGTTCATCTCAACCGAATGTCAACAGATCTGTTCACGAGGTTGTTGATATAGCTTTATAACAAGTAACACTTGCAATTATGTGTCCGTGAGGAACGTTGCACAAATAGAAGACAGATATAATTCAATATCCGTAGTAGTTGATTTCTGTCAGATATTTGCTTTAATTAATTTCCACTGTGTGGAATTATAATAATAATAATACTCCCTCATAAACACTCGTTGAGTGTACCCAAAGGCATAGCCTGTGCGGGTAGAGTACGGCTATTATTATTATTTGCCGTGGCGCTCCGGGGCGACTTACTGATGTTTTAGGTGATGTATTCACTTTTCAGCTGTAGGAAAACCCGGAAATAAACCTATGTGGAGAAAGATGAAATATTTCACACAAAACATGAGTATGTAGCAGATGTTTAATAATAACAAATAATTGATGAATTTACAGATTCTTTATGAAACATGAGTTACAAGGAATCATAGGATGTATAGATTGCACCCACATAAAAATTGTTCCATCTAGTTTTCAGAATCATTAGTTCTCTCATTTCGTTGAGAAATGCCTCAAATGGGCTCATATAGTCGTCTTTTATTCATACCCCGCTGCCTCTTTGTTATCGGTTTGGCTGTAGTCATAGTGAAGTCTGGATGAAAACAATCATTATTTATTACAGATTATATTAAATAGTTTATTATCCTGTACGTATATTTTATTCAAACTGTAACCAACTTTGTTCAAACGCGCGCACAAGTATCGACAAACGTTTTTGGTCACAATACATTAAACTTTAAGTACCAACATTTACCAAATCCATTTAAAACTATGGTACTAGATTTTGTTCTAACGACATCGATACTGAATGTCTTTTAAGAATCTATTGTTAGGAATGTCGTTGGCGAAAATGTCGTTAGCGCAACGATATCGTATTCTAACGACAATTTACTGAATAAGCCTCTAAATATCGAGATCTTCTCTTTGAACTCCGCAGGCTTTATCCAAACCATTCTGTCAAGATGGTGGTTCTGATAGTAGGGGTCCTTGGTGGAATGATGGACACACTACTCTCAAACTTGAAAATCATACCGGCTTGCCATGATGCGGCAGACAACTTGGCCGGAAGAATGCAGAAGGCCGTAATTCTTGGTTCACTCCGTCTTCTCAGGGCACATGACTCTCGGACCCAGTAATCACTTACCCAACAGATCATTTTGAAAATTTGTGGGCATGAATAATCAAACATGCTCTACCCGTCTAAAATATTTTCATCAATACAGTGTTGCCACTCGTATCAGAAAGTAGTAGCTACTTTGTTATTTTAAATAGAACACCCCGAATATTATATAATTTTTGTAATCCTGAAAGAATTGCTCACAACTTTTATAGTAAATTCCCTATACCTATCTGTGACGGTTTTCGAGATAAAAATTATTTTGTCAATTTTTTGTGTAAAACCTGACCATGGAAAAATAACATTTTTTTCACAATGCAAATTTACAAAATATTTAAATTTGGGTCATAGCTGCACAAGACCATTAAGTATTCTGTCGATGAACTGGATCTCAGTTTCATCATACAGGGATGCTCAGAATTAACTTCTTTTCGGGGACTTACGAAAATGACTGAAACTCAGTTTTTTCAAATGGAACCCCCTGTATATTATTTCATTTTCGAATTCAACGAACTATTTTGAATAAGTTTTATTGAGTATATCCTATACCTATCTCTTACCGTTTATGAGATATAAATTATTTTATAATTTTTGAGATCTGTGCAAGTATAAAATTTGATGAAAAATCTATCAAATAACAAAAAAGAGCTTCATCTTTTTTGAGAAAAGTATAATGAAATACATGAATCTTCCTTAATACTGGGTGTATGACAAATATGATTATGTTGACAGTTCGAAGAATGAAAAATTAAATTGATTAAATCAATTCTACACAAGAGATAATATTACAAAGTTTACTTGTCAAATTACAACACATTTGACATTGAAAAAACAAAAATTCAGTAGCTCAGATGCTTGAAATGTTGACCATTTACTTGCAAACATTGATGGATCGACGTCATTACATGAATAGTCGTGGCTCTGCGGGTTTCCGACGGGTCGATTTCTTCAAAAGCACGTCTAACCCTGTTTTCTAGTTCCTGTTTTGTATTCACAGGTGTTCTATAAACCTTTTCTTTTACTTTTCCCCAGAGATAAAAATCTAGGGTAGTAAGATCTGGTGACCGCGGCGGCCAAATCCAAGGACCCAAACGTCGTATCCACCGATCTTCGAACAAATTTGTGAGTTCTCTGCTCACTTCACCTGTGCAATGTCCAGGAGCCCCATCCAGCTGATACCAACAATTATCATATATGTTTAGAGGTAAATTGTCAAGGAATTCACTCACAGTTGTTCGCAGAATATCCAAATATTTTTCGGAATTCAACTTTTCCTCATAAATGCATATTGAAAATTTATCATCCATAAGCATACAAAACACATTAAAACTGAATTTTTGTTGAAATCCCCTTTCTCTAATGAAATGAGGGTTTTCTGATGCCAAGAAATGATTATTCCGACGATTGAATATTTCCTCACGTGAAAACTGTGATTCATCGGTCCAAATAATTTTTTTCAAAAAGTTGGGATCTTCGTATGTCCATGTTAGTAACATTTCGCAAAATTCTACTCGTTTTGGTGGATCATCTCTATGTAGAGCTTGCAGCCTGATGAATTTGTAACCGTGCATATTATGATTTTGTAAAATTCTCCATATGGAAGTGCGAGAAATTCCCAAATCCACCGCAGCACTAGATATTGATGCATGAGGATAAGCATAAAAATATCCCAAAACATTGATTTCATTTTCCATGTCACCAGTTACCTGATTCTGTTTATTTCTCGAGGCGTGAACTTTTCCGAAGTTGAGATAATTTCGTTCAATTCTTCTGAATTTCCGTTCGTTCATTGCCGGTACATTTGGATACAACTCATTAAATCTTCTACAGGTCCTTGATATTTTATTGCACTCACCGTGAACATAAAACAAATTCAGAATATCAGAGTTTGAATAATTATTATTGTCCATTTCCACTACTCTTGTTTGACAGTCGGACTATTTAAACACGTCATTGTCAAGTTTATTCCTTTGTTTTTCAAACAGACCAGTAGCAGCAGATCATGACACACTATTATTCTTGTTGAAATTTGGTATCGAAATCCAGAATTAATACTGCCGTCCTAAGCAAAACCCTAGTATCTATAAAAACGTCAAAACGGAGTAAATCGGGTTTTTACTTGGGAATATTGTTCTAATGGAATACGGGTGTATGAAATAGTTTGAATTTTATATTTTAAATCGAAATACGGAGTTGTCGCTTGGTCAGAATGTAATATTAGGTGAATAGGAGCCATTGCACCAAAACTATCCATTTTAGTAAATTTTTCAGTAGAACTTTAGTTTCCATGTTTTCTGTATGGATATGGTTGATACAATTTTAATCTGTATGTATGAGAAAAAGTTTAAATCCGAAAAATATTTGGATATTCTGAGAACTACTGTAAATGAATTTCTTCACAATTTATCTCTAAACAGGTGAAGTGGGCAGAGAACTCACTAATTTATTCGAAGATCGGTGGATACAACGTTTGGGTTCTTGGATTTGGCCCCCGCGGTCATCAGATCTCACTGCCCTAGATTTTTATCTGTGGGGAAAAATAAAATAAAAGGTTTATAGAACACCCGTAAACACAAAACAGGAACAGGAAAACAGGGTAAGATGTGCTTTCGAAGAAATTGACCCGTCGGAAATCCGCAGATCCACGACTGATCATGTAATGACGTCAATCCATCAATGTTTACAAGTGAATGGTCAGCATTTCAAGCATCTGAGCTACTGAGTTTTTGGTTTTTCATTATCAGATGTGTTATAACTGTGAAGAAAATTTTGTAATATTATCTCTTGTGTAGAATGAATTTAATCAATTTAATTTTTCAAACTGTCAACATAATCATATTTGTCATACACCCAGTATGAAGGAAGTTTCATGTATTTCATTACAGAAGATAAAGCTTTAGTTTGTTATTTGATAGATTTTTCATAAAATTTTATACTTGAAATTTTATACTTCCACAGAGCTCAAAAATTAAAATGATTTATATCTAATAAACGGTAAGAGATAGGTATAGGACATACTGAATAAAACTTATTCTAACTGATTCTTTGAATTCGAAAATAAGATAATATACAGGGTGTTTCATTTGAAAAAACTGAGTTTCAGTCATTTTCATAAGTCCCAAAAAGAAGTTACTTCTGAGCCTCCCTGTATGATGAAACTGAGATCCAGTTTATTGGCAGAATGCCTTATGCAGCTATCACTTTAATTTCAATATTTTGTAAATTTTCATTGTGAAAAAATTTTTATTTTTCAATGGTCAGGTTTTACACAAAAAATTGACAAAATAATTTTTATCTCGAAAACCGTCACAGATAGGTATAGGGAATTATATGGGAAAGTTGTGAGGAATATTATAAGGATTTCAAATTCCATATAATATACGGGGTGTTCCATTTAAAATAACAAAGTAGCTACTACTTTCTGCTACAAGTGGCAACACTGTATTGATGAAAATATTTTAGACGGGTAGAACATGTTTGATTATCCATGCCTACAAATTTTTAAAATGATCTGTTGTTCCGTTTTCCAGAAACGTCTAATAGGCCATCGAATGTGGAATACCCTGTATCCTGAACAAACTGGAATACAGCTGTTGTTGTCGACTTTCCTTTTCGATACCCATGCTGAGCATTACTCAGAAACTCACTTTTCACTAAGAAATTCATGAGTCTGTTGCACATTGCTGTTTCGAATAATTTGGAGAAAGAAGGCAAGAGGCTTATTGGTCTATAATTGCAGAGTTCATTCGGATCGCCTTTCTTTTTGTAAATTGGTTTCACTATTGCAATTTTTTATTTTTCAGGAAAAATGCCATACTGAAAAGAATTATTCAGAATGTAAGTTAGAATTTTTGAGACGTGTATTATAATTAATTTTATTATTTTGGTTGGTATTTGATCATCTCCACTGCTCATCTTATTCTTGAAATTTCTTACAATTTCCACTACTTCTGTTTCAGTTATTGGTTCTAAGAACATAGACTTGTATTACATATAATTCTATTCACAAACTGAATGTTTTGCTTATTAATTTTTTTCTTCAAACTTTCCACGGTTAAAAAAACACTATAATCTTCAGCTATGGTTTCTGCTTTGCCTTCTATTTCAATACGTCTCTGATTTATTATAACCTCTGATATCTTTTACAATATTCCACATCGTTTTTGACTTATCATCAGAAATTTCTATTTCATTTTGATATTTTGTAGATCTGCTTTGTATCAGTTTTTTATTATATTTTTTTTTGGTTTGTAAGTATTGTTCAGAATAGCGCTTATCTCTTTTACTGATGGTAAAAAGAATACCAAGGCGATTTTTCTTTTCTTTTACTTGAGGGTCTACAATAATTGATTTGCTTTTCATACAAATTGATTTGATGATTTTCACAGGAAAACATTCATTGAAATCTTCAAGAAACATTTTCACAAAAAGATTCCATTGTTCATTCACCTGGCTGTCATGTATGTGGTATATACTATCCCACACTTTGATTTTTATGTGGTCTATAAAATTATCAATATTTTTTTGTGAGAAAATTCTTTTGAATTCTGAATACTCTTAGTTTCGTTTCGCCACTGAAATTTTAATATTTGAGTAGAGTGATCTGAAATGTGAGTGTGCAAGACCTCGCCTTCAACATTTTCTATGTTTGTTAAAAAATTGTCTATGCATGATTTAGAATTTTTTGTGATACGAGTATACTCCTCTATTACATGATATATATTGAACCAATGAATCAATTCTAGCACGTTGTTTTCCAAAAAATCTACATTGAAGTCACCTGCAATCAATAACAGTATTGCATGTTTCATTATTGAACAAATTCAAGAGGCTTTCTAGTTTTTCAAGAAAAATTTGAAAATTTCCGCTAGGTGGCCTGTATACTGACACAATTATTACTTTACTTGTACTGTGCTTAATTTCAATAGCTGAGCACTCAACATGATCTTCCACAGATATTGATACTGCTTCTTTCCTTTCCTTGCATTTCATTCCTTCTTTCACATATACTGCAAATCCCCCATGTCTTCTCATACCTTTTCTTCAGAAAGCGGATCTGAGTTTATAGTTTTTTATATCTTTCCAATGTTCAGTCATGCATACAACTTGACAATCACTGATTTTTTTCAAAACTGCAACTAAGCCATCAATCCCAGTTCCAATAGATTGCATATTTTGATGCACTATAGAAAGTGTAGTGGCTGTTTCGTTCCTCTTTTGGATCAAAGGTTCCATAGAGATATCCTTCAAAAATCCTCTTCTCTTCGTTCATATTTGTTATACTTCTGGAAGTCGAAACGTTTGTAAGCTACTGATTTTGGCCAGGTTGAGGGCTTATATATCTCATCTTTTTGGTCATAATCAATTCCGAACATGAAACACTTGTTTTGCGATTCTTGTGAGGGAAGTTCCTTAATGATTAAATCTGAGTTGCAAAATTGCGGTTTTTTCTTGATGTAAGTGCTAATTTGTTCACAAGTGACATGTCGTTTCAGGCGGTTCAGGTACAACCACACTTTTCGTTGAACACCAAAGTCATATTTGGTGACATCGTCTCCATAATGTTTCTTCAATGGCCTTGGTCTGGGTTTCTTTTTGTAAATGAATGTTTTGAACTCATCTTCAGGTTCTTTGAGATCGGTTTGCAAATTAATCAGTTCATTCATTTTGTTTGTTTGAACTTCCATCAAATTGTTTTGCGATTTTTCGGGTATAGCATTTTCACTATTTACAGTAATAGGTGACAACACTGTTCGTTTGCCCTTGTTTTCATGAGAAATAGCTGGACGTTGTTTACTTGCTGCTTCATTGTACAGTTTTTTGGTACTTGGTTTTTCAGTTGACATATTCCTTATTTCCACATTTCTTTGATCATTTAATTTTAGTTTTTCTTCCAGCAAAGTGTTATTTTATCTCGATAGTTTATTGTTGTCTGATAAAATTTTGTATTCATCTTTCATTTCACAGATGATTCTTTTCAGCATAGAGTTTTCTAATGACATTTCACTTTTGGTGACTTCCGTCTGGCATATATTTTCTCCTTGAAGATAGCACGTTGAACAGATAATAAGGGTGTCGCAAATTTTGACACATTGAAGTTTGGTTCTCATTGCACAAGACAAATGAAATACATTTCCACATTTTACGCACACTAGAGACTTGCTGCCTTTTGTTTGACAACATTTAAATGGTTTATCACTGACATTTTCTTCATTTATTACACAGAGCTCATCAGGCTGACTATCACTTTCCGCCATGCTTGATATATATAACAATAAGAAGGCAATTGAAACGTTCATTGCAGCTTGTTGGGAGCATGTAAAAACGAATCCATCGCCGAACGGAGATTCTTCGTTGTCGATATAGTCTGGTCAGTACGGCAACGCTGCATTTGATATTTGACAGAGCAACAACAAAACATTTCTGTTTGTTTTCGTATTTGGCTTATTGGAGTGTTTATTCGTGAAAAAAAGGTAAATTATGAGTTGATTTGTGTAAAACTATCGTTAGTTTTCATTATTAAGCAATGGTGAAGCATCGTGAAATGTGTAAAAGACCATTTGAAGCTGGAAATCAAAATATGTCATTTCATAGGTAAGCTACCAGTGTCGTAACTATCGAGAAAGGGAAACCGAATTGGAAAAGAGTGAAATTAATGAATTATGACAAAAAACATGTCAATTAGAGCATCGGCTGTTCTCAAAATCATGTGGAGATCATAATTTCAGCTTTCTGTTCCATATTGGGTTTCCATTTTTTCTATTTTATCAAACCTCAATATTTCTGTGGACAACGCACGACACTGCCGGTGAGGTAAGATATGTCCCTTACAAACAAATTTGAAGGCGTGAGCGGCGAATAAATCATCTAGGTTGTGTTATTTCATCGGAGGTTTCGTCAATTTATTTTGACATCAGGGTACTGTAATATACAAAAAGAGAAAGTTTAAAATTTGCAAATTTGTAAATAGAAGAAAAACAATAACCCACTCAATTTAATTCTTTTAGTTCTCCAGAACCAACCACTAAACTATGTTTAGGTAACAGATAAAAACATGAAAAGGCAATAGAATTTTCCATTACAAAAGCAACGTTTTCCGTGTAATATAAACGTATACTAAAACCATAGAGGACGATATAAATGTGACAGGTATATTTCATACTTGTAATTCTTTTTATTATAGAGTAATGATAATTTTTTTCAGAAAAATTCATAACAGTCATTTCCATACTTCAATAATCAGATTAGTTATCAAGGTATTTACCGTTTCTGTGACCGTGTTGTTATGGTCCATTACTTTCGTGATATTGATAGAACCAAAATAAACAACACGTAAATGGTGATATTGGCTTAAAACGAACAAATAGTAATGGATAAAAATGCTGTCCCTATAATTCATAACAATAGAATAGCATCCATCGTGGATAATCAAAAATAGCATCTGATTTACTATCAAGCTCGCATTCTCGATCCTTGTCGGGTCCTGGCTGGGTGTTGGGCTAAATATTTTTGCACAGATAATTTTAATAAAGTAAAAATATAGTCTCAGCACTTCTCACGCATCTTGTACATCATCTGGCGCAACTTTTTCCACAACCAAAACTCGTGGCAATATTATATTTCAATTGAAAACATTGGGCCGTGGTGGCGTGCGGGTTGAGCTCTCACTTCTTAATCCAATCACCTGTTGGTGCATCGGTTGGAATCAGCATGATCAACTGGTCTCGTGCATGGTATCACACGTTTTAAAAGGTAAGGGCTACTTCTTCCTTAGCTTGCACAAGTCTTTGACTTCTGAGGGTTGCTTTTAAGGTGCAGCCGGTTGACGGATATAACAATTTCAACAATCACACCAAAACCAGCGTTCTATAAAATTACATGTTCACTTGATTTTGCATCCTCGCTGCAGCCGTATCACGCCAAACCCCACAGATGAACAGCTGCGACGCTCCCAAAACAGAGTATTTATTTTAAAATAGTATAGATACCCTTTTTCATGGCTCTTAGACTATTCATTTCGCCAAGGTATTCGATTCATTAAGTTAACTGTGGTAAGAAAAATTCCAAGTGCTAAAATGATCACGGTTAATAAGTATACCCAAGATCGTGGAAATTTCCCTCCCCAAATTGTTTATTAGTTTGGATGGAATTTGTATGTTCATATGGGTTTTGGATTATAATAAAGTTAATATAGTTCGATTATATCTTTCCTTTAATCAATAATGATTCTTTTTATCAATATATAACTTGTACTGGTAATAAACGTCAAAATCAATTCTACCTACTTCAAAAATGTCAAAATAAACATCAACACATCCTGAAAAATCTACTGAGTGATAAAAATCAAACTGATGGCACCACATTATTCCCCCCCTAGTGTCAATGAATAGCGAATCTAACTCTTCGTCTGTTTCTGGCATTTTGTTCAGTTGGTAATGTTTTTTAGAATTCTTCTTCTAAAAGTGCTGGTTTCAATCTGTCTATTGATAAAAACTTCTCCTTTCCGTTAACTGATATCTTGAAACATTTTTCATTTCTTGATATCACCTAATAGGGACCGGTGTAGGGCGCCTGAAGTGATTTTCTTATTGTGTCTGTTCTAATGAAAACGTGACTGCAATTGGAAATTTCCTTGTGGATGAACTTCTTTCTCTGGTCATTGTTCGAACCTGATACTGGTCTGATTTTAACCATCGTTGCTCGCAAGTTTAAAATTAAATGTTGGTGGTTTGGTAATGGAATCGAATTAGGGATTATGAATTCTCCTGGAATTCGAAGTATGGTTCCGTATACCATCTCTGCACAAGAACAGTCAATGTTTTTTTTCACTGCAACTCTCCAAGTAAGATCGTTGGGAGTGCGTCACTCCATTTTTCGTCTTCCTGCTACTTCAATGCAGCTTTCATTGTACGATAAGACCTTTCAATCATTCCAAGTAGTTTAGAAAATTCTCGAAAGAGAATCGATTCAAATTGACGACCTTGATCTGTGCTTACTCGTTGTGGCACTCCAAACCTCGTGATCCAACCGTCGTAAAACTGTCTTGCAACTGTCTCTGCTGAAATGTCCTTAATGGGGAATACTTCAGGCCACCTAGTGAACCTGTCTATACATGTAATACAATAGGTATAAATATTAGATGGAGGCAAAGGTCCAACAAGATCTATGTTTACATGGGCAATTCATGAGTTCCAATTGGGCTAACAACGTTTTAGAACGCTGACATTTAAGACAACATTGGGTTCCAATTGGGCTAACAACGTTTTAGAACGCTGACATTTAAGACAACATTGGGTCCATTTTCGGAGATCTCTTTTGATATTTGGCCCAACGAATTTCTCACTTATCAATTTTGTAGTTGCTTTTATCCCTGGATGAGATAAATTGTGAATTTGCTCAAATGTCTGTAATCTTTTGGAACGAAGGGTCGAATGAACTTTTGGGATCTATCACAGTATATTTGACATCTGGAATCAGGAATATTGCACTTACAAAGTTTCAAAGATGTTGATCCTGAAAGAAGCTTCTGAAGTTCTTCATCTCCTTGTTTCATTTCCCAATCTTCGTAACTGAATTTATTGGGTAAATTGATTGCATACATCCGAGATAACGTATCAGCTACGACATTGCTACTACCACTAACATGTCTCAGATCTGTAGTGAATTGACTGATAAAATTCAAATATCTTGCTTGCCTTGGAGAAGAATTCTCAGGTTTTTTGTTGAAAGCGAAAATCAGAGGTTTATGATCAGTATATATTACAAAGTGTCTACCTTCTAACATATATCTGAAGTGTTTCACATATATTGCGAGTAATTCCCTTTCATACACAATGTACTTCATCTGTGGGTGTGAAAGTTTTTTAGAAAATAATCCTAAACGTTCCCATCGATTCATATTCTTTTGTTGAATGATAGGCCCAATTGATTTGTCTGAAGCATCCACCATCAAAGATATATCAGAAGAAGTTGACGGATGAACTAAGATAGTGGCATCTACTAAAGCTTGTTTCACTTTGATGAATCCTGTTCTTCTGACCATTCAAATTCTTTATTCTTGATAGGATTTCCTTTCTGGAAATCATTCAGTGGTGCTTGAATTCAGACGATATTAGGAATCGATAATCTATAAAAATTCGCCATTTCAAGGAACCTTCTTAAGGATTTCAAATCTTTGGGTTTTTCGAAAGCTTCAATGGATTCTATCTCTGATTTACCAAATTCAGATTTTTCCGGATTTATCACGATACCGAATTTCTCTAGTCGTTCGGAAAGTTTTCGCAGGTGTTCGTGATGTTCTTCTTCAGTTTCCGAACAGATTAAAAAATCGTCAATATAAGGAAAACAAAATTCCAAGTCTCTCGTAATTTGATGAACATATCTCTGACAGGTCTGCGCAGCATTCCGGAGACCAAACGGCATCTTCAGGAATTGAAATAAACCAGCAGTTTTTTCGATATCTTCTTCAGCCATAGGTATCTGGTGAAAAGCTCTCACCAGATCGTTCTTCGAAAATATTGTTTTTCCTGCCAAATGTTAAGTGAAGTCTTTGATATTTGGAATGGGATATCGATCAGGAACAGTTTTATCATTCAATAACCTATAGTCGCCACAAGGTCGCCATGTTCCATTTTGTTTTCTAATCATGTGAAGTGGGCTGGCCCAAGGACTTTTTGATACCCTTATGATACCTTGTTCTAACATGAATTTAAATTCATCTTTGGCAGCGCTTTCAGCTTTTCAGGATTGAGTCTCCGAACTTTGCAACTTACAGGTTGACTCTTTGTGACAATTTGATGAAAAATACTAGTTGGATCCAAAGAACGATGCATAAAAGGTCTCGTTAAAGGACTCCGCACATTTCTTATGGGAAATGGCTTTCCGTAAATTTGTCTGAATTTTTGGTACGTTGTAGTTCGTTATGAGCTGATCACAAGTGTCCATAGCCACAAAGCTCAAAAATGGACAGTTTTCGAGATATGAAGCTTTGAAAACGTTTTTTTTTTCATTTTTGGGGTATTTGCTCATCCATCGGAGAGCTCTCATTTCTTGTTGGGGTTGAATTTCAATATTCGATCCCTAGAAGCCGACTGAGAAATGGTCTTCAGTTATATTGGGCACCGTTATCAAACATTTTTCATACGGAGCCTATGGAATGAGGTACAAATTCCAAGATCTTCCAAACACCTTTCCATGTTCAGGATGACGTTAGAATAATTTAAATTTTCAGCAAAATTCACGAAAAGCCATTTTCCATAATTAATGTGCAGGGTCCTTTGGAAATTCAGATAGAAGACCATGATAACTAGAGAGACAATTCACTGTTTTAACAGTTGGCAATTTACACTTAGTTTCCAAATTTGTTTCAGTGTCTTTTAGTTTTTTACGAAAAATATTTACAGTGATACCAAAATGTTGAAGGAAATCAGCTGCAATAATGGCTTTATCTACATCAGCAATAATAAACTGCCATATGAAATTTCGTCTTAATCCGAGGCTAACTCTAAATATTTTTCTCCTTATGTATTTATTTTTGATTCGTTTGCAGCATAAAGTGGTTTGGAATGAGGAACGAATTCTTGATCTTGTTTTGGCAATATTGAGACATCAGCTTCCGTATCAATTAAAAAACTTAGATGAGTTACATTTTTTATTTAATTCAAAGTGATTCCATTCACTTGAAAAAGTGTTTCTATAGTGTTGAACCATAACTCAGGTTCTTGTTTCCAGAAGAATGGCAATTTGACTTTGCTCGACTATTTTGTTCATTCAGCAGTACACTGATCTCGGAGTTTTTGTTTATGGAATCATTATCCACCTCAGTTTTTCTTTCACTTTCACGATTCAGTGGTTGATTAGTCTTCAATTCCAGCAAGATTTGGTCATAACGTTCGAACTTTTTGCTGTTTTTATCAAATTTGTCGATCAATTGAATGCACAGTTGTTCCAGACATTTAATTTTCTCCATAATGCTTTTTATATCCACTGGTACATCATGATTGCTCTCATTTGATGTCGATAACTCAGGATTCGAAACTTTTTTCAATTCGATACTTTCCAAAATGCCGGTGAAATCGAAATCATTTGCATTCATTTCTCCCTAATAATTGCTTAAGTCTTATTTTCAAATCGGCTAAACAGCCCCCAGTTGCAGCTCCAAAGAACTCGAGAATTTCTACGGCGTTGTCTTTGTTGATATTATTCATTAGAATTTTCACCATTTTGGAATTTTATTCGGGGTCACCAATTATGGGGTTTGGATTGTAATAAAGTTAATATAGTTCAATACATCCTGAAAAATCTACTGAGTGATAAAAATCAAACTGATGGCACCACATTTCATTTCATTCTAATCCCTTCTCAGCTCTTTACCTGTACATTTAATATTCAGGATGAAAATTACTAAAACAGTACATACCACATCAATCAGTTTTTATTTAATAATTGCGAATTGACTCAGTCTAATATAATTCATGAATAAATGAAAACAAAATTAACCAGTATTGGTTGTAGTTACAACAGATCAATAAAGACCTTGTATATTCTAAACTTGTCAGTATTCACCTGAATACGATTGCGGGCACAAGCAATCGAAATGTTGTGGAAAAGTTAAAGAAATCAACCATCTTTCAAACCCATTAAGACGTTGGACGTCCGAATCCTAAGTAATCAAGTTACTACCTTCAAACAATATTGGTTCTATTTAAACAAGACAATTTAATAATTAATTCTGGTGTTAGTTTTTCTTGCGAATGTTGTGTTGTAGTGTGTTTCTTCTTTCAATAATTTTTTTATCTTCCATGTGAATTGGTTAAATATAACTCCACAACAATCAAAATCTGTATTTTGAATTATCTAACAAACAAGTATTATAAACAGACCGAAATCTACCAAAAATCGACGTAAAATTCATGAATTATTGTTAAATTTTCTATTTACAATTTATCAATAAAGTTGATGGTCACTAAATTTATCAATTTATTGGAACGTGTTTTTGCACAATAATTTTCAATAATAATCACTGATCTAGTATATCTGATGTATTCTAATTTTAGTTTTAGTTTAGTATAGTCATAGGTTTTAATTATATGATTTTTGATTAGGTAAAAACGATGGCAAACCACACATTAAAATACATGATTGTCGAGAAAAACAAACAAAAGAAAATATAATGAACGAAAGTTATGCATTTTCGGATTCTTCATTAAAAAAAATCTGCATAATACGTTACCTAATTCTTTCGAATTTTCAGACAAAATCACCGAATTATAAAAAATTCCATATAATAGCAGCTGCTCCTACCACTCATGCAGCATTTGCGGTAAGTATATTTAATTTTTTTTTCTGAAATTATTCATTTCTTTACTACCTATAATATTAACTAAGCATGTTTAAACAGCAATTATTAATAAAACTCTTGTAATTTTTCTCTTTACCACAAAAAAATTCAAACATCAATATGACAGCATATTCAAAGCGAATATTTTCCCAATGTAACTGTTTTTATACTGAATTACGTGATCTTGTAATTTCTTGTGTGTTGTTCATTTATTCACTGAGTTCTGTAGGTAGTTAGGTAACCTAGTATTTTTGGTCTCCTACTGTTACTTCACCATTTTTTTATCAGAAATGATGTGTTCTAGAAGGATGCGTTCTTAAAGAGTGGGTTGGTGTTTCATATTACTCTCTAAGATTGTTTCTATTTGAGAAAAATATCTAATTCCCACATTAAGATTTTGCCAATAATATTTGCTGTGATTAACCATTTTGCTTCACAGTTCACGTGTGGGTCGTTTGAAGCAGATATTTTCACATTCAATCCAGAGAACAAATTCAGTCTCAGATTGGGTAGAAAATTTTATAATCAGTTGATTGACAGAGGCTACCACTTAGAACTTCAATACAGCTATGCGATAAAAGATTCTACAAGCAGGAAAAACTTGATCCACACTTCACATTTGTTTCATTCTTTTGGCAGGTCAAACAATATAATTTTCTCCAGTGGTGCAGACTGTTCAATACATATCAGGAGTCCTTATGATATTGTGAATTTGTATCCTTTTTTATGTTTTGTGGAAGTTTATCAATCGTCTGTATACTAATATACTTTCAATCTCGCTAGCTTGAACTTAACGAAATAAAAACTATGTTTTCCTCAACTAAATTTTAGAGGTTTCATATTTGGTTTGAGTGAACTTCAATGCAAAAGTGCAATCTTGCACTGCCCGAGCGAAGTAGTAATCAATTCTGGTAAGTAATTTTCATTTAATAATATGAAAGCCTCTGAGTCTGCTTCCTGTGATAATTGGGGTAACTTACATTTTGAGCTTGCTTGTTGTAAGTGGTAGTGGATTTTCTCAGAACCAGCTAGGATAGCCTAATACTAAGGCCAAGTTGTTTCTGTAAGTCATCAGTAGTTCAGATCCCCTTCTATGCATGGTCTCCAACCATGAGAAAGCAGGAATCGGAGCATTTCTTTTTAAGACAGCAGCCCGTGCAGCCGATGAACTTGGTCGACTGAACGAGGTGACCCAAACTCTGTCACCGAGTTGGAATCAGCTCACATAAAGCTGCGGAGACAGGTACTTTTGCAGCTATACATGGATAAGCTATTACCGGGGTCCTTCGCTTCCCTCAGGTCAAGTGAGCTAAAATCGAAGACCGAGGGATTCATATTGGCCTGCCAGGATGGTGTCTGCAACACCTTGGTCTACCATTCCGTAGTGTGATAGGTATAGAGGTCCCAGACCGTAGATGCAGAGCTATCGTGGGGCTCCAGAGATAACAATGCATTTGTATCCTATATCCACAGACATAACGTGGCGCGAGTGTTGTACTTACCACCTAAGACACTCGTACGGTATAGACGAGAAGTCGGTATTGCCTTTTGCTCCGAGGAATATTGAGTCGGTTGTGAAGAATGAGAATTGCCTGAATCTATTGGAACTAATCATTTCCGACCCTCAGGCAAATACAAGCCAATTTGCCAGATGTACCTAGTCGTCCTCGACCATCAAAGAGAGACGATTTTCGTAATAGTTTTCAGCTCTGGCAAAACGAACTCATCCGAGAAGATGAGGAAAAACGCACTGAATATCGATACTTACTCTTCGAATTCTGCAGGCTTTAACCAAACCATTCTGTTAGAATGGTGTTTCTGATCATAGGGGTACTTGGTGGAATTATGCTCTCAAATTTAAAAATTATACCGGCTTGCGTTATGCGACAGGAATCTTAGCTGAAAGAATGCAGAAGGCCTTAATAATAAATTGATTGCCCTATGTATGAACAAAAGGTTTCAAAACAGTCCCGGATGCGATTTCACAAAATATACTCAACGCCAGCACAAACTCCGCCTACAGTCACACGTCATCATAAAATCCGAAAATATACGCGGCCCCAGCACGTCGTTACTAAATTTACTTGACACCAGCGCATATTTAGACATCCTCACATACGGCGGCACCAGGAAGCTGGAAACAGTGAGCCTTTTTGAACAATAATAATTACGAAACAAAAGCTCACTGATTTCGGCATCTACATGGCACGCATATTTACAAATGATACAATATTTCGACACCAGAGTGTTGGAATCAATTAGCATAGAGGCAGCTGCATGCAAACTGAGTTGAAAATACATGAATTATTAGACAATCTAACCTGACCTGAAGTAGGTGCCTAAATCAGTGAGCTTTTGTAGCGTGATTTAGTAACGGCGTGCTGGGGCTGCGTATATTTTCGGATTTTATGATGATGTGCGACTGTGGGCGGGATTTGTGCTGGCCTTGAGTATATTTTGTAAAATCGCGTTCCGGATGAGGAAGATACATAAAAATATATAAGATTGAAATATGTTTGAAGAAATTTACCTTAAAGATATAATAAAATAAGCTACCTATAAGGTATGATTTATGTTACTGCCAAGTTCATGTGGCTCCAGGTTGACGAGCAGTCTGATAAATCGATAATTTTCTAAAAAATTTCTATTCAATTTGCCACGAAGTCTTTGATTTGTTTTGAGAGGTTTGGATTCTTTTCTTCAGATATGCTTGTTTACTTCTCATTATAATTACATTGTAACTGTTTTCGACCTTGAGAAAGTCATTGAAATATTCGGGTATTTGAAGAGATAATTTTTCAAGCGCAGAAATATTATTTCTGCGTGATTGTAACTCAGCGCCATGGAAGTATTTCCTCCTGGATATTTTGTCGGTTACGTATTTAACAGGAAAATGCTTACTGAAATATATAATGACAGCCATAAATTAGATAACATATGGGAAAAAAAGTTTTATTATTTGAGTAATGCATAAATGTTTTTGGGTGATCGAATGTGCATTAACCTGAAAATTGATGTTGAATCATGTCACGTGATCACTGGTATGGCGGAAAATTTAAGAAAATTCTATGAACTGGCAAAAAGTCAGAAGTTATTTGGAAAAGTTCTTAAGAATTTCGTTTTCAAGAAATTTAAAAAATGCTCAGATTCAGACTTAAGGAGTAGACAGATTGTATAATCACATCCCCTTTTCTTTTGAAAATGACTCCAAAATCGGTGCCGAAACGTCATATTTTAGCAAATTCTAGACGCGGTTCAACACGGACTATTAGTTTCCGTATAGTACAGTTCGATTATTTTATCTTTACCCAAGCGTCATCAATTTATGATTGAAGAAATCACACACCCTCTATCGAACATCTCTTTCTAACAACCGCAAGAGTTCTTTAATATTTGTCTTCTAAGCTAAGAATTATGGTATTGTGATGATCGATTGTAACTCAAAACAGTGAAAAGAGATAGCCATAAAACCGACAGTCTTTGACATTTCAACTAAACTTGCCAAACATTGTATTGGCTAGCGTGTACCATCATACCATCAATTGCGTCATTGTTTTCTGTCATTGGGGTATTGTTTGTCGCCAGTTTTACTTTGTTTTGCAGTCGAATATATTATAAAAACAGTTTTTTTTAAAGCTAAACGTCTCTTGGAATCATTACTTTCAAAGTAAGTACAATACAATGTCTTTTATTCACAAATAATCTTCAAAATTTTTAACCTCACAATTGACTGTAACTATAATTCCGTACTCCGGGATATTAACACAATAATTATTCATAGTGTGGAAACCCTATTGAGAGATAAAAACATTACCTAAATCTATAAATACAGGTAAAACATTCATAATATATTTTAATTCTTTTTTAGATTATGCCTGGAACTATTCTACACTCACAAGCACAACAATTTGTGTTGAACTTGTGCGAGTATTTTGAAAGGGAAAGAGAGAATGGTGGACCTTTTTTACCACTTTCATCTGTTCAAGAGATAACAATTAAAACCACAAAGAAATGTAATAACTTTTCTTCACAACATCAAAATAAGAAACGAAAATAAACCCATTCCATCAACTCCAGGAAAAAGTAGACGTCGTCTCAAAAAGAAAACAGCTGATTTTCCTGAAGGACAGAAAATGGCAGTACGAAATACTTTGTACGATATGTATGAAAAAAGTGAGTATACCTCCTTATTACTTGGTGAGGGAAATGAAGATAATATTGATTGTTCATTCGATGGACGTGACACTTACTAGTGAGAAAAAATTCTGAACAAATGTAACCGCCCCATTTTCATCAATCACAACTTCATCAGGAAAGTCATTGGATTTATGTATATTAGTTGAAAAGTTAACTTTATTGTCACATCTAGTTTTATTTTTAATTTGAAATTTCATTTGTATCTCGTTTTTGGAATGCAGTTATAATATCGGTCCTATCGTATGAATTTTGATATGTACCTATATTAATTTGACTTTTTTTCTTTCAGAAAAACATGTTACCCTTCAATCCTTGAACGATGAACTGAAAAATAAGGAGATTGTTCCGATGTGCAAATCATCTTTGAATGTTTTACTGAAAGAGCTGGGCTGCGTTCATAAACTTATCATGAGAGTAGAGTAAGAGTGCGGTCACGTGATTAGAAGTACATGTCAATGATTACTCCTGCATAGTCATTCAAAAACTTTGCAAAGAGTGCAAAGTGTCAATGACAATATTGATAAAGGTGATTCATGAAATTGAGGTTGTGTGTGGTTTTGTTTGAGACTTGAGAACTTCACAAAGCTCTCCATTTACTGATACAAAATATTGCAACTCTTTGTTAGGGTTTCCAGAAGTGAAATATTGTTCATTGTACTTTGAAGCATTCCTTTATTTTTAAGAATGAAAGTATATCTGCCAATTGATACTACATGAAAATCCATATCCTGGGAATATAATCTCTATAATTGTTGAAACTTCCGTATTTTTTAATTTTCACTTTAAAAGCACGTGGAAACGTGAAGATACAAACAATTGCAAACACAAATTATCAAAAAAGTTCCTTGTCATTGTTATTACTGTTAGAGTATATCACTACTCTTTTCGAAAGCAGAGTAAGTAGAGTTTACTCGAAGTAAGTTTCTGAACGATTGTCAATGCATACTCCATACAGCTAGGGTAAGTTTACGAACGGTTTGGAGTAAGCAGTCCTTCCTCTGAGTAAGTTTATGAACGCAGCCCTGGGATTTAAATTTAAAAAAGATGATAATCGAAGAGCTTTGATTGGAAAGACTCATATTGATTCACAAAGAGCATATTTTATACGTAAATACCAAGAAAACGAAAAAGTTTGTATCCACGAGAAGTGTTTTTTTAGATGAAACATGGAGTTATTCTAGAGGAAATAAAACCAAGTGTTGGCAGGATGATAATGTCAAAAGTGTACGCAAACCCGAAGGATATGATGTTAAACGATTTATTGTTGTGCATGCTGGTTCTGGGAAAGGGTTTGTTCCAGAAGCCAGTTTATTGTTCTGTTCGAAATCTTTGACTCTAGATTATCATGGAGAAATGAATAGTACAATGTTCACCAAGTGGATCACTTCACAGTTAATTCCCAGTTTGGAAGAGCCATCTTTGATAATAGGTAATGGACAATGCACCATACCACAGTGAAATTTTGAATAAACAGCCTAACTCTTCTTCAAGAAAATCGGAAATTGTTTGTTGGCTACAGGAAAATAATATTGATTTTGATGAGAAATTAACAAAACCAGAGTTATTGCAATTGGCTAAGATGAACCGAAAGGAAACCATATATATTATAGATGAACTGGTACGAGAACATGGGCATGAAGTATTAAGATTACCACCTTATCACCCAGACTTTGAAGCTATTGAATTAATTTGGGCTAATTGTAAGACATACTACAACAATCATATTGGTAGAGATGGATACAGTGATGAAAAAGTATTGGGTAAAACATACCGAATCGCTCATTGAAAAATGGTATGAACGAGAAAAGCTCCTTTGTGATGTGGATATTGGACCCATTATTATAAACATTGGTGACAGTTCTAAATCAGAAAGTGACCTAGTTCTACATGCTCGCATTACATAAATAAATGTATGAATACATTTTTTGTTAATCATGTGTTGAGTATTTCGTTACCAAATATATTTCAACTGGTGTTTTTTATTTCTTAGATATTCATTTATTAATGATTATACAGTGGGTCCTTGCATCCATGCACGAATAGGTAATTGAAAAAGTTTGAATACCTAAGTCTAGAAGATTCCTTTTATGAGTTTTAGTCATGTAGGTATATGTTTATTGTAAATAAGAACAATTTCTTGTTGACAAACACAGTTGAATTATGGATAATAATAAATTAATTACATGTAATATCACAGCTACAAAATATTTAAAATTCTAAAGTACTAAAATACGAAAATATAGCCGACTACAAGCAGTGTAGGTGTATACCTAATGTATAATTATGACAAAAAAAAAATGTTATTAAATATTTAATGTAACATTAGAATGTGTCGTCATAAAACTCTGAATGGAAACTAATTTTTTGATATACCCGTATACAAAGGGTTTGAAAATATTGCACTCCAACCTAGTTTTTTGAACAACTTTTTTCGTTAACTATTACCTAGAGAACTTGCATTCATGTGGATAAAATTAGGATGTGATGGATTTGTGTCAAACGGCTGCGGAGGTATGGATAAAACAACTTCCTTATATGAGTGTGACTGAAATTAGAATACAGTAGGGAGGTCAAAAGTTTCTAGTAAACTCACTGCTTCCATGTTTTATTATCCTATCAAACCTGGTGCACTGGATTCGTAATAATTGGAAAACACCCTGTTCTAGGAATCGCACGTTAAAAGGTAAGATCTCGTTAATTCCTGGCTCGCACAAGTTACGACTACTGAGGGCTGCCGTTCGTAAGGGGACGACAGCTGGTTAACGGAAAAAGCAATTTTAAAGATTCATTCCTTTTCGCCTTTGTATCTCCAGCAATATTTTTTAAATTTAGAACTTTGAATATGCTTACTGGACGGCACTTTTTGACATATTTGGAAAATAAAGGAAAAAAGAAAAGAAGAAAAGGGGGTGTACCCATGAGTGTGTCACACGATATTCTGTTGGAACTAAAAAAACACTCTCATTGTCGGTGGTTCGCCATTTCCATGAATTTGAAAATGTTAATTTAGTAATTCATTATCCTATCTTATTACACCATGCCGGGTTTTTGAAGCACGTGCGGTTTAGGCGCCTTTTACTTATGAGGTCAATTTTATTTTGTTCTGTAATAATTTTGTCAATGCTGTAGTAATGCTATTTGAGTTTTTCAAAAATCCCGATGTATTTTTCACTGTATCTTTCATCTCATGCAGGGTGGGCATGCATGTTTCTGAATCGGCCTTAAAGGCAGTGGAAAATGCATCGGGATCATTTGAAAAACTCAAATAGCATTACTCCAGTATTGACAAAATTATTCCAGAGTTAGGTGTTAGGAGTTAGGAGAACAGACATTCAGTTTCGCGACTGAATGAATTGAACCTCTCCCTACTACCATAATATTTGTAGCAAAATTCCCAACATTGATTAATAAAGACCTTTATTATTATTATTATTCGAGCCATCCGACAGTCCCTGGTCCTCTCCAGTCATGTTGGTGAAGAAGAAAGATGGATCAACACGGTTTTGCGTAGACTACCGTCAACTAAACAACGTGACGAAAAAGGACAGCTACCCTCTACCAAGGATAGACGACACGCTAGACACGCTGCCTGGATCTACGATTTTCTCGACCTTAGATTTGAAGAGCGGATACTGGCAGGTAGAACTGGCCCAGGAAGATCGAGAAAAGATAGCTTTTACCATCGGCTCCGGATTATGGCAGTTTACAGTTATGCCATTCGGCCTCTGCAATGCTCCAGCCACGTTCGAAAGATTGATGGAGACGGTTTTGAAAGCACATCATGGAAGACGTGTCTGGTGTATCTCGACGACATTATTGTGGTTGGCAGATCGTTCGAGGACCATGTAAAAAACTTGGAAGAGGTATTTCAGCGACTGAGAAGCTCCGGACTGAAACTGAGCCCTAAGAAATGTCATCTGTTTCAAAAAGAAGTACGTTATTTTGGCCACGTTGTCTCTGGGAAAGGAGTGTCAGTAGATGAGCAGAAGATCAAAGCTGTTAAGGAATGGCCCGTTCCGAAAGACATTCACCAGCTTCGAAGTTTTCTTGGCTTGTGCACTTACTATCGTCGATACGTGCTGGGATTTGCTAACATCGCAAAACCACTGACCAGGCTCACGGAAGGACAAAGTTCCAGTGGTCAGATGAATGCCAAGATTCATTCAGGAAGTTGAAAGGAGCTTTGATCAACGCACCAATCTTGAGCTACCCCCTTCCAGACGGGAAATTCATTTTGGACACGGACGCCAGTAACGTGGGACTTGGAGCTGTCCTGTCTCAGATCCAAGAAGGACAAGAGAAGGTCATCGGTTACTTCAGCAAGACCCTCAGTAAACCGGAGCCGAATTACTGTGTCACCAGGCGGGAACTGTTGGCTGTTGTCAAGGGAGTTGAGCACTTCTACAAGTACGTGTATGGACGAAGATTTCTACTGAGAACTGACCATGCAGCTCTCAAATGGCTCCTACAGTTTAAGAATCCCGAGGGTCAAGTGGCACGTTGGATTGAGAGACTCCAAGAATTCGACTTCGACATAGAACATCGAGCAGGGACCAGCTATTGGAATGCAGATGCCTTATCGCGAAGGCCATGTCCAGATGACTGCTCACATTGCCGACGAGCAGAGGAGAAAGAGGCGACAGTTTGTAGAACATCGGCGGTAGATGATAACTGGAATGACAGCAAGCTCCAGAAAGACCAAGAGAAAGATCCAGATCTTGGCTTAGTTATCGGCTGGAAGAGGAGTAACCGAAGACCGACATGGCAGGAAGTAGCAGGATATTCGCCAGCCATCAAGTCCTACTGGGCTCAATGGAACTCCCTTACTCTGGACAACGGAGTTCCGAAGCGTGTGTTGGATTCCGAGGATGGTGGAGAAGAAAGACGTCAAACAGTTGTACCCAGAAGCAGAAGACCGGAAGTGCTTCGAGAAATTCATGATGGGGTCGCCGGAGGACATTTGGGAGTGACGAAGACTCTCCAGAAAGTGAGGCAACGGTTTTACTGGGCCAATTGTCAGGCAGACGTTCAAGACTGGTGCAGAAAGTGCGCTGTATGCGCCGCAAGTAATGGACCTCGAACGCGACTTAAGGCACCAATGCGTCAGTACAACGTTGGCAGCCCATTTGAAAGAGTCGCCATCGATATTGCTGGTCCGTTTCCACAATCTGACCACGGGAACAAATACATCCTCGTGGCAATGGACTACTTCAGCAAGTGGGCTGAAGCCTATGCCCTGCCCAACCAGGATGCCATAACCGTCGCCGACGTCCTGCTAAAGGAGTGGATTTGTCGATTTGGTGTCCCACTTGAACTGCATTCAGACCAAGGCAGAAATTTCGAGTCTAACTTGTTCCAGGAATTGTGTCGAATGCTGAACATCCGGAAGACGCGAACTACGGCTTTGCATCCGCAGTCTGATGGAATGGTGGAGCGGATGAACAGGACAATGGACCGCCACTTATACAAGGTAGTCTCTGACCACCAAAGAGACTGGGACCAGTATCTCCATTTGTTCCTGATGGCCTATCGTTCTGCAGTACACGAGTCGACCGGCCAAACCCTTGCTAGTATTATTATGGGCCGAGAGCTGCGACTACCATGTGACCTGAAGTTTGGGACGCCACCAGGACAAGACACTTCGGGAGAGGACTATGTCAGCAAACTTCGGCAGAGAATGAAAGACATCCACGAAAGAGTCCGTTTGAACATTCAGAGTGCCAGCGACCGAATGAAGGAGACCTATGACCTTACGCTGGAAACCACGACCAATTCCGCACCCTCAGACCACCGGAGGATGCGATGACGTTCCAGAAATTCATGTCCTTGTACTCAAACGGACAGAAAGTTCGACATGGGGTGACTCGAGAAGAACCACGAGACCTTTTTAAGGTGCCTGCTGATTACGCGCTAGCCCACTGTATAGCAGAAGACCTTCAAATGTCCAGAGGCATCGCTGTGGTGTTCTCCAAGAAGTACGGTCGTCTCCATGAACTACGGCAACAAAACCCGGAAGTTGGAGGGGTGCTACATTTGCAGAAAGGCCAGAGAAGCATCATCTATCTAATCACCAAGAAGCAGTCTCGAGACAAACCGTCCTATGGAGACTTATGGAACAGCCTTGCGAAACTAAGGGACATGATGGAGCAGAATCTTGTGGACCTGGTAATCCCAAAATTGTCCTGCGGGCTCGACGGACTGGACTGGAGAGTCATAAGGAGCATGTTGAAGACGAAATTCCAATCCACCGGCGTCAGGATTTTGGTATGCTGTAATCATCGTCCACAACCAAACCTGAAGACCGTAGAGTGCTACTTCCATCAAACAGCAAGGTGCAGATATGGAGAATCATGCAAATATCTCCATACTCTAAAAATGACATTTCGGGACGAAAAGTCTTAAAGAAGGGGATAATGTAACGATTTCGAGACGGGTTTCGAGACCGGCCCTGATCATCCAATTACACTCCACACTCGAAATGTAAACAAGTTCTCTTCTGACAAACACATGACTCATCCGTGGAAGAGACGCGAACGCTCTAACCGAAGTTTCTAGGGGCCTCTAAGAAGTCGCCGAACAGACTGGAAAGATCAGTCAGAATTCAGAGTTAGTTACGGTTCCAGAGTTCGCAGATAGAGACTGACACCGTAGAAATAAATGTTTTAGTGAATAATTGTTGTAAATAGTGTTTTAAATAAATTAGGAAAATTAGTTAGTGCAGTTTTACTACAGTATGATAAAAAGAGCATGAAGACAATCTGGAAGAATACCACACCACAAACTCAGTCGAAGACGATACATTAAGTAGACTATGTTTTTTATTTATTGTTTGGAAACATACTATAGGTACTCGATAATTAATAATTAGAAATCTCATACCTTAAGTATTCTTCTACTGAATAGAAATTGCAATTTTCGAGGAAATGTTTCATCTTTCTTTTAAAAGGGATGGGATCGAGATCTCTCCATTTACATGGTAGTTTGTTGTAGAGATGCAAGTTCAGGGAATTGCGTTGTGAGATTGCAAGTTTATATTTCGGAGGCCTCATGTGTTCAGCTTCCCGAGTTGAATAATAATGGAAATCATTGTTTCCATCGATTTATGTTTTTCTTGTATGAATTTCAAGAAGACTTTGATATACAGTGTGTCCATAAAGTAATCCCCCCCTGTTAGCTTTTGAACGGATTGGAATTTTCGCATGAAATTTTTTTTGGAGGAATGGCAGCTTATAAGCTACTTTCTACGACAAAAAAATTTCTATCTTTCAAAATGGCGGCCCGACGCATGGGGGGGTTGAGTGATACCTCATTCGAAACGTCTTACAATTCTCTATACGTCCCCAAAATTTCAAACAAAAATATACATCCAAAACAAAATGGCGGTACATAATGTTAGAGCTCTGCCATATGAGGATCTTTTCGATTGCTATTAATGAGCTCTAGTAAAATCATAAAGTCTTTTTTGGTATCATTAAATGCAAGTTTTTTTGCTAAAAATGATAAAAGAGTGCCATCTTCGAATGAAATTTAGTGAGAAGGCAGGTGATTGTTTTATTGAATTTTGGCAAAATTAAGAAAACCAGCCAGAATTAAGAACAATGTTTATTTTACATAAATATCTGAAAAATTGAGAAAGAAAATCAAAACGATGTATCACTCGACCCCAATACCCTTAAAAAAAATTAAATTCTGGGGACGAATAGAGCATTGTAAGCCATTTCGAATGAGGTATCACTCGACCCCCCATGCCACTTGAAAAATTCTTTCAAAATGGCGTCGGGCCGACATTTTGAAAGATAGTTCAAAAGTTAACAGGGGGGAGTTACCTTATGGACACACTGTATATATAAATACAAGGAAGACAAAGTATCCTGAGTTTCTTGAAGAGTTCATGAGGCATTGTAGTGGGCATCAGTCATCAGCATCAGTATAGCACGTTTTTGAAGTCGGAAAGCTCTAACAGAGTGAGGCGAGTTTCCCCATAAAAGAATTCCGAAATTCAAATGGGAGTGGAAAAGTGCATGATATGAATAAAGAAGGGTTTATTGAATTTTTAAGACGTCTCAAAAGAAATCGCTGAGTGGATAATTTTTTGCATAATACATCAATATGGGTTTGCCAACTCAAACCATCATCAAGAGTCAAACCAAGCAGATTGACAGATTCCGACCCACATAATTTCCTGTTCGACGAGCAAATCATCTTTTGAGATTTGCTCTTGCTGAGATTCAGATTGTTTGCTCTGAACCAGAATTCCGCTTCACAGTCAACATTTGTGAAAATTTCTTTAAATAGGTATAGATACATTTTTGTGGGATTGAATGAACGTAGTATCGTCAGTATAGCATACACAAAATCCTGGAGATATGGTATATAAAATATCATTCATATATATAATAAAAAGGAGCGGACCCAGCACGGAGCCCTGTGGTACATCATGGTTTATATTTTGATACCTTGAAGACACGTCGTTGATGTGCACTGACTGTATCCTGTTTTTGAGGTAAGAACTAAATAAATCAAGTGCCACACCCCTTATCCCATAAAAGCTCAGTTTTTCTAAGAGTAAGTCATGGCAGACACAGTCAAAGGCCTTGCTTAGGTCGCACATTGTTATTGATGTATGTTCACCTTCTTCAAAACCCTCGACAATGCCTTGCACAACCTTAGAGACAGCTTTTACAGTAGAACAATTACTTCTGAATGTAAATTGGTTTTTATTGAGAAAATTTTGTTTTTCGAAGAAGTTCATTAGCCTCTCTTTTATTATTATTACGAGTATTTTTTCAAATATAGCAATTATAGAAATGGGGCGGTAATTGTCGACATCATCCATATTTCCTTTGTTTTAAAAAATAGGTATTATTTTTGAGAATTTAAATACGTCGGGAAACGAGCCTTCGGAAAAACATATATTGTTCAGTGCAGTAAGAGGTTCTACAATTATCTCTCTTGTTTCTTTAAAATATTCTTTGGGTTTCGGAAGATTTTTCATGAAATTTGTTTTGTTTTCATCTATTGCTGGTAAAGAATTCAGAATATTTTCTGCAATGTTACAAAAAAATCATTGAATTCTTTAGGAGATATTGAATCATGCTTTTCATGTACTTTGTTTTTGTTCCTTTCAGAATTAATCAGTCTCCAACTATCTCGTGATTTATTGCTGGAGTTAGTGAGAAAATTATCGTTAGTAGTTTTTTGCAGCTGCAATCTCTGTTAGATAGCTTTTTTATATTCTTTGTACGCCCTAATATCTGAAGGTTCTTGAGTGGTGTCGCTCAGGGTTTTAACATATGATAGAGTGTCTCTCATCCTACGGAGATTGTCATTAAAGAAACAAACTGGAGGGTTGGTATTATTTGCGTTCAGCTTTTTCAATGAAGAATATTTCTGAACCAGGGAACTGTAGGTCTTTAAGATATATTCAGATAATATTGTTGTCTGTGCCTCAGTGTCCTGAAAGTGAGACCAATCTATATCTAGTAGATCATTTTTAAATTTTTTCAAACCTGTTTCAGTGATATTCACATATTTCTTGTCACATTCCTCATTTTCAATTCTTTAATTCATGTACTTGGCTTTGTGATCAGACAGACCAGGCTCAATGATACCTGTTTCGTATTCAGTTAAATTTGTGAAAATGTCAATTAAACTGGATGATTTGTTTGTGACCCTTGTAAAGTCAGTGATTGTGATTTTGAGCCCAAAAGACCCTATTACATCTAACCAATAGTTTTTTATTAGAAAACTCTTTCAGATTAATATTGAAATCACCGAGAACGGTTATGTATTCAAACTTGCTGGAAATGTAATTGAGCATTTCTGAAAACCCCTCAAAAAACAAAAATTGTACAAAACTCACAATGCAATTCTGTACTGAATTGTTCTATTTTAATATGTTTCCATTCGAATTTTTTATCCAAAAAAATACATACACCTCCGTGAATTGAATTTTTTCTGAAGAAATGGTGCGTCAATCTCAAGTCATCCAGTGTTCGCTCAAACACAATATATCAGCTTTGTGCTTATCAACAAACATTAGTAGCTGATCTACTTTGTTGGAGAGACACTGAATATTTAAATGTAAAATGCTTACCAGATTGTCTTCATGCACTTTGTTATACAAACTAGATTTATTTTCTCTCAATTCTTTCATGGGAGAGGAAGTGCGTTCCTCTTTCGGAATAAAAAACGTTGAACGTAAGAGTCTATGGGCCATACTGATGGTTCCATGGCTTTCCCAAAATTCTTCTTGTGTATCGTGACCTTGAAAGAATAGTATTTCTGAGGAAATTTAGACGTCCAAGGAGTTTCTGGCGTTGTACTTGGGTTCAGTCTTGTTACATGAAGAACAGAAACTTTTGGGATACCCTGTATAGAAGAGAAAACTGCTCTGGCGTATGAGCCGACTACTCTAAATGATTTTGTTTTGTTTTTCTTTCTTTTGTTACGGTTGACGGTATGCCATGGAATCTCTGTATTCTGATGACTTGATTGGGGATCGTTCTTCGGCACAGTGGTTTGTGCTTGGGCGATTCCAAGACTGAGCTGTTCTTTAGTAATTTTTTGTTCGTTGTTTGTTACATTACTATGTTCTCCTCTGTGACCTTCCATCATGCCGGCAGAGTTCTCAGAGTTCACTGGGTTTTACCAGACTTGACAACCTCTCATTGTACCGAAGTGATCATGGTTTCTGGCTTTATCAGTATTCAAGAGGGTAATGATTGTATCTTTATCACTGATAGTCTGCAATAGTTTTTCATTGAGTCTTTGTAGATAGTCGTATTTCGATGTTTTTGCATCTAACCTCACATTTTAGGTTTCTGTTATCCGAATCCGGATTATAAACATTGTCGTACAACTCAGTTTTCATCGCCGTCAATTATTTTTCGAACACTATCACTAGCTTCTTCCACTTTACCTGACTGTATTAGATCATTCAAATATCTCTTCAAAAATAGAATGTCTAATGGAATAAATATCAGGACATCTTTTATGAGTTCCTCGAGTACAAAATTGACAAGGATAGAAGACATGGGCGTACCAAAGTTATCAAAAAGGAAAAAAAAATTATTCAAATATAAATTCAAAAATTTCTATGAAGGCACTGTAAGTTAAACTACAATAATTTTGTAAACAATGATAGGTACTACATCAAAGCTTACAACTACTGGTTGTTTGTACCGCTTCCCAAAATGAAAACGAGTAACAGACTTGTATTTTGAATTTAATTGAACATAAATGGTAGAAACTGAACTATAACAATAAATTAATAAAACATGAATATAATTTGACGTTCAGCTTTGCGTTCGTTCTTAAAAATTGTTGTTTACGCATGACGCTGCGCCGTTGCTAGGGTAGCTTATTGAAGTTATCCTACTGTTGCGTCGCCGGACATCGCGATTCGGATGTGCGTTTAGCTCGCCAGTGGTGGAGTGGTGAATAAGCGGAAAGTCTGAACAACTACATAATTGTCAGGAATTTTCAGATTATTCATGAATTAACTAACGGCAAACGAATCTTTTATGTAATTATCACCATTGTATCATAAGCATTATTCAAGTAATTTTTGAGAAATTTTGCGAGGTTTCCATTTGGGGCGTTAACTGAAGAGAAGAGATTAACGTGAGGAGCGATTGCATTTTACGACCTAAGAGTTGTAGCAATGATGGCTGAATCAATTAGCTCTTTCTTTTCTGAGTTCGTAACTAACTTATTAGCGTTCTGTTGAATTATAGAAGTAGAATTATGTGGGATTTTTGGGTAAAATTCATCATCCAGTAATTGTTGACTTTTCGCCTGGTGATCCTGTTTGTACATCCCAACAGTTACATTCACTCGTAACAAAGTACAGATTTGGATTATAATTAAGACATTTTTCACTTTTAATGATAATATTTTGTAAGTCGGTATATTTGGAAACATTTTTAGAGAGGAAATTTGTTATCACGTTGATGCATTGCGATCATTGATCATACGGTTTGGACGGACGTTCTGGATACCAAACTGTTCAACGTATGCACACCCTTATACATATGAATATGAATATGAATTATAAAACTACTATTACCATAAAAATAAGTTCGAGAGGAATGCAGGTATACGTATTTGGTACAAATTAATCCAAATTGAAATAAAATGGTGTAGGGCTGCCATTTTGTGTTAGCACTGATGAGAGGAAAAAACTCGAAACATGAATGTATGCAGGTGGTCATTTTCAACAAAATGCAGGATAATTTTTGATGGCTTTATTACAATCAGCATTTGCAATAGTGTCCTCCTTGAGGAACATTGTACAAATGAATACCAGATTGTAATTCAATGTCCATATGAGGAAGTAGTTGGTTTCTGTCAGATATTTGCCTCATTTTTCCACTGTGTGGAAATTTATGGATAGAAGGGTATTTTCGACCGTAGTCGGAATTATTTCTTTTCATTTACGTGTCAACGTATTATGATCGGTTACCATAAAATTGGTAATTTGTTGTTTAAAAAAATTGTTTAAAATTGTTTTTTCCGTTAACCAGCTGCCATCCCCCTACGAACGACAGCCCTCAGAAGTCTAAACTTGTGCGAGCTAAGGATTAACGAGGTCTTACCTTTTAACGTGCGATTCCTAGCGTTGTAGCAATCTGCATAAGCAATTGTATGTACCTTCGAGAGACTATGAAGATAGTTTATCAAGTGATTTGCATACATGAAAAAAATCATTGGTCCTAGTATAGACTCCTGTGGGATTCCTTGTTTGCAACCTATCTTGTAGGTATGACTTCATCAAATCTTGAGTAACGCCACAGACTCCATAGCGGTACATTTTCAGAATCAGTAAAATGATTTCTTGTAGTGGCATGCTAGTTTTTTAAATTTTTTTATCGTGTCTTACCATGTACTTTCAGTATTTTTGAACGTTTGGAATTGTTGAATACCGTAAAATCACAATTTATGCGTAATTTATACTGTTACTTTTCTTATACAGATCATATATTTTTCAGTGGGTAGAAGGCATGGAAAATCTATGATGTTGGTGGAGAATTTTGACAAGGAAGGAGAAAAAGAAATTGTGATGTTGGAAAATAGTGACGAAGAAGATGAAATGGAAACAGACCAGCCAAAGCCTAAAAAAACCAAAGTTTGATGCTTATATTATCGAAATAAATGTTCCATTAAATTCACTTTAATATATTAATTAACTTTAGATTGCTAGGTCTGTCTGTATATATGTAAATTTTAAATTGTTTTTATTGTGCACTTTTTGAGTTTAGGTTAATGATAAACTAAATTATTAGTTATCGAATCACAACACTTTATGTTCATGAGAGAAGTGAACAACTGAATTTCAATTTTGAAAGTAGTTACCAAAAATATCGTAGTTAATAATCAAACATTCTCCAATGGACAATGCCACTACATCTGGGATACGTATTTTGTATTTTATAATTTTTTTCATGATCTTTGTTAAAAAAGCGAAAAATCAAATTGTGACGTCATATGTAGTAACTATAAAGAACTACAAAGTTGTGTGCACAAAAAGATGACAGCGGTATATGTTGTAATAATTTCAGTTTCATTTATAAAAGTAATTAGCAGAGATGCTTTGCAGACGCAACTACAAGTATAGAGAAAACAGTGTGTAAGAAGTCAGAAGTCAAAAATAGCTTTATTGTTCCTAAGTGTAAATTCTTGTAACAAAGCAGTCGAAAAGTGTAAACATAAATTAAATTAAAATAAATCCGTGTACCAAATGGTTACTGAACTTGGTGTGCAAATACAAGTTGTACATAAATATATAAAATCTAAAGTCAGTCACAGCAAACTAATAATAATGAAAAACACAATTCAAAGAGAAGAAATCAAAAACTCTTCAAAGAAATAAAATGGATGCTTGACTAGCTTATGTTTTACTGCCCTCCTAAAATCACAATAAACTCCAATACTTTTGATTGGTTCTGGCAAGTGGTTATATATTTTCAAGCCATTAAATGAATTCTTAATAAGCGTTGACGCTGGGATTGGCAGTTGTATATTAGTATCCTGTCGGGTGTTCTGAAGAGAGAGAGAGATAAAGAGTCCGCACGTGTGTGTGTGAGAGAGAAAGAGGGATTGGATGATCTCCTGCGTGACGTAGTCGAAGTAAATCTGTTACCAAGATAAGAATTCATCAATAGAGAGCGTTAAATGGATTTTTGATTGATTAAAATGAAGAAGAAAAGATGCGACAACTGTGGATTCAAACCTCCAGATTACGGAGCGAATATTGAATACACTAGGCCAACATACAAATTTATGTTCTACGAATCTACGAGTCACTTAGTGCTTCAAATGTTTGATATATGGACATATAAAGAAACAATGTGAAGGTAAAAGGTGTTGCTTCAGCTATGCCGAAGATCATGGGGTAGAGGAAGAATGCCACAGTTGCAATAAAATCTGTTGCCATAACTGTGATAATAATGCACATAAAAGTGAGTTTGGAATACGAGAGGCAGACGGAAATAAGGGAGAAGATACCAATAAGTCATCCTTTGAGGTAGCTCAAAAATATTACTCTTACCAACCAAAATTACAGATACCTTCAGTTATTGAGAAACAGATCTACCTCGCCTGTAAATAGGGAAGAAGTGTCCCGGAGAAGAATTGATCTTTAATAGTACCACTGTCAGAAATGAAAAACTATATGTAGAGGTTACAAAACAATAACAAAAACAGGATTTGACATTAAAGCTGTCAACAACCTTTTGCTTCCAAATCCAAGTTCTGGGGAAGAATACCCATCAATATTTACGAATCATGTATTATTTTACTGAATGAGACATGGCTCAAAAGTAGATTCCAAATTACAAAATAGGGTCATGAGGGCAATATTAAATTGTAATAGGCGAACACCAATAAAGGAAATGTTGAATATTCTTTCATTGATGACAATCAGACAACGAATAAATTAAGACATTTTACTGTTCATATATAAATTAAAAAACAATATGTTACCAACTTATCTTTAAGATCAGCTGACATATATAAGTAATACATACATACATAGTAGCAAGATGGCGCAGAGCGAGTAGGTCGACGAAGGCACGCTCTCTCATATTTAATAAGTTTGTGTGGCTATAAGCAAAAAGTCGTCAAGAAAAGTCGCTAGTTGTGAATAAAAGTGCATTCTACAATATGCCGCCAAGAAAAAACGTTAATTCTGCAGCCGAAGCTGATATCAGCAAAGAAATATTAGCACGTGTTGAAAAATTTGAGGAATACCTTCAACGAGGTTTGGATGATCTCAAAAGCCAGATACCAGCAAAAACCAACATAAGTAATGCAGGTAAAATCTTCGTTCGAGAATGAGGTGAAAGACTCAATTAATGCACTCAAAACAGAAATCTATCTTGCACAAAAACAGCTCGCAAAAAACACAGAAGAGATGGTATTTATAAAACAAGAGAGAGCACAAAATATTCTGGTCCTAAATGGTATGACTGAAAGGGAGAAAGAAAATCTGAATGGCTACGTCTCATATCAAATGTTCCAAAATGAAGGTGACTCTGAAACCCGAAGATATCAACTACTGCTACCGAATGGGCAAAAAAAGGTCTCAAGATAACAAAAATTCTAGGCCAGTCGCTATCGCTTTCATCAACAGATGGAAGAAGGAGGAAATAGTTTATTCAAAGAAAGTATTGAAGGGCAGTGGATTAGTTCTCTGTGAAATGTTAATACCTGAATCTCGTGAATTGTTTCTAAAAGTGCGGTCGGCGGTGAGCGCAAAAAATGGCTGGACATTGAAAGATAATATCTATGCTATTATAAATGTGAAGAAACTGATCTCGTGCGAAGACGACCTCATTAACATTATTTAATCAGCTTATAGTCAAATAGTTGCTATTCATTACATACTTTTGATAAGATGAGGGAGTGCTTGAATTCGTTATACCTAAACAATTTCGATTGGTATTTATTTATTTTCATTGGAATCATTGTCTTATAATTACCGTTTGTCTAATCAAACATACAGAGCTAACAAGGAAATGTTTATATAAATTTAATATAAGTAGAATATTTCTCTGATTTTCATACTTTTCTGGAAAACTTTTGAAAACTAAATATATATTTATTTGTCTCCCAAAACTACAATACGGTTGACATTGGGAGGAATGTATTTTCATTGTTCGTTTCTATTCCATATAAGCAAGCTTTATTCTTTGTTTTCGGGATAGCATTATTAACTTTTTTTTATAAAAAGGAATTCACTGTTGTGTTCATCCTGAAAAGAAATATTAAGGTATTTTACATATCTTATTTTCTGCTGGTTTATAATAATATATAAGTATATATATTCATATATATTGTTAAGAACCTGGTAGTAGATAGAAAAATCATGAATCCTTCTGTTTGCCTTCTAGAAACCCATTAGAATGTACTAGAATCATTAAAGTTTATTCGAGAACTTAGTATGGAATGTTCTGTTGAAAGTTCTATAGCTTCTAGAATAATGTTATCCTATAAATACGATCAGATTTGCCAAGTTTGGGAAGTTTTTGAGTTTTGTTTACTTTTTATCATTTGACTGTTGTAACGTTACCAAGTGAACTTTGAAGTATTTATTTGAACTGCAAAGTGTCAAACAGTGTTGTCAGTTGTATTATTTGTTCTGTGACAATAAAGGCGAGTTTATAAGTAAGTGTACCACTTATTGAACCTGAAAAACGCAACATTTGGTGACAGCGGTGGGATAAGTGGTATTGAAGAAAGAAGAGTGGAGCAGATTTACAGTATTTGATGGTGAATACTCGAGCACAGAATTACGACGAGATGGCGACATTAGACATAATCCAGTTTTTGAAGGAACAAGAAGCGAAAAGAAAACTGGAACAAGAAGAGCTTCTCAAACAATTTGAAATACACAGAAAAGAAGATCAAAACAAACAAGAAGGGCTTTTTCAACAATTTGAACTGCGCAGAAAACAACAGCAAAAGGATCAAGAAGCTAAAAGAAAACAAGAGTAAGAGGAACAAGAAGCTAAAAGAAGACAAGAACAAGAGGAGCAAGAGGCGCGGATAGTCCAACGGTTACAACAGCAGTATGTCGATCTCCTGCAACAGTTTAGTCGCAGCCAACAGTGCTTCCAGAATGAAATCACCGAAAAAGTCCAGGAAGTCAGAGGAAGAGTCCAGGAGGTCGAAATTGAACTGTCCAAAATGAATGAACGGGTGGCACAAGAAGTAAACAAGAAATTCAACGAAGAAGTGGATGGGATCAAGGAGAGGATATATAGAAACAATACACCTTCCACACAAGCGGGCACCCTCTGAGGAAATTTCTCCCACCAGTGAAAGGCAATTTTCACTGACATATCCAAGGCCTGCTCAAGCAAAAATTTTGAAGCCTCCAACATTTGATGGGCAATCTTCGTGGTCTATGTATCGACGTCAATTAGAGGCGGAAGCAAACGCAAACGGCTGGTCCGAGGACGAAAAGGCCACTTCACTAGTCCTGTGTCTGCGAGGCGAAGCGTTAGAGATATTGCAGAATATCTCCGAGAATAAGCAGAAGGGGTATTCTAGAATCGTGGAAGCTTTAGAGATAAGATATGGGCAGCAGTATCTTAAACAAGTGTTCCAGAGTCAGCTAAAGAGTCGATTCCAAAAACCAAACAAATCACTGCAGGAATATGGAGCAGATGTGGAGCGACTCATTAATTTGGCCTATCCACAAACACCGAAAGAGTTCATAGAACAAATTGGAGTGCAAACCTTCATCGACGGCCTAAGAGATCCAGACATGCAGCAAGCCCTTCAACTAGGACGTCTTCAGACCATAAGCGGGGTACTAATAGCATCATTGGAGTTCGAAGCGGCTAAAAATGCATCAAGAAATACGAGATCCAAGTTACGAGAAGTCAAATTCATCGAAGATTCTTCTACGAGCGAGGCGCTGTTGAATAAGTTGGGTAAACAAATGACTTATGAAGAAAATAAAAGGAGGCGCTGCTATAGTTGCGGAAAAACTGGTCATCTACACAGAAGCTGCTGGGAAAGATCAAGGTCCAGAAGTCCAATGAGGGTAAGGACGACATCCACAAGCAATGAAGCGAGATCGAGATCCCCAAGTCCAAGAAAGGAACAACGTGGTCGTTTTATCAGAGGAGGCAACAGGAGGTCACCCACGCCAGAAGGGAGACCTCGAACGCCTGAAAGAAGACTCTCTTCCAACCAGGAAAACGAGAATTAGTCGGCACTAGGGGGCGTGTGTCGACTTTCAGTGTTCAAAGCCCCAAGATTCCTATCTCGACGTTGAAGAGAAATGGACAAAGTCTACTAGTCCAAGGCCAATTAGAAGATCGAAGATGCACCTTCACTATAGATACAGGAGCTTCCAGAGTTGTTTGTCCAGACCTCATACAAAAATCTGTAAAGCCGATAAAGAGGAATATGGTTTTGGAAACAGCTACGGGACAAACCTCACCAATCATTGGAGAGACGCTTGTACGCATCCAGATAGGCCCCATTATCATGGAACATTTTATGTTGGTTGCAGACATAAAGGATGAATGTGTTTTGGGTCTAGATATCATTGAAAAGAACGACTTCATCCTTAATGTCAGAAAGAAAATATTGCGGATCGGCAATGAAGAAATCTTCCTGAGCAGATACGAAGAAAAACTCCAACCAATGAAGATTTATGTTGAGGAAGACATCCATATTCCGAAAAACTCCGAAACCATTGTTATGGCCGGACTGGAAGGTGAACCTGGGGATTTGAGCACTGGAATAATTGAAAACGATGATTACCGTAACGATTGACTAATTGCCCGATGTCTTGTGAACATGGAACAACAAATTCCTGTCAGGGTTGCCAATACTACAGATATCAAAGTTTTCCTGAGGACGACCAATTGGGCATCTGCAAACCCGTCACTCGAGTCATCAATTGTGAAATTCAAACTCGAACACTTCGAAGAAAAACTACCAACATCGATCAGAGAACAATCGAAAAAATGATGGAATCCACGGAACACCTATCTCTGGAAGAAGAACAGGTCAAATAGTTTCTCGATAGTCATGGAGACATCTTCTCGACAGAAACTTCAACGGGATGTACCAATCTAGTCCAACACCGAATCAACACCTGCGACGCCCAACCAATCCGACAAGCTCCAAGGAGACTACCATTTGCCAAACAGAGAGAGGTAGTCAACATGATCAACGACATGCTGAAGGATGACGTAATTGAAGAATCCACAAGCCCGTGGTCCTCACCGGTAGTCTTAGTAACTAAAAAGGATGGATCAACCCGATTTTGCGTGGACCATCGACGATTGAATGACGTCAAAATGAAGGACAGCTATCCATTGCCAAGAATCGATGACACGTTTAACACACTATCTGGTTCAAAATGGTTTTCAACGTTGGATTTGAAAAGCGGTTACTGGCAAGTGGAAGTCCATCCCGATGACAGAGACAAGACAGCATTCTCTGCCGGACACGGGCTGTACCAATTCAAAGTTCTTCCGTTTGGATTATGTAACGCTCCTGCCACCTTTGTACGACTTATGGAACTAGTACTAAGGGGTTTGACATGGAAAACCTGCCTTGTCTACTTGGATGACGTAATGGTAATGAGAAAGACGTTTGATGAACATTTGAAAAATTTGGAAGAAGTATTTTTGTGGTTAGAAAACGCGAGCCTACAGGTCAATCCAAAAAAATGCTGTTTATTTAAAAAGGAAGTTAATTTCTTAGGCCATGTCATCTCGGCCGAAGGAATCAAGACCGATCCTGCGAAAATCGAGGCTGTTAGGAGTTGGCCACGTCCCAGAGACAAACACGAAGTAAGAAGTTTCTTGGGACTATGCACTTACTATCGAAAATTCGTACAGGATTTTGGAAAAATCGCCAAGCCACTCCATCGCTTGACTGAGAACAACGTTCAGTTTGATTGGAGTTCTGATTGTCAGCAGTCATTCACTGAACTGAAGAAGAAATTAACAACTGCACCTATTTTAGCTTATCCACAAGAGAAAGGCACTTTCATTTTGGACTGTGATGCGTCTCAGCATGGTATTGGATCTGTTTTATCTCAGGAACAGGATGGTGAAGAGAAAGTTATAGCCTACTATAGTAAAACTCTGGGCAAAGCCGAAAAGAACTACTGTGTTACGAGAAAATAACTTTTATCGATAGTCAAAGCCATTGAACATTTCCACACCTACCTCTATGGCAGACGTTTTCTCGTGAGGACTGATCACAGCTCTCTGCAGTGGATAATGAACTTCAAGAAGCCTGAGGGTCAGGTTGCCAGATGGATAGAAAGACTCCAACAATATGACTTCAAAATAATTCATCATAGGGGCAGGATACACAGCAATGCAGACACCTTATCAAGACGTCCATGCTTGGAGCAGGAATGCCGGTATTGTCAGAAACTTGAAAACAAATAGGCCAACTTCTACAATGAAGAGCAGTGCAAGGAAATTTTGCAAGCCACTACCGTGAGAGTCGAGTCCGAAGAATCTGATTTATGGACAACAGAAGAAATGAGGAAAAGTCAGAAGAAAGATAACAATCTGAAGTTAGTCCTAAGCTGGCTAAAAAATGGAGTAAGATCCGAGTGGCAGGAAGTATCCAAGTTTGGTGCAGTTGCCAAAGGATACTGGGCTCAGTGGGATTCCCTATGTCTTCGTGATGGCCTATTGCATCGCAGATGGGAGAGCCCAGATGGAGCAACCGTGGTGTACCAACTGGTGCTGCCAAAGGTTCATGTCAAAGATGTGCTTGAACAACTTCATAGTAGTCGTGCAGGTGGACACTTCGGAATCAAGAGGACCCTAGCTAGAGTTCGAGATCGATTCTATTGGGTGAATTGCCGTCGAGATGTTGAAGAATGGTGTAAGAGATGTGATCTATGTTCTTCAAAGAAGGGACCGAAAGCCAGAAGTCGAGGAAAAATGGCCCAGTATCTTTCTAGTGAACCATTCGAAAGAGTAGCAGTTGACATTCTGGGGCCGTTTCCTGTTATTTAGCATGGAAATAAATACTTGATGGTAGCCATGATTTCTCCAAATTGCCCGAAGACGTGCCCATTCCAAACCAGGAGGCAAAGACAGTTGCAAAGGCCTTCCTAGAAAATGTGATAGCCAGACATGGTGTTCCGCTAGAATTACATTCAGATCAAGGTTTCTGTTTGAAACAGTTTATCTCGAAAACGGTTCGAAATCGAAATAGGATTATCTGAACAAAGTCAATCTAAAATTGGATGTAGAGCTCAAAAATGTGGAAAAATACAGGGTGTTCCATTTGAAAACATTGACTTACACTAATTTTTTCATGTGAACAAAGTATCCGCATTTTCTAACGACCCTGTATGAGACAAAAAAAATATGGCTCCAAAGTGAGGATCCTTATGGTATCACTTCACTCCATTCCGAATTTGATCGTCTTAGTACCAGAGAGTTCAAGATTATCAGCGTTAATAAAAATACATGTTTGGTGAAAAAAAAATCAAAATTAATTTATATCTCTTAAACGGTAAGAGATAGGTATAGGGAGATCCTATATGAAGTTGTTGACGAAGTGATAAGAAATCATAATATGATATTATATACAGAGTGTTCCATTTGAAAAATCAAAGTAACCGCTACTTTACCGTAGAAGCGGCAACGCTGCATCGTCTAAAATATTTTTGGCGTGTAGATCATGTTCATTTATGCATACTGTCAAATTTTCAGGTTGATCCGTTGTCTGGTTTGCCAGAAACGTCTAATTAACGCTCATCGTGAAAAGCCCTGTATATATATATATATATATATATATATATATATATATATATATATATATATATATATATATATATATATATATATATATATATATATATATATATATATATATATATATACCAGAATTTTGCTCACAGAAGGACTTAACATTGTTATACTACAAAATAAAACATAATATCCAGATCGAAAGTGTACTAAAAACACTCAGTTATATGCCAGATGTACTTAATTCAGGTTCCTCCATGGGCCACTAGGTGTCGCCCAACAAACTAAATTCTGATTTACGGGCTCCAACATAGGTTGGTAACTGCAAATTGGTACCACTGACTAAGTGATATGCCATGTCAACTGTCTGTCTTCTCCCAACCAATAGCATTGATTTGGCCTCATGTGATCAAAATGTAACGTATTTTAACAAAACTTTTATGACATCTTTCCAATTTTACCTGTTTTATATTGAAATTCATCTTGTACAATGTGCCCCCTTTTGTTGAATAACATCGCGTCAAACACCCTCAACTAAGATGTAAGTTAACCATCCATGTATATTTTTTATATATTACTTACTCATGCAATATATATATATATTTCTCTCTGTGGATCAATCATTATTTTCAGTTATTTGAAATAGACACCTGATTTTGATGTCGAGATTAAACGCGAATAAAAAACTAAAATGTGCTCGCTCACTTCTACCGCAAATAAATGAAATAAAAAAAATCATCCAATTTTGTAATCTGGACATCTTAGGGGTGAGTGAGACTTGGCTGAATGATACAATATCGAATTCTGATATTGAAGGATATCGTTTTGAGTGTGTTGACAGGGTGGGTAGAGTCGGAGGGGGAGTTGGTTTATACGTAAGGTCTTATCTCAAATACTCTGTCGTCACTTCCCTCAGAAATATTGAACAAATATGGATACAAATAAATTCAAAAAGTCAAAAAATTGCCATAGGTGTATTTTACAGAGCTCCAAATTACAATTATAACGATTTCTTGAATATTTTCGAATCATCCCTATCATCAATCATTCCAACTAGTGATATTTTATTCTGTTTAGGAGATTTCAGTATTAACCTAATGGATTTCGGTGGAAAACCCACCGAAGCAGGAGGGTCTTGGTCTAAAACAGTTAGTTGACCAACCAACTCGGATTACAAACAATTCATGCTCACTTTTAGATCTCATTCTGACTAATCAAGATGATATTGTATGTGAGATAGGGATAGCAGAGATAGCATATTCCCGAGGTAGGTGACCATGAACTCATATTTTTCTCCATGAAACATGATAAAAAACCAGTTAAGCACAAATATGTTACTACAAGAAACTTCAAATACATTAACAATAATCAGTTTTATTCTGATCTTAAATCGATACCTTGGAAAAATATATATGACATTGAAGATATTGATAGCAAAGTTGATTTCTTCACAAGTAATATCACTCAACTGATCAACCTACATGCCCCTTTCCAAAAAATCAGAGTAACAAAAAAGTACGCCCCTTGGCTCACTGACGGCATTAAGGCCATGATTGTGGACAGGAACAAGGCATTAAAAATTTTTAAAATGATTAAAAATCGAGAAGACTGGAATAACTATAAACAAATGAGAAATCTTGTCACATTAACCGTTAAGAGAAAAAAAAGCTTACTATCAACTTACACTAAAGAATAAATCACAAAAGGATATGTGCCATTTATAATTTTTATTCATTGATAATTTGTATGCACAGTGCCGATGATAACCAAGAAGTTTGAAACAGCTGTCCACTGTTTACGTTTTTCGGTGAGTATGATTTGTGAAATTGAGAGCATTATATTTTTGTTTTTTCTTATATCTTACATGTCTTCGAGACGAGAACTCTAGTACTCTACTTCTCCCACAATTGTGTTTTCGATAAACTTCGATGAATATTGTTTCGTACCTACAAATAGTAGGCTGTACGGAAATATCAAATAGATATGCCTACATTAAAATCGGGTCAATGTTTGTTGTTGTGACATTTGTACCAGGTACAGTGTACCAGGTACAGAGGATTGAACCCAGATAGCTAATTGGTGTTAGCGATAATTTTCGGATATAAATGCTCTGTTTTAGAATTTTTATTCATTGTTAATTTGTATGCACACAGTGCCGATGATAACCAAGAAGTTTGAAACAGCTGTCCACTGTTTACGTTTTTCGGTGAGTATGATTTGTGAAATTGAGAGCATTATATTTTTGTTTTTTCTTATATCTTACATGTCTTCGAGACGAGAACTCTAGTACTCTACTTGTCCCACAATTCTGTTTTCAATTTCGTGTTTTCGATAAACTTCGATGAATATTGTTTCGTACCTACAAATAGTAGGCTGTATGGAAATATCAAATAGATATGCCTACATTAAAATCGGGTCAATGTTTGTTGTTGTGACATTTGTACCAGGTACAGAGGATTGAACCCAGATAGCTAATTGGTGTTAGCGATAATTTTCGGATATAAATGCTCTCAGTTTTAGAATTTTTATTCATTGTTAATTTGTATGCAGTGCCGATGATAAGCAAGAAGTTTGAAACAGCTGTCCACTGTTTACGTTTTTCGGTGAGTATGATTTGTGAAATTGAGAGCATTATATTTTTGTTTTTTCTTATATCTTACATGTCTTCGAGACGAGAACTCTAGTACTCTACTTCTCCCACAATTGTGTTTTCGATAAACTTCGATGAATATTGTTTCGTACCTACAAATAGTAGGCTGTACGGAAATATCAAATAGATATGCCTACATTAAAATCGGGTCAATGTTTGTTGTTGTGACATTTGTACCAGGTACAGTGTACCAGGTACAGAGGATTGAACCCAGATAGCTAATTGGTGTTAGCGATAATTTTCGGATATAAATGCTCTGTTTTAGAATTTTTATTCATTGTTAATTTGTATGCACACAGTGCCGATGATAACCAAGAAGTTTGAAACAGCTGTCCACTGTTTACGTTTTTCGGTGAGTATGATTTGTGAAATTGAGAGCATTATATTTTTGTTTTTTCTTATATCTTACATGTCTTCGAGACGAGAACTCTAGTACTCTACTTGTCCCACAATTCTGTTTTCAATTTCGTGTTTTCGATAAACTTCGATGAATATTGTTTCGTACCTACAAATAGTAGGCTGTATGGAAATATCAAATAGATATGCCTACATTAAAATCGGGTCAATGTTTGTTGTTGTGACATTTGTACCAGGTACAGAGGATTGAACCCAGATAGCTAATTGGTGTTAGCGATAATTTTCGGATATAAATGCTCTCAGTTTTAGAATTTTTATTCATTGTTAATTTGTATGCAGTGCCGATGATAAGCAAGAAGTTTGAAACAGCTGTCCACTGTTTACGTTTTTCGGTGAGTATGATTTGTGAAATTGAGAGCATTATATTTTTGTTTTTTCTTATATCTTACATGTCTTCGAGTCGAGAACTCTATATATATATATATATATATATATATATATATATATATATATATATATATATATATATATATATATATATATATATATATATATCCGATTTTGGAGCCATTTTCAAGAACTGAAAAAGAAAGAAAATTAATAAATGGTTGAAACGTAATTCTACGCTGAGGTCTCAATCTGCCTACTCCTCAGGTATAATTACGTTAGGTTTTTGTGACTTGACGTCGGGGTCTCAATCTGCCTACTCCCCATGTCTCGTCACTGGTTCTCTCTAAGGTCTCAATCTGCCTACTCCTTCGAGAGAACTGAGGAATTGTGGGTTGAGGAACTGTATTTATAGTGGACGTGGCTGTAATGGCCGTGTGCAATGTATTGGCGCGAGGTGAACTATGGGCGGGAACAGAGTTGGCGCTAGATGAGCTGTGTGCGGGAACTTGGTTGGCGCTAAGTGAGCTGTGTGCGGGAACTGGGTTGGTGGGAAATGAGTTGATGCGTGCAATGAGAGGCTTCCAGGTATTGGGAAGTCTACGTCCGTTGTCGCGAGTGTTGAGGCAATTGGGGCTTGAGGCAATTGGGGCGCTTCTCTATCTCAAGGGCTTCTCGGATGATCCTGGTTTGCAGAGTTTTCTCGGTGGAAATTGTTTTTGTGTTTTTGAAGTCTATTTTGTGACCTGTGTCTTCTCGATGTTTATAAAGTGCGGAAGTGGAAGATGCCTGACGCACAGCAAGTTCGTGTTCGTAGACTCTGGAAGTTACTCGTCTGTTAGTCTGGCCAATATAACTTCTCGGGCAGTCTGAACATGGTATTTCATATATACCTTGAGAATCGTTTGGTATTGTGTCCTTGGGAGATCTGAGGAATTTGGATATTTGGTTGTTGGCCGTGAATATTGTTTTTATCTCGTGTTTTCTCAAGATATTACTGATTTTGTCTGTCACATCTTTGATGTATGGTAGGAAAGCTTTGTGTGGCTGAATACTCTCTAGTGGATCATTTGTTTTTGGAGGACGGGTCAGTTGATGGCGGATAGACTTGTCGATTAGCGAATTGTTGTAACCATTTTGAAGTAAGGCTAAGTAGACGCGGTTCAACCCGAACTTTTAGTTTTCAATTATCTGACCGCGGAAACCTTGTAAACACCAGGTGTTCCGACTGAAGCCACAAATGTGCGGTTGGCTTGCTGTTTGTTGACTCCGTTCGTTTGTTGTTTCACCTGCAATCAAGTGTTGCACATCCTTACACTTGCTTTCACCGTACTGATGAGATCCCTAAGATCGAAACACGTGTCTACGGTTGCATTTTTACTAGAGGGCCTAGTCCAATATAAGTTCCTTCTTGTTATTTACAATTTCCCTCGAGAGCATATCCCTGTTTCATTTATATTCCTGGACTCGGATGTCACGCAGGTAGCTATAGCTGCCTTCGTGGCGACGTCGTTTCTTGCCTTGTAAACACCAGGTGTTCCGACTGTTTGTTGACTCCGTTCGTTTGTTGTTTCACCTGCAATCAAGTGTTGCACATCCTTACACTTGCTTTCACCGTACTGATGAGATCCCTAAGATCGAAACACGTGTCTACGGTTGCATTTTTACTAGAGGGCCTAGTCCAATATAATGTTCCTTCTTATATATATATATATATATATATATATATATATATATATATATATATATATATATATATATATATTCCAGTGACTGTAAAACAGTCAATAACAATCCTTTAAGAGGTGACTATAACTTTGTATAGTATGTATGGCATATGTCCAACAGAAAACAACTACTTCTCTGGCTGATACCTCGACAGATATTGAATTATATCTGTCAGACATATGTGCAAAGATCCTTACTTTGAAGGAACAACTTTGCAAGAGCTCTCTGAAACAAACAGCAGGACTTTGCCTGATTCAAACGGAGAGCCAACTACAGACCGGTTTCGGAATATCGTACCTCATCAGTGCAGTCAAGGTTATCACGGTTGTATACACGCGAGGTCCCGATGTTCGTCATCGTCCTCCGAGAGGAATACTGCAATTGCTCACAGGATCCACCTCGGTGACAGATTAGAGAGCACCCCAGAAAGACATTTCGGATACGAAATGGTATATGTGATATACTTGTTTCAAGGAGCAAATAATGTTCCAGTGACTGTAAAACAGTCGATAACAATCCTTTAAGAGGTGACTATAACTTTGTATAGTATGTATGGCATATGTCCAACAGAAAACAACTACTTCTCTGGCTGATACCTCGACAGATATTGAATTATATCTGTTAGACATATATGTAAAGATCCTTACTTTGAAGGAACAACTTTGCAAGAGGTCTCTGAAACAAATAGCAGGACTTTGCCTAATTCAAACGGAGAGCCAACTACAGACCGGTTTCGGAATATCGTACCTCATCAGTGCAGTCAAGGTTATCACGGTTGTATACATGTATATATATATATATATATACATATATATATATATATATATATATATATATATATATATATATATACATATATATATATATATATATATATATATATATATATATATATATATATATATATATATATATATATATATATATATATATATATATATATATATATATATATATATATATATATATATATATATATATATATATATATGTATATATATATATATATATATATATATATATATATATATATATATATATATATATATATATATATATATATATATATATATATATATATATATATATATATATATATATATATATATATACTTGAATATACAAGATATGTACGAAAGAACCGGCCATATATATATTTCACCAATTTTCAAAACATCCTGTACGAAATGTATGAATTTTGATTTATGATGAAATAAGAATAGTACCCCGATAGCAAAAAATATTTTCTGAATATTTTTAAAAAATGTTTGTTAAATATTTGTAGCGACAGATTTTTAAATATTAAACAAATATTATTTTCGAATATTCATTAAATATTTGTTATTAATATTTATCAAATATTTGTTTGAAATATTTATGAAATATTGGTTTCGAATATTTATTAAATATTTGTTATAAACATTTAGTAAATATTTGTTATACATAGTTATTAAATATTTGTTATAAATATGAATGAAATATTTGTTATGAATATTTTAATAATTAGGTACATGATTGACAAGTTAGAATTGTTTGGGATCCTGTAAAACCATTTCCCTAAAAATGAAACACTTTGTTAATTTAGAAATATTTTAATTCTAAGAACCATGATTGATCACATGTCATTGACAATATCAAAATTCTTCTAAATGCTGCATTTCCCTAAAAAAGAAAACAAATTGCTACTAATTATTATTATAGGCGAGGAAATTAACAGTCTTTATAGTTGAGTAGTTTTCAGATTTTCATGAAGGACTTAAATGTAAATTATTTCAAGCTTTTATATTGTTATGATGTATATTAACTCTAGTATCAACTGATATCATGGGTTTTTTATAAGTAGAGGTTGAAAAATAATTTAAATACTGAATATATCAGAAGTTAACAAACATGTTATTAGTTTTATTATACACCACAGGGTTCTGAAGACGGTTATTATTGACTGAGCACCAAGATTATTTCGCAAGGGGCTTTGCCCCGAGCGGAATAGGACACGAGGCCTATAAACGTCTTCACCATCATGGTGTATATATACAATTTTTTCCACTACCAACCAAATTTAATACCAAAATTAAAAATAAAAATGTTTCTTGTAAAAATTATCACAGGACTGCAAATCCACCTTTCCGCTAATAAAACAAAAGTCAAGTAGTCTGATGCAGATTGACATTTCCACTATTATATTCCAAACAACGTTTGTAATTATCGCCATGTTGTAGTTACTATCATTATTGTTTGAGCACAAATTTTAAAGTAAAGGCATTTTTTATCAAATAATTTTATCATGTTAGGTAATTTTAAGTAGCAAATACATTGAATACAATCTCCTGGGTACACAAAATTATGTTGCACAAGTTTTTGTTAAACTACTATTCTATATTCTCAAAACATTTTAATTTGTCCATTATTAACCTAGGTTAAAAATAAAAAATTATTGATCAATAATAGAGAAATTCAACTTCTTAGGTCGCTAGGAGACGGAATAATTATCAACCTCACAGATAGTAGTGGAAAAATATTTTGTTTAAATAGTCTGACTTATCACAATCCTACATAGAAAATAAACTTAAACATTTTGATAAATGAAAATACACTTTACCTGTTCGTTGCAGTCTGCTTATTCATACTTAATCTGGATTTCGCAGTAGCTAAAAACAATGACACAGATTTTTTTACTGACTCGTCAGTCACAGAACTGTGTGTTTTTCGAACTGCAGCTGAAAAAGAAAACATTCATTTGTAATTATTTCCATATTAACTATGACAAACGTATTATATTCAACCATTTCTCACCTACGGCAGTGCAGCTTTCGGTCATAAAGATAGAAACTACTGGAAATTATATTACTAACAAAACCATAGTCACCAACAACAGCTTCATAAATTTTCATGGAGCAAAACGGGATTTTTTCTTTTTGCCTTGGCCGCTGTAGAGTACAGATAAATCTCTGGCGAATATCTTTTGCATTGCCATGTATACACTTTTGTGTGAATTGTGTCCTCCGGCTAGGTATAGAAAAATTACCTGGAAATAAAACCATATTTTATCACTGCAAGAACATACGTTTATCATTTTTTGTTAATTACAGAACCATAATAAGTTAACTTACTAATTCTTTCATATGTATTGGTTCTTGAATCATGGTATCTACTTCTTCTAATTGTTCTTTTGTCTGGCATGGAAGCTTTTTGACAACAGAATCGGAATTCTCCAATAATATATTGGCATGATCATTGGATTGGATTTGGTTACTGTCGTGACTGTTCATAAAAGCTTCCATTCTAGATAGAATTGCTCTCGATTCTTTCATGTAATACTTTATTTCTGTAACTTCTTGGAGTATTGGAGTTAAATCTAAAAAAGAAACAGTTTATACAGTGTGAATTTAGTTTTTTCTGCATGTTATTGTTAAACTAGGTAATTATACCTGCAGAAACTTGCTTTGACCCCGAAGCACACTGCCCTACATCCCTAAAATTCGGTGTTTGGCTTGAAGTTGGTGTTGCAGTGCCTGAAACTGAAAATAAAAAAAGGGTATTTTGTTATACACATAATTTAGTTTTTCAATTATTGTGTCTTATTCACTACTTCTGATGTTTCTTATTATTTTATTTTTATATCTTCATATTTTATTGTGATATGGTAATTCATTTTTATGAATAATCAATAGCTCTATACATATTTAAGTGTAGATATTTTTTGTGTTGTTTTATTTAGGTGAAAGTTTATATAATTTTTGTTATTGTGCCTGTGATAATTTTCAACTTTCATTACTAATTATAAACACCTTATACTCTTACTTTTAATTATTTTTTGTGACATATTGGAGTTTAAAGAACGATAATGATTAAACTAAAGCTATGTTAATTCTGCGATCTTACAAAATTATGTACATACTTTATTGTTAACAGTATATTTATCAAATTTACTTCAACTGATTTTTGCTTGGGTTGGTAATGAATATGAATAATTCATGAAATGACACAAATATAGACTTGAACTTACGAACATTGTGAATTTCCTAATACGATGCTTTTTGGTGTAGCACTTATCGGAGCCATGTTTGATTCTACTCGTGGTTCTACTAAAAAAAATAGAATGACAAATAAAATAACTTGGTATGTGTTTTACTTACTATTCACAGATGGAGCTGTAAATTTTTTTCGGATTAAGTTCTGGCCCCTAGCCAATGGTGTATGATCATCTGAAGACTCTGAATCAGATGTTAGTGCTCTAACTTTCCTTCTCCTCTTTCTTTTAGAATCGCCATCTTCATCACTTTCAATGTTCGATGTGTATGTTCCTTTCTCACACATGTCTTTGGCCATTTGCAAGTCTTTGACTGATTCGGCTTTACAAAGAGCATCAAGCCAATAAAACTGCCCTTCAGGCAGATCTGCATTACTGTCTATTAGTTTCTTTATTTTGAAGCTATTTTTACCTACCGGGTATTTGTACTTGTTTTTTTCGTCATTTCCCCATGAAGTAGGTATATAGTCAATAGCGTTTTCTTCCTTCCAGATTATAATGTCCCACGAATGCTCCATTTTTAACCTATTTTGATTAATCGATAATTTAAAAAATTAAGATACCGTTTTAAAATAATAGTTTTGTTTTTTAACTGAATTAGAGACTCGTAGTAATGTATATTGCATGCCAAAATAATTTCATCAATATTTATTACATCGAATTTTCAGACATTACTAAATTGTTTTTATTTTTCACTCTGTACATAATGATATATCTGCACCATTTGAATGATATTTAGTAATATGAAGGTACGTTGATGATAAGAGCGAAAAAAATGCAGTTGGAACTTTCAAATCCCGGGAAAATAATTAAATAAAAATTAATGATTTTTAACTTGAACGCCCTGTATTTCAAAATGTATCCATCAACGAACTTTGCGATTCAGCGATTCAGTACATCGAATACTACAATATACTGAAAATTGAGACAATTTCACCTTTTACCTAAAAAAGTGCGGGGTTCTTTCATTTTGATTTTTTGTTCAGGAGGCCAAACTACGTAAGTTCCAAAAAAAAATTATTGATAGCTTGTGCGTGGCTATTAATGTTAACGGAATTTTACCGAAACTTTCTTGCTAGCAACATAAGATAACGAGTACCTATTTAATTGCTTAAAATTGTTGTTGTTTAAAATTGTTTTTTCCGTTAACCAGCTCTGTCCTACTCCTACGAACGACACCCCTCAGAAGTCGAAACTTGTGAGAGCTAAGGATTAACCAGGTCTTACCTTTTAACGTGCGATTCCTAGTACCTATTTGATGATTGAAGTAAGATAACAATAGCTACTATAATTTGCAATTTTAACTGAAAATTTTCTAGTAAACTACAGTTTACTTGATAATGGTTTAACAAACCAAAACCGATCGTAACAATGAAAAATCGTGTAGGGGAATTTAGACAAAAGTTTCCTACATTCATCATGCATTTCCACAAAATAAATAGATCATCAATTGAAGACACCTACATAGATATTGCTTAAGTAAATATATGCTTATTAGGCCGGGAGATGGTGACACAAAATATTAGGCCATTTGTACCAGTATGGTGGTTCTTCAGGGGTCTAATTAAGGAATGACAAAAAAGAAAATGATGGCCATAGCGCTGGTACCGGCGGACCAATCACGTGGGCGTTAATCGAACGTGTCGGATAAATAACGAGTGCCGAACGATTTGTTCCACAAAAATTCTTGTATTTTCCAATAGTCGATAAAAAAAGAAGTAGGCGGTAGCGTAATGCCATACTTCTTCGGTGTAACTTACAGCCCCCGCCATACCGACACGAATACATTAATTTAAAAAAAAAACAATTCAACCATTTGTACCAGGCTAATTTTTGCACAGCTAATCATCGTACGTCGAGTAGTGTCATAAAGATCCAAATCATTTATCTTTATTTCAGTTCCAATTAGTTTACCAAATTGTGTGTTATTTTTGATATTTTGATAAAACATTTCATGGCGATCATGCCAATCAAGGTAGAGAGAAAAAGTACCATTTCAAAATGTGTGGATCAAAAGTTACAAACGAAGAAAGAATACAGATACAAGCTGCTGGCACGTGCTCAAATAATGCGAATCAATCAAGTTCCACCGCATTTACACACACCGACGGAATGATAATGCGAGATGGTATGAAAAAATCGATGGAACGACAAATCGCGTTGAGCGAACTTCGAAAATCTCGTGATTGTGTTGATGCAAACTGAAGAGAAGAAAGGATTAGAAAATGTTAATTTGCTGATTAATAATTTAGTAAGTTTAATAAAAGTAGTCCAACTAAAGATGAAATTACTCAAGCTGAACTATATTTGCACAAAATAGAGAAAATATCTACTAGGGTCAAAAATATTTTAGAAGATAGAGCTATGTCAGGTAGAAAAGTGGATAGTAATACTAATCTATATTATAGTTAAAATTACAGATATCATCATGAGTGGAGAGAAATTTGATTTCAAAACAGCAGCTAACTTGCTGCCAAAATTAAACGGCACAACTGAAGGCGTGTATCAGTTAATATAGAGGGTATAGAATTATACGAATCAGCTTTAGACACGGTAGGCAAACAATCTTTAATCAATTATGTTCTTAAAGCTTGCGCATATCTCACAGAGATAAAATCAGAATGAAAAATAGTTATACCACCCATGAAAATTTAATAGGAGATTTAAGAATATATTTTTTGCCAAAGCAATCAGCTCCAACTCTTTCCGCTAAATTACAAAATATAAAACAAAGTATTATAAAGTATCGATGAATACGGAAGATCAATAGGAACACTTTTGTCATATCTTACTTTAGCTTAGGCAGGTGACAATAAACAGTCTATTGAGATTTTCAGGAATGATAATGAAAAGCTAGCAATTGACGTTTTTGCAAAAGGTATTAAAAATACAGAACTGAGAACTATCATAAACGCGCGGAATTACAATACACTGACCGACGCAATTAATGGAGCAAAAGACGAATTCACTCAAGACAACCATCAACAACCGGCTATGTTTCACATTAGAAATAGACAAAATAACCAACGTTTCCAAAATTTTAACAATAGGTATAGAGGACAAAACTTTAACCGTTATCGAAACAATTCAAACAGGTATAACAATAAAAATTATAATCAAAACAACAATTTCAGAGGGCGATTCAATAGGGATAACAGACAAAATAATTATATGAATAGAGACCGTCTATCTCAGAACGTAACAGGTTATCATTCCCAATGAATGCCAAATACTAGAGGAGACAGTAGAAGACAAACTATGTTTTTAACAAATGGTGTAGAAAGCGAGGCGAACTTCATCGTCAGGGGATTATTGTGTATGGAACAAATGACTTCTACAGTGGTAAACTATTTAAATCTAACTAGTCGCTAGGCAAATTATATCACGTAATTGATAACCTACAGTTTCATGATATTGAAGTCACAGGAATTCAAATTATAATAACGGTAAGAGCAATAATTCAGTAGACTTCTCTACTTGCACAAACCACTGCAATGTGGTGCAACAATTGTCGTGCAAACCTAAAATTGTGGAAATCGTTTAACAAAAACGCAAGATCTAGTCACAAACCCAAGATATTTTAGCTTTCCAACTTTTTTTTTATAGGCCGGAAGAAATGGCAATGTAAGTTAGAAACATTTATAACTCGGGCATGTTGCTAACTTATTTTTTTTTTAGGTTCCATTGTGGTGATAATTTTTTGATTTTGTTGTATGAGCCTTAGAAGAGATTTTATGTATTTTTTTTAAATATACTAAAATGATTATATTGAACCTGTCAAATATTCCATTTAATAATTAATGCTGATTTATTTAAGGACGTTCTCAGAGCGGACATTTGAATCATCATAGAATAATCCATTGGAATAATCACACAATCTCCCTATGGAATATACCAGTAAAAGTGTAGCAGAATATTAATGATTATTCTAATAATAATTTAGAGTATTCCTGGAATATTTACTTGAATATCCCATCTTCCTATGGAATATTCCAGGAAAAATCTCGAAGAATATCCAGTGATCATTCTAAAAGTAACCCAGAATATTCCTGGGACTTTCTCAGTGCGGACATTTGTATGATCATAGAATAATCCATTGGAATAATCATTCAATCTTTCTATGGAATATACCAGGAATAATCTCGAAGAATATCCTATGATTATTCTAATAATAATCCTGAATATATATTCCTGGAATATTTATTTGAATATTCCTGAGACTTTCTCAGAGCGGACATTTGAATAATCTTAGAATAATCATTGGATTAATCATAGAATAATCCTATATTCTTGGAGAATATTCTGGGCATATTCCAGGAATATTTTTGTGCTATCTGGAATCACTCATTGAGCGTACCCAAAGACATAACCTGTGCGTGTAGAGGACGGCTAATAGTATTATTTGCAGTGGCGCTCCGGGCGACTTACTGTTTTGGTGGTGTATTATTCACTTTTCAGCTGTGGGAAACCCCCGAAAACCTACAGCACACCCCGGGGTAGTCAATGCGCACTTCAAGTTAGCACCAGACATTCGGATTGGCATCTAGGCAACTCACATCACACTTGCTTTCAAAGCCATGTGGCCGCCTAAAGAGACCTATATTATATACTTAAGAAAAAATATTCTCGCGTATTGGGGCTTCGAACGTCTGTCCATTTCGAGCCAGAAGCTCCACTTCCAGGCACTTTGGCCACTTATGAATAATAATGCAATAACTAAATGTGAATGAATTTTTGTGTGAGCATCAGCATGGGTTCAAAATAAACAAATTTATTGAATCTGTGTCAGTTCATCGACAATTGACAGCAATAAAGTTTGTTTATTCAAATATTGGGCAAGAAGCTATTGTCTCTTGGGATTATTATCAATATTGTTGACTAGGTGAAATCATATATGACAAATAAAACAAATTATATTAAGGTGCTACGATTTAAGATCAAATGTATATACAATGTGATAGAGATCATGCCCCCAAAACTAATTCTCAATGTAGACAAATCAATGATCATCTACTTTCGTCCTAGGGGGGACATAACCATCAACCCAAGTTATAACCGTAGCGAAGAAGTGAAGTTCTTTAGATCTTCATTAAGCTGAAAGACTAATTTGGGACTCCCGAATAGATATTATTTGCTCGGGACTAAACAAATCCCATTTCTCCAACAAGTTTGAATACCTCTGGTTTTCTAAACGTCTCTTATAGGCCTATGGCGCAATACCGAATGAAAATTATTACCTGACCGTTGAGACTTCGAATATTTATTCTTTATGTCGAGTTGAATAACAAGCTATTTGCAAAAATTCTTGGTATCTAACCTGGCGATTTTAGGGCACCCGCAAACTTTTGGGACTATCCCACAACTAGAATGATAAAAAAAGTGGCCTCTAAATGTTACTGCTAAAACTAAAGGACCTAAGAACTCTTCGGTAGGGCCAGGGCCGTTCCAACCTGGTAAATCGCCGTCGTGCAAATGTGATCACAGCGCCTTTTTTTAGTGCATATATTTTTTTAAATTTTATAAGATTTTATATTATGTGCATTCAACATAATCTCTGGACGCTAATTAGTAAATAATACAACTGTGAGGCAAAAATAAACATTTATTGAACAAGAAATAGTTACCTAATCTAAATAACCTAAATAAAACCTAATAAAACTAAATAACCACTAAACAAAAGTAGCTTTACGCGGTTTCTTTCTGGAAAATTCAGAAATAAGACCAGTCACATTTTTATAATGTTCAACAAATTATCGAGCCGCTGTTGGCCCATTGACGATCCCAAATAGTTTTAACTTTGAGAAAATTTTCTCCGCTGAGGCAACCGATACAGGCATTGTCAACAAAATTCGCAAAGCTACGCTTGCATTTGAAACAGAATGAGTTAAATTATTTTTTATAATGTAGTCATTTGTGGCGGTGTTTGTAGCCTAAGATTTTTAAAAAAATTGCAACTCGTGGAATAATTTCCTTTTATGTCACGCTCATTACGATTTTTGTCTTTTAAAACTTCTTCAAGCTGTAAACAACAATTTAGTTGTTCCTTTTCTGATAAATCTGAAAATTTACAAATATCCCATAAAAATCATTATAGGAATTTTCATCAGCCAATCGGTTAAATATGGTGCAACAAAAACAAAATATTGAATTTTTCGATACCGAGTACAGAAGCCAATCACGCTTGATTTTTTCATTATTTGGTCAAATTCGAGTGAAGTATGATTCAGAAAATTTTCGCCCAGTCTTGTCTTCAAGTTCAATTTTCTGGATTTCCTGGATCTTTGGACAGCTATACAGTCTTACTATCAAAAACTTCATCAGCATCAGCTTCGATAAAAGTTACAGTTTCTTCAACTTCAACTAAACTTGATGTCGAGGCTCCATAAATAATCATCTTTTACGGAAGGCTCCGAAGTAGAATCAATGACCAAGCAAGTCATGTTTGACTCTATAGATAATAATAGTAATGATAATCAGTGTCCCTCTAGAAATGCAAATCGATCTGTTCACGAGTAAGACGTGTTTTTAATCCGCTCCCGAAAATGAATTACAAATGCTGTAAACTCAAACCTTTTGTGCACTATGTATGCACGAAGTGCTCCAGTGTGTTTCACAAAAGTTGTCTGCAGCAACACATGAAGAAAAAGGTGAAATTTGTTAAAGACAATAAAATAATCTGCTGCCAAGAAGAGAGTTTCACGGGTGAACACGAAGAAGTAACCAACCTATTAGAAAGAACAATAAACGAACTTGCGGAAGATAGATTTTTGAAAGACAAGTTCATTCAAAAATTGAAAGATGAAAACCAAACGGCAATACACCAGGCATTAGAATCCGAGAAAGAAATGAATTCACTCATAGAAAAGCAAAAAAAACTTATTGAAGAAATGGAATGTAAAATTAGTGAATTGAAGAAAGAAGTAGCTGAAAAAGTAGTCTCCGTAAAAACCATGGAAACCCAAACATGCACCTATCATATGAGTCACCAGTCTACAATGACTGATATCCCTTTCAACAGTGGCGTAGACATCGAAGAGCCAAAGAATATACAGAAAAAGGTCAGTGGAAAAAATAGCACTAAGAAAAAAGTGCAACTGGGCGGAAAGTTTGTAAGGATGCCTAAGAAAAACATTCAACCAAAAAGAAAAAGAAGAGCCAATAGATGCCATCAGTGCAAAAATAAGAAAATCACCATCAAAAATGAAGTTAAAAGAAAAGACAGTGAAGAATTCGTGGAAGAGATGATCAACCAAGATGCAACCCTTTATGATGAGTTTCGTAAATTGGAACAGCAGGTAAAAGACGTATCAAAAATCCTTATTTTAGGTGATCAGTATGCGACTGGCTTCTCAAAGGTAGTTAAAAAGCGTTTAATGAAATTAAACTGCAGTGTGATGGAAATCATCAAGCCGGACACTGAATTATCAGACTTGACATGCAATATTTTTGATTACAGTTTGAGCTATGGTCATAATGACTATGTTATAGTGATGTTCACTACCAAGAATATAAGTAATACTAAAACATTGAATTCCGCTCTGAAAAATATTTTGTTAATAGGTAAAACTACTAACTTAATAATAATTTCAGAATGTGACACTCCAATTGATCACATGATAAATCATAAAATACGTAATGCTGTGAACCGTACCCGTCGACTAGTGAGGAATTGTTCTATTGAATTTCTTGTTGACAAAAATCACCAAGGTAGTAATTTTGATATCTGTATTCAACTTGAACATAGCTTATCTGGCCCAAGGCATAAAAATGTTGTTCTCACAACAATATTACCTAATGATTCTGTTTATATTAGTAAAAGTAGTCTTGATACTTCGAAAACAGATAACTCTGTATTACATGTAAATGTTTCACCTTCGAATGAGAATCGAAAAAATTTTTTAGACCACCCTCATCTCGAAAAAAACAACAAATAGTCTCTGTTTTAACTCTTAATATACAATCAATACGCAACAAACTGGATGATCTGTATTTACTTCTAGAAAGCCTAGAATTTCCTGACATTTTGTTAATCACTGAACATTGGCTGAAAAGAGATGAACCATGTCATTTACCTAATTATAGTGTTGTTTCTAATTTTAGTAGGAATGAATTTAGCTGTGGAGGTACTCTAATTTTTATTCGGGACACCATATCAGCTCAGCTCGGGTTGATTCATTTACATAAATACGATGACATGATTGTGGAAAAGCAATTCGAATTTTCACTTGCACATTCTAGTAATGCTAACTTATTCGCCTTGTGTATATACAGCTCACCTTGCGCAAATGGCATCATTTTCCTGGAAAAATTAGAGCTGCTTTTGAGTAAATTACCACCTAAGGCAATCGTCATTATGGCGGGTGACTTCAATATCAACTTTGATGATGAACAGTCCATTCTAACTCAACAACTGAAAAATCTACTTACATCTTTCAACTTGTACATGCACACAAACGGACCGACTAGGATTACACAATTTTCCAAAAGTAAAATTGACTACATTTGAACGAATTTGCAGAGAGAAAATGTCACAAGCTCTGTTATACCAGTAAATATTACGGATCATGAGGCTGTGTAATGTGATATGAAATTTAATTATGAGATTATCGAAGAAAAATTTAAGTTTGGAAGGTTGTACAGTAAAACAAATTACGAAAAATTTTATAATATATGTTTGAACATGGACTGGTATTCTGTGTTGGACTCTGACGATCCTTTTCTTTCTTATCACAACCTCCTCATAGAGTGTTTTGAGTTATCATTTCCTGAACAGAAAATCAAAAATAAAAACAAAACCAAAAAAGCTTGGATAACCATAGGAATTCGCACTTCTGCTAAGAATCTGAGAAGTCTGCACTATATTAAAAAATTCACCAATAGTCCACACTTTCATGAATACTATAATAAATTTAGGAAAATTTACAGAAAAGTTATTATAGCAGCAAAAAGTGGTTACTACCATAACAGAATCTCCGAAAGTAAGGATACCATCAGAGAAACATGGCGTTTAGTAAATGAATTTCGTGGCAAAACTCATCTGGTAAATAAAGTCACCTTGGGTGGCAATACTCTAAATGAATTTTATTGCTCCATAGCTGACCGACTATCAAAAAATATAGATAAGGCCCCAGATCCAATATCATTTATGAATAACATAAATATTCCTGAAGAGTTTGTTTTATACGAGACTAATTTAACCGAGCTAATGGACACAATAAAACAAATAAAAAATAAAACTTCTTGTGGTATCGACAACATCTCGATAAGAATCTTTGAAAATATGCCGATTTTTGCTCTGGAGTTATTAGTCCTACTTATCAATAACTCATTTACTAATGGAACCTACCCGCTATTTTTGAAAACAAATGTTGTGATTCCCCTTCACAAGGGGGGTGACACCTCCGACCCATCAAACTTTCGACCCATTTCGCTCATTCCCACTCTTGGAAAAATCATAGAGAGGTTAGTAAAAATCAGGCTAATGAATTTTATATCCACCCACAAAATCTTAAATCCTCAACAATTTGGATTTCAATCCAAAAAGAGCACAGGGGATGCCATATTCCATCTGCTGAAAAAACTTTACAATGAGTTGAACTCGAAAAAGGTGTGTGCAGCAGTATTCTGTGACCTGTCGAAAGCCTTCGATTGTGTGAACCACGAAATACTACTGCGCAAACTCCAACTCTATGGTTTCAGAAATCAAAGTTTCAACTGGATCGAATCATATTTAAGTCAACGCACCCAAGTGGTGAGAACTGACACGCTGTCAGATACTGGTTTTATCAAACATGGTGTACCTCAAGGTTCGATACTAGGACCAGTACTGTTTCTGTTGTATTTTAATGATCTGGCTTATATCAATTCAAATGGAGTGTTCACTATTTTTGCAGATGATACAACCATACTCTGGCAGGACACTAATGAAATTAATCTGCATAACAAAATATCTCAAGATATTGGTAGTGTGAGAGAATGGTGCAACTCCAATCTGCTAACATTCAATATAGACAAAACCAATCTTATTTCATTTAATTGCAATTTGGCAGGCATTCCCTTGGGTAATGATATTATTTCACATACCGATTCCAATAAATTTCTTGGAATAAATTTGGACACTCACCTCAATTTTAATAACCACATAAAAATACTGAGCAAAAAACTTGCTTCGGGATGTTATGCTTTACGAACGGTGTCGAAAGAATTGGGTATTGTAACAGCAAAAATTGTGTACCACGCTGTAGTTGAATCACATTTAAGGTATGGCATAGCCTTCTCGGGCACCTGCAATCAACAGCTATTCAATACAGTTTTTATTCTTCAAAAGCGCGCCGTTCGATATCTGTGCAAAGTTGAGCCCAGAGTGTCTTGCAAACCCCTGTTCATGGAGCAAAAATTACTTACTCTTCCTACATTATTTATTCTTGAAACTGTGTGCCTAGTACATAAGAACAGATCATCTTAAGATGTTGTTGCTGGTGTCACTCGTCAAAATGACAAGCTAAGACTGCCCATTCCATCATCAAATTTGATAAAAAAGTCGCTGGTCTATAATGCAGCCAAAATATATAACCACCTTCCAACATGTTTCAAAGATATCCAATCACACGATAAGTTCAGAAAGTCTGTAAAGCAAGTACTAATTGAACAGGTATTTTATAGTGTTCAAGACTACTTCGATAAAGATATGGTTACTATGACTTGAAGTTGATTCTTGCTACATGTTCATCTATTAGTTCCCTGCAGTGGATATGGTTTTCAACTAGTATAGTTTGGATTTATGTTTTAATCATTTAATCTCTCATTTTTCTGTTAACGTGTGACGTTGCCTCACCTTGGATATGCATATGTATATATGCTTTATTTTATTTAAAATTATTTTACTTCTGTTCATTGTTGAATGATAGAGATATTTTTATTTGTATTTGATGATGTGTTTGTTCGTCGATAGTACCTACGTTTGTGTTTTTATATTTATTTACTATGACTTTGTCTACAAGATACTCATCTTTCGACAATGAAGTATAATTTGATTTGATTTGACTAGATACTCAGATAGGAATATCAGCATAAAATTTTAAAGTGTGACTATTTATAATATATTTTATATGTATGATATGTCTTATATGTTTTGTTTTTTGTGTTAATTAACCTTTGATTTGATTTATTTACCTTTAAGTACTCGCTTTGTCAACAAAAAATTATTTTTTTCCGACAATAAAGCATATTTTGATTTGATTTGAATAATAATAATAATACATTTTATAAATTATTCATTCAAATATTATTAGGAACTTATTTCCTTCTTGTGTTTAATCTTAATTCTAGCAAATTCTAACTGATTTTTCAGACATTGATAAGAATAAAAAAATATCTTCGGCGCCTACGGCACCTTTTTCGTGGCGGCGCCGCACGACCTGCACACATGGTAGGGCTGAAAATCGGGTTAGTCCATTTTTGGGTTAATGGTTATGTTGTTAAAAAATTGTCAAGTCTCTTCTAAGATGAAAAATATGATGGTCGTTGTTTTTTTCTCATATTGAGAATTTGTCCTGAAATTGTGACCGTCGCGTCGTACCCCGATAATAAAGTCGGGATGCCGAGATAAAAGTTAGGATTATAAAAAAAGAAAAACTGTGGCCCTTCAGCGCCTTCGTACATGGATGAACAAATGCATAAAAATTTCGTCACAAAATATGAGGTGCCTTCACTACATTGGAAAATATTTTTGCTCGATGAATAAATCATAAATTCCAAAGACCACATCATCAAATTATGCAGAAAATTATCCTCATTGGTGTACCGAATTTTTATTTATGTTAAAGCGCTATTACGATAATTAAATAATATTTATAGGGAGTTTATTGACTTTTTGAATAATTCCACAGAGACTGGTTTGAGAGTGACTGAATTTAACTATCATATTTGAGAATCCTATATACTTCCTAAATACTTTCTGAATTTGGTTTCTTTTGGTGTTGCATTACAAAATTAAACGAACAACAAACTTAATGAATATATTAGAATGAAGGGCTGTACAATTTAGTCAATAATTTTCGATATGAACTACTGACAATAATAATAAATGCTTTTATTATCAGGTACAACAATGAGCTTATATCCTAACAAAAAGCAGGATACAATTCCTGCATATGATTACTGATGACAGGGATGAATGATTCGGTTGTAGCAAATTATAGTATTGCAATACATAAATTTCGCTTGTGAACTAGGGTGAATAATTATTCTCATGAGTTTTCACAGAGTACTGCCACTGACATGAACATTCAACGAGCTAATTCATGACTTTCCTCGTGGTCCAGGATTCATACCCTACTATAGTAAAATTGGTTCATGAAAGAGTCTTGCTTCTATCAAAAATATATTATGGCAGTCCATCTGCTGTTGAAAAAGGTTTAATATTGGTGAAAAAATTATCAATTTTCTGCTTATCCTTTTTGAATGAAAGTTTCTGCAAGAAGAATTTTGTTCGTAAACAGACTTTGGTAGTCAATTTGGTGTTGCAAGAGTTTTAAATCTGTGAAAAACTTATTTACTTCCCTTTGGGATCCAAGGGGGGATTTTTCCACTTTGAAATTTCAAATATCAATTTCTGCAAAATGGATTTGTTCAATCTTGAACAGTTCTTGTTAGTCGATTTGAAAGTGTTTTTTTCGTGAAAAAAATTTTGACTTCCCTAGGGATACAGGGGTGGATTCTGCAAGTTTTAAATTTAGAATCTGAATTTTTGCAAGGAAACTTTTTTCATAAAACAGGTTTTGGCAATCTATTTGTTATGAAAAAATTATTGATTTGGTCGATTTGGTGTTGCAAAGTGTTTTTTCCTGAAAAAATGTTCGACTTTCCTTGGAATCCAGGGGTGGATGAAGCAACTTTTGAATTTTGAATATCAATTTTTGCAAGAAAACTTTGTTCTATCAAACAGATTCTGGAGTCCATGGTCCAATGGTGGATTTTTCTACATTTAAATTTCGAATATCAATGTCTGCGAATATTAGAAAGCACTCCAGAAGGACATTTCGAATACAAGATGGTATATGTAATAAACTTGTTTCAAGGAGCAAATAATGTTCCAGTGACTGTGAAATAGTCGATTACAGTTGTTTCAGAAGTGACTATAACTTTGTATAGCATGAAAGGCATGTGTCCGACAGAAAACAACAGGTTCTCTGGATAATACCTCGACAGATATTGAATTATATCTATCAGACATTTGTGCAAAGATCCATAATTTGGAGGAAAAACTTTGTAAAAGCTCTATCGAGACAAACAGCAGGACTTCACCTGTTTCAAACGGAGAACCAACTATAGACTGGATTTGGAATATCTGTTCCTCATCAGTGCAGCCCAGTTTACTAGTTAATCAAGTAAGCAACTTCAGTTTTCAATTCGGCGGACGATGACGGACAGCAAGACCTCGCGTGAATACAACCGTGATAACCTGGGCTGCACTAATGAGGAACAGACATACAAAGTTGTCGTCACTTCTGAAAGGATTATTATCGACTGTTTCATGAAATAAAATCGATACTCTATGATAAGAAGCATTTCTGGTTCTGATATTAGCTTTACCTAAAATACAGATTACCAGGAAACTAACTCTGTATGTAAGCCATAACTTCCTGAATCTATTTTAACAATTTGAGGAATTAAATAGTAAGAAAGTTAAAACGATAGGCCTGTTCGTAAATCCTCGTGTCGCCTCCACTTTTGCATTAGAAATACTAGATTAGAAGACTCCCTTCACACTCTTGGTACAATAAATTTTTTTTCACAACTAGTTTGTTTACTGCCATCAACATATAACAAATACCAAGTACTAAAAGACATTTTGGAATTTCACTGTTCCTTAGTGCTGAGTCATTTGTTTCACATCATTTAAAAACCTTGCATGCATATCTAGCATCTCGGAAATGGGTTCTGGCTTGTTGAATTCATCATCATATTCTGATCCCACTGCCCATAAGGAGTCTAGATCATACATGGTTCTTGCTTCTTGTGAAAATATGTGCAGTGCTATATTACCTACAAAACAGTATATAATTGAAATTGTATTTTAATTTTATGAAAAATGTTCTACCTAAATCTAATGCCATCCAGTCATTTGATTCTGCCCCTTCCAATCTTGGAACATTGTCTTTTTTATGCCTCTTCTGCTTAAAAACTCTACGAACAAACTGAGCTATGGCCTGCATATGCCTCTTTGACTTACCGCTAACAATACAAATGTAGTCTACATATTTGACCTCTTTTGGAACTTTGGCAACGAATATGTCTAGGGAATTTTCACGTTTAAGTACAACAACCAAGTCCTCTATTTTGAAAACACCTGACTCTCCTCCTGCCAAAAGCAATAATTATTAATAGGATTCATTGAGTATAAATATTTGATACATACTTTCCAAATTCATTCCTTCAAAGGTTGTGCTTTCTTCTATTTCATCTTCCAGTAAATTAGAATATTTCAATCTCTCTTCATAAACATCGAGAATTATTTCTGCATCTTCGTCTTGAAATACTTGGTATTTTGATCCAATATTTCCCAATTTACTTTCCTCCGTTGGTAGTTCTTTCGAATTTACGGTAGTAGGAGTGATATGATTAGTTGTAACATACTTATTACACATGCAAGCTCTTATTGGATTGAGCTTTATGATTTGGCGAAAGTTTCGTGTAATGAACATTATTTAAACAGAATTTTTCAACGATATATCGATATATAAATGTTATTGTTTATGTTGCTTATAACATAACATAACCTTACACCACAGAATAGGTGGGTTACAGAAGTGACACAGATTACGGAAAGACACTCACAGATTACGGAAACAGAGTTCCGTAATCTGTGGTGACACTCGCAAGAATTCCTATCCACAACACTTCCCAATAGACAATCCGCATGGACCAATCAAAACTCTATTTTAGTTGCGCCTGCGTGGTGTGCAATGTAATTTTAGGTTACTTTGAGGATCAACTTGGATATCAAGGTCTAGTTTGGTTAGATTACATCAAGGTTCCCTTCTTTTATGGCTTAAAAATGAAAAAAGAAGGGAACATGATCTAAGTGTGGATTCATGCAGCACAAATTAACAATTATCGAGTAACAATTATCAATTAACAATTACCAAGTACAAGTTGAACTCCTTGTATTACAATAAATGCATTCATGCAGACAATGAACAATTATCAATTATCAATTATCAAGTAACAAGTAGAAGTTGGCCAACTTTTATCTTTCTACTCTAATTGAACGCGATTTTCTTCTAGTGCGAAACTAGTACGCAGATGATCGTGGATTCCCAGTAAACATAAAAACATAACTTAAACATAACTGTTATATCACATTGTGACTTGGTGATGATATTCAGAGATATGCTTGATGTTACAGATACGTTGCGTCCATATGCCTTTGTGCCTCTTTAAAATAATACAATGTAATGTTAATTATTTAACATTATCATATTTTGCGTAACTTTAATGTGACTTCATTACATACATATAATGTTACTCAAAACATCTATGCAACATTTGTAAAATGTAACATTGTAACATCAGGGTGGAGCATATACTCATGGTTTACCAACACTTTTTTCTATATTTATAGGTATATTTCTGGAATTTCAGTAGTCACTTTTCAGTAGATGAATAACAACAATAGCAATTAACAAAGTTATTCTACCAAGTTATCTACCAAAGAGTGTCGATTAAAGTTCCAGAAATACAACTTTAAGTGTAGAAAAATAAGTGTTGGTAAACAATGAGTATAAGCTCCACCCTGTATACTAAGAAATAAAATATGTATATAAGGGGGTATATAATGACGTAAAACATACCAATCAATCAAAAAACTTTATTGTCAATGATTAAAATCTCATGGATAAAGCGTTATAAAACAAGACAGTTATATCATTAACAATTAAATTAAAATTAGCAGTATAAAAAATATAATCTTGAATCACTATGAACAGAACAAAGTACCTAATAATATGACTTACCACCTGAATCAGATGAAAAATTTATTGATAGATCTACCAAAGTTAAATGTTATTAGAAGAATAATATGGAATGAAAACCTATTTCTTTTGAATAATAAAAACAGATATCACTGAATCAATAATTATGTGGTTGTTGTCTCGGTCACTTCTCCTTTCTTTTTAGTTTCTGCTCTGCTAATGTCATCCAATCCATCACTATAAGTCAAACTCGTCATCTGTGATTGAACTGAAAACATCTTTTACATATTCTGAAAATATAGTCATTACAGTCACTGAAAACTCATATTAATCTTTATGATATAAGAAAACGACCATCCAATAATTATTAATAATTCTATGCTGCCCCTAGGAGGTAAAAGAAAAATAATTACTTACGTTTCAGTATGTCCATAATTATCAATTCAAAACTTTTGGATTTTTTTCTTTGTCCAGTCCAGGAAGCAGGGCTCATCTTCGATTAGTTAGGAAACAACAATTGTTATTTAGTTTTTGTAATCTGATCATTCAATAAGTACCACTTTGTACATCAAAACTGATAGAGGAATGTGAAAAAGACACTACCAAACTGAAAAGAGAAAATGCAGTTAGTTTATTGATAATTTGTATTAAACAATTCAAGTGATTTCTCTACAATATCAAGAAACGTTAATATTATCATAGATTAATGAAATTAAGAAAGATCAGAACACTCTGTATAAAATATATACTTTTGAGTTCACTTACAAATTAAGCAGCTCCAATATTGTTGTTTTAGCAAGCTAAATTCATTGGTTTCAGTTCCAAAAATTCCTTGATCAATCGGTTCAAAATAATTTGACACAGCTCCAGATGTCAGCAACCATTTCCATACTGTCCAATATCTGATTAGCAGGAACCACAACTGATAGCTTTTCTACTATTCATAGCATCATATGTAGATACTCTCTAATCAATAGTAGATATCACTACATTCACTACATAACCTAAATGATAAAATAACAATTAGCGGATGGAGTAGTGGAAAATCATAATCTTACCATGAAAATTATGAGTTTAGCAATCCTATTGATTCCAATCACTTTTGAGTAGTTTGAATTATATTTTAATTCTATGAACTTAAAACTCCTACCATGACCGCCATGATTATTAGGATAAAATGAGCGATGGCGTTAGTGATATATTTATTTTATATTTACTGGGTAATATTGTTTGAACGAGGATATAATTTTTTTAAGTTACGTAGATTTTGAGTTTTTGTCGACATTTATGATATATGTTGTTGTTATATGGTTAGGAGGTTAGGTTTCAAGTTATGTTGAAATGTCATATGAATGACATCATGACGTGGTCATTACCCAAAAATTACATTGAAGAAACCTTTAAGATAATATTAATTTCAAGGCTCCCTGTACACATATCAGTAATGTTTTGAGAAAGTTAGACAAAAATATCAAACAAATAACATAACTACTCTGTCTAAGACATATCTGGGCAACATATAATCAACATTATATATATTATCTAATGAATATTATTGGTTACATTATTTTGATGTTACATAAACATATAGTTGAAAACACTGTGTTGGAAACGTCAAGATGACATTAATATAATGTTAGTTTGCCAATATCACAAAATTGCACAAAAGTTATATCTGGAAAATAGTTTTGTTATGTATCATGTTTAGTGGGTTGGTCAGTATAATGACGGAAAGCATCGAAAATCAACAAAAAATGCTTGAGTAGCTTCCATTTCAATGACCATTGTGAATGCACAAAATTGATTATAAACATTTGGAAAACGAATAGAATCTGAATGTTTAAACAGTTTCCACGACAAAGTGAGGTTAACTCAAATGGCACGGATCTGCTTTGTGCGCATGCTTACTTGTTCCTTGGTAATTGTTAATTTGGGTGCATGAATGCAGCATTTTCAATACTTGCTAATTGAAAATTGGTAATTGATAATTGCTATTTGATAATTTAACGATCAAACGAACTTACCTGTGAAGTTCGATCGAAATTATATTAAGCACCTCGTCCGAAGAGATCACTTGAAATTACCTATGTAGTACCGCCTTTATTTACTTGTTGATGCCACAATATATAAAGAAGAAGAGTATTTGGTCCATCAGTAGTCTACTTTACCGACCGGCTCTGATGACGACATTACGCTTTTTTGTGTACGCGTTGGTGCTACAAAAAATTTCCTTCAACCCTTTTTTGATCGATTTAACATCAATAACATACTAATCCAACTTGTTTTTTCAGATGGGAAAACATAGTAGGTCTAGATCAAATTTCAGAAATGACCGGAAGCGAAAACACTCACGATCTTCATCAAGAACGTACAGGGATATGGATATAAAGCGCATCTCCAAAGAGCTGGCCTTAATAAAGGCAGAACTAGAGCGGAACACCGCTCGTAATCGCAGTAGTAAAACAAGAACTACTAGTAGATCATCTAGAAGTAGATCATCGAAATATAGTTCATTCAAAAGCCCTGAACGGCTTAGTGAATCAACTAGAGGTGGAACACCACCTTCGCCTACTACTAGTGAGGGATCACCGCCATCGCACTGTGGTTCCGAGAGTCACTCTGACAGGACAAAAATATTTCTCTGAGTCTTTGGTGAAATATATGGCACTATTAGCTTGAATTAGTTGAATTCATGTCAGAATCATAAAAATATTGAGTGTTCTCACAATTATTGATCCACAGGATGTGTTTTTTATACAGCTTTGTATTGGAGGACTCTTTTCTTATGAAAATTGGCAACCGGTCAGATGTTAATAGTTCAGTTCAAATTATTTCTGGGGTCAAATGAGCAAGTTTTGTTATTACTCTGAAATTTTTTAAAGACAGGAATGCAGCATAGAGTCATTCAAAAGAAAAACGGAAAATTTGGAGAATCTGTGATTTCTCTGTCAGGAAACAACTCTTAGAAATGAAAGCTCATTTTAATTATGAATTGTATGGAAAGTAAAAGTTTTTTTAGCTTTATATACAAAATATTCTCAGAATAACCTTATAAATCAGTGATGACATCATTGGTGCTGAAATTCGACATTTTAAGTAAGCTAACATATTTATGTTCTCTAAAATTTTTGTAGTCCTTATTCCTGGCTTCATGTGCTTCCTCCGACATCATACCCACTGGAAGTACTGCTGCATTTATTAGTTGTGTTCCATGTAGGAGTACCTTGTGCACACTTTGTGGCATATAATACCATCTATAATTGTTGACGAAAAAGTCAGCAGTTTCGGAACAATATTTTTCAAACTCCTGCATGTTGATACTGAATCCACTGGCGATTGTTCTGAGAATCGTTCCAAATCGTCGAATGAGTTGTACATCTACGCCAGTAATATTCGAGGCAAGAATTGGATCTTCAAAAAATCTGCGTGCGGTATTTCCGTCATTAGTCGTACCAAAATCTGGTTTGGGAATGTCGACTAAAAGTCCCATTTCATTGCGAAAGCGATCTTGCAACTTTTTTTTTCGATCTTCAACTTGAGCTTTTTTATCTTTTCTTATTTGCCAGCATTTTATTTCTAGTCTATATGATATATGTAAAATGCACTCGAGGAGCTTGATCCAAGCATGAAGACTTGATAAACCTAGGGTCACAGCTGTCTGATTTTCTTTTCTTTTTCGAATTAAGTCCAGATTGTTCATTTGGGATGGAGTAGCACCACACACATGGCAGTTTTGTGTTGCTTGATTTGTAAGAACACTACAAATCTTGCCGTCAATCATAGTCAGCACAAGATCATGTTGAACAGAAATTTCACGACCTTCTATTTGCAATATTGTTGGAGATATATTTTCTATTTGTGATTTCACATTATTAATTTCTTCCCTTGTTAATTCTGGGCTCTCTTTCTTCAAAATGAGTTTGATAGGTCGGCAATATTTTGTCGATGAAGGAGAAGGATTATGCCACAAAATGATTTTTCTTGTGTGACCTCTACTATTACCTATGGTGGAATAGGTAGTCATCTGTAAAGGTACGATAGAAACGACGAATATGTATGAATCATCTACATCATCTTCATTACTGGAATAAGTTTGTTTGTATGGACTTTGCCCGGACGCTCCATCACATCCCCTTTTAAAGACCATGTTCAATGTTGGGAGCGTATTTATGCCTACTCTGACATGTTCTAACACCTCCATATGAACTGCTATCAAACGTTTAATGGTATGATCGATCAATGACTGCAATTTCACTTCGGCAGAGAAGTCGGTTACATGCATGTTATCTGGATAGCATTGCTTTTTCGACTCAAGAAGCATGTGATAATTTGGAAAAATGTCAGCATTGTCATCCTTACTAATCTGACGCATAGAAATGTATTGGTCTTTGCTGAGTTTTTTATCAATAAAAATGAACAAAGCTTCATCGCACGTCATTTTGAAGGCCAATTTTTAACTTTGGGATTGGCATGATGGAGAAGAACTTGATATATCTTTCAATATTTGGGCTGCATCACGTCTGCCTGTAGCTCGTAGACTTATTTCAGCTGCAAGAACAATCTCATGAACTGTATTACTTTCAAGCAGGGGCTTCAATTTCCTCTTTCTCGATTTACCGCTACATTCATTAAACGACTTTCTTGGTCGGCCTGTAATATTTATTTTTCGGTCGTCTCGGTTAATTATTATATGGCCATTCAACCAATCGGAATTTTTATCAAAAAAATGTTCTAATATGAAATGACATTTTCTCCATCTTTCTTTGATTTTTCTGCAAAATTCTGTGGATTTTGCATTAATTAGTGCAATGAAAATTTCATCACTACCTTCTCTAGCGCTCCTGTTAATAATATAATCACGTACCCACTTTAGTCTCTTTCGAATATTCGACTCACTTTTCCAAACGGTGAACAGATCTCGTCTTTTGATTTCGATCATTGTTACTGAAAAGGTAATAAAGAAAAAACTTGATAAATCTAGACGATAAAACTCTGTTGATGTATTCCTAGATAGTGAACTCACCTGCCAAGTATAATATTTCGATGGACTTCGACGGCCTTTTTAAATGCCAGATTAATGATTTAAAAATTATGCGAAAACTTGATCAAAACTCTACAAGAAATAATAATTCGCCCATGACAAATTAAAATGACAGCGTATAAATAATTCAATTGTCATGGAGATGTAAAACAGTTCAAAAAGTTGAGTGCCAACTAGATTTCACTTGAAAGTGCAATATTTGGTTAAATCAGTTAGACTTTCGCCTCGACTTTCCACTGTTAATAATGTGACCAAAGCATAATTCTCAAAATATGATTTTTCACCCTGTTTTAAAGGAAAGTGTGAAAGACTATCCGAAATTTAGTATAGCCCGTGAGATAAGCAGTCATTTATGATTATATTTTCAAATTATTTTGCACACTTTCGTTTTCTCACTTTTGTCCAGTCAGATTGAACATCGGAACCACTGTGCGTCGCCTACTTCTACTGGTGGAACACCACCTCCACAAATAAGAGGTGGAATACCACACTCCGATGAGTCTCCTGAAGATGCAATCATTATACACAATGATGTAAATCTGGATGATGATACTCTACAGGCTCTGGGGGAAGACTCTCAGAATAATCACAAGAACACTTATGCACTACATTCTGTGGTCCAGAATAGATGGAAAACCATTCTCACTGAAGGCCTGGACAAAGAAGAAAGAGCAAAACTACTGGATCAACATTTGTATCCTAGCAATTTGACAATGTTGAGAGGCCCAGATATAAATCCAGAAATCCTGAAGGCAATACATAAAAAAGACAAATTTCAGCAATCAAACCAAAACCAATTGGGAAAAGGCCTTGCTGCCCTAGGTGCTGGCATCAACATCCTCTTGAAAGAAGAGGATAATAAAGAAAACAAAAACACTGTCCTAAGCCTTCTTAGTGAATCGGGCAAGTTGGTAACAGATGTTCACTATAACATGTCTCTCACTCGACGAGCGTTCATCACTCCGTCATTAAGTGCAACTGTAAAGGAGCTGACTAATGCAGCACCTATTGAGGAATTGTTATTCGGTTCAAATCTTGGCGAAAGAATCTAAACAGCAAAGGCTGTTGAGAGGTCAGTGATAGACCTGAAACCCAGGACTGGGGTTAATTTCAAGAAACCGAATCCCCAACCCAGTACTTCAGGTACAAGAAGCAATGAAAACAAAACATATCCTCCTTTAAACTGGAGGAGCCCGTCAGTGTACAGGAGAGACCACAGACAGAAAGGGCGATATCTTCATCAAAACAAGAAGCCATTTCAACCGTCCAACCGGAAATAAGTAAACATGTAAGTATTTTTGCAGGCAGCCTCAAGTATTTTCATAAACAATGGAAAGACCTGGTACCACCACATTCAGACATCTTGAACTGGATAACTGGCTTCAAAAATTCCTTTCATCAAAAAACCAAGCTCCTTGTTGCTCAATAATAATCATTCCAAAATCGAATGCAAAGAATTAATGATTGAAGTCAATCATCTTCTCAAGATAGGAGCAGTTGTAAAATGCAAATCTTCAGTCTCCCAGTTTGTTTCACCATGTTTCCTGATTAAAAAACCTAATGGAAAAAGAAGATTTATCCTCAACCTGAAGAAACTAAACAAATATCTGGAACCTCCTCATTTCAAAATGGAGGACAGTAGAACAGTAATGAAACTGATTAAAAAAGATTACTTTATGGCTACCTTAGACCTCAAGGATGCCTATTTGCAAATCCCAGTACATCAAAAATTTAGAAAGTATTTAGTTTTAAAGTCAGTGACACTTTATTTGAATTCACCTGTTTAGCTTTTGGGCTATCAATAGCCCCTTATATTTTTACTAAGCTGACAAAACCTATCATAAGGCATTTGAGAGAACAAGGCGTTGTTTGTGTTGCATACCTCGATGACTTTCTCATAATGGGCGCTACTGAACAAAAATGTATAGAACATGTGCAAAAATCAATAACTTTATTAACTTCATTAGGTTTCACTATAAACCTTGAGAAAAGCAACTTTTTTGCCCCGAGCAGAAGATGCACGTTCTTAGGATTCATTTTTGACAGTCAAACGATGACAATAGAAGTACCTCAAGAGAAGCGATTGAAAATTCATAAAAAAATCGGGGAGATTAGGACAACAAAAAAATGTAGAATAAGATACTTTGCCAAATTCTTGGGTTCCTTGGTATCTGTTTGCCCAGCTATCAAGTATGGAAAACTATATACAAAAATGTTTGAAAGAGAAAAATTCTTGGCATTTAAAACAGCCAAACAAAATTATAATAAAATTATGGTTCTATCAGAAAGTATAAACAGTGACCTCGACTGGTGGGAACAACAAATTATCTGTGGAATAAATGAAATTAGGCAGGATAGTTTTGCCCTAGAAATATATTCAGACGCTTCAAATACAGGGTGGGGCATTAACGTGAATAACAAATCTACTCATGGGTGGTGGAGCACAAAAGAGAAAGAAAAACATATTAATTACCTGGAACTGAAAGCCATACTGTTTGGACTCAAATGTTTCGCAAGGGATCAAAAATCATGTAACATCCTCATTCGAGTGGACAACACCACAGCCTTGTCCTACATTAACCGAATGGGAAGCGTACAACACTTAGAGCTTTGCTTACTATCAAAAGAAATATGGCAGTGGTGCGAGAGTCGAGATCTATGGCTTCATGCAAGTTGTGTTAATACTAAAGATAATTTAGCTGATGAGGATTCCAGGGTTATATCCCCAGAAACAGAGTGGGAACTGGCAGATTTTGCATTTAGAAAAATTGTTAGGCATTTGGGCCAACCCGATATAGACTTGTTCGCGTCCAGTGCGAATAAAATACTCGATAAATATGTCTCTTGGCACGGGGACCCAGAATCAGTAGCGATTGACTCGTTCACCATATCTTGGAAAGACATATATTTTTATGCCTTTCCACCATTCGCACTCATTTTGATAAAGCAGGTGGATCAGCGGTCTAATGCACAGGCCGTTCGAAACTCCAGCATAGCGATAGTCGGTTCGAATCCGATGTAGGCACGAGAATTTTTCTCAACTACTTTATATCGGATCGATAGGCGGCCGCATGCCTTGTTGAAAAGCAAGTGTATTGTAAGTTGTCTAGATGCCAATCTCGGCTAGTGGTAGCTTGGAGTGCACATCGACCACCCGAGGTGGTGCTGTAGGTTTTCCGGGTTTTCCTACAGCTGAAAAGTGAATACATCACCTAAAACATCAGTAAGTCGCCCCGGAGCGCCACGGCAAATAATAATAATAGCCGTCCTCTACCCGCACAGGCTATGCCTTTGGGAACACTCAACGAGTGTTTATGAAGGAGTATTATTATTATAGAAGGCATACTAGTGGTACCAAATTGGCCCTCACAGCCATGGTACCCTCTGTTTAAAAGCTTAGTGGTGCCTGATTCAGTAACTGTCATACTTGATCCTAATGAAAAATTACTTTTCTCACCTTTCAGGAACACACATCCGTTACATGCCACACTTTCTTTGGTGGCAGGGAAACTCTCCGGCAAGCCTTCTTAAGAAAAGGTCACTCAGAGGAGACAATCAATACCCTAATACCCATTCAAAGCAGAAGTATCAACTGTACTAGCTTTTATGCAACACGAGATGAATCATACAAAAGCTAAGTATGGAACATTCAACCTCTATCTGCTATTTCAAAACGAAATAGGAAAGGACATTCTCATAAGAAGATTCCTCAAAGGTATACTGAGACTGAGACCTCCAGCACCCAAATACGATATCACATGGGACCCGCAAACAGTCCTTAACCATTTAGTGTCGTTAGGAGCCAATGAGAACCTAACCATGCTCAATTTAACAAGAAAACTGGCGATGTTGTTAGCCCTTGCAACAGGCCAAAGGGTACAAACGTGGCATTTGATAAGAGTAACAAATGCAATATTTCATGAAGAAGGGGCACAGACAGAATTAAAACTACAAGGGTGAATGCACCCCAACCTTGCCTAGAACTTCCTTTCTTTGAAGAGGATAAGTTATGTGTTGCTTCAACCCTCTTATCTTATATTGAAAGATCCGCAAATATGAGACCAGAATCAGAACCATTCTTATTTTTATCCACAAGAGAGCCTTTCAAGCGAACTTCAAAAGAGACAATATCCTGGTGGATAAAGCAGGAAATGATGGCAGCAGGAATCAATACCAAGATGTTTTCGGCACACTCCACACGCTACTTCTGCCGCTAAGCGATTTGGTATTTCCTGGGATACAATCAGAAGAACGGTAGGATGGTCAAAAAATTCTACCACTTTCGCCAGGTTCTACAATCGTCCCCTCAAAGAGGATGGTCAGGCTTTCGTTAAAGCAATCTTCAAAAAGACTATTTAATAAAATAACTAGTTGAAGAATTCATCAGATGTGAACGTTCTAATGTATTTGAAAAAAAAAAACGCCTCACAATATTTTTATTCCTATCTTTGAACATCTACATAGGTAATTTCAAGTAATCTCGAGGACGAGGTGCTGTTATATAATTTAACGATCAAACGAACTTACCTGTGAAGTTCGATCGAAATTGTATTAAGCACCTCGTCCGAAAAGATCACTCCCATTCCTCCCAAGCTTTAGTTTATTGTTTTGTTTTAAACATAAATAAACCTGACCCTTAAAAAATATTGTGAGATACTTTAAAATGGCATCAGAGCCGGTCGGTAAAGTAGACTACTGATGGACCAAAAACTCTTCTTCTTTATATATTGTGGCATCAACAAGTACCTAAAGGCGGTACTACATAGGTAATTTCAAGTGATCTCGAGGACGAGGTGCTGTTATATAATTATTAATTGGTGCTGCATGAATCCACACTAACCTAATCAAACTAACCTTGCTATCCAAGTTGAATACTTGGGACTACTATACCGCCTTAGCATAGATTCAAATATACCGCCATGGCCAGGATAGTTCTGATTGGTCCATGCAGATCGCCTATTGGGAAGTGTTGTGGATAGGAATTCTTGCGTGCCACTCTTCGGTAGTGATGGGGTAGGTACTCGAGTACAAAAAATCGGTATGTACTCGATTCTCAAGAGTACTCTTTGATAATCGAATACACTCTCGCAGTACTCGCTACTTATGTTGTAGAAATTAGAAATTTTGTCAGCCTCTTATTTAAACCAGGAGCCTTGTAAAATAATTCGGGGTGTGCTGGACTTAATTCTGAAGTTATCGAAAATTTGAGTGATTGTTAAGGGATGGTAGAGGGTGTTTGTTGAGTTTTCGAACATGAGGACCCTGTGCTCTTTACAGGGAGGAGAAGGAAACGTGATTTTTTCCGGACATTTTTAGGTATTTGTCCATCTTCTGAACTATGTGGTTTAACAAAAATCAGGAAAAACCATGCGAAAGAGCATTAAATTTCCTTCAAAATTCATCGAAAGTATTTTTGACGAAATAATAACCAAGATACAGGAGTTCAAAAGAAGGTCAAATTTCTCAAAAGGTGAGAAAATGCAAAAAAATATAAATTTTGGGCTGACAAAATTATATTTTTACTCATACCTACGAATTATTACACATATTATGCATACCCCTACTCCATCTAACCCTTTATTCAATATACAAAAGCTGTATTTGATCAAAATCGTATTTCATTTAGTCAGAAATAAAATTAAACATGTATCACGTGAGTTATTGGATGTTAATAACCTGGAAACTCGAGAGTTACTGTCAATCGGCAGTGCATGGTGCCGTTGCTCCTGATGGGATGAACTGTTACTTTTGGCACGAACTGTTGGCATTACCAGTATGAAAATCTGTTTGGAGCAAGGCAACTTTCATGACTTAAAGTTGAGGCGCAAGGATAAGGTTGCAACCCTTGCATCTGTAACCACATCCCTCAAAATTAAAAACAAAAAATTTACCGTCAACCCTCTCACTTTCTTTCATCGGATCTGCATCACCAACAGTCAGAAAGATGTCCTGAGGAACATGTTCAAATATGAGCTTGCCCCCTTCCCTATGTATATCTTCAATGAAGAGGGAATGCACAAAGGCAAAAAAATCATCCTTGTACGAGGCATTCACTCCTGTACAAGAAGACATGGACTTCGGCAAGAGGACATGTTCAGTGATCGATGGAGACTCCCTGCTGCATAAGGTTGTCTGGGGCAAATCGAGAGAATAAGCTATATTTGAAGTCATATATATATGCCTTTTATGTTGATTACGTGAAGCGATATTTTGGTAGTAATGCTATCGTAGTTTTAGCTATGAGCTACGACAGCGTGACCATCACCGGTGAAGATGTCGATCTGCTGGTTTTGCTGATGGCGTTGGGTTCTTCCAAAAAGAAGAGTGGAAGAGGTAACGTCCAAAGCGTCCTATATGCATCGTATTCCTTTAACATCCTTTTCCTGTATGCGATGACTGGATGCGATACCACCTCAGCTCTATTTGTAATTGGAAACAAGAAGGCCCTGCAAGTGCTCGAAAAACACCTGCGGCTTTCCGATACAGTCAGCATTTTCCGGGACCCTGATGCGACGCCACATCAAATTTCTGAAGCCGGGGAAAAGTTCCTGGTTACGATGTATGGGACAGTTGGAGTGGACAACTTGGACGACATGTTCCAAAAACTGTCAAGACTGCCACCTACACGCGATTCTGCCAAGTTCCACTCGTACAGATCGAGCCTATCTCCAAGTTCAAACTTGGTTAGGGAATGAGGGGCATTTGCATGGGGTGGACGGAAGAAAACAATTATGAGCCGACTCTTTTTGATCAGATGTGTGCTCGCGAGGGGGAGGCAGTCGAGAGCGACGACGGCTACCCTCTTCCTGCTAATGAGACTGTGTAGTGATTTGTGAATAATTTATGTTGAATTCTTACTGCACTAAGTATATCTTTTTTAATATTCTAGTTGTAAATTATTTTTAGCCCAAAACTGCATTTTCTCACAGTTTGAGAAATGTTACCTATTTTTGACCGCCTGTATCTTGGTTATTATTTTATCAAAAAGAACTTTTGACCAATGAATTTCAAAAGAAATTTAATACTCTTTCACGTAGTTTTTCGCTAAACAGCATAGTTTAGAAGATATATATAGGCAAATATCCGAAAAAAGTAAAAATCACGTTTCCCCCTCCTCCCCACCGTAAACAGCACAGGTCGTGTTCGAAAATTCAGCATACACCCTCTACCATACCTAAACAATCCTAAGAATTTTCGTTAAGTTCGGATAATTGAGTACAGAGGTAGAATGTACATGGCTCCTGGAGTTTTCATGGAAGGCGGAGGCGGACTATACGGGATAGGGGCGTACTTACATTATTTCAATAAATACCAATAAATACCAATATTTCATAACAAAATTATATATTCTCAAGTAGGTACATAAAAAAAACAAAAAAAATAAACTCTCACAAATAAAATATATCTGAAATCGAGTTTATCGACAGATATGTATTTAGGAAAATTATTTTATCCAAATTATTCGGAGCCAAACGATTTCTCCGGATGTTTGTCAGCTGTCAGGCTTTGGAGAAAACTCTCTCGAAAGGAACCGATGTTCCTGGGATACATAGTTATTATGAAGAGACTTCATATAATTCTGGACTAAGCATTAAACTGAGTCTCAGCGTCAAAAACAAATTAGAAAAGAGAAAATGGGGTACGAAGTTATGGATTCAAGTAATAAAAATTGTATATATTCCGTTCAAATTGTTTATGATAGTGGTATCAAATTATTTCTTCGTATTCGAGTACTTTGTACTCGGGAAGTACTCGATTCTTAAAAGTACCCGAGAACCGCCCAGTCAACACTGGGCAAACATCCACATCTCAGGGATTTCAATATCGTCAAAAATGGGATTTGGATGTCCTTGTAATATCATATCGTTGACATTCCTGCGATATTAGGTACACCGCGACCCGCGACATCCCTTAGATATCAAAATCAATAATAGCCGAATATAGATATCTCTGCGATGTCATATTGTTGTCGTTACTGCGATATCACACTGCGACATCCCTGTGATAGCTGGATTTAGATGTCCCTGCGATGTCAAATGTCTGCGAATAAAATGGCCGCCAGACTTGCCGCAAAAAAGTTCAAATATTTTTATTTTTTGCTAACCACGGAACAACAGAATTCATATTAAATTATTCCATGCCTTCACCATATTGGTTCAACTAACTTGAAAAATATCTTTGCAAAAAGATTTAATTTGCATTTATAAGATTTCACGATCAATTATGAGAGATTTGTAGTGTTTGTCAAATACCTATTAGATGCTATAAAAGTTCAGTAAGATTATTAGAGGGAGATGGTAATTCCAATAAATATTTTATTTATTTTCGGGTGACGAACTTTTGTCCACAGAGGGGACAAACTGAGGGTGTCTTCAGGTTTGAAATCATTGCATTCTGCAAGAAATGCTCTGAATGTGACTGGGTTATGTATTATATAGAATTTACATATTGTTACGTTTTGCTAAATAATAGGCCGAGCACACTACTAAACTGTTTATTTTCTAACTTCACTATAAACAAACATACAACACTTCACTGACTAATAAAACACTTAGATCTATCTATACAACAATACAACTAGCTAAATATTCCAAACACTTCTGCTTATTATCACTTTCTAATCTTTTTAAATAATTCTCTTCATAAAAACTTCCTTCCCAGTCAAACGTCTCCGTTTATATAGGCGCTCATCACGTAGACTGGATTAAACGCGAAGATTCGAGAATACTCAAAACGGAGAACTTCTACACATTTCCAGTAATGGAGCGATGACGCGACAGCTCCGTTATCTAGTCTATTCATGCATTACAGAAAACGATCCATTCAAATAAACACTTCTTGGAACTAATTATGGATGAGGCGTCCGCGGAATGGACTCAGCGGCGCAGCTAGGGGGCTTCTATCAATCTCGTAACATTATCCCCCTCTCAATTTTGATCGTCTCGATCAAACAATATGTCGTTGTCTCCATTATAACGTTTGAGTCTCTCTAGGTGAACGACCTTCATTTTCGCTCTCGGGCTGCGTTGAATTCTATAGACCACGTCATTTATTCTTTTCACTATCGTATATGGTCCTTCCCAAGATGGTGTTAATTTAAGAGAAAATCCTTTCTTACGACAAGGATTGTACAGCCACACTCGATCTCCTTCTTTGAATCCACCAGTATTGGCCTTAAGATCGTATCTAGCCTTCATTCTGTCACTAGTTATCTTCAATGTTTTTCTTGCAAATTCGTGGATCCAATTCAAGCTATCTCGCAGTTCGTCTGCATAATCCTGTACCTCTTTTTCTTCAGAACGGAGGGCCGTTGTTTTGGTCTTGCTAATTCCCATCAATTCACAAACTTCCTTGAATAAATTTGATTCAAAATTTCTTCCTTGATCGGAATGTAGCTCCATTGGGACTCCAAACCTTGAAAACATGTTATCCACCAGAGCTCTTGCAACTGTGGATGCTTCTTGATTAGGCAAGGAATAAGCTTCAACCCATTTGCTAAAGTAATCCATGGTTACGAGGATGTATTTGTTGCCATCATTCGTCATCGGAAACGGTCCTGCTACATCGATGGCGATTCGTTCGAAGGGAGCACCTACATTGTATTGTTTCATTTCTCCTCTCGATCTTGTCTTGGGACCTTTGCTTGCTTCACACTTCAGACATCTTCGGCACCATCTCTCTACATCTTCACGACATTGGACCCAGTAAAATCTCTGCCGTATTTTATCCAAGGTCTTATTCACTCCAAAATGTACACCTGATTTGCTGCCATGGATCTCCTCCAAGACATCACTTATTCTTGACGTAGGCACAACCAATTGAGAAATCACTTTTCTGCCGTCGGCTGATTCCCAAGTTCTCTTCAATAGACCATTCTCAACAATCAGGGAATCACATTGTGCCCACAATGCCTTGAAACCTGGTGATCGTAAGGAGATTTCCTTCCAAGTGGGTCTTTCCGCTCCGCTTTCCTTCCATCGTAGAAAATCTGCAATGTTTGGATCACTTTCTTGGTCCTGCCTCATTTTTGCTGTGGTCCAATTGTCGTCAACCATTAATCTCATCTGGTTGATCCCTTTGCGACGTACAATTCGCTCACAATTATCCGAATCAGGTCTTCTGGACAAGGTATCTGTGTTGTTGGGCAATTCAGTTATTCTTAGCCTCTTATCTGGGATGGCCTCGGGGGCTTCATCATTGTTAGTCGGCATGTTCCCCGATATCAATTCGGTTCTCATTCTCTTCACTGGTATGACCCTGGGGGCTATATCATTGTTAGCCGGTGTGCGCTCCGATATCAATTCGGTTGTTTGTAGTCTCTTAACAGGGATGATCCTGGGGGCTCCATCTTTGCTAGCCGGTATGCGCCCCGAAATGTTGTCTGATTATAAATTTTCCTGCCGCCAATTTGAGGAGTCGCTGGAAGACCTTGTCTACACAGGTGATTGCGAACGTGGCGGCATTCTTACCCTGCAGTCTCTAATAAGATGGCCCAATTTCCCACATCTATAGCAAGCCCTATTCTTCTGGGTGCTCATTCCGCTTATCAAAGATTTAATCTCTTCCAGAACCTTCTCGAATGAACTAGTAGCTGCGCTAGATCGTTGTTCGGGTTCTTCCATCGATACTGCTCGTACTTTCGGACTCAAGGAGTTGAGGGCCGCCTCCACTTCTAAAGAACGTACTAGAGCATCGCTACTCCTCTTAAAGTGTGTCAATCGCAAAGTCCTCTGGATTTCGGTGTCTCTCAGTCCATCTATGAATAACTGCACCGCTAACTGTTCTTTGAAATCTCCCGGTGCTTCTGGGTAAGCCAGCTGAATTAGGCGTCTCACATCCGCTTCAAATTCTTGCAAACTCTCACCTGATTTTTGAGTGCGCGTTTCCATTTGAGCCCGATACAGTTGTTCTCGATGTTGATCGCCATACCGCAACTCTAATGCAGTAATCAGGTCTTTATATTTATTTTGCTGTTCGATTGGTATCGTCTGTAACATACCCAAAGCTGGCCCTCTCAAAGCTACTAGAAGGGCAGTAGCTTTTTCTTCTTCGCCCCATCCATTAGCCACTGCTGCAGCTTCAAATTGTCGGCGATACATGGACCAAGAGGACTGTCCATCAAAAGTCGGTGGTTTTACGGAAATTCCTGATGTGGCAACCCTGTCTCGACGATCTTGTTTCTTGAGGAGTGCTATCTGATTTTCTAGTCCTTTCATCTCCTCTCGCACTGTATCAAATTTCTTATTAACCTCTTCGTCGATTTTCTTGACGTCTTCCTTTAGTTCTTCTTTTAGTTCTTCTTTCAGTTCCTCCATTTGTACTTTGGTTTTCTGTAATACATGTTGGAAGAACTTGTCTTGATGTTCTAGAACCTTCTGGAAGTCTGTTTTCCTTTGTTTTTCTATTCGTTCCAATTCATTCATTTGTTGTTCGAGAAGTTTCTGGAGAGCCTCTTCTCGTTCTTTTTTTTCATCCAATCGTCGCACTTCCTGTTTTTCCTTTTCTCGTTCTTTCTTTTCATCCAATCGTCGCACTTCCTCTTCCTGTTTTTCCTTTTCTCGTTCTTTCTTTTCATCCAATCGTCGCACTTCCTCTTCCTGTTTTTCCTTTTCTCGTTCTTTCTATTCATCCAATCGTCGCACTTCCTCTTCCTGTTTTTCCTTTTCTCGTTCTTGTTTTTCATCTTCTCGTTCATTTCTCTGTTCTTCGAAAATTTTCTGGAGTGCCTCTTCTCGTTCTTTCTTTTCCTCCTGGCGCAAATTGATTTTGGATAAATTTCACAATGTCCTCCATCGTATCGTACGATGTACTCCTCGTATTCACCATAAATAGTTTATAAATAGTTTCTGTTTTTCACTTATATCCCGCTTCGGACACCACTGTTACGTTTTGCCAAATAATAGGCCGAGCACACTACTAAACTGTTTATTTTCTAACTTCACTATAAACAAACATACAACACTTCACTGACTAATAAAACACTTAGATCTATCTATACAACAATACAACTAGCTAAATATTCCAAACACTTCTGCTTATTATCACTTTCTAATCTTCTTAAATAATTCTCTTCATAAAAACTTCCTTCCCAGTCAAACGTCTCCGTTTATATAGGCGCTCATCGCGTAGACTGGATTAAACGCGAAGATTCGAGAATACTCAAAACGGAGAACTTCTACACATTTCCAGGAATTGAGCGATGACGCGGCAGCTCCGTTATCTAGTCTATTCATGCATTACAGAAAACGATCCATCCAAATAAACACTTCTTGGAACTAATTATGGATGAGGCGTCCGCGGAATGGACTCAGCGGCGCAGCTAGGGGGTTTTTATCAATCTCGTAACAATATTTTATTCTCCTATTCTACATTAATGCCAGATTTTGAAAAATCAAACACTAGAAAAGTATTATTTGATCTATATTTTGTGGTGACCGAACAGTGAGCACAACATGTACATTTCAAAGTAGATTTGAGTTGAGGAACGAAATTACCTCGGAATTCGTAACACTCAAAAGTATCTAGACCACGATACTGTAGCATTTTCAAATATTTTTGTTGAAATCAAATCTCGCTTCTGCAATGAGATCTAATTGAATCTTAATGCAGACTACCTAGTATGTATCTTAAGAACTCCTGAGCATCTTGCTGGACGTTACTGTTGAAGCGGGGTGTAAAACTTTGGATCTGACTTTTTAAGGACACTGTATTAAACACATTCTGCTGAATCCCCCTACCACAGATCCTTGATACATCTTTAAGACATCCACAAAAAACATTCGGGACATCTCAAAGACATTTAGTAACTTTGTTATTGCGTCTTCAAAACGTCTTTAAGACGTCCGTTTCATGTCCAATTCAAGTCCACAATGGACCAAAATCGAACCAATTCTCTGGACATCTTAAAGACGACTTTCTCATGAACATTATTATAGTTGTTTAATGAACCAGTAAATTAATGTACGATGCAGAATTACTCATTATTATTGCATTAATGAAGGCCATTAGCTACTACTAAACTGTTTGCTGGGTTTGAAATAAATCCAAGAAAAACAACTATATATTTTTATTAACTATTATAATTTATAGTTTATTTTCTTCGCAGCCAAAGTTGAATCGACTCCTCTGCCTCCTTTTTGTCTTTTACTGGCAGCACCTAGAACAATTATACAATTTTCATAGTTAGGAAACAAATGAAAATAAAGGATTGGGTTTCAAAGAATCGTGAAAATAATTATTTTGATTTTTCCAATTTCATAAATTGACTATAATAATAAAAATGGATTTCATTGACATTCATCAGCAAGTTCAACATAAAGGAAATATACAGCAAGCTAAGAAAGTAGGTATGAACCCATTTCAAGTTCAGATAACGTCAACCCACTATTTGGAATATAATTGTTATGAAATAAATTGGCCTCGTAATATTTTCTGGGCAGGATAAAAGATCACGTGAATTTTTTTTGGTATATAATGAAGCACATACCACAAGGTCGTGATTTTTTATAAAGATGTTTTGATGGGCAAAATGAAGAGCTGTGGCTGGCCAAGTTAGTAAATTCAGTTTTTTCAACCTTCAATGCCTTTGCATCAGTATCAGTAGAACATTCGCCATCAACTTCGTATGGTTTTTATCTCTTGGTCCGCATATAATATTTTTTGAGACTAGCCAAAGTTATTTAGTAATATATATAGTTGACTTACCTTGATATATTTTTTAAACGACCGTATAATTCAAACACTGCCCTCAACAACAAAACTATTCCAAATAACACCACGACGAAACAAGAACACAAAATGGCGGTTGGCAATGGAAAGGACAGTTCATTTTCGAGATCGATCGTTCTTCGGAGCGTACACGTTCGCGAACGAAATGTGAGAAGGAAATACATTATTCACATGTCACCAAAAGAAATAGATGTTCGCGAAAATATAATACGACACCGATTGATCCCGAGAATTCCCGCTTCCCTAATAACACAGTAACATCTGTAAGACATTTTAGAAACATTTATATGGGACAATAGAAACATCTCTGGGAAATCTCTATTTTCCTTGAGACATTCTTGGGATGTTGCTGGCAACAGCCGTATCAGCATTTGCGATGTCCTATAAACATCCCTTCGGAACGCCTGTAGGTTGACACGGGATGTTCTAAAAACATTCAGGGTACTCAATATAAAACATCCTAAAGATACTTTTAGGATGTATTTTGTAGAATGGCATAGGACGTACTAGAAACATTCAGGGCACTTAAATGAAACATCCTCGGTATAATATTGAATTGTTTTTAAAGGTATTGAAATTAAACGAAATTGTTTAACAAAAATTGTAATCAAACAAAACCTAAAACTCTAGAAAATGTAAAACAAAATAAAAGTGTCAACAGGATAAAGCTTAATTTTACAAAATTCAAAAACAGGCACCTTTTAAATAAGTTAGTAAACTTAGGAACATAAAAATTCATGTTTTAGTATTCAATCACAAATCCTTGAATAAGTAAGTAAATTAGGTATCTACTCTAAGAACTCACTGTTTAGGAACTCGAAAACAAATCTCAAAAAGTAAGTGAATTAATCAAAACACATATGAGAATTTTTTTTATTGATCAATTAATACAAATTTCAACTTTGACGCCCGTTTATGCTTTAAAATTGTATGCAAAATATCGTCTAAAGAAGATTTCAAGACGACTATGATACTTGTCAAATTTGCCACTTTGAAACTTTGCATCAAGTGCCCCAGATAGTGAGCACCTTTATGAATATTTGACAAATTTGGATATGAACTATTGTACGAGGAAAATTGTATAGGGACAAGTAGACTTGCATAACACATTGATCTAATGAGTTAATTAAAATGGACAAAAACTTTTAAACCTTTTTTTTAAAAAAAAGGAGGTAAAATGACCAAAATCTTTTAAACTTGATAAGGAATATTAAACAGACCTGAAATAGAAAAATTTCCCATATGGTCAGTTCAACTTGTTACTTCAAGGGTTCAAGGTACCGTAGGTTAAGGTACGAGTTAAGTCAGTAAAAAATCTACAGTTCACAACTAAATATCTCTATTTACACAAATAATACTTATTAGTTTCCTTTTTATATACATACCGGGTGGCTACGGAAGTATTGCCTACGGAATATCTCAGTTATTGTATGAAGTAGGTTTGTGAAATTTGGAGCGTCGATATAATGACATAAGAGCTAGAATTTGAACATATTGACATGTCGAAGTTAACTTCCGGTCTGACCGGAAGTAACATCAACTTTCTTATTTTAAATGGAAACCCTATTTTTTTTTCTTTTCGCTTTATTCAGCATTCAATTCCCTTTCTAATGACATATCACAAGTTGGTATCTAACCAGAAACTAGATCAGAAAATAGAAAGTAATTTTTTGAAATGAATTACCAAAAAATCCAATTATTATTATTCAAATAACAAAAAAACAGATTTATCGAAAAAAAAAAAAATTCAAATTGTTAGGATTAAAGATAAAATAAATTCAAAACAAATGTTCGAAATGCATTCCCTCAGCGTCAATACATTTATTGACTCTGGTGATATTTTCATGTAAAACGTTTCTCAACATTTGGGGCGTGATATCTTGGAAAGCTCTACGAATTTTTACTTCTAGCTCATGTAGAGTTGTAGGCTGTGTGGAATAAACCCTATTTTTAAGATGCCCCCATAGAAAAAAGTCGCACGGAGTAAGATCAGGTGACCTTGGTGGCCACCTGACTGGACCATGGGTTGTTATAAGTCTCCCTTGAAAGCGATTTTAGAGATAATTTCTCGCTATTCTTGAATTATGCGGAGGGGCGCCATCTTCAGTTCAGGGCTCTGGGTGTGCTGCACCCTTAGAGTTTAACCCCATTTATGAAGTCAGGTGAGGTCACTTACTTTACTTCAGGTCAGGGTAACAAGCTCCACTGGTGCATCTTCTACCCACTGAGTGCTTCTACCCCTGACAATTCAATAGAGATTTCTAATGGATTTGGAAACCCAAATAAAAAGAGACAAAAGTTCTTACTTTTTCCGTCCTTGTTGCCAGGGAAGGGTACTCTGTGATTGGTTACTATAAGGTCAGGGAGTATAAATGCCATTTTCAACTGTAGCTGTCATGTCATCCAAACTAACCGCCATTAACCAATCACAGAGCGCGCCCCTGGCAACAAGGATGGAAAAATTAAGAACTTTCGTCTCTTTTTATTTGGGTTTCCAAATCCATTAGAAATCTCTATTGGAAAGCAGCTAAGCAGTCAAGGGTCCAGTGCTGCCGTTGAAAAATATCAATATGTACCAGATTCACAAAGAAAAGTTTCGATGAAACTAGGATCAATAAGGATTGAAAACTGACAATAAACCCCCTTTCCTCAATAAATAACACCATACGCAGGCGCCATTGACCTGACCTTCATTCAGCTTTTATAAATTAATGCCCTTTCCCTTTTTTTTGAACACATTCACAAAGCTATGATCAAGAATTGGTTGTATTTCCCTCTGTTGATGTTCCTCTGGTTGATGTTGATATCGGCGGACTGATGCGTTCCTGATACTCGGCTACTCGGCGGACTGATGATATGATGATGATATATGATGATACGTCAGTAGCATGGCAGTTGGGTTGGTGATAGGAATAATACTTAAATTTTCGTGGAATATTAAAAGTAACGTTATTAAAAGTAACGTGGGTTGGCCAATACCATCTCAAGGTCAAACAACAACACGATGTAGCTGTGAGCGAGTCGTGGTGATGTAGCAATGACGAAGCAATGACAAAGGGTTGCTGCATCTCTAAGGTGTCTCTCTATGTGTGTCTCTATGGTGTGTATGGTGTGCATATGTTCTCTCTGGAGACGAAGGCATGACGGTCAAACACAAGAATGAAGGTCAACCATGATTAACAACTATATATGCAAACCCCCACCACTCGCAATGACGCGAGACCGGCTCCGGCTACAATGACAATGCCGGAGGAGAGTAATAGAAGATTGCTTGCATTAGTCGCCGCAGCCGCATCTCTATTGTATGACTCTCAAGAAAACATGAAGGTCAAACACCAAACACCAATGGAAACACTAATGATTTGGGAAAATCAATCATGATACAACCATCGTGTAAACAAACATTTCCATTGTCATCCCAAAAGGTCAGACACAAATCAAACACAAACCCTGTACGCATGCCAAGTTCATCCCAACATGTGAGTCGTGTGACATAACAGACATCCCCACCACTCGCAATGACGGGGGTAGGTACAATAAATACAATTCCAGAGAGAGTTATAAAAACTTGCATTAGTCGCTGCTGCATCTCCATGGTGTTCAGACGAAGAAAGTTTGTAAGTTTGTTGAGATTCTATATAAATACTCTTTACAAACTAGATGTTGGTAGTGAGTACATATGAAAGTCACACATCATGATAATGACTCATGAATGAACACCTAAAAAAACTACTACCGTGTCTGCAATCTAATCTCTCTCCCAATGTCATCTCTAGGTCAAACACAAACCCTGAAAACATACAACCTCGAGGCCAAGGGACCTCTCTAGAAATATCGTGCCAAGAGACCTCCCTAGAAATATCGTAATGAGTAGTTTGTAGTTTGAGAGTACACAAGAAGTCAAGGTCAAACACAAAATTTCAAAGTCATCTCGCGTGCCATAGACACAAACGTACCGTACCTATGCACCAAGGTCACTGATGACGTCATACTAGTGGGGGGAGGTGAGGTCCAGAACCGGTTGTATGTCCAGTTCGCACCAACACCGCATCGATACAGAGAGGGCTGAGCAGCGTGAACAGATGAGAGTTTGCATAACTGACTGGTGCTCTGTGGTGTGCAGACGTGTGCGCATTCTCGGATTTTCTACTTCAGATTTTCATGTTTAGTTGTGAGTACACATGACGGTCATACACAGTTGCAAGACATGAAGGTAATAAGTACTCAAGTACTCGATCACCATTACAGTACACAGATCATACGACGAAGTAGCAATACTAGGAGGTAAAAAAACTGAGTACTTGAAACATGCCAAGTACTCGATCACCATTACAGTACACAAGTCATACGAAGTAGCAATACTTGGAGGAAAAAAAAATGAGTACTTGAAAGATGCCTCGTCATCATCACCATCCCAATGTCACGCCAAGGTCAAACTCAAACCCTGAATACTACAGAAAATCTACATCAAGGTCAAACAACTACCAAATTACAAAGTAATCTCAAGGACACCACCACTCGAAACGTTGAAAAAGTGGTAAAATAAAAGCCGACATTTGTTGATAATCAATCTTCGATAGTTTTACAAGTAATGGAAACTTTGATCAGTATACCCAGTAGACACCCTTCTATCACGCACCCACATTGTCAAAAGAGAGATCTTAAGCCAAACAGAGATAAGGGCTTAAATTCGTCGCTGGATTTCTGCGGCGTACAGTGCGGCGTACAGACGTGAATCCTCTCTGCAAATATCGATAAAAGACACATGGTTTTCCCATGTACTCTTACAAACTGAACAGTTTACAGTGACTACACACGAAAGTCACACATGAAGATGAAGTATAGGCACGGATTAACTTCTCTACTCTTGCTGACTGCTCGACTGCTAGGTATACAACTTCTGATTTCATATCACCATACCCAATTCTTTTATAACAGATAATGAACCACCCCCACCACAGACTTATGCACCACATGTGTGATGCGAAGCCCCCACCATGCGCGAGTTTGCACCGCATCGATAAAAGACGGAGAGTAAATAGTAGTCTCTGCATCATGCAGCGTATGGTATGTGACGTGTCAGCGGACTCACCGCACCGTGTCGAAAGCGAGGGCCTGGCACACATCACTAGATCGTCGTCGGATGCGCATAGCGTTGACGTCACGCGACCTCTCCCCCCTCCACCATCTCAAGGGAGAGGAATCAAAGTTCACATATCTGGCCGGATCTCCGTGGTGTGCAGACGTGTACCAGCTCTATACTTCGATATAAAATTTTATGTGTACTCTGCACATAAGGATCATACACAGAAGCAGAGACATGGAGTTAAAAAAATATATGTACTTGGAAAAAGTATTTGTCCGTGTATGAAAAAATCTGAGTCATCACAATGTCATCTCAAGGTCAAACACAAACCCTGAACACCTCCCAATAATATACTTCAAGATCAAACACAAAATTTCAAAGTCATCTCAAGGGCGTGCCAAGGTCAAAGACCCACACAAAGGTATCAATGCATCAAGGTCATCCTTGAAGTCTATCTCAAGGTCAATGATACATCATCATCATAGTGGTGGAGGGAGGCCGACAGTAGCGCCTATGTACCAGACATATACTTGAAGGTCACTGATGACGTCAGTCACTGATAACGTCATAGTAGTAGGGGGTAAAGTAGTGGGGGGAGGCCCAGAACCGGCTCAAATCTATTACTCACTGCAACTAATATTTTTGTTAGCATACTTTCAAACAAAAGAAATACGAAAGAAAAAATTTAAAATAGCACCATGGATAACTAACGCTTTGATTAAGTCAATAGGCACGAGGAACAAAATGTACCAAAACGTTCTCAAACATCCAAACAATCCTAAAATGTAATTAGAATACAAAAAATATAGAAATAGACTGTCATCGTTATTATCTGAAACTGAGTATGAGTACTATAAAAAACAAATAGAATCTAATTCAAATAACACAAAACATTTGTGGAGTATAGTTAAGGAAATCAGTCAAACAGCAACTAAAAAAAACAACAAAGTAAGTAAAGTAAAAAATTAATTAGGAGGGGACTTAACAAATGAGAAGGATATTGCAAATGAGTTCAATGATGAATTTGCTACGATAGGTAGAAAATTAGCCAACAATATTAAAAAAGATCAAAATTTCGGCATGAACAGGATAACCCAAGTAAATTCTTTTGTTTTACTTCCAACGGATCCACAGGAACTAAAAATCACAATAAACGGATTGAAAAAACATAAAACTTTTGGACCTGATGGTATTAAAACAGAAATTCTTCAATTACTGGTTAACGACATTGTTGAACCACTAGTATATATTTTAAATGCATGAATGTCGGTTTATGGCCAACTGCATTCAAAGATTCTGTTGTAATACCACTATTCAAAAAGGGTGATAAAACTATATCAAGTAACTATCGCCCAATTTCATTAATAAGTCACATATCCAAGATATTCGAAAGAATAATCAAAACGAGGTTGAATTCTTATATGAGCAAATACAAGATCTAGTCAGATAAACAATTTGGCTTTAGAGAGAAAGTATTCACCCAGGATGCCATCCTGAGTTTGACAAATTACGTGAATACTGCCTTGAATGAAAGCAAGCCATGTTTATGCATTTTTATAGATCTGTCAAAAGCGTTTGATACCATCAGTCATCAGCTTCTATTGCAATCCTTAGATGATATTGGTATACGTAATAATTGTCTAGATTTATTTAGGAGTTATCTCACTGCTAGACATCAGGTGGTGAAAGTGAACGACGTGTTGAGTGAATCCAGAGAAATAGATTATGGAGTCACACAGGGAACTGTTCTCGGTCCCATTCTATTTAATATATATATTAATGGACTGTTTTCCCAACGGAGCAGTGGCGAAATCATTGGGTTTGCTGATGACACAGCGATCTTATACAAAGCAGGAGACTGGAACGATCTGAAAACGAAAGCTGAAACGGATTTCACTATAATAAAAAATTGGCTAGATCACAGATTACTCACACTCAATCTAGAAAAAACTAGTTATTTACCATTCAGTTGTAACAAGTCCAATATTCCTTCATTTGACTTGTTTGAAATTCAATATACACGGCGAACAAGTAATCATAAAATCTGAAATCAGAATGAAATACTTAGGAATCTATATTGATGTACACTTGAGATGGGACCATCACACAACATACGTAACCAAAAAAACTGCAAACATTGCTATACAAATTCAAACACCTCAAAAAAATCCTACCTGTGCCTCATCTTAAAACTCTATACTTTGCCTTAGTTGAAAGCCACCTGCGTTAGGGTCTACTAGGTTGGGGCGGCACAGCAGATACTCACCTGAACTCTCTAGAAGTAGTACAGAGAAGGCTCCTAAGAATCATTTTCTCAAAAGATCAAACATATTCAAGTGATGAACTGTATTTGGAAGCCAAAATGTTCGACATTCGACAGTTATACTACTTTGCGGCTAACTTGAAATATCATCAAAGCAAACACATAGCACAAGTTCCATCACATGAAAGTAGCAGTTCCGTTGCAAATTTTAAACATGAATTGAAAACTTTCATAACCAGCAATCCTAGAAAGAAGGTGACATCTCAAATGCAATGAAAGATGGTCTTGCAATCGCCAAAGTTTCCTGAATAAGTATATACCTACCTAGTACCCAGATAGCACAATATCATTCATAGAATATTTATAGAATATTTGCCGAGAATATTTGAATATTCACAGAATGTTCTCACAATGCAATACAAATATTCTAGGTATGTTCTATGAACATTTGGAATGGACTGATTTGAATATTCTGAGAATATTTTCTGGTATTTTCTATAAACGTTCGTAGAATATTACGATATAATATATTTGAATATTCTCAGAACATTCTGTACACGTGTACATTTAAAATTAGTGATATTCTAGGAATATTCCTGGCATCTATAGGGAATATTCTTAGAATGAATATTAAATATTTCTGGGTACTGGGTACTGCAACAATAAAAACTCCTTTAATTCAAAAATAATTTATTTTCTTCAAAACACACAGGTTTCTTTTCAAAAACATTTAAGGAACGTACGGAAAAAATGGAAACAACATGTCTGCATGAGCTAATAAATAGCTAGAAAGATGTTTTGTTACTGTTACTGTTGATTCCTCTAGTTGTTTATTGATTAAATTTGGAATTCACACAGTTGACCAAAAACGACACGCTTATTCACGATCACGAGGAATGATTAATATAGTTAATGAAAATTAATTCAAATTAAAAATACACTGAACTTTGTTGTTAGGTAAATACACTTCTACTAAAATCAACAACTTAATTTTTTTTCCATGTGCCATTACTATGCTCGTCACGTTCACCTTGAGGAATCCTGCGAATTGAGCTTTCGGGCCACGAGAAACTATTTTTAAAAAGCAAAATCGAATTTACAAAATACAACTTTATTTGTGAAGACAGAGATGTGTCTCGTACAACGTCGCTAACAGAACTAAACTAACTATGAAGCACGGTTAATCATATTTTCATAAACCTTAGTCAACACTACATGGAAGTTACAAGTTAAGGGTTTCTTAGGGGTTTGTATATATAACTTCTCCATCCCTAAGACGAAAATAATAGGGTAGTACTATTTTCGGAATTCAAGTCCTTAGGTTTTGTCTTTACACATTTGAAATGTTTTAAAATATCATTCTTACATTTTATAGAGGAATTGTAAAAGATGACAATAACAATAATTATGCTCAGAATAATACAAATATAAAAAGAAATATACGGGGTGTTGTTTTCTTCCAAGGCTTGGAGTCGGTGGAGTTGTGTTTTCTCGGCTAGTTTCTGGAGCCTTGTCAGCTCGTCTAGGTTAATCTTATCCAGGACCTTCAGGGGGTGGTCTTCATGGTTAGGTTCGATGATTTCTATTCTGGGCAATTGTAGAGGGGTCTCCCGTATCGGGGAAACGTCGTTGATGTATTCTTCCCCATTAATGATGAGGCTACATTTCTGGGGTATCTGGATCAGCTGTGGTTTGTGGATTTCTTCATATCCGCTTTCTTTACACTTTTTTTCAATAGCCATTTGTCTGGCGGGAATGGCAATGACATAGGCGTCGTTGACTGGTTCTACTACATCTTGTTCTAGATGGACTTGGAGTGATTGGCATGGCTGTCTGCTCTTTCCTTTAAGTACTTCAGGTAGACAGTCCTCCTTGGATATTTGATTTTCCAGGCGGAAAATACAGGTTGTCTCGATTTCGTGGCACGGGCTCTGTCCTCGTAGTGGTGATAAGTCGAGTTCAGGATAATGTATGGTTTCAAGGGAATTATGGCATTATTGGAAATCGGAATGGGAAATAAATGATAATAATCGTAAAGATTTTCTCTAAGTATCGGGACATGAATCGTGAATAGAATAAGATCATTTTTATATCGTGTTTCAATTTTTAAAAGTTTATAATATGATTGAATGTTATCGAAATATGGTAGACTTCCTTTGTACATGTTAAGCATTATTTCAATTAGTTCTTTGAGTTCGGAAGTTGGTAATATTATGTTATGAATAATATTCAGTTCACCGAATAATATCGATTCTTCAATATTGTTCAGTGTTGACAGTACATTTTGACAGTCGATTATCATTGTATCGAGAGAGTTTTGGAGCCGTAAGAATAGCGTGTATTTGTTCAGACTGTCGACAATACTCTCTATCTGTTTGCCGATCAGTTGTTGATTTTTTACAATGTGTTGCAAGTTATTTGACGTTTCGTTCAAGAATCTTTTTGTGATAGTTAAGTAATTTTTCAAATCATGGTGTAGGATTTTTTGATTATTATTTAGTGTAGAAATAGCTTGGTCATATTTTTCTTCATCTTCGTCATCTAATGTCCCAAAGAGCCATTTGTTAGTTCTGCCCACAAAATTTATTAGGCCTCTTTTTGATTGGCTGAATTTTTGAGGCTTGATGTTCATTAATTTCACAGAAATTTATTTGAGAAGTTGTAACAAATGGTTATGCATATGATGTAATTATGGATACAGTACATCTTTCATCGAAATAAGGTCGGTTATGTTATTTGAGTTATTGGCTATGCTCTTTATTGGGTCATCACATTGTTTCATTCGATTGGTTTCAGAAATGTATGTTTTTGGGTAGTGATTCTCGCTTTTCCAAGAGAGAAAGGAAGGATGGGGTTGGGTATTTCTGTCATGGTTATCTGTTGTCCATTAGTGGTAAGGATCCCGAGAAGTAGAAGGAACAGCGTTGTCATCTGGAAAAATTCGTTTCTGAGATTGTTTTCTTTGAGGATTCAGTTTACTCTTATGATATTTAGAATTTTTCGTTTTTACTTTGATGCCACAATCTTTGATAGGTTGGATTTGCTTATAAAGTGGCGATAATTTATTTCGGGGCGATTCTTTCAGAAACACGTTTTCATTGATTTTTATCTCTGGTGGATCATCTCTTTTGGAATTAACTTCAGTAAGGTTCTTAGATTTTTCATTATTTTCTTTGATTATTTCGTTTATTATTTTTTGACTTCTCGCGTGTTTTTCAATGTAGTCAGAAGTTATTTTCGAAAATGTTATATCAAACGGATTTTGGTGTTCAATATTTCCTTTAATAATTTGAAAAGGGGTGAATTTGGTCGCGGAGTGGATGGTGTTGTTATATCCTAATATAGCGTATATCATTTGTGTAGATATTAGTCTATCAGGATGTTCGAGAATGTAGGCGTTCTACAGGACTGTTGCTATTGGCATTTTTGGGAGTTATATAATGTATAGTTATTTTGTGCAAGTTACAGAAATCTTGAATTAGACTATTTTTGAACTCTGTTCCAGAGTCGCAAGTAGTTTTATTCGGAATACCGTAATGGAAAATGAATTTCAATAAACCATCTAATATGCTGGGTGCATTCAAATGAATCGGGTATGCTTGGGCAAAACGCGAGAAGCTGTCAATAATTGTCAAAAATTTAGCTTTATGTGCCGAAAATGCATCGATATAAATATGCTCGAATGGGTATTCTCCTATAGCAGTAGGGTTGAATTTGATAATGTTGGGGTGACGTTCATATTTTGTCTTTTGGCAAGTGACACAAGTGTTTATATAATTTGTCACGTCTTGAATCATGTTTGACCAATAATATGTTCTACATAGGAAGTCTTTAGTTTCATTTATCCCCCTATGAGTGGTTTTTGTTTCGTGATGATGCTGGATTTTTAGTTTCTGTTCGTCTTTGTCTGTGATATCGGTTAAAAGGACATTACTCTGGACTAGTTTGAAGGCTGAATGTTTAAAGTGTTTTTGAATCAATGGAATTACTTTATTTTTCAAACGTTCTTCAAAAAGTATGCCATGTACTATTTTCGGTTTGAGGTATTCTAAGAAGATTCTCACAAGATCATTTTCGATATTTTCACTTGGTAGTACTATTTTTAGACGAGTTTTATCAAAAGGTTTCGTTACCCTTACCCGAGGGGAAAGAGTGTCTACACTTTCGGAAAGTATAATTTGGTTTTTGAATTTATTCAACGGTTGTTCAGAAATTGGGATTTCAAGAATTGGATTTTCATGGGAAGAGTGCTGAGTTTCATTGCTGTCGTCGGGTTCCTGCGGCTCCTGTACTGCTGGAACTAAGACTACGTTTGGTAAGACGTTTACTTTTTTCTTTTCTGGAGGTTTTTCTTTTTCTTCTTCTGTTGGTTTCTTGCCAGTTCGAAGTTTTCGAATTTCATCGTTTAGGCGATTGTCAAGGTCTTGAAGGTCTTCGTCGGAAATTTCTGAGATTTCTTCTTTGTTTGCCAAGTCCGCGAAGATTTCGGGAAAGTCCTCTTCAAATCGGTTGTCTGATAAATCGGTATTGGCTATCATTGATTGGTTTTCCAGTGGGTGGAGTTCTATTCTGGAAAGGGCATCTGCGACGGAGTTGTTTTTACCTTTTCTGTATACAATGTTGTAATCGTACTCTTCCAGCTTCAAGCGCCATCTTACCAATCTTGAGCTGGGGTCCTTGAGGTTGAAAAGCCATTGCAAAGGTTTATGATCGGTCACGATCGTAAATTGATTTCCGAATAAATATGGCCTAAAATATTTGGTGAAATTCACTATCGATAAAAGTTCTTTCTCTATCGTGGAATAATTTCGTTCGAATGGGTTTAATGTCCTCGACGCGTACGCGATAGGTTTATCTTTTCCTATGGCACCCTGCGATAAAACGGCACAAATGGCCACGTTAGAGGCTTCAGTAGTCAGTATAAAGGGTTTCTTAAAATCGGGATACTGGAGTAGGGGTTCATTTGTGAGTACTTGTTTGCATGATTCGAAAGTTTCCAAAAATTCCGAGGTATGAGTTATTTTTTCGCATTTTTTCAGACACCGCGTAAATGGTTTGGTGAGATGGGCAAAATCTTTTATAAACTTCCGATAATACCCTAATAAGCCAAGAAAAGATTTGATTTCCCTAGCAGTAGTTGGTATGGGAAAATTTTGAATTGCCTTTATTTTATTAGGGTTAGGTTTGATGCCATCGGGCGTGACAACATGACCTAGAAATTCGACATTTTGTTTCATGAACTCACATTTATCTAGTTGTATTTTCAATTTAGCTTCACGTAAAGTTTTAAAGACTTGTTTTAAATTGGCTATGTGTTCTTGCAAGGAAGTCGAAAACACGATAATATCGTCCATGTACACTAGACAGATTTTGTTCCGTAAATCTTTAAGGATATGATCCATTACTCGTTGGAAGCTTGCGGGTGCATTCTTCAACCCGAATGGCATGCGAACGTATTCGTAATGCCCATGCTCCACGTTGAAGGCAGTTTTTTCGATGGATTCTTCTTCCATTTCGATCTGGTGGAATCCAGATGCTAGGTCGAGGGTGGTAAAGTAATTGCATTTTCCCAATTTGTCCAGGATATCGTCTATATTCGGAATCGGGTATCGGTCGTCGATTGTTTTTTCATTCAACTTCCTATAATGTACCACGATGTGCCATTTCTTCTTTCCTGATGCGTCGGTCTTCTTCGGCACAATCCATATTGGGCTACTCCAAGCGGAGGATGATGGTCGAATGATTCCATCGGTGAGCATCTTCTGAATTTGCGTTTTTACTTCCTCCTTATGGCAATGAGGAAAGCGATAAGATTTCGTATGTATTGGTATCTCGTCTTTGGTCTTTATTTCGGGTTTGATTTTATTGGTAAATGAGAGTTTATCATGTTCATTATGGAATATGTCTGCAAATTCTTTATAGAGTTTTAGAATGGCTCGTTTTTCTTCTGGATGCATGTGGTCTGTTCTAATTTTGTCAGAAATGTCTTTTGTCAAATCGTAATATTGAATGTCGGGTAGAGCGCTCTCGATATGATAAAATTCGAAATGTTCTTTTTCAATTCGGATAGCTTTAAAGGGTTCGTGCATTGTGACAGAAATTGTCCTATCTGTATTATTGAAAATTTCGAAGGTAGCGCGATAGTTCGAAGCACAAGTCAAAGTTTCCGGTATATACAATCCATTGAAATTTTTATTAGTAATTATGATCTCCCCTTCGTTAATATCGACGGGATATTTCCGGACCAAACTTTCGAAAGGCGGTATTTCGAAAGTGAAGGAAGTTTCGTGAGGTTGTCTATAAAAGAACGGTATTTGCACCAGGTCATTGCGTAGTAGCTGATTGGTAAAATCGATATTCAATCCTAAATTTTTTAATTCTTTCAATCCTATAATACCATCAAAAAATTCATGGAATTGAAATAAAATATACTCGGTCTCGTAACAACACTGGAATTCTTCAAAGGCGGGTATAAGAGCTCTAAACAGAATTTCTTTTTCTCCTAGAGAAGTTTTCAATTGGGAAGGTTGTCTAAAAATTCTGTCAGGGAAATATTTTTCGACAATCGAAGGTTTCAGTATTGAGGTGTGACATCCTGTATCAATTAGTAATTTTATCGGAGGGTTACGAATTTTTATATATGGGAGTCCATTGACCGTGGCAGAGTGAAGTTCTATCATGCTGTCTCGTTCTTTGGAGGCGATTCGTGAAAATGTTCGCCCCCAGACTCGTGAATGTCGTTGCTCCGTTCATCTGATGGTTCGTGGAGAGGACAATATTCGTCGGGGTAATGGTCAGTATAAGAATTATCTTGAAAATGTTCAGGTTGAAATTCTTGTGTAGTGTTAATTTGGTCATAGGAGTGATAGTCGTATCGGTAGTTATTCGGATAAAAGTTATAAGCAACAACGTCAGACTGGTCGTAACCATGATTGTACCTTTCCCCATTCATGGGTGTCCATCTTTGAGGTTGCGATTGGGATGGATTGGTGAATGAATGGGGCATGGGTCTATGAACCGTAGAGTTCCTAGATGTAGTGGACATCGGTTCGAAAGTCCTTGTGTCGGGTTTACCTGTTGGTTTAAAAACGTTTCGTGGCGGACCAAACACTTGTCTGTTAGTTAAAAATGTTTGTCTTACTGGTCTGGGTTGGACATGTATTGGTTGACTGGGAAATGGGGGCCTAAAGTTATTCTGGCTGTGATTTGGATATTGAGATTGTGTTCTAATGATATTGGAAGATTGATTTCGGAAGTCTGATACCTGATTTTGGTTCCTGATTGTTTGAATTGGCGCCATTGGTTGTGAATTTAAAGGACTATAATTTAAATGAAGGCTATTAGCCTTCGGCGAGGGTTTGCCGATATCCTCTGCTGCATTCTCGGAGCATTCTGCGTCATCCACTCTTTTGCGCTTGCCCATTTGTTCAACATGTGACACTCCTTGCTCTCTGAGGGGACCTCATAAGTAGATGTCTACGGCACCAGCGGTATCCTTTTCATTTCTTTCGGTTTCCATAGGATTCCCATGAGTCGAGCAGAAATATAAGTCCCTGCCTGCCTGCCTGCTGATGAATACATCAGGGACGAACTCTTAGCACGAAAGGGATCATCTATCTATCTACGTGATATACACTGCACATCAGCAGCGATGGAACCACCCATTTTTCCGGAAAGTTATATTAGGGGGTAAAATTGGCCCGAAATCCCTTTGGATTCGTGTTCAGGATTCCCAAATTACTACTAATACACTTGTCTCCGACGTATGATGAACTTTTGAGTTCATTTTCAGTGTGTCCTGAAGATTTCATGGTTCTACGTTAAAAATTAAGGAAGATGGGGGCGTTTCCATGAGAAGTGAAACAAATTAGAATTTTTCAGGACTGAAAATTTTTCAGGAGACAGTTGTATTAGTAGTAATTTGGAGATCCTAAACTGAATCCGAAGGGGTTTCGGGTCAATTTTGCCCCCTACTATAGCTTTCCGGAAAAATGGGTGGTTTCATCGCTTTTGGCGTGTAGTGTATATCACGTAAGATGACACCTTTTGTGCGGTGAGTTAATTTCTAGTGAATCTATCGATCCTGAAAATTTCATAATTATACGTTGAAAATTACGGAAGATAACGGGGGTGTTTCCATGAGAAGTGAAACACACTGTATACTATATACGAGGATGTATTGTTTAAAAAAAATTGTTGTTTAAAATTGTTTTTTCCGTTAACCAGCTGTCATCCCCCTACGAACGACAGTCCTCAGAAGTCGAAACTTGTGCGAGCAAAGGAATAACGGGGTCTTACCTTTTAACGTGCGATTCATAGCACGAGTGATATCTAGTTAGCCTAAACCAGTTCCCTGCATGAACAAAATATTGCGTTGCCATAGCAACGAACAATAACTTATTAGAAGTGTCAGTGACTTCTTTGCAGCCACCAACATTCGTATCCTATTAGCTGCCACGTCCAAACCCGGTTTTTTCTCGTTGCTTTTCCGGAGATCAAGGAAAACTCAACAATAGATGCTCCAGATAGGCTGATATCTTACACATAAATCATCAAGTCACCCTGCATAACACGGAGGAGGCAGGGAAGTGAACCCAAGCAGGGACGTGTACTCACAGGCGCGAGTAGGTTTTGCCCGCCCGCTGGATACCCCAGAAGGACAGGACAGAAAACCCAACCCCCCCCCAACATAAACCCAATATTACAACATCCTAACCCACGCGGCTTAGGGATAGTTTTAATATTGATTTTATTTATTTATTCGTTTTGTGAGTTGTATTTATTTTTATTGTGAATTTAATATTAATAAACTTTTTTGTTTTTTTTTTTGGTTTGTCTGCCACTTAGTCCGCCACACATCAAATAAGAGACGCGTGTCGCCAGAGATTTTTTTCGAAAAGGCGGCTTGCTCTGAATATATTCTCGACGGGCGGGCTCACTGTTCTTATAACAATGCAGACCGTCCTTTATTTCATTCCATTGAATGTCTACGTTATTATCGCAGTTGTTATCGTTTGGCAAATCGTTTTTGACTCCATCACCTTGCCTTTAACTTCTTATCGTATAGGTGTGGGGAACCGAGTTAACAAAATATACCGTGTGGTAAACCTAGTATACCCACGACCAAGATCAGAAGGAATGTTCTTCCATTACGGGGTGATCCTGAGCCATCGGCACCGGTCCTGATTTTGCACCTGTTGCATATGAAAGACTGGTCGCATCTTACCAATATCTGTCCAGGCATCCGCCAGATGAGTTTTAGAGTTTTCTGAGTTTTACCAATATACCTAATTATTCAATAGCCTTGAATGGAAATTATATCACACGATAATTAGAACCATACCTAAGGAAGTTATAGACTTAGGAAAATAGGGCGTTCTGTTTACACAACAATAAATGGGGACTCGAACTTAGTCCAGAGTGACACGTTATCCATGTATCATTGAACATGTGCTCTAAACAACCCTAAAAAAATAGGCGTGGCCCTTGCATAATGGCCACGGTTTTTATATAAAAATAATAATAAATGAATGAAACGATGACGTCTTGCTGCCATGGACACAAAACACAATTTGATGTCTCACTAATTTTGACTGATTATTTACAATAAAAAATATTCGATACTCAGAGAAAGCGTGAGTGCCAAACAGTTTTATTCTCTATCCCACCGAGATTTCTGTCAGCTGGCAAGTCATATTATGATCTCAAATTTACATCTTCAATATCCGATGTACTTTTTTCGCGTTCGATACCTGAAACATAGGTATTCATATAATATGAATGTCTCAAAAATCATATTAGAAAAGTACAGACGCAGGCGTCTCGTGCAAGGATAGGCAGTTCAATATGAATTCGCTTCAGATTATTCAGACAGAACAATCAATGGTGAACGTGTATGAAATTATCGAAGAAACTGAATGAAAAATAGCCTGTAACCATCTTCTATTATCAATTAAACATGATTTGACATTGTTGTGGTGTTTCTAATCCATATACTCTCGAGAATTGCAACACACCCAAACTCAGCCCTTGCTTTTTTCGGCGACTGGTGCTCTACCTACGTTTACACTACCCTAACTCAACCTTACCTAGTGCACTAAATTGAGATCGGGTGGTCAATATCTCCCGATCACGTTAATACAGGAACATTACTGATCTGCATTTACATTGCTCTAAGTTAGGGCCCTATTTATCGTGTGGCGTTACTTATATCAAGGTGTTCATTATGTTCATAGTCAATTATATATTTCTCAGAATATGATTGAAACAGAATGTTTGGAATGTATATGTAGGTACCTATACTATTTTATCTATTGCTTATCTGCTGGTAAGATAACAGTACGCAAATATGTACCAATCGTTAGTCATTTGTGTAGTGTTTAGAAAACACAATGATCTATTTACAAGATGTAAAAAACAATGAACAGTGAGGAGAAAGAATCAAAGAAAAAGACTTTATTAGGTTACGAGCTCAGCCCTCGTGAAGATGCCATAGTGAACCACTTAGTGCCTTCAGTGTGTGGATGTGTATTGTACACTTTAATAATCGCTGCAGATATTGGCTTGATTATTAGTCACCACCGAAATGAAGATCCAATTTGGACCTCACTCACATTATTCTTCATGTATTTGCCTGTTTTATGCAGCTTTGTTATCATTGTTTCAAACTGGGAATTGTGGCCTGAGTTTATGGAGTGCGGGCGGAAAAACTTGGTATGGTTTTGGCTGAAAGTTTTGGAACACTTCCTTTTCCCGGTGTGGAGTATGTGGAGGTGAGTACATTCGAATACAGATAATTTGTTCAATTGTTTCCGGAATTTTAATGAAACCAACTCTGTAATTGTGTGTTTATTCAATAGGTTAATTGTGGGAACAGCGAATTAACTTTTTTCCGATACTTATATTTTCGTAACTATACAGTACGTACAATAAGTATTGAATAAATTCATTAGAAGATATTTTTCGTTTCTGAACCCTACCTGAAATATGAGCTGGGGTTATTCGCATTCCGCATTGATCGTCATTAAGATTCCAATGATAGCTACTAGATTTGATGATATTATGTCGAACGACTATACCGAAAAATGGGAAATATAAAAACATCATTGTATGTCTAATGCGTTAAACTAAGGCTACACAAACAACAATGTCCCATTGAAAAATATCAGCAAGTAATTTTTACTGAAATGCGGCTACCCTGCCTCATATCTATATTTTGGGTGGGGTTCAAAAACTACAGAAACTTTGAAAAAGAAAATGAATGTATCCAAAGATTTCCAAAATATCTTCATATTCGGAAATAAATTATTAAATTCCATACTTTAAGGGCGCATTCTACAGTCTATGTAGGCTTATGAGGAAAAAGTTCAGTTATCTATTAAACTTTTATGTAGAATTATTATTGGGATGAGCAATGAAGCAGGCTGTTGCTTGTTCTGCGTAATCAGTGACTAATGATAATCTCCACACAGGCTATGCTTTTGGGTACATTCTATGTTTGATTATGAGGAAGTATTATTATTGCTATTACATAGAAAAATGAAAGTGAAATGGAAGAAAAACATTTCATTAAATCATATTTTTATATTAATTTCAACAAAATTTTCAGCAAATACATTAGAATTCAAGGTACAGAAATATGAATGAACTTTGCAAAAACAAAAATGCAGGTAATTACACTTGTATTGAACAAAGAATGTTGGCAAGTGGTCATCTAGTTTAATATAATGCTCTGATTCGCACGGGAATCAAACCAGGGATTAGTGGTGCTTGATTCCTGATGCTTGAAAATCTAGCGGTACTATTTTTTTTTTATTTCAATTCACTGAACCAAAGTAAACTCAATGGAACGTTTCCGTCCGGCCTCGCCGTAACTGTGCCTTCAACCACGTTTTCCTCAGCGAACACAAATAACATCCCTGGGAGATTCTGCGATAGCATTGAATAAAGAGTAACAAGATAGTGAAACAATTATATAATACTAATAATAATAGGTCTTTATTTCCCAATAATAATACATTAGTAACAGTAAATGACATTGGGAAAAAGCCAAAGATCAGCTGGATGTGCCTCACGACACAGCCTGTTTTACATCTTGAGCTCGACGAAAAAAAAAAAAAAAGAAAAGAAAAGGAAGAGAAAGCTAATACCAAATTTGAAATATCTACAGCATTTTGTAATTTGACCAAATAAAAAGTAGAGAAACATCAAAAACGTGAACAGTGAATATTATGATAACAGAAAACTATGTATATTTAATCAGTTCTTTCAGTAATACTCAGTCAATCTTGTTCGTCACTTAGATATCTTTTGAAAGCTTTTTTGAAATGAAAGAGCGACAAAGTCTTCAGCTCCTCAGAAATTGAGTTGTACACCTTCGTTATTTGATAGGAAAATGATGTTTTGAATAGTTCTGTTCGATGAGCAGGAAGCGAAAGTTTACCTTTGAATCTGACATTGATGTTGTGAATATCAGTTCGATATCTTATTTTATTGAAAAGGTATTGTGGACACTTTTCCGTAATTATTTTATGGTATAAACATGCAGTATGTAGCCTCATTCGTTTCGACATATTGAGCCAATTAGTCTCTTTCAGTTTGTGAGATATACGATGACAACGTCTTATACCATGAATCAAGCGGAGAGAATTATTTTGAACAACCTGTATTCTTCGTTTATCTTCCGAGTCTATAGACGCAATGAATATTGCACTTCCAAAATTAAATCTTGATATAACTAATGATTCGCATAATATAGTTTTCACCTTTTTATTGAAGCAGTGTCTGTTTGCATATATCATTTTCAAGTTCATATAGGCAATACTGATACATTTGTTCATATGGTGTTTAAATTTTAAATTTGTATCTATTACTACACCAAGATTTTTCGCCTGTTCAACTGGAGCAATAAGATTCCCTTCGATGGTGATTTTAAAGTTAGTGGCTAGATCGCTAACAATATTTTGATTACCAAAGACCAATAGAGATGTTTTAGTAGCATTAATATAAAGTGAATGTCGTCTAGAGATGGCAATCAATGAGGATATATCATTATTTAATGCCTCCACAGCGCCATTCATGTTCATACGGTCGAAAGACAGATGTAGTTGCGTATCGTCTGCATAAAAATTAATTGTCGAGTGGTTTATAGCTCGTTGAAATTCGGATATAAAATGAATAGAAGAGTTCCCAGAATGGAGCCTTGTGGTACGCCGCAAGATATCCCTAAGGAGTCTGATATTTCGTTTCCTATTTTGATTCGTTGTACCCTTTCACCTAAGTAACTTTTGAAAAATTGGACCGCAGTATTCGATAGGCCAATATGTTCCAGAATAGCAAATAAAATGTCATGACTAATAGTATCGAAAGCCTTTGAAAAGTCTAAGAGTACTAGTGCGGTGACTTTTTTGTCATCTGTTGCTCTGAAAATATCATCCGTGATATTCAGAAGTGCCGTTTCGCAACTATGTAGTGGCCTAAAACCAGATTGAGTTTCAGGTAATAAATTATGTTCCGATGAATGCAGAAACAATTGATTGTAGACAATTCTTTCCAAAATTTTTGACATGGCTGGATACTTATTGCTTATTGGTCTCAAGTCTTTGAATGTTTCGGGATTATTTTTTTTGGAATGGGTATCACCAAGGCTTCTTTCCAATAGCTTGGGAATTCACCTGTATGAAGGCAGACATTTATAATATGTGTTATATATGGTATTATCAGCGGGCAGCACATGAGTATTAGTTTTATATTGATTTCATCAGAGCCCTGTGCGTTAGATTTCATGTTATATATGATTTTCTGTATATGAGATTCGTCGATTTGTTGAAAAATTAACTCTGTATTATTTATCTTCTGTTGTTTTTGTAGAAAGTGATGGTGTCTAAATCAGGAAGAACGTGTGGAATTGCATTTATAAAATAGTTATTAAGTTCACTAGCTTTTTTTAATTTTTCTGGGAAGTCTATGTTCTTTTTTTTTCGTGCTCAAAAAACTTATGTCCTTCCACATTTTGTCTACTCCGTTGGTTCTTAGTAAATGTTGAAAATACGCTTTTTTTCATTTTTACAAGCTAAAGTGGTATAATTTCTGAGTGTTTTATAATATTCATAATGAACAGGGTTTTTCGATTTTTGCCATCTGTTTCTCGCCTTAGCACGTAATTTCATGAGTAGGCGAATATTATCTGTAATCCATGGTGAATAATTCTTGGTGATTTTGATAATTTTTTTAGGAGCATGCTTGTTGAATACAGTCATTCAAATACTGAAGTTTTTCGGTAATACTTTGTGCCTCATATATCAGAGCAATAGGTGAATTTTGCAAATCTTTATAAAAATTGTCCAATGAAAAATTTCTGAAATCCCTGATTGTTTTATAGATTTCAGGTTTGCTTTCAGTAACAGCAGTTAATTGAACAAAGGTAAGATCGTGATCAGACATATTATCGACCGAGATAACGGCAACATTTTTGACGGAATCATCTCTAATACTTGTTATAATGAGATCAATAAGTGTTGCAGAAGTCAACGTAGTACGGGTAGGTACCTCAACAAGTTGCTATAGTCCAAGAGATTCTAGCATTGAGTTAATTTTATTAAAACATGGATTATCAATTGCTAACATATTAATGTTAAAATCTCCCAAACAAATAACATAGAAAAAATATCTTCCATTTCAGTGATAAAATCATTAGCAGAGTAGCTTGGTGGTCTATAAACGAACACTACTGCAAATATTTGTTTTTCAACATGCAGCTCAATCCACAGTTGTTCAACTGACGAGTGAGATGTATCAATTACTCGTTATGCTAACGAATTATGAACAAAGATACATATACCACCCCCTCTTCCTATACGCCTATCTCTTCTTAACAAGCTGTACCCCTCAATCTCTACAATGTCATCATCTATAGGAGTTAACCAGGTCTCAGATAAGCCGAGCACCGGATAATTGTGAGATTGAAGATGCTCTTTCAGATCAAAAAACTTTGGAATCAAAGAACGAATATTCAAATGAGCAATAATAAGATTACGATTCATTTCAACCACTAGAAGAGGCTTTGATAAAAATAAAATAATTGAGTGAATCAATACAGGAATGAACAATTTTTTTAAATGCCTGTCTATAAAACACTGAAATTTAGAATTTTAGAATATCGACCCGAAGGTCGGTAAAAACTTCAAAGATTTGTTTGTGTAAAAAAATTAAAGAAAATAATGTATCTAGGAAGATAGTGTTTTGCGTATACATAAGTAACTTCCTTGCACCAATATAGATTTAGCACAGGTGATTAACAAATTTTAAATATATGAGTTCGTATCAATTTCACTCGTAAAATAGTGTTGAATATTTTAGGGCCTTGGTCTCAGAGTTTTCCTTGGAATTTGTTGCTGAGATGGTGTGATTTCCTTCTTATTTTGGGTCGTGATACTATTCAGATATACTGTGAAGAGATCAGGACGAGATTCCAGATCCGCGAAAGAGTGGAAGTCGTTGTTGATCAGTAACTGGTTTCAACGAATTCTTGCCTTCACTCCGTGTTTTTTAGCATTATTGAGATAACCTCTGAGAGCTTTGTGGATGACTTGGTCTTCTCGACTTAGATCGTCTGTAACACTAACTTCTTTGCCTTTGAGCTTGTACAAATTTCGAAATATTTCACTTTTAAATAGGATATTAATTCAATTTTCACCACTTTCGAATCAGGTGTATTTCTAATAAAATTGGCGTTGTTAATATCCGATATACCTAAATTTATTTCAAGCGTATTGCTAAGGAATAGTAGTGATGCTGGAATATCCGCAGCTTTGATGCCAAAGACAAATAATGTTGTTCTTTCGAATAACGCGTTCCAAGGATTTGACCTGATCTGATAATTTAGCGTTCTCTTCTTCTAACTTTGAGATCTTTCTGTTTGCTAACTGTAATTCTTCTTTAATTTCATCCAGAGTATCGTTGGTTTTATCACTTTTTTTGTCCAAATTAACTAGAAGATTGAAGACCTCAACTAGGGATATTTCGGAATGATTTGTACTAGGTTTGGTTGAGAGTGGCATGTTCATGAGATGTTGATCATAGAATCCTAGGTTGAATCACCCGTACTAATGAAACCAGACGAGTAGCGTAAATTCTTTATATGAGAATTGTGGTATTTCAAAGACTATCACGTATTTGTGTAACTATTCAATGTATTAGCTCACCAAAGTGTGGAATGGTAGATGCCACTGTTCACGATCACTAGTGGAAAATTTGACTTTTTTACGTTGTCTAGAACTCTTAGAATCGGTCACTGTGTACTGCACGCCAGACTGAATAATAGTATGGTGTAGCTAGCTTATGGGATGATTGGATCCGATGGGAGACGACAAGTAGATGGCGTCGATACTCTGGTCTCCCAGTCAGGTCGTTTGAGGAACAATATTCGTTACCAAGTGATAGGTGCCCAATTGGTCTCTGCACTCTTGGTGGTGTTAACACACGTGGTTCTCATTTTGCCTCCGACTGAACGTCATAGTTTGTTTTCAGATTCGTTGCCCATCCTGAGTGCACTCTTGCGCGCCTTGGTATTGTCCGAGCAGGTTATCAGCTCACTTTTCAGGATTTAAAATCAAATTTGGACAAAAGCCCAAATACGTTGATTTTTGATTTGAGGAGAAACTTATTTTTAGCTTCTTTTACCCCCACAGCTTCAACCCTGTATCGCCTTGTTATTTTCATCTTCAACGAAATGACAGCTTGTCAAAATCTTAGGAAAAGCCTATTATTTTCTTAATAAAAGTACCAAATAATTGGAGTTTCAAGTTCAATAATCAGTTACACACGTTAAATTTATCGCACACTCTTTTAATGCAATAATAAAATTGATTATTTCTTTCGTCTATTAAATATCAGTCATCAACCAATCATACGTTTGTTTCCTGTTTGACAGGACCAATCAACACGCTCTATTAGCGACTATTTAAATGATGCACAATAGTCACCGACTATTCAGCATGATACTCATATCAAGGAGCCTGAGCATCTGACAGTACTCTAAATAAATACATATTAAACGTCAAATAGAATCAATCGTGTTAAAACTGAATAATTATTTGAAAATTAATCGGTTTGGAAAAATCAAAAACGATGAGATATCGAGGCTACAATCCCTGACAATACAGTGTCATTCATATGACAGATATGTAGAAATGGATTCAAGAAATAATCTTCATAAATATAACACGACCTTGATTAATTGTCGACTATTTTATTGCTGCTAAATTTCTCTTGTATTTATTAATTTTACTCGACATTATTTTGGCATTAATAATCAGAGATGAAAGCCCTCGAGCTTCGCTCTCTGGCTCTCATCAGATTATTAATGCCAAAATAATGTCTCGTTAAATTATTATAAAATACAGTCGAAATTTAGATGCAATAAAAATAGTCGACTATTTATCAAGGTCTTGTTATATTACCCTTGACTATCTTTTCTCTAACATTCTGCAACATATCGGCAGTTATTTTTGGACACTCTACAGTTATGCGTTTTTGCAGAACTTGAAGTAAAGTATGCTGTGTTTTATAAATTCTAGACTCCAAATGGCTTAGGAGCAAAGTTTAGATACATCTGCCCCAGTCAGACTGCCTTGTAAAAAGAATGGCTCAATTGTGTTACTGTCCAATACCCATACATTCAACTTTTCAAGATGTTGAGTATGACACTCTTAAAATTAACGTGGGTTTGAATAGCTCTATTATCAAGAATTGTGTCGATTTACCAATCCATGTCGAGAAAAGAAGATATTATACAAGAAAATTTGTATTGCCAAATCAGCGTTCACTCATTTCTTCTACAAATTGTAACAGTCAATTATAATCATCCACATCGAATTCGTGAAGTAATTTCATATTATAGGGGTAATAATAATATTTGTGAGCCTTCAAAATTCTCGTAACGCTTATTCGTGATACACCAAAACATTGGTCAATTGCCTGGTACTCAACGTGTTATCCATTGTGATGTGCCCTAACACTGCGCTTTGCATGTCTCATTCTTAACGACACCAGCCGATGTGGGAAATATATTCAGTGAATATGCTGATGTTCTCGCCGCTTCACTTCAAAACAGTTTATTTAGATGAGCACCAATACTCTTGGAACGTGCCTTCTGAATCAACTATGCCTGTTTAATCTCACAGCATGACCATTTATCTCTGGAGAATATGTTACAATGAAATTAATAATAGTTTCATTTTTATTAAATAATTCTTTTAACAATTTTGAAACATTCTCCACCGTTATCACCTCAAGTTCAGAAATCGGTTTTCCAAAAAATGAAGTTGTCATATTTTTGAATGATTCAGAGTTTTCAAATACGTCAAACTTTGAAGGCAGTAAATACACCATACCGAAATGAGAATAATCATCAATGAATATTAGGAAAATGTCGTTTATTATCCAAATAACCAACTGACAAAATATTTTTTCCTGAATTGGGTACACACATTACATTATCAATATTAAAAGTATATTCAGTAGGTACATCTAACATTAATATTCAACACCCGCACATTTCCAACATCCGTACCTTCTAAATCTTCACCAGCTTCAGCTCCGCCAATTTTCAACGATGTTTCTAGCTTTCGTATTCCCCTTAATACCGTCATGTTATCAATAAAATGAGTAGATGCAGAAATCATGAATGCTATATATAATCTCTTCATCGTCTTCTGATTCAACAACTCTTGACATATGAGCTCAATTTCTTCTCAGCCAAGTTTTTGTTTTATATTGACGATTCTTCTGCCCTTTCGGGTATTCATTTTGTACATGTCCAATCTCATTGCATCCAAATCAACGTATACCACTTCTTCTATTTTGAATCCAGATGGATACTGGAGGCTCGCCTGGATGAGGGTGCGAGCAGTGGAAACGTGGTGATGTTCGAGCCCAAGCTCCATGATGAGAAAATTGGACGAGGAATTGCACTAGGAAAAACCTTGTTGCATGCTGATAAATTTGTTCCAGTAAGGGTAATGAATGTCAATTATTACCTGGTAACCCTAAAGGAAGGAACAATTCTGGGGCACTGCTCGTCAATTTCCTCTGTGATAAGGAGTGTACGCCGCACTGTTAGTCAAGCCAGTAACTTGCCAGCAGAATTGGAGAAGTTGGTTGCCATCTCATCCAAAGACATGGGACCCGCACAGCAGCCCAAACTGAGAGAATTAGTTAGGCAGTATCAGGACATCTTCGATACCGGAGTAGGCAGAGGCGGTAGAACAACGGTGGTTCAGCATAAAATTGACACTGGAAGTGCCGACCAATCTTGCAACCAGCCAGAAGACTTCCTCTCGCCAAAAAGGAAGAGGCTGACAACATAGTCTGTGATATGGAGAAAGACGGAGTCATCGAGCCTTCCGACAGTCCTTGGTCCTCTCCAGTAGTACTGGTAAAGAAGAAAGATGGTTCAACTCGCTTTTGCGTAGACTATCATGAACTGAACAACGTGACAAAGAAGGACAGTTATCCTCTTCAAAGAATTGACGACACGCTAGGCACGCTAGCTGGTTCTACGATTTTCTCGACCTCAGAATTGAAGAGCGGATACTGGCAGGTAGAACTGGCCCAGGAAGATCGAGAAAAGACTGCCTTCACCGTCTGTTCAGGTTTATGGCAGTTCACAGTTATGCGATTCGGGCTCTGCAACGCTCCAACCACATTTGAAAGATTGATGGAGATGGTTCTGAAGGGACTCTCATGGAAGACGTGTCTGATGTATGTCAACGATATTATTGTGGTTGGCAGATCGTTCGAGGACTATGTGAAAAACTTGGAAGAGGTATACCAACAGTTAAGAACTTCCGGATTGAAGCTGAGCCCCAAGAAATTTGTTACAGAAGGAAGTACGATACCTCGGTTCTGTCAAGATTTACTGTCTATGGAACTTCGTTATTAGAATTATTGGTTTCATTGTTATTTTGAATGTTCGATTCAGTTCCATCAAGATTCTCTATCATAGAAATATCGTCAAGGCCTTGTGGAGGTTCTTCTATTGTCAAAATGTCAGCGGAAGGTTGATAGTCAGGTGTATCAAGGCAGGGGTTTATATTATTTTGTTGATAACCAAAAGTAGTAGATGGGCCAGGTAGGCGTTCTGATTTATCCATCAGTGCTTGAAAAACGTTGTATTTTTGTTATATATATTCACTATGTAATTTAAACGTCATAATGACAATAGATTTTTCAAAGACGAAAGTTGTTTTCTTGTTAATGCAAAACTAAAAAACACTTTTTAAACTGGCAAGAAAAGGTTCATCAAAGAAAGTCTAAAGCGAACTAATCATAGTTTGGTCCTTCTAAATACCGGGTAGTTAGCGATATCAGCTGAGCAAGAAAGAAGAAATCTTTGACCAGAGTGGTTGAGCTTCCTTACTTTTCCTTTCCTTCCCTATTCTGTTGTATTCTCTTAGAGTGTGCTAGCACATACGTATTCTCATACGCGTAATCAATAGGCTTACTCGGAAGCGAGGTTCGATTAAAGCGAAATTAACAATATTTTCCAAATTTTTGATTGACTTTCAGGATAAATATGTCATTTCTGACACGACCATATTAGATATAGATCGCATTCAGTTAGAAACTCGAACAATTCAATGCGAATTAACGACTTCAATGAAATTGAGTCTGAAATTGAAATAATGGTAACTGATGACGATCTAGATCATCAATATGGGGAACGCGAATTATTCACTACGTCATTTCATGAGCAAATGGCTTTAGCCAAAAGATTATTGAATGAGTTTTCCTTACCTGCAAATATTCCAGAAGGTAGTTCCACAACCAAACAAGTGATCAAATCGGATTTGGTTAATGTGAAACTCCCACCAGTTGAAATTCCAAAATTTTGTGGCGATTATGAGTCTTGGCTAGAGTTCCGCGAATCTTTCAACTCATTAATCCATACAAATGATACTTTGAAAAATATTCAAAAGTTCCATTATTTAAAGGCCTCACTAGTAGGTGGTGCGGCACAAGTTATTGCATTTCTTGAGTTTTCTACGCAAAATTATACTTTGGCTTGGGAAGTGTTATGCGAAAGATACGATAATGTGCGGCTTCTTGTTCATAATCACGTTAAGGCACTGTTCAATTTGGAAGTTACAGGAAAAGAATCCTCGAAAAGAATACGAAATATACAGTTCGATTATTGTATCTTTACCCATGCGTCATCAATTTATGATCGAAGAAATCACACACCCTATATCGAACATCTCTTTCTAACAACCGCTATGAGCGAATCAAAGTTCGTTAACATTTGTCTTCTAAGCTAAGAATTATGGTATTGTGATGATCGATTATAACTCAAAATAAAACAGTGAAAAGAGATGGCCATAAAACCGACAGTCTTTTACATTTCAACTAAACTTGCCAAACATTGTATTGGCTAGCGTATACCATCATACCATCAATTGCGTCATTGTTTTCTGTCATTGGAGTATTATTTTTCGCCAGTTTTACTTTGTTTTGCAGTCGAATATAGTATAAAAACAAATTTTTTCAAAGCTAAACGTCTCTTGGAATCATTACTTTCAAAGTAAGTAAAATACAATGCCTTTTATTCACAAATAATCTTCAAAATTTTTAACCTCACTATTGACATTTGTGACTATAATTCCGTACTACCGGGATATTAACACATCAATTATTCATAGTGTGGAAACCCTATTGAGAGAAAAAAAATATTACCTAAAACTATAAATACAGGTCAAAAACATTAATAATATATTTTAATTCTTTTTTAGATTATGCCTGGAACTATTCTACACTCACAAGCACAACAATTTGTGTTGAACTTGTGCGAGTAATTTGAAAGGGAAAGAGCGAATGGTGGACCTTTTTTACCACTTTCATCTGTTCAAGAGGTAACAATTAAAACTACAAAAGAAATGTCATAACTTATCTTTACTGTATTTTAGAGAGTTGCAAATGCACTTAAAATATCTCGAAAAACGATGAACAAGATCAAAATAAGAAACGAAAATAAACCCATTCATCAACTCCAGGAAAAAGTAGACGTCGTCTTAAAAAGAAAACAACTGATTTACATGAAGGATAGAAATTGGCAGTACGAAATACTTTGTACGATATGTATGAAAAAAGTGAGTATACCTCCGTATTATCTTGTGAGGGAAATGGAGATAATATTGATTGTTCATTCGAAGGACGTGACACTGACTAGTGAGAAAAATTTCTGAACAAATGTAACCGCCCCATTATCATCAATCATAACTTCATCAGGAAAGTCATTGAATTTATGTATATTAGATGAAAAGTCAAACTTTATTGTCACATCTAGTTTTCTTTTTAATTTGAAACTTCACTTCGTATGAATTTTGACATGTACCTATATTTATTTGAATTTTTATATCCACGAAAAGTGTTTTTTTAGACGAAACATGGATTTATTCTAGAGGAAATAAATGCAAGTCTTGGCAGGATGATAATGTCAAAAGTGTACGCAAACCCGAAGGATTTATTGTTGTGCATGCTGGTTCTGCAAAAGGGTTTATTCCAGAAGCCAGTTTATTGTTCTGTTCGAAATCTTTGATTCTAGATTATCATGGAGAAATGAATAGTACAATGCTCACCAAGTGGATCACTTCACATTTAATTCCCAGTTTGGAAGAGCCATCTTTGATAATAATGCACAATGCACCATACCACAGTGAAATTTTGAATAAACAGCCTACCACTTCTTCAAGAAAATCGGAAATTGTTTGTTGGCTACAGGAAAATAATATTGATTTTGATGAGAAATTTACAAAACCAGACTTATTGCAATTGGCCAAGATGAACCGAAAGGAAAACATATATATTATAGATGAACTGGTACGAGAACATGGGCATGAAGTATTAAGATTACCACCTTATCACCCAGACTTTAATGCTATTGAATTAATTTGGGCTAATTGTAAGACATACTACAACAATCATATTAGCAGAGATGGATACAGTGAAGAAAAAGTATTGGGTATGTGGAATGAAGCCTTAGAGAAGTGCAACACTGAATCCTGGGCAAAATGTGTAAAATACACCGAATCGCTCATTGAAAATTATTAATGAGAAAAGCTCCTTTGAGATATGGTTATTAGAACCATTATTATAAACATTGGTGACAGTTCTGAATCAGGCAGTGATTAAATATATTAATTTTGTTTTTACTTTCATAAATGGTACATAGTTCTACATGCTCGCGTTACATAAATAAATGTATGAATACATTTTTTGTTAATCATGTGAGTATTTCATTACCAAATATATTTCAACTGGTGTTTTTTATTTCTTAGATATTCATTTATTTATCATTATACAGTGGGTCCTTGCATCCATGCACGAATAGGTAATTGAAAAAGTTTGAATACCTAAGTCTAGAAGATTCCTTTTTTTGAGTTTTAGTCATGTAAGTATATGTTTATTGTACATAAGAACAATTTCTTGTTGACAAACACAGTTGAATTATGAAATATAATAATAAATTAATAACATGTAATATCACAGCTACAAAATATTTAAAATTCTATAGTACTAAAATACGAAAATATAGCCGACTAAAAGCAGTGCAGGCGTGTAGGTGTATACATAATGAATAATCATGGCTAAAAAAGACATATGTTATCAAATATTTAGTGAAACATTAGAATGTGTCGTCATAAAACTCTGCCATGTTTGAATGGAAACTCATTTTTTGATATCCCCGAATGCAAAGGTTTTGAAAATATTGCACTCCAACCTAGTTTTTTGAACAACTTTTTTCGTTAACTATTACCTAGAGAACTTGCATTAACGTGGATAAAATTAGGATATGATGGATTTGTGTCAAACGGCTGCGGAGGTATGGATAAAACAACTTCCTTATATGAGTGTGACTGAAATTAGAATACAGTAGGGAGGTCGAAAGTTTCTAGTAAACTCACTGCCTCTATGTTTTATTATCCAATCAAACCTGGTGTCACTGGATTCGTAATAATTGGCAAACACCGTGTGCTAGGAATCGCACGTTAAAAGGTAAGACCTCGTTAATCCCTGGCTCGCACAAGTTTCGACTACTGAGGGCTGCCGTTCGTAATGGGACGACAGCTGGTTAACGGAAAAAAATAATTTTAAAGATTAATTCCTTTTCGCCTTTCTATCTCCAGCAATATTCATTAAATTTGGAACATTGAATATGCTCACTGAACGGCACTTTTTGACATATTTGGAAAATAAAGGAAAAAAGGAGAGGAGAAAAGGAGGGTGTACCCATGAGTGTGTCACACGGTATTCTGTTGGAACTAAAAAAACACTCTCATTGTCGGTGGTTCGCCATTTCCATGAATTTAAAAAAGTTAATTCAGTAATTCATTATCCTATCTTATTACCTACACGTTGTAATTTTATCGGGATGGTAGCCACGGCATTCTACATTAGACGTCATTTGGCTTAAACGTCTCGACTTATTTCATATGCATAACTTGATGACGCACGTGTTATAAAGCGGTGTATCGACCTTAGTCTCTACACCGTTTAGAGTATCCTAGAGTTTCTAACGCAAGGTCTCATTCGCCATCCGCGCTTGGTCTGATGATGGACGAGGCGTATTGAAACGTCGGGAAACCTAACAACAATAAGGAATATAACGTGAGCGGCTACGTTATACCCCTGATGGTCATAGAAAGTACGTGACGTCCTGTTTATAAGTGAAATTCGAGTAGAAAGAAAACAAGTTGGATTAATTTGATGAGTATATTCAATAAACATAGATTAGTTCCGAATTGAATATAAGTATTTCCATTTCAGATCTACTTGCTATCCCGCAAGTCAGACCTCTTTAACATGTATCAAACACACAATTTAATAATATAATGCAGAGTAAAACACCTTAAATACCTAAATTGCCGTTGAAAACAGGCAAGCTTACGAAAACGCATATTCAACGAGACATTTCTTACACAACTAGCCGTTACAGGTTACATGCGATGAAATCAGGCAAATAAATCAATAAAACATTACATATGACATAAACATATCGGTTAATCAGTTTAAACTTTGATTAGCACAAATCAATCAAATACACAAAACACATGATACCTATAAATAAGAATACACCAAAATCCGAAGTAACAGTAATTGCTTTCACTGTACTAGTAGACATAAACCTTTAGTACAATATAAACGGTAGCCTGTACCCATTCATGGTTCCTAAATAAAGGACAGCTCTTAAAATAACCAAACATATACACACTCGACAGGTGAAAATAATATAATAATTTCACTTTTAGTAACCAGTATATGAGCCATAGCTTTTATATCAGGGTTAAATTATTAGGTTCCGTTCCGTATATGCTCATAAATTAAACAGGGTTGCAGATGTCTTTCAAGGCGGCTTATTTTCACGAGAAGGCACATAAATTTCCGCACTCATTATATCTGTTCAGGCATTATATTCATGATCGTTTCTGGATAACATTTAATAGTACGAGAGTTTCATCTTACGGTTTTTACTGAAGAAGTGATTTCAAACTCCCTTGGCTATACTCCGAGGCACTCCGGTGTTCGCGATAGATTAAACTACATGCTGCACTATTCCAAACGCACTTGTAACTAGAAGATATTCGCGGCAGTGAATAAACTATACTCCGAGGCATACATTTTCGCGAACAGTTGCACTAATACATGGTACTGGTAACGCACTGGTATAATCCTTAGATTATCGAGGCACGGGTCAAAATATGAACTGATATGAACTGGTGAATTCGCGGTGTTTTCTACTAATATTCGTTCGGACACGTGTCGCCGTTATTCTTCTCTACGCAATAAAATACAACATTTGCATAGATTAATCATGTTTTAATAGCGTCCAGTGACAGCGTTATTGCTATAACCCACTTAGCGAGAAATGTTTACGGCCTTAATTTATAGATATAATCTTATGCGGTGGGCGGAAGAAAGACGCGATATTGAAAAGTAGGATGAAACATATCGAGTTATTCACTATCTAGGAATTCTTCAATTATGTTGGTCGTGGGAGAAGGATAGCAGTGAACTTGATATTCGCGCAATTTGCTCTCAAACAGAAGAGAGATGCATACAACATTGTTTATTATTTTAATCTGACTGATATTCGAGAATAATGAATTGCAAGACATTGTTTGATGACGGTTCATTTCTAAAAATCAGAATGGGACAGGGTGGATCATGACACACGGGTAAAGTTATAATAATCGAACTGTAATTGATTCTGTATCCAAACATTTGAGATTTTTGAAACAGTTGAATCAGCCAACAGATACACGGAATACATTAGTTATTCACATAATAACTTCCAAATTGGATACAACTGCTACCAGAGAATGGGAAGAGTATAAAATTGACAAAGATGTTCCTACCATGGATCATTTGAAAACGTTTCTAAAAGCCAAAGCAGATCTTATGGAAACTTTAGAGATTAAGCATAACAATATTCGCCACTTGAAACATATGGATAATTTCAAATCGAATAAGAAATCGTTCATATCTAATAATAATCCCGTGAATGCGAATCCATCACCTCAAGTAAGCAAAATGTTTTGTATTTATTGCAAGAAAGGCGATCATTTCATTAGGAATTGTACAGAATTTTTTAATAATTCTGTACATGACCGAATAGAACATGCGAAACGCTTGAATCTTTGTTTGAATTGTTTGAGAGTTGGTCATCGCAATACAGGGTGTAGAATCAGTAATTGTAGAAATTGTAATGGGCGGCATAATACCCTACTACATAGACCAAAGCCTGAAAAATGCGAATATCAACAAGTTTCTGAATCTCCAAATGTATGTCTTACAACTTATGATTCTTGTTCAGAACATATTGTCTTGCCCACAGCTCAAGTCCAAGTTATTGATGAAAATAACAAACCGCATTTGGTACGAGGTATTTTGGATTCTGCTTCACAGTCTAGCTTCATTACCACTGAATTGTGTCGTCGATTGAAGTTGAAATCAGCTGAAGCTACAATGGCAGTAGTTGGTTTGAACAATATTTCTCTTAGAATAAATTCCATTTTTAATGCGAAGTACATATCCAGGCGCAGCACAATGCTTATAGAGCACATCTAACATGCTATGTCATTGAAAAGATCACTGGTATGCTACCTGTGATATATTCAACCCTAATATGAGGGTGATTTTTCACTTCAATAAATAAATGAAAGTCGTGGTGAACAATTCAGAAGGTTTATTCTACTGCATACTCGATAAAAAACATCCTACATAAAAACAACATACCCATATAAAAACTACTCGGCGTTCTAAGTCGGCACCGAGCCTTGTTTGTACATACAGTGTTTCCCGAAATTAATATAATATTCTATATTGATATAAAAAATCTGGGTATTCCGAAAAATATAGTTTTAGCTGATCCATCCTTCGCGACGCCTAGTCCTATAGATATGCTACTAGGGGCAAATATCTTCTGGGAACTAATTTCCATATGTCAAATTCGATTAGGAGCTAATAAACCTATATTACAAAAGACCACTTTGGGGTGGATTTTGTCAGGTCCTATCGGGGTAAATAATTTGAATCACGTTCACCGTAATTTTTATAAAAATTCAGATATTCAAACTTAAATAGCGAGATTCTGGAAACTTTGAGTTTTCAGGTGCTGCTCCTAGATCATTGGAGGAGAAGTAATGCAAACAGCACTTTATTAATAATACGAAACGTGATCATTCCGGATGCTTCATTGTATCTATTCCTTTTAGAGATTCTCTCAAAAAATTGGGTGATTCGAGAGATCAAGCAAAACGAAGATTTTATAATTTGGAAAAGAGGTAAATGCACAATGTCAATTTACGTACACAATATATTGAATTTATGCAGGAATACGAAAAATTGGGACACATGAGCAGTGGATACGAAAATAGCTTATTATATGCCTCACCATGGTGTGGTCAAGGAAGACAACTCAACTAAACTACGCGTAGTTGTAACGGTTCAAAATCGAATTTAAATAGCTATGTGCAGATGTGACTATCTGTTACCTTTTGTAGTGTGAAATATCGACCATTGTCTTGAATTGTGCTTCTTGTTATTGGTATATTCGCTTATGTATTTGTTCTGAATGTTTTTCATTCTATTTACCTTTCAATATTAGCTTACCTATATTTCGATTCATAATTATTTCAGTCATTTCATTATTCTTTGTTATTGTTGATTGTTGTGAAGAATTTTTGGAGGTTATCTGAGATCTGACGTTTAATTAACAGGGTTGCCATCTCTTCAGGAGCTAACTATCGTACCAGCTACTCTAAATTATCAGATTTTGGCTGACATTATCGTACATGTTTATGTTTCGCCTATGCTGAATATGATTCTTCTCTCTATGATCTGAACTACCTATGCATGTTCACTGAATGAGTAAACTGGTGTTTATAAGTTACAGAGCTGGCAAATCTGTTGTTTTGTAAGTTGCATAATTGGCGAAAATCGTTTTCTTTACAAATACAAAGTTCTTAAATAAATAAATAAATGCTCAAGAATATATCATCCAGAGTGAGTTATTTGTATAGTCAGTGATCTTTTTATCCATTAACCAGAACCAATGAGTTTCAAGATGCTGTGATATATTTTCTTGTTAGTTCAATTCAAACCTAAAAAAGCCTTAAAATTAATGATAAGTGTGAAATCTAGCGTAATTCAAGTCAGCTGGAGATTCATCGTTTTCTAATTTTCCTATCATGTGATGTGCATTTTCCAATTTTGAAACTGGCTTTTATACCAAATGTGTATTTTTTAATCTTGAATTAAATATTTTCAATTTCTGTCTAAATTATCGTACAATCGGTCTTTTCGTACGTAGCCCTATCGTACATAGTACAGAATGCCAAATTATCGTACAAAACGATAATTATCGTACGGACTGGAGGTTAAGTGTATGCAGAGCCGTGTAGTGTAATCTGCACCTTGTCTAAAACTGTCGCACTTTCGTACAAATGAACGCACCTTATGCTGAGGATCTCTGTCCTTGTTCTGAGGGTCATGTCATATGATTGATTTGATTTATATCCGAACTCTGATTCTCGTCAACAATAAATAATCCTCACTGTTTATTAATTTCCATTTTAATAAAAAAATATTTTCTATCCATGGTTGATATTTGACATTGTCAAAAATGAACTACCGCAAGTTGAAAGAAAGATGATTTTTCTTATTAGTGGTTGTTTCCGGCTTCGTCTTCGACGGTCTCTTCCATGTGTGGCGTTCTTGAGGGCAGGTGTGTGACGATACTCATGTAATCAATTTTCGATAATTTATCACTAATTAGTGGATTTAATTGATTCTACATGGTTGAATAATGTTCGTTGATTTTTGTGGACTTGAATAGTCATATTGGTGGACTCGAGTAGTCGTATTTGTATAAATCACGAAGAGTACCTGTATAATGGGGATTTTGAGTTGATGTCGCCCACCGTCATTTTGAAGCCCTGATCCCAGAACCCAGAACACCTTCGATTTTGTTGCTGCCTTTTGAAGTGTCTCCATTTCCACCTGATAACCAGTAGTATCCCATTTCACCAGTCATTTCTGCGATCCATTTGAACTGACTCGAGAAAAACGTGTTGGATCTTCAAGTTGTTCCAATATATGTGCGTGACCTGGTAGTGTCAGCAGTCTAGTCTAATCCATTCACCTCAGGACGATCTCCTTGGAGGAATAAGAATAAGTGTTGGACCTTCCAGTTGTACCAAGGCCATCGGCACTGAGTGACTCAGCATAGACTGGTGTAACTATAACTATTCGACAGTTCAACTTCTCACAACATCTTTTCCAAATTTACATTATATCTCTTGGCCTAAGTTCAGTTTTAAAACATTGTCTATTCTTATAATATTTCATCATATTGGGTGTGATACTGGGGAAAGCATTGGGAAAGCACACAGAGAGTATTTTTATATATTTTTGTTTACGTAACCTCACTTGGCCTAAAGTCCGTTGTAATATTAGATTCCATTTTGGGTGTTATTATTCACCACATTTCATTCTTTTGTGAGTGTACTTCAGGAAAACTTTCAATGGATATTTTTATTATTATTATTGGTATTAATGGTATTTGCCTACACACCTTCAGTGTGTATATTCATTTTAGTGAAAGGTTTGCCACTTCCTTGAATTGTTTACTTCAAGAAGGTATTACCTTACTTTGATTTATTTTATTATTCTTACTAAACTTACTTGATACTACCCACCATCTGGTGGAAAATATTTCTGTAACTACTTTAGTAGTTTACATACCTCAGGTTTATTGGCTTTATTTCAATATCTGCTTATCCATCGACTGGAATTTTAGTCCCAACTAATTAGTAATTTACAGGTTGTTACTTCCTCATTGTCAGTCCCTTTGTGATCACAATGGGAGCTTGGAAGGCAACTGAACTACGCTGTACTGGGTACGCACTCTTTGGAAAATAAGGTACCTATTCATTGTGCTATTCACCACATTTGCTTGCAGAAGATTAATAGAGGTGTGTAAACTAGGCGTTTGGATTTCATTTTCAATTCCAACCCACAATACTTGAATACCTAAACAAAGTGTGGTATCATACCACATCCCACCAGTTCTATTTATTGACAATATTTTAGATTCCATTTAGAAATCTCCATCAGAGATCTGGAGCAGTCTGTGCTTGGACTGGCTTTTCCAATCACTGGCGCGGTAATTTTTTGGTAGAACCCATGGCACCCGGATTGAGGTAGTCGGTAACTGCTATGTTGTCAAGTGCTTTCTAGTGCTTTCTATCATTTTAATATTATTTCTTCTTTTTTTATAAAGAAGCGTAGCATAGTGTTCGATGCTTCTGCTTCAACAACTTCAGGTATAGCAATTAATGAACTGCAAATGGTTGGTCCAAGAATTCAAAGTGATCTTCTGTCAATTTTGTTGAGATTCAGATCACATGCATATGTTATTGCAAGTGACGTTGCAAAAATGTACCGTCAAGTGCTTGTTGCTCATGTTGTTGCTCTTTGCAATGAATTCTTTGGAGATATTACCCAACAAAACCTCTAGATACTTATGAACTTCATACAACTTAAGGCACTAGTAGTGCAGCATTTCTCGTAATTCGATGTTTGGTCCAACTTGCGTTTGACTGTAAGGTTTCACAGCCTAAAATTTCCCAGGTAATCGAGGATGACTTTTACGTCAATGATCTACTAACAGGGGCAGATACGATTCAGGAGGCAACACGTATAGGTGTAACTAAAGTTTTACGTCGTGGTTGCTTTGAACTCCGTAAGTGGCATTCAAATGAACCGGAAATAACGAGTATAACCTCACAATCAGGTTTATATTCTGATAGATCTGATTTCATTGAAATCGGTGTGAACGAAAACACGATAGCACTTGGGTTGCTTGGTTTTGCAAAAATGACACTAGTATAATATCAATCGTTCTGCGGAAGGTCGAGTTACTAAGAGAATTATACTTTCATGCATTGGTCAAATTTTCGATCCTTTAGGTATTTTGAGTCCTTGCGTCATTACTGCAAAAATAATCCTATAGAGCTCATGGCGAGTGAACTTAGCATGGGATGAGTCTGTGCCTTTATACTTGCATTCATCTTGGATCAAATTCAAAAAAGAATTACCTCTACTGAATCATTTAGAATTTCCACGATACGTTTTAATGGTTAATTCTCGAGAAGTGCCATTGCATGGTTTCTCAGATGCATCCGAAAGAGTTTATGGAGCGTGCGTTTATTTGCGTAGTATTGATGATAGTGAAATTAAGGTGAACATTTTATGTTCCATAACAAAAGTAGCACCAATCAAAATAATCATGATTCCCAAACTTGAATTATGCGAGGCCTTGCTCTTGGCACGATTGCTAAAAAAGGTACAAGAATGTCTAGGATTGAAATTAGATAGTTTTTCTCTATGGACCGATTCCACAATCGTATTGGGATGGATTAAAATATCTCCGAATCTTCTAAAAACATTCATTGCAAATCGTGTTTCAGAAATACAGGATTTGACCAGTCATTGCGAATGGCGCCACATTTCTTCGAAAGATAATCGTGCTGATATTCTATCGCGGGGTATACACCCAAGCGAAAGGAAATCTTGTCATCTATGGTGGCATGGTCCTGAATGGCTGAGTCAATGTGAATAATATTGGCCAAGTTCGAATAACGATATAAGTTATGATAATTTGCCAGAACTCAAATCACCAATCAAATCATTAGTTCTGGAAGTTACAGAACCTGCAATCAATATCAATAATTTCTCATCTCTACCAAAATTGAAAAGAACAATTGCATACGTTTTGAGATTCAGAAATAAGTTGTTATATAAACAAAGTTGTGGAACGGGTATACTGTCGGTTAAAGAACTTCAGAGTGCCTTTCATCTTGAAACTGTCCCAACAAGATTCATTTCCTGAGGAACTGAATGCACTCAAAAGGAATAAACACATAGATTCCAAAAGTACGATCTTCAATTTGAATCCTTTCTTAGATAACAGCGGAATCATGCGAGTAGGTGGACGATTACAGTATTCTGAATTTGTATACGACAAGAAGCACCCTATTATTGTATCTTCGAAACATTATTTATGTAAATTAATTTTCAGATATGAACATTTGAGGTTGTTTCACGCGGGTCCTCAATTATTATTGGATTCATTATGGCCAATTTCTGGTACCATCGATCCCAACGAATTGAATCCTCTTACTCCTGCCCACTTTCTGGTCGGAAGACCCTTGACTTCAATCTCGGAATCCGATTTAGCTCACATTTCGATGGGACGTCTTTCACGTTTTCAGTTAATAGAGCAAATTAGGCGGAATTACTGATCCAGATGCGGAAAAGAATATATATTCGATCTTCAGCAAAGATTAAAGTGGAAGAAGTCACAAGGCGATTTAACATAGGGGAAAATAGTCCTCATAAAGGAAGACCATCTTCCACCTATGCGATGGAAGTTAGGACGTGTGATCGAATTGCATCCAGGGAAAGACGGAGTGCCTAGGGTAGCTTCCAAGCGAAGTCAGTCGGCGAGGATTTCCGAAAATTTGTCCCTTACCAATCAACGAGATTGTTGAAAGTGGAATCTTTCAAGGCGGGGGGCATGTTTGAAACACGTTGTATTTTTGTTATATATATTCACTATGTAATTTAAACGTCATAATGACAATTGATTTTTCAAAGACGAAAGTGGAGTTCTTGTCAATGCAAAACTAAAAAACACTTGTTAAACTGGCAAGAAAAGGTTCATCAAAGAAAGTCTAAAGCGAACTAATCATCTAGTATGCCATCTAATTCTTCCCAAAAAGTTCTGGTTTCTTTATGAATGAACCTATCTTACAGTACCCCGACTTTTATAAACCATTTGACCGCAGACGCGCAATATTACCCCAAGGGCCAATAGGTAAAGATTTACCTCTAGCCTACGCCTCCAGAACCCAGAATGATTCTGAACAAAATTACTCTGCTATTGAAAAGGAATTACTAGCCATCGTATGGGCTACAAAATATACCTGTACGGGCAAAAATTTAACATAATAACGGATCATAAACCATTGCAATGGCTATTCTCGTTGAAAGATCCTAACTCAAAATTAATGAGATGGTGAATCAAATTAGACTATCAGTTCACTATTATTTATAAAAAAGGAAAATTAAATACCAACGCGAATGCCCTGTCACGGATGAGGTTTAAGAGGTTTTAACACGTTTCAAAACTGGTAAGGAATTTGTAACTCAGTTCAATTTTTGCACCCTTCTTTAGGCATTTGGTGAATGGTTTTGTGATTTTTGCAAAATTAGGGTTGAACCGTCGATAAGAGCCCAATAGACCAAGAAAGCCTTTGATTTGTTTCGTGGTTTTGGGAGTTGGGTTTCACACCCTTAGGGATTACAGCATGGCCTAAATAAGCAACTTCCTTCCTCAGGAATTCAGATTTGTTGAGCTGAATTTTGAAATTCGAGTCTCTAATTCTCTGAAATACACACCTGAGACGTTCCAACTGTTCTTGGAGCAAAGTTGAGAAAACAATAATATCGTCAAGCGTAATAGCATACGACTGCGACAAGTGCGACAGAGACGACCAAGGCGACCATACCACTCTACTGCTCAAGGTAGCCTTTCGATGATTGCGGCCGCGACTTAATGCGGCTGCGACTGGCGACCAATGTGATCTGTCGCATCTGTACCCCCTTTTCGAGAGCTTGTACGGCACGAACGATTCGGTATATCATCACTTGTTTGTTGACTTTCGGTGTATTCAGTACAATGAATTCTAATAATGAGTTGAGATATTGCAAGAAGAAGATGATGACGATGTAATCCTACTTTCCGTATTGCGATTCCTACTTACCCTATTGCGATATTTTTCCAAATATTATCACTCACAACATTGTCTGCTCATAAATTGGTGGATTCTTAGCGACATATTCAATTAGTTTTTCATCATCTTCACTCGAAAATTCGAAAATTTCATTTGTAATCACTTAAAAAATGTAAATTCTTGCGTCCACTACGGACAATGCGACCTAATTGCTTCTTGAGCAGTAGAGTCGTATGGTGGCCATGGTGGTCTGTGTCGCACTTGTCGGGGTCGGATGATGAGGAGACCTATCTTAATACATTAAAGCGGTATAGATGCGACCGGCTGCATTGTCGCATCAATCGTAACGGTTGCACTGGCCGCGACTATCGAAAGGCTACCTTCTCAAGGAGCAGTCAGTTTGCATTGCCCGTAGTGGACGCATGCATTGAGAAGCAAAACTTTACATTTGTTAAGTGATTAAAAATAAAATGGATCCGTTTTCAAAGATGATGAAAACCTAATTGAATATGTGGCTAAGAATCCACCAATTTATGATAGCAGCCTCTCTGCATATCGAGACAATGTTATAAGGGATAATATTTGAAAAAATATCGCAATACGAGAAGTAGGATTACATCGTCATCATCTTCTTCTTCCAGTAATATCTTATTATTAGAATTAATTGTACTGAATAAACCGAAACTCAACAAACAAGTGATGATATTCCGAATCGTTCAGGTCGTGCCGTACAAAGTCGCAGCTCTCGAAAAAGGAGTACAGATGCAACAGATCGCATTGGTCGCCAGTCGCAGCCGCAATCATCGAAAGGCTATCTTAAGACTTTCAGGTATTTCGCAGTTATGAATTTTACAATAAGGTATTATAACTTCTCCTTCCGGAATAGATGTTTTGATTTTGATCACTTGCTCTGATCTGGGTGTGACAGTAACTAAATTCAATTCATTATTCGTTTTGTGGAATAATAGTTTTATCTTTGTAAAAGGTGTCACGAGATAAATTTTATCAAAATTTAGACTGGCTTGCAGTATTTTGAGATTATCTAATCCAATTAGGCCTTTAAAAACATTTTGAAATATAAAAATTTGAAGAAAAAAAATTTCAAATTGATAGGTGGTGGCAAACAAAAAATTTTTGATAAGAAATTTCAGCACTGTATTTATGTGAAGATTTTTGAAAAACTGTAATGGATCATTTCGGATTAGATCTGGAAAATATTTCAAAGCGATATCGGGATCGATAAATGACTTCGTAGAGCCAGAGTCAATCAGAAGTTTTAAATTATATTCTGGAAATACAATCTCTCATACATTGATTGTATTTCCATTCCATTGTTTATTCGCTTGTATTTGAGGAGTTGAAGGAAATATCTTGAGAATTTGAAATTAATTGTTCCGACGATTATTATTCATTTGGCAGGGACAAGACAATTATAATGTTTTCCGACCTACCCTGTCACTGATGAGAGGCAATAAACCTCGAAACATGAATGTCTGCAGATGGTCGTTCCCAGCCAAATGAAGGATAATCTTCTGTTTAATTATAAGACAAGCACTTGCAATTGGGTCTTCTTGGAAGAACGTTGCACAAATATTTGTCAGATGTAGTTCAATGTCCGTCGTAGTATCGGCCAGGGAAGTAGTTGTTTTCTGACAGATATTTGCCTTTTATTTTCCACTTGGTGGAAATGCTTAGAGAGAAGGGTACACTGAATTCTTTCACATTGTTGATACCTCTCTGGCACAATATATTCGAACTCGTTCGAATTTTACAGATTTCTCTTCCCGGGGACTGTGCTACTCGGGAGTGTTTTGTCTTGTTCCGTGCGGAAGGCGCTGCGATCAACTTTGTTGTAGTCCGTTGTGTCATCCGTGGGGAAATATTAGTTAAACAGTTAATTATTATTCATTTGGCAGGGACAGGACAATTATAATGTCCGACCTACCCTGTCACTGATGAGAGGCAATAAACCTCGAAACATGCATGTCTGCAGGTGGTCATTCCTAGCCAAATGAAGGATAATCTTCTGTTTAATTATAAGACAAGCACTTGCAATTGGGTCTTCTTGGAAGAACGTTGCACAAATATTTGTCAGATGTAGTTCAATGTCCGTCGTGGTATCGGCCAGGGAAGTAGTTGTTTTCTGACAGATATTTGCCTTTTATTTTCCACTTGATGGAAACGCTTAGAGAGAAGGGTACCCCGTATTCTTTCACATTGTTGATACCTCTCTGGCACAATATATTCGAACTCGTTCGAATTTTACCGACGCCCTTATTGAAAATTTACATTCAAATTTTCCGTTGGCTCTGTTTCTTCGGGAAGGTAATTTTCGTCATGTTGGTTCATGTCAGTAAAGTAATTTTCTTCATCAATATTCTGATCGGTATAATATTGGTCACATTGATTGATTTGATCGGTTTCAGTATTGAAAAGTTCTTTGCTAATAAAGTTTCTTTGTTGCCCTCTATTTGCAAAATGGGACGTAGATGGTTGAGCAGAATTTGTGTTTGAATTGAAAAAATTATTCTGATTTGGCATTTTCAGCTGTGAATGGTATACGTGTTCTAGGTGTGTCTGGCTATAACATGTTTTCAGATATTTGCCATATTTTTCCACTTTGTGGTAATGTGTGAAGAAACGGATATTTTCGATCGTAGTCGGAATTATTTCTTCTGATTTATTTCATCCTCTCCGTATACTTTCCGAACTTTTGTCGATTTATTGAGTTTAACTGTATTCTGTATTCTCGAGGGATAATGCTGGAACGTCATCTCTTTCTTCGGTGGTCTGAAGGTGCGGACTTGGTCGTGATTTCCGGCGTTAGTAATGGAATGGACGTTTCTAGGTTACTCTCGGGGTGGCTAATGAATTCGATAGACTAGGTCATTGCTGTAGTCTTCTCCCGCAGTGTCTTATCCTGGTAGTGTCGCAGCTCTCGGACCATGAAAATACTAGCACGAGTTTGGCTGGTTTATTCGTGTACTGCGGAACAACAAGCCATCAGGAACATTTGGAGGTACTGGTCCCAGTTTCTTGAGTGGTCAAAGACTTCCTTCGATAAGTGCCGGTTTATCGTCTTGTTCATCCGCTCTACCATTCCAATATACTGTGGATGTAGAGCCGTGGTTCTCGTATTCTGCAAATTCAGCATATGACACAGTTCCTGGAACCGGTTTGACTCGGAATTTATGCTTTGGTCCATAGACATATGCCTTTTACCAAGACGTCGGCAACGGTGTTGGCTTCAGGGTTAGGCAGGGCAAGGGCTTCGTCTCACTTGCTGAAGTAGTTCATTGTCGCAAGGATATACTTCCCAGCAAACCATGTGATACGAAAAATATGTATTAGTGACATCACATTGTGACTTGCGACATCCCATTTGAAGTCACAAACATGTATCCAACAATTGGGCATCTGAAGTTGGGAGTTATCCAACTCAAACAAGAAAATTTACTTCCCAAGGATGAAATTGAAAAGCTGGAAAAAAAGGACGAGAAAAATAATATTATTGTTTTCGTATGAAAACAATACTTCAGATTTCATTTGTAGTAAGCTCAAAAATCTAGTAGGAGTTGATGTCGAGAAAAAAATATAATCGACTTTTAATATCTGGGAAAAAAATCAATGCTTTCGGTGAAAATATAATTTACACCCAATCAGAAACTGTATAAATGTATGAGGTAGTAAACTTGCAATAGCTAATGACTTAACTGACCATCAACGCACTGAATATCAAGAACTAAGAAATACTTGATTCAGAAAAAACATAACAACAAGAGCTGTTACATCAGGGAGAATAAACTGATTATTGAAAATAAAGGATATACCATTACAGGATCTGCATGAAGAACCAGAACAACACGTTGTCATATCAAACAGTACTTCAGTAAATCCATCCCAGCCGCTTTCATTGAATGAGGAAGAGAATATTGAAACATTATTTCAATTTTAGCTACCTTCCTAAAAACGCCGCAGATATTACTCGAGCAACAGATCAACTGAACAACACACCAAAATCTGTTGGAACTACAAGAAAAACAGTGAAGCAAGAGAAAAACATCACAAGGTTGCGTAAGAACTCACAAAGAAAAGAGCAGTGAAATCAACCATGGAATGCAAGTACATGTTGTACCACAAAATATGTGTTTGACAAAAAATGAGAAATTGTATGCATTCTTGAGTGATCCTTGTTTGGGGTCTCCCATAAAACATATATTTGCCAATCCACCAACATCAGAGAACTCACAGAAAATAATTCATGCGAAATCTAGTTACTCAATGTCCAAAACACATCTACTTGCAAGGAAATAACCATCCATCTATCAAGACCGGCTATCAGACAACTCAAACAAATGAGTTGTCCTCCTGCCGTCTCAAAAAACGACAAAACCTAGGTGCCAAAACCAAAATGAAAACCTGCTACCTGAAAGTTACCTATTTGACATTTTTCAATTGGGTGCCATACTGTGGTGACCAAATTATAATCAACGATCACCAAGTCACCAATAGTGAACCAATCAAAAATCTACCTGAAGACGAGAAGACGCCAGAGCCACCCAAATCAAGCATAGGGATCTAATTTAAACTGGACGAACTGCACTCAATAAAAACAGCAATCATGGAAAACGAACCAGCCTACCTGGACATAGTATCAATTTGTGTATACCGGGTGGCTACGGAAGTATTGCCTACGGAATATCTCAGTTATTGTATGAAGTAGGTTTGTGAAATTTGAAGCGTCGATATAATGACATAAGAGCTAGAATTTGAGCATATTGACATGTCGAAGTTAACTTCCGGTCTGACCGGAAGTAACATCAACTTTCTTATTTTAAATGGAAACCCTATTTTTTTTTCTTTTCGCTTTATTCAGCATTCAATTCCCTTTCTAATGACATACCACAAGTTGGTATCTAACCAGAAACTAGATCAGAAAAAAATTATTATTGAAATTCACCGAGTAGGCCGTGGAAGCAAAATGAAAGCCAAAAATTGAAAAGTTGGCTATGGAAACCATACGTCACTTGATAACAGTTGCTACTACTGTGATATTTTATTTTCATTCGTCGGCGTTATAGAAAGCCGCCAAAAAAATATTGGAAAAATTGGGAAAAAAACAATACTCTGTAGGTCCATAACTTAAATAGGAACATACAACTTTTTCTTGCCTGTACTATTCAGCATAACCATTCCTTTCTAATGATATAATAGAAAGTAATTTTTTGAAATGAAATACCAAAAAATTTAATTTTTTTTTTCGATAAATCTGTTTTTTTGTTATTTGAATAATAATAATTGGATTTTTTGGTATTTCATTTCAAAAAATTACTTTCTATTATATCATTAGAAAGGAATGGTTATGCTGAATAGTACAGGTAAGAAAAAGTTGTATGTTCCTATTTAAGTTATGGACCTACAGAGTATTGTTTTTTTTTCCAATTTTTCCAATATTTTTTTTAGCGGCTTTTTATAACGCCGACGAATGAAAATAAAATATCACAGTAGTAGCAACTGTTATCAAGTGACGTATGGTTTCCATAGCCAACTTTTCAATTTTTGGCTTTCATTTTGCTTCCACGGCCTACTCGGTGAATTTTTTTCTGATCTAGTTTCTGGTTAGATACCAACTTGTGATATGTCATTAGAAAGGGAATTGAATGCTGAATAAAGCGAAAAGAAAAAAAAATAGGGTTTCCATTTAAAATAAGAAAGTTGATGTTACTTCCGGTCAGACCGGAAGTTAACTTCAACATGTCAATATGCTCAAATTCTAGCTCTTATGTCATTATATCGACGCTCCAAATTTCACAAACCTACTTCATACAATAACTGAGATATTCCGTAGGCAATACTTCCGTAGCCACCCGGTATATGGTGCATAAAAAAATTGGCTTCAAAGGTTTTAAAACCAAGGGACCAAACGAACAAACACAAGAGATCGAGATGTCTAGGGTTCAACTTCCTCGCTAGCCCTCCTATGTTGAATCTTCAGGGAAAGAAATAATATCACCCGTGACCATGCTGATGAAAAATCTCGCGATTTTGAAAAACTTCACTTCACCTTTATGGGAAGGTTTATTTTATAATTCAGTTATCATTTAGCTCTTGTACTGTTCAGACGTAAGTTCGTCAATAAAATTAGATTTTAAAACAGGACTTTGACTTCCTTAAGTTGTACTTCGCATCATATAAATAAATTTCCTTGAATATATTGAAGTCTTCATCTTACTGGTTATCTAATCGTGTCTGCTGCATACTTTTCTACTACGAAACGATTTGGATGGAATAGCATTTTGTCATTTTTGTGGTACACTGGTAGAGAATTAAAGAGTGCTGTCAGCATTTTGATGTTATAAAAGTGTAATTTCTGGTAGGCTCGATTCACTATTGACAGTTTTATTGTCTCCAAAGTGCTATTTTAGCTTAATCCGATTCTATTATTCTATTCAGCTATGTTTCTGCGAATGTTCATCATTATGAATTATCTGTCGGATATTTTACTTTTTTGTCAATATACAGGGTGTTCCAATTAAGTCGGCACCATTGCGTTATTATTGATGCTACGAATTCGGTTGAAGGGGCAAACTAGTAGCATTTTTAATGGCCTTCTCGATGCCGAAAACAAAAAAAAATTACAGTCGCGTTTTCAGACTATTTCATAAAATGATATTTCTTTCAATGGAACACCCTATATTTTTTCATGCATTTTGATTCGTAATAACATTCTCAACAACAAAGCTCATATCACCTTTCTTCCTAAAGTTATCCTACCCACCTTCATCTCCACTAGAGTTTTGGAATCGAAAAATAAATCACACCCAGGTTAGTCAGTTACGGGGTTGGCTTATTTTAGGAGACTAATACAGCCTAGACTTCTAGATCCTTTCTCGAAGCGCAAAGAACTGTGATCATTTCTCAGATATTCGAAATGCCACGCTTCTGAAGGTCTGGTTCGAGAATCGTTAAAATAACATATGCGTTTTATTTCAATACAAAATAGAGAGAAAATCATATATTCTACCCAATACAGGCCCCAAAATAAAACAACAACCTACAATACGAAATAAAAGAGACTCGATTTTTTACTTTTTTAAATAGATACATTTATACCACTTCTTTGTTACAGATTTGCAGAAAGAATATTCTGGTCGATAGAAGCACTAAGAGCTGAGGATGAAAAGTCAATCAAAGATGCATTAACAGTTGTTACAGCTCCCCGATCTATAGAATTATATGTTTTTTTGCAGTCATATTTACACTCACTACCACAAGTTTTGTTTCAACTTCATATTCTGATGCGGCACAATGCTGACAGTAGGCGTCAAACAGGTAAGATTTAAACCTCGAATTAAAGAGCATTTTTATTATCATTGAATTTTGTAATCGAACAAGTATAAAAAAATTGTTACCATAAGTGAATCGTTCAAAGGCGTCGGAAAAAGGGCGTGGCAGACACCCCTCTCTAGAGATTCGAAAAAATCTGCCTACTCCTTCGAGAGTAGGAGTAGGCAGATTGAGACCTTAGAGAGAACCAGTGACGAGACATGGGGAGTAGGCAGATTGAGACCCCAACGTCAAGTCACAAAAACCTAACGTAATTATACCTGAGGAGTAGGCAGATTGAGACCTCAGCGTAGAATTACGTTTCAACCATTTATTAATTTTCTTTCTTTTTCAGTTCTTGAAAATGGCTCCAAAATCGGAGCCGAAACGTCGAATTTCAACAAATTCCAGACGCGGTTCAACCCGAACTTTTCGTTAAGTTCGGGTTGAACCGCGTCTAGAATTTGTTGAAATTCGACGTTTCGGCTCCGATTTTGGAGCCATTTTCAAGAACTGAAAAAGAAAGAAAATAAGAAAATTTATAAATGGTTGAAACGTAATTCTACGCTGAGGTCTCAATCTGCCTACTCCTCAGGTATAATTACGTTCGGTTTTTGTGACTTGACGTCGGGGTCTCAATCTGCCTACTCCTTCGAGAGAACTTAGGAATTGTGGGGTGAGGAATTGTATTTATAGTGGACGTGGCTGTAATGGCCGTGTGCAATGTATTGGCGCGAGGTGAACTATGGGCGGGAACTGAGTTGGCGCTAGATGAGCTGTGTGCGGGAACTTGGTTGGCGCTAAGTGAGCTGTGTGCGGGAACTGGGTTGGTGGGAAATGAGTTGATGCGTGCAATGAGAGGCTTCCAGGTATTGGGAAGTCTACGTCCGTCGTCGCGAGTGTTGAGGCAATTGATATATTGTTATATTTTAATAAAGCTATAGTAAATGATTTTGGTATAAATAAATTTTTGTCGTGAAATTTTATATTGTTCTATTTTGTAAATCAAAATTTTATGTAGATTGAAGATAAATAGGTAAAGAAACACAGGTAAATATTTTTATCCTTGTCCAAATGTTGCCCAGACTAAATACTTTCTCTTAAAAAAAAAACCTTTTTTTAATACTTGTGCCTTGTTCTTTACTCTGATGGGCTAGCTAGGTCGTCTCTCCGGTGAATATGCAGACTCCTCCTCTCAAGTTGGGTTCAAAGGCAAGATGGTTCAATAATGATTCTTTTGTGAAATGGTGACAGTAAACTCTCAAGTAGAATAAAAATAGAGGTTTCAAAAAAAACTCAAAATTTGCAATTTTTATTTAAATAAATTTGGTGAATATTTTCTCAATTCAACTTCCAGATTCTTATACTTATTTTCCTACTCAGTGAAAGCTACCTTATTCTATGACCTGATCCAACCTTCCAAACTTTTTATTCCACACGGAATGATTTTAGTGAGACACAAATTTCTGGGTCAACCTCGTATTCTCCCAGCCCGATTGAGACCACAGCTGACTGGAAATCGTAGCGGTCGTAGCTCTTATTGAATCCCAGAATTTTATATTCTCATGCAGTTTGGAGGTTATGTCTATTGTGATGAATGATAAAAAAAAAAACAAATTACTTAAATTGATCAACATTCCATAGCTAAATAGTTCTATAATTAATAAAAGTTCGCCCTTTGTAGATGATTGTCAATGAAAAACGCGGAATCTGTGCACTTAAAGTTTCAAAGTTCGGTGAAGGTTATTTGGAAGTTCGTATTTTTCGCGGAGTTAAAGTTTTTGTTGAATCACAGCTACTGATCCAAAAAAAAATCGATGGATGTGCAACGGAGAATACTTGGAATTGGAGATAAATACCTTGGAGTTTGTGGATATTTGCCTTTCAACAGAAGGCTTCCAGAAATTCTTCTGACCAGCTATTTTTCTATGGGATTTTTCTCATCAAAACAGCGATTCCCGACTGATCTCTTCTTATCAGCTTACACCAGGTACTTTCTACTATAGTTTTATCACTTCAAACTAATTAATGTTTTAATATATTTCTTTTTTTGAATGGAATCTTGTAAAAATCTTTCCTGGATTTCTGCTTCGACTTTTTCACCCGGCAAAAACTTCTAGAATCCCCAGAAACTTCCAAACAAAAACAAAAGAAAGTTTTTCTCCTTCCCAGTCTGCACATTCGCGAAAAGCACCTTTTCATCGCGCACTTGATGATTTAAATAATTTTCAAAGAGCTCCTTATATTCCTAGTCATGGCCAATTTGTTTTCTTATCTTAATTATTTACAACTTAAATCTATCTTTAAAACTAAATTACTTACTAGAATGCTCTTAAATTGCTACTAATGAGTTTTTTTTATTTTCCTCTACATGATAGTAACCTTTTTATTTTGATTATTGATAATATTTTCTTCTCAATTTGTGAGGTTATGTTATCTGTCAGATTTTCTTTTTATTTTTAATTTCTTTGGAAAAATTAATCAAAACTAAAATTTAATACGCTTAGAATGATTAGAAATCCTAAAAGAAACCTAGCTAGGATCTGATATTATCTGAACTTTATTGTTACTGTTCGAAAACCTGCAGCGGAATGACCTAGACATTCTTCGGAAAGCACTATTTGAGCAATTCAACTTGGATTTTCAAACTGTTTTTGGGTGGTAATTAATAATTAAGGTACTCTAAAGTTAAGGTAAGGTATTTAGCCCTCATTTCTAACAATAATAATAACAATATTTACCTAATAAAAAAAATAACTTTTTTCAATCATTACAAATTCCCCAAATTTTCTATTTGAAATTTTGATATGCTTCAGCAAAACTCAAATAGGAAATTTCTATTCACTTTTTACATGTTTTGTCACCTTGATTTCTTTTGACTTTTCCTTTTTATAGAAAAAAATCTTTGCTATTTTCGACTAAATTTCTTCAATTTTACTGAAATTCTATGTTTTCTTGCTTAATAATTTAATTTTCATTTATTCTTTGAATTTATAAATGCTTTCTATATTAAAAATTCCCCTTAAACTTTTATCTATGGGATTTATAAGTCTATAGCTGTTTTTAGGGTGTTCGTTATCCACTTCGTAAGGCCCTTCGAATGGAAGTTGTAATTTCGCACATATGCCTCTCCTACTATTCGGCACTCTTAACACTCTGACTATTACTAGCTCTCCTTTTTGAAATTGTACTCTTTTATTCCTTTTTTTATTCTCTCTACTCACATACTTATCTGCACTCCTCTTTATTCTCACATTTACTTTATTGATAATTTCATTCAAATCCCTTTCTTCCTTCATCCACTCTCTTTCAGGCATTCTTCCAGTCATAACATATTTCGGGCATTCCTCTGTCACTGTATTTGGTATTTCATTTAGATACTGTTCTACTAATGATATTTTTGTATCCCACATCCTGTGATTTTCTTGAGAGACAAGCCTTAGGTATTTTATTACCTCCCTGATATACCTTTCTGTTGGGTTGGAAGCAGGGTGTCTGATGCTGGTATAATTAAGCTTTATATTTAATTTTTGGCCAAAGTTTTTCATTTTTTCATTTTTAAAGTAAGTGGCGTTGTCTAGTATGATCTGTGTTGGTTTTCCTAGTTCTAGTATGTACTCTGTCAGTATTTGTTTCGTAATTTTAAAATTTGTCTTTTTAGTGGCGTATAGTCTAATATATTTTGAAAAATGGTCCATGATTACTAGTATGTGTTTGTGATTGTCGTCTGTCTTTATTAAATTACTGATGTAGTCAATCGATATCGTCTGTAAAGGATGTTGTGTGATTATGCTTCGTGGTTCGTTTCTGTTCGTCATGTTTTTGTTCTTCCCCAATCGGCATAGTCTACATCTGTTTATTGTCTCTTTTGTCATTTCTAAGTCATTTTTGCCAATGTAATTTTCCCTAAACGTCATCCAGGTCTTTCTAATCCCTATGTGTGCATACTTGTGGTGTAAGTCCTCAATTATTCTATGTGTCAAGTCTTTTGTTACTACATAAAGTTCTTCCCCATTAACTATTTTAATACAAATCCCGTCTTTGTCTATCGTTCCCCTCTTTTCTTTGTCTGTGAGTGCTTTTTGGTCCTCTAAAATTGTTTCTAGTGAGTGCAGTCCTGTCTTGTTTCTAAATACATTTACCCCTATCTTAATTTGTCTAGTGTTGTGTGTCTTGTTAGTTTCCATTCTCGTCATCGTGTCCGCTATTATGTTTTGTCGTCCTGGTATATGTCTAATTTCAAAAGTGTACTCCTGCAGTAATAAAGCCCACCTTTGTATTCTGTTGCTAGCTAGCTTACAATTTATGATTGATAATATAGCTTCATGGTCTGTCTCTATAAAGAACTTTGCACCAATCAAGAAAAACCTGAGTTTATTGATACAAAAGATAATGCTAGCCAGTTCAAGTTCTGACACACTGTAATTTTTTTCATATGATTTTGTCACTCTCGACACAAATGATATGGGAACCTCTTCTCCCTTTTGAATTTGAACTAATAATCCTGCAAATCGCGCCATTGATGCATCAGTCCTGAGTATGAATGGTACTGAATAGTCAGGGTGATACACTTTTAATTGCTTAGTAAAAATTTGTTTTAGTTCCCTAAAAGCTTTCTCATGTTTGTCGTTCCATGTCCATTTTACATTTTTCTTTAACAATTCTATAAGAGGTAGTTGTTTGTTCGTCAAGTCAGGTATCAAGCGTTTAAAATAATTCAACATCCCCAAAAATCCCCTTAATGTCTTTAAGTTGGTAGGTCTAATGTAGTCTTGTATTGTACGTATCCGTTCAAGGTCCATTTCAAGCCCTGTTTCGTTAAGTCTGTACCCTAAATAATTCACTTCAGATTGGAAAAATTGACATTTTTCAAGGTTTATTTTTAGTCCTGCCTCATTTAGTAATTCTAGTTCTTTCAATGTGTTGTTTATGTGCTTGTTCGTTTTTCGAGTATATCAGAATGTCGTCAATGTAATGTAATGCGAAGTCGTCGTATTTGTCCAGTATTTTGTGAAGTGCTCGTTCTAATGCTGGACACGCTGATTGTAGTCCATATGGTACCACACAGAATCTATAAATGACTCCTTCTATTGAAAAGCCTGTATAATTTCTCGAGTCTTCATGTAAAGGAATCAGCCAAAAGCTGTGCTTTAAATCTATTTTTGAAAAACATATTGAATTAGTAATTTTTCCAAAAATCGTATCAATATTCAGAGGTGCTTCATACTGAGGAATTGTTATTTTGTTAAGATTCCTGGCATCCAAACAAAGTCTGAGTTCTCCGTTCTTTTTTACAACTACTACGATTGGATTTATGTAGCTACTATTGCATCTTTCTATCACACCATTCTTACACATGTCTTCTATCTCTTTCTTAACCTGATCACGATATCTATAAGGAATAGGATAATTCTTTGATCTAAATTTTTCGATTTCTTTTACTTCTATCTTGTGCACATATTCCCTTGCTACCATGGATTCTCTCATTATTAACCTTTTATTTTTATTTAATATTTCTTTAATAAATTCTTCATATTCTTTTTTACATTTATATTTTATATTTTCTTCCCCTTCTTCATCTTCATTATTTTCACATTCATACATCCCATTCTCACTGTTTGTACACAAAATATTTTCTACCTTCCTATACTGTTCTATTTCTTCTATGTTATTATTTTCCTTTTTCCTTATAATATCTAACTTTCTTTCCTGTTCTTTTACTTTGAAATCAAAATATTTTCCATTTAACTCTATTCTTTTTGTTTCATAATTTATTTTTGCTTTTAATTTTTCTAATTGATCAGTTCCAATAATGATATCAAATTCCATGTTTTTCACTAGTAATAGTTGTAAATTCAAACTCTCTTTATTAATGTGGATTTTCAGGTCTACTAATTGATTGGTTTCTGCCAACTTTTTCCCATTAACCCCTATTAAATTTGTTTTTGGGATCTTTATTCTCTCAAGATGTTACTGATTGAGAAAACACGAGATAAAAACAATATTCACGGCCAACAACCAAATATTCAAAATCCTCAGATCTCCCAAGGACACAATACCAAACGATTCTCAAGGTATATATGAAATACCATGTTCAGACTGCCCGAGAAGTTATATTGGCCAGACTAACAGACGAGTAACTTCCAGAGTCTACGAACACGAACTTGCTGTGCGTCAGGCATCTTCCACTTCCGCACTTTATAAACATCGAGAAGACACAGGTCACAAAATAGACTTCAAAAACACAAAAACAATTTCCACCGAGAAAACTCTGCGCAAACCAGGATCATCCGAGAAGCCCTTGAGATAGAGAAGCGCCCCAATTGCCTCAACACTCGCGACGACGGACGTAGACTTCCCAATACCTGGAAGCCTCTCATTGCGCGCATCAACTCATTTCCCACCAACCCAGTTCCCGCACACAGCTCACTTAGCGCCTACCAAGTTCCCGCACACAGCTCATCTAGCGAAATGCAGCTATCATTTTCTGTTTTACCTATTCTGAGAGTATAGGTCCTGTATGATCCATGTCCCGTTAGGAATTGTGTAAAAAAGTAGTCCGTACTTCTATAAGCACAATTTACCCAGCGGTCTATATTTCTTATCAGAGTCTTGGTCCACTGTGCAGTTCTGGTTTCGTTATTCCACAGTTCCTGCCATTCTATGATAGTTCTTTCCCTTTGGTTCTTCCTTGTCAGTTCAGTATCCGCCGCCCCTACGTCTTGTATCGCTATTCTCTCTCTTATTGAGAATTCTATTGGCGGGAAGCCAGTGATTACCTGCAAGGCGCGAAGCGATACAGTTTTGTCGACCCTCAGCAGACTTTTCCTCTGGACCGATTCAAGTGCCGTCTTGTTCCTTTTATTCCCTATAGCTTCTGACCATGCAGGTGCCGCATACAGGATGGTGGAGTTCACTACCCAATGTATAACTTCCCTTCTACGGAACGTAGGTCCTCCTATATTTGGCAGTATTGTAATAAAACTGCACTAACTAATATTTGATAATTTATTTACACACGTCTTAATCAATAATTTATATCATAAGTCACTATTTTAATTTATCTTTACTGACACTCTCTATTATTCAAATATCGTACTCCGGCTTATTCCAAAAACTGTCGTCTCGCCGTGGAGATTTCTTTGTATAGCGTGCTGAATGAGTTCCGGAAATCTCTCTAATTTCTACTGGCGACTAGATGTCGCTTCTCGAATGATCTTGTGTCAATCGCCAGCGGCGAAGTTAATGGTGACATCATCGGCTATAAATAGCGTTGTTTTCTGTGCTGTTTACGAACTCCGTCAGAACCGGCTTAAGGAGAAATCGTCACATTGCCCCCTTCTTAGAGATATTTCGTCCCGAAATGTCATCCTTGGGGTGTGCCGATATTTGCATGATTCTCCATATCTGCACCTTGCTGTTTGATGGAAGTAGCACTCTACCGTCTTTAGGTTTGGTTGTGGACTGTAATGAACATACGCAATCTCTTACTAAGTTATCTCGAGAATCAGGAATCAGTCGTACGAATGTTGTTACTGCTGATGAGAATATTCTTGTATAGAATCTTGACTTCACTACCCTGTACTTTCAGACGATTCGATATTCTGACTCAGTTTTGTTATTCTGACAGTTGTTAAAATAATATAATTTGTACGATAAAAAAAGTATAATAGTTTTTCGGAAAGTAGTTATTTTCATTAACAAATTGGTCCTTCGAGCCGGATACAGCACTTTAGATATACAGTTACCGACTGAAAAATGGTTATCGACAAAATACTTCGGATAATGAAATGAAAGCGAAACTGAAAAACGTCGATCTAAAACTTTTGGAGAGTCTTCAATTTGCATTGTATGGACAACAACCTATTAGAAGAACGTCAATTTATTTGTAAAAATAGCAAAAAAAGTTATTTGAGAAAGTTGTTTATAATTTAATTTTAGGCCAACATGTAACACACATAAAAATCGAAAATCGCAATTTTTTCCAAATGTTTTCATTGATTAAATAAACGCTCCTTTTTTGTTATCAACTGATTTTTAGGGATCATTATAAACTTATGTAATTAATGAAATGGTACCTGTTTTTACTATGACTTTTGCTGTTGCAATGATTGATATCACCAACTTTTCAAACTTGAAGAGTCAACGTAGAACACTTTTCTCGACCGTAATTACGTTGTGTAGAAAAATAAAGAAAACAATATGTATTCCGCAGTACAACGTAGAAACTTGAGATTTTTTAATTTATTTCCTTCATGCACTGTACTGTTTGGAATCTTTGGTGAAGTAATGAAAATACTGGAGTTTTATCCCAACACCAAACCACTATTTTCAACACTTTGACACGTGTTTCGGTCACAAAGTGACCATCTTCAAGAGGAAGATTAAACTAGATCTACATTCAAAGTTGTTCTTATTTATAATCGTTAGATATCTCTGCTAGATACCCGCGTCTTCATTATTTAAAAAAAATATAATCTCAAAATGTTGCCTTATCTCCTAAACAGGTAAATGTTAAATTGAAGGTATATGTTAATTACTTACATAATATGATAACAAAAATACAATCTCTAATTATTGCCTTATCTTCTAAACAGGTAAATGCTAAATTGAAGGTATATGTTAATTACTTGTATAATATTATAACAAACAAATTATTTCAGCAAGCTATACAATAAACTATTGGGTATTGGTCCCCCATCATTACTCATGATTTTATTATGTTTACTTATTACTAAGCTTTCATAGGCATCTTGATGCCTGTTGTTAACTTCTCTAACTAATCTTAATGAACTAAAGTCTTTGGAATGGTTTTGTTGCAAAACATGATGGGTGACAGCGGATTTTTCTGTTCTTCCATATTTTAGATGCGCTAAGTGTTCTTTATACCTTACTTCAATAGATCTTTTTGTCTGTCCATAATATTTTGGACAGTTTAATCTTCCTCTTGAAGATGGTCACTTGGTGACCGAAACACTTGTCGAGGTGTTGAAAATAGTGGTTTGGTGTTGAGATAAAACTCCAGTATATTTATTTCCTTCATTTTTATTATTCCTCCAAAAACATTTTCAATTCTATATCGACAAATTATCTGTAGAATCTAGGCAAACAACTAACTTTGATATACGCAATAGAAATAACACTGTCTACCTAACGGAGTCTGCAAACGTCAGCATATACCTGGGAGGTGAACTACTGTAAGATGATTCTCCTGTTACGAAAAGAACTGTTTTCCAACATTTATTTGAAGTATAGAGCTTGAAAAAATTGTTATTTGAATTTCAAAAATATAATATAATTTCACCAGAAATAAGTAAAAAGTTCGAACCGTCATATTTACCCTCGATCGAATGTATTCATCTTATCCAAAAATCAATTGAAAACTGCTCTATAGAAATATCACTTACATTCCTATTTATTATTCTCAGACTACTGTATTGAGCAGAATTATGAGCTGGAATTCATTACAGAGCTATTCCTTCTTCGAGTGTCCTACAATTGCGACTCCGAAGGCACTGTAGCAAGAAAATTACTTTTTTATCATTTCGGCTTGATTCACCGTATCAAATCAAATTTTATTCATTTCATGTCATTCAGTCGGTTACATGTTTTTCCCTGTAGTGTGCAATCTTAATTAGTTAAAGTCATTATCATGGAAAGATTATCCATAATTTCATTCAATCAATAATCAGCACTATCGTTTGCATCAAATTCATCATATTTTAGGATTTTCAGTCGTATGTTGATATTTTCAGTTACTCACACTTTCAATTTATAATTCATACCTAGTGCCTAATCTGCAAGTTCATAATGAAGTGACAGAGCAGGAAAGAGGCAGATACTAACAAGGCAAAACATAATGAATATGAGGAAAGGAGTGTGGCAATTTACACCAGAAATTATATTTTTAGTTCGACGAATGTAAAAAATCCACTATTAGCACTGCCAAAATTTGGAATACTAGGACTATAATTGCATTTGATCCTTGCTCGTATATCATTGTTCGTAGATTAACAACGTCTACTTACCAAGATGATTTAATTTTGGTTAACTTTTTAACTTAATCATTTTCGGGGATTTCAATATGCCAATCATAAACACCCACACCAGCGACGCGGCATGTACCATCGCCATCATCGCCAAAGACCATCGTTGTCCTGAAGTTAATGTATGAGTGGGTCATACAAAGGAAATCAGACCCAGACACAATATCTGGAATTAGAATTTTGAGGAAATTTTCACCATGGCCCCCACAAGGGTGGGGCTGGGTGGACCCCCGGGTCCAGGGGCCGGGCCAGCCTATTTATTCTTTCAATTATTATAATTCGCTACAAACTAGAAAATATTTTGAATATAATAATCATTGAGAATGAATTGGCCAATACTCTAAACTTTTCCTACGTAATAGAACAATTCAGTCAGAAGACAGCTCGGTAGACTATTATTGAGTGGTCTTATTTTGTAACCAACCTAAATGATTCACTACTACTATTTTTATTTTCATCTTAGCGTGTTAAATAAATATATTTGTTGTGACCATTTTTAGGTTTCAAGTTTTTGAGTTTCATTTTTAAGTTAAGGCCATTACAGGCCCTGAGTCCAGGGCATGTAATGAGATTCTTGGTCCAGGGCCTGTAATCGAATGTGGGGGCCATGATTTTTACGCGTCCTCAATTGAATATCAATAATTGGGAAAGATATTTCAACAACAAAGGACACCGATGGCCAATGGAATAGTACATCAACACCCCAATAACTTATATCACCATAATTATTGTCCATTGATAGAAAAATAAATAAAAAAATACCCTGGTTAAACAAACATCTCCTGCAACAAATTTGCAATAAGAAAACAATTTGGCAGTCTTGTACAAGATACATCCTGTTGAGGCTAACTAAACAGAGAGGCAGGGAATATTATGACAAAAAAGTTCCCGAATGCAAGACGTAAACACGAAGAATAACTTTGAAGAAGAGGACCCTGAAGCCGGACGTGACCGCATAATTATTCAACCTCGGTTTGTTTACCGTGGAAGCATGACATCATCACCGCTTCATTCGCATCTTCGATGAACGATTGAACGAAAGCCATCTGGACGAGACACCGTAGACACTCGGCGGATCCAGAATGGTGAAAAAATCTACTTGCCGGTTGCCGGTATATAAGATGTTCCAAATGAGATGGTAAGAAGGTAAGAGAAGTGGAAAATATCTTGTTACAGAGTTTACATGAAATACATAAAATTCTCTTATGAAATATAAATCCTATTGAAATAAATAAGCGGTTTAAAATAAAGTGTATTTTCATTTGATAGCTATGTTAGACAAAAGATTACATCAATCGTTACGCTGCCGATACTGGAAGATGATGGAAAATTCTATTTTTATTCAATAGTAGCATACTGGTCACGCTGCATGAATAGGTAATCTGAAAAGCTAATCATTTCAAGGTCCGCTATTGGGCCCAACCCCACATCTCAACCAAACCATACGAGTTTCAGAATCCCTTGAAACTATCACGGCTACAAAAAAAATCGTACGATAACAACTTCGGAGCCTGACAGTAACATCTCCAGGCCCGGACGGACTCCATTCTCTGCATAAACAAATTAGTGGCCCATCTGTACACCGTACTGAAAATTCCATTGAAAGCGGAGACATTCCAAAATCGTGGCACAGAACAAATATCACAACAATATTCAAAAAAGGAAACAAATCACTACCCTCCAACTACTGGCCAGTGAATACAAGTTGTGCTACTAAAAATGTTTTAAGTAGAACGAATTGATTCCACTGAAGTATTAAACCAATGAGGACTCATCTCATATAACCAACATGAGTTTTTACCAACAACAAACTTGCTACTGCTTGTTTGTTTTTTTTTGTTAGAATTTTTTTTCCGTTAACCAGCTGTCGTCCCCCTACAAATGACAGCGCTCAAAAGTCGAAACTTGTGCGAGCCAAGTGTTAAGTATTCAGTTTTCTACATAAATTAATTATAATATTAGTATTGGTAATTATTCTTTATTCAAAATTATTTCATATCAAAGTGGTACTATGGAAATATCACTTGTATTCTAGTTCATATATTTGTCAGTTCCCGCGTAAATGATATTCACGTTGATCCTTATACTTACTGCGCATGCTCGAAGCCATGGGAACCAAGACAGTGGTCGCCAGGCGCAGGATCGAAAAAGGTAGTACACGTGAAAAAGCAAGGTTTTCGCAGTGTGCAATCAATATTAACTGCTATAACCGCTAAAACGACTAGACATTAATTTTCAAGTTTTAAATCATCTCCGAGGGCCCTCAACGTTCCGAATTCCAGCGAAAGATCCAAGAAGATCTCATCTCATACCCCGGCTCTACGAAATCGAGGCATAAAAGGTAAGGTGAAACGTGATTTTGCGTTACTCAATTAAGAATTATAAATATTTGAATGAGCACCACGAAAAACATCGAGGTGGCGTTAACATTGGTCCTTCTGAGCCTAAATGCCTTTTTTGACATTTTCATAGCAGCCATTTGAAATTTGATAATTTAACAGTGAATACCGGTTTCAATATTCCAAATCAAAGTAACAAAATTTTCGGGAGATATAAAAGATTTTACAAGTTTTACTGACGTTTATAATGCATTGATTCACAACGACGCACAATTTTGTGGAAAATCTTACAGCTCTGAGTAATCTTCAGTATCCTGTCAAACAATAATGGAATTTTATTATGACACAAATGTTACTGAAACGTTGTGACCAAACAACTTTAGCACGATTTGAATCAGCACCACGAAAAACATCGAGGTGGCGTTAACACCAAGGATTAACGAAGTCTTACCTTTTAACGTGCAATTCCTAGCACTTATCTACTGGCAGTTGGACTTCATTTCCAAATAACTGAAGTAATCAGAATGAATTCTCCATTCAGACTTCTGAAAAGCACAAATACCCTCTAAATTGGACCAAAGTGGATTGAACATTTTCTCACGAATGCGGTGTGTGCGTTCAGAATTGGTGACGACTACTCCAAGGAAAAACGTTATTAGTATAACCTTGATACCACGAAAATGGGAGTTATATGCAAATTACTACAGTACGAAAATATATAAGTATGGTAGCGTCGCGCGAGCTCAGGCGTAGGCGCATAAGAAGCGATATAAGTATGCAGTACGTTTAGCCAACGAGCAATAACTACATTTCTAATTAATAATTGGATAAAAATAAATATAATAAGATAAATGAAAAATTGACTTGCGTGCTCCTTTTGGGGATACCCTGTATACCATGTCGACCTGTCCTGTGGACCAACAATGATTGTTTTCTCTTTATGTCGAAAATGATGTAGTACGGCAAAAGTGGATTGCCATGTATTCCAAATACGACCGTGCTATGAATTAACAATGATGATTGCCCCTGTGAGTTGTCGATGATGGATTATTATGTAGGTTGCCAACGGTGGCTGACCCTCAGAAAACCACAAGTAGTTCACCCTGTATTGTACCATGATATACAAAGTTCAGGAATGGCCTGGACTCCAAATGATAAAAAAACTTCGTAATATATAACTATTCTAATTTATTTCAATCACCATGGCTACGCCAACTCTGTCTATTTATGAACTCTGTAACTAACTTTTGCAACTAATATCCCTAACAGGCTCAAGATTCCTTTATTTATATCGGAAGGGCTTCTGTTGGAACATCCTGGAGTCGTCAAGAGATGTCACTGTCGCTCGGCGACTCTTCTAGATCTTTCTAATATGGTTCTCGTTCCTTCTTCGATGTGATGAGGCATGCATGCATCATTAACGAACAGAAATTATGTCATGTGTGCGAGCTGAGCGTGATTACCCAAACAAACGCGGTCAGGTCACTAACGTCGACTTGGCAATTGGCCCAGTGAAATCGTTTCCTTACTTTCTGGAGGGTCTTCGTCACTCCAAAATAACCTAGGTACACCATTGTCGGATTCCGACACACGCTTCAGGATTCTATTGTCTAGGGTAAGGGTCCTATTGAGCCCAGTAAAATTTAACGGCAGGTAAATAACTGGCTATTTCCTGCCACGGCGATCTTTGGTTACCCTTCTTCCAGCCGATAACTAAAGCAAGGTCTGGATCTCTCTTTTGGTCTTTTTGGATCTTGTTACTGTTCCAGTTTGTCATCCACTGCCGTAGTTCTACAAAGTATCGCCTCCTCCTCTGCTCGTCGGCAATGTGAACAGTCATCTGGGAAGGGTCTCTGCGGGATAGAGCATCTGTATTCTTAGGGCTAGTCCCCGCTCTATGTTCAATATCAAATTCAAATTCCTGCAGTTTCACAATCCAGCGAGCTACCTGACCCTCAGGGTTTTTGAACTGTAGAAGCCTTTTAAGAGCTGCATGGTGAGTTCTCAACAAGAATCTTTTTTCATACACTAATTTTTATGAATGCTCTACTCCTTTGACAACAGCCGTTGTCTGATGACACAATAATTACGCTCCGGCTCACTGAAGGCCTGTCCTTATATCTGAGACAGGACAGCTCCAAGTCCCAAGTTGCTGCCACGTATCGGCAATAGTCTTTTAGAATTGACCAGATACAACAAATTTTTCTTTGGATAACGGAGTCATTGAAAATATAGACTGTACCAAATTCTTGGGACCCCAACACAAAAAATTTAAGTTTGATACACATGTCTAGCATCTCATCTCTGGATGCTATGCAGAGAGGGTAATTTCAGTAGAGTTGGGATCCCAGACCGCTAAAACAGCATATTACGCATCAATTGGGTCACATTTAAGGTACGCAATACCTTTCTGGGGAGTGTGTAGCTTGGATCCGTTAGGAACTGTTTAGAAACAGTACGTTTGATGCGGTAAAATTCGACAGAACTCAGTCTAATTATGCCCAGCACGTCTCTTGTGAGGAATTAATTGTATTGCAATGGTATAAAAATGTACAACCATCTGCCAAACTATCATTACGAGATTGATAAAAATCCCCTAGCCACGCCGCTGTCAAGTGCCGACTATAAAACGTAATTCATTTGCATAACATTTACATTTCCTCGTTTAGTTCTCGGAATTGTTTATTTGGATGGTTTTTCTGCACTGAATAATCTGAAGAACGGAATAAATCCCAAAAGATCTGGTCTTGACGAATTGAGTATATAAGGCGACAAAGTTCACTCGTGTAGTTGTATGTTTATTGCGAAATTAATAAAAACAGTTTGGTAGTTTGCTCGGCGTATTATGTAGTAATATCGTAACACTATTTTAGGGGAGCACAAATAGATACAAATATTCTCAGGAAAACCATCAAAGAACTGTTGCACACAGCCTACAAGAATTTTGTAATTACCCTTTTTGAAATTGTTCCACAATATACAGTGCATTCTATTTAAAACGAGCCACCCTGAATAACTGTTGGTACAATTATTTTCAGGAAAAATAAAAAACACATCAACAATAGTATACAGGGGGACACATTTTGACATATTCACATTTGATCTAACTTTCCCTATCACACCCCAAGAGCATGTCACCAATTTTTTTCAAATTGATCACCCTATATTGTTTCGCATTATCAGATGCTCCCTGATGAGCAGATTTCAACAAAGTATAAAACATAATAATATGGTCTGAAGCTTATGGTTCGGAAGCTACAAATCATTTGAGTTGAAAAAGAGCCACCCTGAATAACTTTCGGAACAATGATTTTCAGTAAAAATAAAAAAACAGGTCAACAATTATACAGGAGGCCACATTTTGACATATTCGATCTAGAGACAAATATGGAAGCAATAAATCAGAAAAAGAGATTTTTATTGAATTCGTGAATCAACAAACAAATTTTCTATAGTAAATGTTCAAAAACATTTTCACCAACTTCCATACAATAGTACAAACGAGCTTCCATTGCCGCTCTCATATGTTTGAGAATCTATTTCTCTGCAATGCCTCATGATATTCTCTCTCAAATCTTCTAATGTTGTTGATTTTATCTCATACACTTGAGACTTCAAATGACCCTATAGAAGGAAATCTAAAGGAGTGAGATCCGGAGACCTTGGTGGCCATTCTGTAGGACATCTTCTGCCAATCCGCCGACCAGGAGAATGATAATCCAAAAATTGTCGCACTGGAGCTGCATAATGAGGAGGTGAACTGTAAATGAGAATTCGTATCACTCCAATATCGACAAATTTGCCGATTCACCTCTCCTTTCAAACTAAATGTACTTTCATCCGAAAAACAAATTTTATACAAGAAATTCTGATGCAAGTTGATCCGTTCAGTGTGAATTTTACAAAACTCGATACGTCTATCGAAATCATCTTCGTTCAATTCATGAACTTAGTCTAATCTTATATGGATGAAATTTGTACTAATGAAGGATCCTTGACAACATTTGTTAATCAAAATAACTCCTTTCGAAAAACTATAAAAAAATTTTATCGTACAAATTATATTATTTCAACAACTGTCAGAATAACAAAACTGAGTCAGAATATCGAATCGTCTGAAAGTACAGGGTAGTGAAGTCAGAAATCTATACAAGAATATTCTCATCAGCAGCAACATTCTCCCTCCTGGTGCTAGCTTCCCTGTTAGCACTGGACATTTAGGATATTTAGACGATGGAGTTTTCTTGCTGATCTCTTATACAAGCCATGAGTTGTTCGAACATCTGCCACACGCACTACATCATCTCCTTTGTAAACTTTTTCCACTATGCCCAGTGGCCAGGCTCCTCGTGGTGAGTTATTGTCTGATATAATGACCATTTCACCCTCTTTGAGAATATACTCGCGAAGCCAACGTCTCCAAAACATATCAGCTAAGCTTTGAGATAATCGCCATTGCTTCTTGAGAATCAAGTCACGTTCTGTGAATATACCTGGTGCTGTGATTGTGGTGGATTTTCCAACAAGAAAGTCATTTGGACATATACTGATATTATCCTTGGGGTCTGTGGATACTTGAGTAAATGGTCTGCTGTTAACAATGTATTCTGCTTCGCAGAATAGAGTCCGTAGTACTTCATCAGTGGGATGTCTGTCTTTCATTATTGCCAGTAAGATTCGCTTGAAACAGCCGATCATACGTTCCCAACTGCCACGCATATGTGGGGTGAGGGGAGGAATAAACTTCCACTTGATGCCTCTATTCGTGACCTCTTCAGCCACACTATTGATCTGAAGTTCATCAATAGCCTCTATTAATTCTCGGGATGCGCCACGAAGATTACTGCCGTTGTCTGACAATAGTATTTGTACATCTCCTCGTCTGACCAAAAATCTTCGTATAGCCATTGTACACGAATCAGTATTGAGTGAATGTGCTATTTCCACATGTATAGCTCTGACTGTTAGGCATGTAAATAGAACACCGTAGCGCTTCTCGAGTCGTCAATTTTAACGAGAAACAGTCCAAAATAGTCGATACCGGTGGCCAAGAATGGTTTTTCATACGTGAGAAGTCTTTCTTTTGGCAAAATACCAATTTTTGGTTTTGCCTCACAAGCTTGATCACGTTTACATGTTGTACATAATGTTATGGTTCTCTTAATGATTGTTCCCAGATGTGGTATCCAAAATATTCTGCGTAGCTCATTAACGACGGTTTGAACTCCTTGTTCATCATTTTTTCGATGGTAATGTAGGATAATTTTTTGAGTGTATGCATGCTTTCCATCCAATACAACCGGTTCCTTTTGTATGACTGAAATCTTTTTTAGTCTGAGAATTCTGATGGAAATACGTATTATCCCATGGGAGTCCAAGAAAAATCGAAATTTTGTGAAGTCTTCCATTTTTATTTGATGTACCGTTCGATATATTTTGTATATCATTCTGAAAACAATTATTCTGTACAACTTTCCACCACTGTTTTTTGCTCCAATCCATTTCTTCAATGCTCGTGTATTTGGATGTTTCCCTTTGGTTTATATTTGACCTTGCATTATTCAAAAATCTCTTGATTCTTGCAGTGATTCTCAAGAGTTTGATCCATGAATAGTGATTTGATTATTGGAAGTGATTCATGGATATTTTCAGTCATCAGCATAATATAATTATTGCATTCTTCTGAAAATTCTTCCTTATCTGATACATTTTCTGGATTCTTTGGCCAATTTTCTCGTGATTTGTATAAAAACTCAAGACCTTTGAACCATCTATGCTCCACTGTTAGGTTTCCATGGCTAGAATTTCGAGTGCAGTCATCGGCAACATTTTCCTGTGTTGGCACTCATCTCCATTCGCTGACATCGCTGTATTCCAATATTTCTCCTACCCTTGAAGCTACAAATGTTTGGAGTTTTTTTTTCTCACTTCTCAACCAATGTAAGACAGTTCGTGAGTCAGACCAGAAGTATCTTGAAGCAAACTTCAGTTCAAGATGTTTCATGACTTCTTTGCTTAGTCTTACTCCCAGTTCGAGTTTGGGAATAGTTAATGTTTTCAGAGGGGCAACCCTTGCTTTAGTTGCAACCAGGACCACATTCACTTTATTTTCAAGTTGAAATCGTAAATACACTCCTGAAGCATAAGCGTCTTCACTTGAGTCCGAGAAAATGTGTAGTTCATTGAGCCTCTTTCAGTTCTTTTAAATAAAAACGTGGAATTTCCAATGTCATAGTGTGTTTCAAATCATCTAACCAGTTCAACCAAGTTCGAAACATTTTGTCTGAGATAGAATCGTCCCAACCGATGCCAGCTCTCCAAATATTTTATATTGTGATTATTGATAAAAGTCCGAAAGGATCATAGACAGACATGGCCAGTTTTAGAACTTCTCTTTTAGTCGGGATTTTCGTACCACTCAGTACATCGGCGGAAATCCTATGGAATTTGACATTAAAACTGAAAATATCCTTGGTGGCATTCCATATCATGCCTAATACTCTTTCATCATGGATATTTTTGTCGACTTCTGATACATTGGTATTTGTTCTAAGATGCTGCGGAATTCCATGCAGAACCTCCTGGGAATAAAAACTGAAATTCTTAATTTCGAATCCTCCCTTACTGTGAACATAAATGATGTCATTTATCAATTTTATGGTCTCTGATCCATGAAGATAATCGTCCACATAATGATTCCTGGAAGTTAAATCCAGCGAAAGAAAGGATACTCCTCCTAATTGACGTTCTTCTAATAGGTTGTTGTCCATACAATGCAAATTGAAGACTCTCCAAAAGTTTTAGATCGACGTTTTTCAGTTTCGCTTTCATTTCAGTATCTCGAAGTATTTTGTCGATAACCATTTTTCAGTCGGTAACTGTATATCTAAAGTGCTGTATCCGGCTCGAAGGACCAATTTGTTAATGAAAATAACTACTTTCCGAAAAACTATAATACTTTTTTTATCGTACAAATTATATTATTTTAACAACTGTCAGAATAACAAAACTGAGTCAGAATATCGAATCGTCTGAAAGTACAGGGTAGTGAAGTCAAGAATCTATACAAGAATATTCTCATCAGCAGCAACAACATTCGTACGACTGATTCCTGATTCTCAAGATAACTTAGTAAGAGATTGCGTATGTTCATTAGTCCAACGTGCCCTAAAACTGCAATAGAAATATCTTCATCGTTGACAATTCCTGAACGGTTATGCAGATGCTTTTTATTGTTAACAGATCCAGTTTCCATCAATTTGGTCAATAACTCCGAAACGTATTTGTGTCGTACATTTCTTCCTGGATAATTATCATTGAACATACGGGCAGCAGCTCTAGCACTATTTCCATTCTGGTAGTACAAACTCACTATTTCAATCCGTTCTCGAAGTGTATACTTAAACCATTGCTTCTCAAGAATTCGCAAAAACAGAAACACCAATTGTAACTTCACCTGGTAGGTATCGTATTGTGTAGAATGAGACAAATACAAAATGAAAAGAATATTGAATTCAAACTTAACTAGGCAAAATAAGACTTTTTTGAAGTGGGTATACTTCAAAAAAACACCTATGAAACCTATAGATAACAGATTGTACAGAAGTTCATTCAGGGTGACTCGTTTTCAATTCAAATAATTTTTAGCTTCCAAACTATTAGCTTCAGACCATAATGTATTCTACTTTGTTGAAATCTGTTCATCATGGAACATCTGATAATGCAAAACAATATAGGGTGATCCATTAAAAAAAATGGTGACGTGCTCTGGGGGTGCGATAGGGAAAGTAACATCAAATGTGATTATGTCAAAATGTGCCCCCATGAGTATTATTGCTGAGGTGTTTTTTTATTTTTACCGAAAATCATTGTTCCAAAAGTTATTCAGGATGGCTCGTATTCTACTCAAATAGTTTGAAGCTCCCGAACTAAAAGCGTCAGACTATATGTATTATACTTTGTTAAAATCTGCTCATCATGGAGCATCTGATAATGCGAAACAATATTGGGTGATCCAAAAAAAAAATGGTGACATGCTCTGGGAGTGCGATAGGGGAGGTAACATCAAATCTGAATATGTCAAAATGTGTCCCCTTGTATGCTATTGTTGACATGTTTTTTTATTTTATTTTTCCTGAAAATCATTGTAACAAAAGTTATTCAGGGTGGCTCGTTTTAAATGGAATGTACTGTATACTGTTCTTATACTCATTTATGGAATATTTTATTGTTAGTTTTGAATTGTAATTTCGTCCTAAAGTTCTTTAATATATTTATGTGAGTGAATAGTTAATTACTATATGTTCAAATTCTTATGTTCTGGCAAAATAATATTGTAGTAAAACTGCTCTAACTAATTTTCCTAATTTATTTTAAACACTATTTACAACAATTATTCACTAAAACATTTACCTTACTATTTCAATTCATTTCTACTGTGGCTATCTATCAGCGAACTCTGGAACTGTAACTAACTCTGAATTCTGACCGTCCTCCAGCGGTTATATAGTCGCAAGCAGATTCCATCCACGGCTCTCTCGATTATTCTGGAGTATAGAACATTTCATCTAGATGGCTCTTCGAACAGTATCGAAGTGATCGATTTTATTCCAGCTTGTTCTCGGCGATAGGCCAGCAGATATGCTGTTGTAGTTGAACGAGGATGCATAATTAATTAGATCAGGGCCGGTCTCGGGGCCAGTCTCGAAATCGTTACATTGCCCCCTTCTTAAAGACGTTTCGCCCCGAAACGTCATTCTTGGAGTGTGAAGATATCTGCAAGATTCTCCATAGCTGCACCTGGACGTTCGATGGAAGTAGCACTCCACAGTCTTCAGGTTGGGTCGAGGAAGATGGTTGCAGCACACCAGAATGTTGATGCAGCTGGATCTGAATAGTGTCTCCAACATGCTTCTTATAACTCTCCAGTCCAGCCCATCAATCCCACAGGCCAATTTTGGGATTGCCAGGTCTACAATATTCTGGTCCAGCATCGTGTCTCTTAATCTCGTAAGGCTCTTCCAAACATCTTCATAAGACGGCTTATCTTGAGAACGCTTCTTGGTAACCAGATAGTAGATGTTTCTCTGGCCTTTCCTCAGCTGTAACACCCCTCCAACTTCCGGGTTCTGTTTTCTCAGTTCCTGGATTCGACCGAACTTCTTGGAGAAAACTACTAAAATTCCTCTGGACATTTGGAGATTATCTGCCACACAGTGAGCTAACGCGTAATCAGCAGGCACCTTGAAAAGATCTCGTGACTCCTCTCGGGTTACCCCATATTGGACTTTCTATCCGTTCGAGTACAGGGACATGAAACTCTGAAACGTCATTTCGTCCTCCGGTGATCTGACTGTGCGGACTTGATCGTGGTTTCCGGCGTAAGGGGACAACCTATTGAAGTGGACTACCCTAGGTTTTCCTCGTGGTGGCTTATATATGCGGTAGACGAGGTCGTTTATCCTTTTCATGATCTTATATGGACCTTCCCACGAGTTCCGAAGTTTCGGTGATAGTCCACGGCGACGTTTAGGGTTGTATAGCCAGACAAGGTCACCTGTCTGATATCCACCAGCATCCGTCTTGATGTCGTAGGTCTCCTTCATTCTGTCGCTGGCACTCTGGATGTTCAAACGGACCCGTTCATGGATGTCGTCCATTCTCTGTCGCAGTTTGCTGACGTAGTCATCTCCCGCAGTGTCTTGTCCTGGTGGCGTCCCAAACTTCAGGTCACATGGAAGTCGCAGCACTGGGCCCATAATAACACTAGCAGGGGTTTGGCCGGTTGACTCATGAACTGCGGAACGATACCGCCATCAGGAACAGATGGAGGTACTGGTCCCAATCCTTCTGGTGGTCAGAGACTACCTTGGACAGATGGCGGTTTATCGTCTTATTCATCCGCTCCACCATTCCATCGGACTGCGGATGTAGAGCTGTGGTCTTCGTTTTCCGGATGTTCAGCATCTGACACATCTCCTGGAACAGGTTTGACTCGAAATTCCTGCTTTGATCTGAATGCAGCTCTAACGGGACACCGAATCGACAAATCCACTCCTTCACCATGACGTCGGCAACGGTGATGGCTTCTTGGTTGGGCAGGGCATAGGCTTTGTCCCACTTGCTTAAGTAGTCCATCGCCACAAGGATGTACTTGTTCCCGTGTTGAGATTGTGGGAATTGGCCAGCGATGTCAATGGCGATCCTTTCGAATGGGCTGCCCTCATTGTACTGGCGCATCGGGGCCTTAGGTCTTGTTCGAGGCCCATTACTGGCAGCGCATACAGCACATTTTCTGCACCAGTCTTTGACGTCAGCTTGACAATTGGCCCAGTAGAACCGTTGCCTGACTTTTTTAAGGGTCTTCGTCACTCCCAGATGTCCTCCGGTGACCCCATCATGGATTTCTCGGAGCACTTCCTGTCTTCTGCTCCTGGGAACTACTACTTGACGTCTTTCTTCCCCGCCATCCTCCGACTCCAACACACGCTTCAAGACTCCATTGTCTGGTGAAAGAGTTCCATTGGGCCCAGTAAGTTTTAACGACTGGAGAACAACTGGCTATTTCCTGCCACGACGGTCTTCGCTCACTCTTCTTCCAGCCGATGACTAAACCAAGATCTGGATCTTTCGCTTGGTTTTTCTGGATCTTGTGGACATTCCAGTTATCATCGACCGCCGTGGTTCTGCAGAGTGTCGACTCCTTCTCCTCTGCTCGTCGGCAGTGCGAACAGTCGTCTGGGCATGGTCTTCGCGATAGGGCATCCGCATTCTCATAGCTGGTCCCCGCCCGATGTTCGATCTCAAAGTCGAATTCCTGGAGCCTCTCAATCCAGTGTGCCACTTGACCTTCGGGATTCTTGAACTGTAGGAACCATTTGAGAGCTGCATGGTCAGTTCTCAGTAGGAATCTTCGTCCATATACGTACTTGTAGAAGTTCCCGCCTGGTGACACAGTAATTCCGCTCCGGTTTACTTAGGGTCTTGCTGAAGTAACCGATGACTTTTTCTTGTCCTTCCTGGATCTGAGACAGGACAGCTCCAAGTCCCACGTTACTGGCGTCCGTGTCCAAAATGAATTTCCCGTCCGGAAGGGGGTAGCTCAGGATTGGTGCGTTCATCAAGGCTCCTTTCAACTTCCTGAACGAATCTTGGCATTCATCTGACCACTGGAACTTCGTTTGTCCTTCTGTGAGCCTGGTCAGTGGTTTTGCGATGTTAGCAAATCCCAGCACATATCGGCGGTAGTAAGTGCACAAGCCAAGAAAACTTCGAAGCTGGTGAATGTCTTTCGGAACGGGCCAACAGCTTTGATTTTCTGCTCATCTACTGCCACTTCCTTCCCAGAGACAACGTGGCCGAGATATCGTACCTCTTTTAAACAATTCGAATTTTCTAGAAGCTCCTCTTTCAGGCTGACAGAATTTTCTAGAAGCTTTTCCTTCAGACTCTTTGAGTTTTGAAGAAATTTATCTTCCATACTCACCGAATTTTGTTGAAGTTCTTTCAGACTTACGGAATTTTGTTGAAGTTCCTCCTTCAAACTATTCGAATTTTCCAGAAATTTATCTTCCAAGGATTTCGTGGTCTCGTCGAGTTTATTCATTATGGAACTCAAATCAATTCCAGAAACTTCGAATAAGAACGTTCCGGGGTCTTCTCCTTCTTCAATCAGTCCATCTGCAAGTCTTTTCTGGAGTACGGCCTTCTTTCCAGTTGTTTCTAACTCCCGCTCCTCTAACTCCTGCTTCAATTCACCAACTTTAAGGTCAACTAGGTGAACTCTCCTCGGAAACATTTTGCCTTTAATTGTTTTTAACCGAAATATCAGTCTATTATTTATTTCACACAAAAAGTTTTCAGTTTATTGTCCCGCGACGCGCAAAACTGTCCACTTTGCAAACACTCAAATGTTCAACGGGTCACTAACTGTCCATTAGGCGCGATAAACGTCTATCAGTTTTTAAACGGCGAACACTTTAACACTTATTTATTTTAAACATCCGACTTCTGACAACAAATGTAGTAAAACTGCACTGTGATAATTTTGTTAATTTATTTAAACACTATTCACAACAATTATTCACTAAAACATTTACTTTACTATTTCAATTTATTTCTACTGTGGCTATCTATCAGCGAACTCTGGAACTGTAACTAACTCTGAATTCTGACCGTCCTCCAGCGGTTATATAGTCGCAAGCAGATTCCATCCACGGCTCTCTCGATTATTCTGGAGTATAGAACATTTCATCTAGATGGCTCTTCGAACAGTATCGAAGTGATCGATTTTATTCCAGCTTGTTCTCGGCGATAGGCCAGCAGATATGCTGTTGTAGTTGAACGAAGGTGCATAATTAATTAGATCAGGGCCGGTCTCGAAATCGTTGCAATATTTATTCTGGCTGGAGGACCTCGGTCAATGGCCTTTTTGTAATTACCAATAAATAACGATTATTATTCATTATTTAATATTTATTGAACAGTTTTGAATATATTCATTTTATATACAATACTTTTCTAGTGTATTCATTATTTGTCGATAAAAAGAAATTGTTAATGACAATAAAGCATAGTTATTATTATTACTATTATTATAAATTTTTTGCCATATGTTACATACATATTCAAACATTTCATTGGGTATAAACCTTCAAATTGTAGAGCAACCGTAGACATGTGTTTCTGACTGTTGGTCATCATCAGTACAGTGTAGCCAAGTGCAAACGAGAAGCCAACCGTTGTTGGCTCCTGTTGTTGTATTTGCTTGCAACCAAGTATCCTCATCCGTGCACGTGCACCGTAGTGATGATAACCAAAAAGTTCGAAACACGTGCCTACGGTTTGCAGTTCTTCTGGATGGCTGCATGTTTTTCATAGTTCCTATCGAAATTTATTTCTTATTTCTATTTTTACTTTTTTAGAAAACGCTCAAATATTCAGTTTGGTTCTGAATTTAGCAAAAGTATCGATATCTACAACCTACTACCAACGATTCAAATCACAAAAATTGACAGGAAAGCAGTATCCATGGTACAAGAAGTATAAAGCCTTCAATCAGCCTTATTCAGCGACAGGAGTAGCTTTGAGATCATCTGATTTTTCTCAGTCAAGGTAAAAAACAAAAATTCAGAATTGATTCATTTTCTACTCAGTATACTTATAATATTATTGAATCTGAAACAATGCATAAAAGTGTGATTGATAGGACATATTCAGGAAATAGACCGCAGAAAGACCTGTTAAATGGAAGCAATTGTGAAATACAGGCAGATGTCTTCCAAAAGGGGTGTGAGAGTGGCGACTTTAATTCAGTATTGCTCAAACAGTAGCTTTGATGATTACAATATCATAAAGTTTATTTTGCAATTCAGTTATAAAATTAGTATGTAGAGTTAATCGACATTTACAATTGAGACGTGTTCATTACTCAAATTATATACAGAGTGATCCATTTAAAAGCAAGATACCTCTTTGAAATGTTTGGTTGTTTACAACAACTGGCAGGAAGACTTAGACAAGAGGAAAATATGCTGTGAACGCTGAAAAAATTCTTTGATCTACTGATAAGTCTATTCGACACTCAAGACCGGAATCACTATAGTGTCTAGCAAACAATCTGAAGTGTTATCCATGCATGGGAGAAATTTGTTACCGAGATATGGCGTTTCAAAGAATAGGTAATTTTTCAAATTTCGCCACAAAATGCAGAATTCCACCCTATTTCTTCTGTTATACAAGAATTATGATGAAATGTAGTTGCTATTATAATTCCTACTTGAAATCAGCAGTAAAAAGCTGGAAAACAATAGATGTTAGAACTCTGCTCCTGTGGAACTGCGGAATGCAAACGATGAGCCAATATTCAACAGAGAAGGCTGAAATTTGTCTATTCTACCTGCGCTACCTAGACCTATTTGTTTTCGATTTTTGAGGTCATATTAGATCACTTTTCATTTTATTCTTTCAACATGACTCTATTATTCATTAATTCCAAGAAGAAATCGAAAAATAGTAATTATAGAAGGGTAGAATAGTCAAATTAGGTAATAAGAAAATCAAAATTAGGGATTGGTAAAAATGGAACAGAGAGTGTTCAACCACTCAGAGTATATATAAGATTAAGTTAGATAAGTAACATTAGAAACCTTCAGCTCTTGAAGTGAATAACTTTGTTAGCGAAAGAAGTATCGAGTGTTAGTGACAGTTTTGGTTTTTGGGTAATTTTCTGAGATGGCTTCTAAATCTCGTGGATCAGACTTGTGTTTTATTTGTAAAGGAGGAGTTGAAGCAGGTGAACTAACTGTAGTGAAAACCAGAGGAGTTGCCAGACTGTTGGAGTCCAGTGTAAAAAGTAAACTGTCGGCAGATGAACAGTTTCTGCCTGAGTTGAGTGAAGTAAGAGTGCACAGTGCTTGCCAAACAAGGTACAACAATGAGAAATTAATTGCTGCATTTACATGTCGTGGATGTGACACATCCAAAGCTCCTTCTCCTGCACCTACCCGACGGTCACAAGTTGCGAAATTCGACTTCACCAATGCGTGTCTTCTTTGTGAGGAAGCTATCACTGATGATTTCAGAGCTAAACAGGCAAAGTTGCCCTTGGAAAGGCGCAATGCTACAGTCAAAGTGACTCTATCCGAAATTTCTAATAGAATCATCGAAAAGGCGAGGATGCGTGGAGACGACTGGGGGAAGAAAATAGAAGAGCGCCTTAGCCAGTTGCAGAATTTGGACACTAATTTAGTCGCCGTCAATGCTGAGTATCATCAAAAGGGCCTCGCAAGCTTTTACCATCCACCTAAGTCATCGCATAAAAGAGGATTCCGCCCATCGCCGAGTGTTGACGAAACCATGCAGGTGATATTTTCATACATCGACGAGAATAGTGATGAATGCCAGTTTTCTATTCAGCAGCTGATCGAGCTGATTGAGGAAGACCGTCGACCACACAGCAAAACTGTCAAAAATCGTCTTCAGATGAAATATGGGGACCAAATCATTATTTCAGAATCAAGGAGAGGACCTATTGTCAGTCTGAAGAGGGTTGGTGACAACATTCTGTACGATAACTGGTACTCCACCGAAAGGAAAGTAGACGCACAGGAAGAAAGACGTCGAATTTTGGAGGCAGCTGGAAAAATAATTTTGGAAGACATCCGCTCCAGAGGATTCAACACAGTTGAGTATCCTCCGATTGACAACTTCTTGGATAGTGCGCGAACTGCGGTTCCGGAGACACTGCTTCTTCTACTCCATGTCTTTATTTTGACCAACAAACGACGAACCTCGGACTCTTGGAAAAATAAATGCCTCGCTCTGGCTCATGCAATCATGATAGCAGTGCGCCCCAAATATTTTCTATCCTCCATCATGACTGCTGTTTCCGTGTTTGTTTACAAGAAGTATGGCTCTAAACATCTGAATTCTATCTTCCATTGGCTTTTCATCGTCTTACGAAGAAGCCAACAGGCTAGAAGGGTCTTACGTGCTGCAAGCTGAAATACATGCCTTAAGAATAACTTAAGATTGTTAATTACATAAATTTTTTTCACGAAAGGACTACGTCTTTTTTTTCTTCCTGTCCTGGGATAATTATGTAGGGGAATGGGCGTATATAGATCCGAAAAGTAACTGATATCAATACCAAAATAATGTGAATAGGTATGGTTGGCTTTCATTAGAAAGTTAGCTTTTAAGAATAGGGGTTGGGTGAGGGAAGGAGGAGTGGGGTGTCCAAAGTTGGTGACTTCAAGTAAGAACCATAATTACTACAACATTTCATCATAATTCGGATATAACAGATGAAATAAGCTGTAATTTTGCATTTTTTGTCAAAATTGTATAAAATTTTACGCTCTACAAAAAAGTATCGATATGTTTTTTCCGTAGGACGTAAGAGAAAAAAGTAATCGAGGAAAAACCGGAGAGAGGTCAAACATTTTGCAATTTTCGCCCCCTACTTTTTTCGTACAGGGTCCTCGAGGTCCAAAACTTGAGAAAATGTTGATTAATCATCCCTGAAGAATCTCCTGAAGTTTCATTAACTTCCGACCTCTTTCCACCTAACCCCACTTTTTTCAACCTGTCGACTGAACTATGGCAAAGCATAATGAATAATATACTACCTCACTACCAGTGAACAGTGCCACCGGCCAACAATATTCTGGACACGTTGGGCGTCTCTACGTTTTTCTCGACCCTTAATTCGAAAAGCGGACTTTTAGTGGACGCGCTTATGTTCAAAAAAAGAACAGTCGTGTGCTTGAGATGAATAAAGCAAACGACTTATTTTATTAGTTTATATTCATTATTCATGACGTTACACCACTTCTTGGCCACCCCAGATACGCGTCGTTCACCCCCTACAACCCCTCAAAGGGTGAAATATTCAAATGACTATATCTCGCTCACTATTTTAGTTAGCGGGTTCGTTCACACGCAAAAAAATTTGTATTTCGAAAATAAATAACTTTGAAAATATCCATACATACTGAATTTTTAATATTTCGAAAAGACCGATAATCTGAGTGCAGCCCTTTCAAACATCAACAAATAACTTAAAAAAACAAACATTCCTAGAAAAAATATGCATCTGTTCGGATATATTTTCCATTCTATAAGCTTAATTTTTCTGTAGCCACATCTATACTTGCAGTTGTCCAAAGTGGAATAATTTGAATAAGAATCCACATATTCAGAAAACACACGCCACCGACCTCAATTACTTTAATTTTTCCAAATCATCATAATATTGAACACTGTTACATGATAGAATATCATCTGAGTCGCACACGGATAGTTTCTATTTTAAATTTCTCCTTCTTCACTGGAGTCGTCGTAGTATAAATATATATTGGGTCGGTCTTAATTTTCACAATGCTCCGCTTCAGCTTCGCAATATCGGTACATTCCAATTGATTGATTACACATTTGTAATATTGTATGTTACATTTATTTTTTCTGCATCAACATCGAACCAATTTCAATATTTCTAGTGGTGCGTAATTCTCAATAGAGAAAACAGGTACATTTTATATTTGCGTGCCTATCCCCCAAGAGAAATCAGTGCATTGAGAATTTCGTTATCAGCTTGCTTAAATATTGTCCAAAATTGAGTAATGAAATTCATAAACTAATAATGCGATTTGAGTTTCTCTTCGTAACATTTTATCATAATTTATAGAGCAACCCAGTTTAATGATTCCAACTGCTGTTTGTAATGGAAAATCTCCAGATTTTCTTCTGATATTAGATATGTACTTGTCCTGCCTATCTGATAACATTTCGAATAATTAAACCTGAGATACTCTAAAAGCTGTATCGTTAAACCTTGCTAGTTGTTGATTTTCATTAGAGATCCATTGAAATTCCACAAATCAGCTTTTGCTGCACTTCTTCTCAAATTCACAGAAGCCTCATGAATAATTTTCAATTCCTCGTTCATCGTGTTCGAACTCTTTTCCATAAAAGTTCTGAAAGGGGTTTGGAAGGGTTTTCGAATTTGAAAATAATCATCCTGAAATTCGTCTTTTATAGATGCTTTAAATTTTTTTTTCCTTCGATAACTTTGGGACAATCATGAGAATTATATATTTTTCAATATAGCTCTTCGACTTCCTGCATATTGTAACGATTTCGAGTCCGGCCCCGAGACCGGCCCTGGTCTAATTAATTATGCACCCTCGTTCAACTACAACAGCATATCTGATGGCGTACGGATCGCCGCGAACAAGCTGGAATAAATCGATCAATTCGATACTATTCGAAGAGCCATCTAGATGAAATGTTCTATACTCCTGAATAATCGAGAGTCGTGAATGGAAACTGCTTGGGAGTATATAAGCGGGACAGTCAGAATAGAGAGTTAGTTACAGTTCCAGAGTTCGCTGATAGATAGCCACAGTAGAAATAAATAGTCAATGTTCTAGTGAATAATTGTTTCAAATAAATTAGGAAAATTAGTTAGTGCAGTTTTACTACAATATTTATTAAAGTACCAGCGTACAGAATATAATTTACCCAACAATTCTTCTTCCGATGCAGCTACATTATTCTCAAGATGACTGTCTGGTATTTTGCTGATAGCAAATCCTTGTTTAATATAATTGGACTCTATTGTTCACTTAATAATATTATTATTCAAAAAACTTCTGAACAATTTTCTTAGTTGTATACACAACCTTACATCTCGACAGTAATAAATCGAATAAAAAGCCAATGCAATCCAAGACGACGCCGGCAGACATAGGTTCCGACAAGTCGAGATTACTTTAACGTGTCCGAGAACATGCGTTATCACGAGTTTAGACAATCGAAAGTATATTTTCTTATGTTGATATCGAAATGAAGCTGAGAGTATAAGCAACCAGTTTTACTTCAGGTATTTTTTCGAAAAAAAAACTTGATTTGAAGTTATTCATTTAAAATGTATAGGGTTGATATGAAAATGTTCATTTTTTCAAAATATCTCGACGCATTTTGAAAAAACGGTAAATGAGGTTATATAAACTTTTATTCACATTCAAGAAATAAACATTTCAGCGTCAGAACGAACTCGCTAGATCAAATAGTTATGGAGATACGGTCATTTGAAAATTTCACCCTTCAAGAGGGGGTAAACGACGCGTATCTGGGATGGCCAAGAAGTGGTGTGACGTCCTATACAATGAGTACTATCAGTGGGAATAGGTCATTTGATTCAATAATTCCAAGCCCACAAAAATACATATGCACGTCTACTATTTGGCATATAGAATAGGCTGCAGAAGATCGAGAAAAGGCAGCAGTCATCATGGGCTCAGGACTGGCTGTTCACCAGCCACATGAACTATTGATGTAGACGGTTCTGAAAAGACTATAATGGAAAATCTGTTTAGTATATCTCAACGATATACTTATTTATGGTTGGCGGATCGTTTGAGTACTCCATGAAAAACTTGGAGGACATCAAACATCGGAATGTGCCTAGCCATAAGAATTCAGAAAGATGACTGCTTACATTTCCGACGAGTAAAGGAGAAGGAAACGAAAATTTGTGGAACCACGGCAGTCGGTGGTACCTAATTGGAATGGCAACAAGTTCCAGAAAGATCAAGAGAAATATGCAGATTTTGGTTTAGTCATCGGCTGGACTAAAAGTAATAGAAGAGCGTCGTGGCATGAGAAGTAATTCACCAGCCGTTGAATGCCACAGGAATTGCCTTACCTCGGACAATGGGATACTGAAGCATATTCTGGAGTTCAAAAATGGTAAGGAAAACGGCAGGCAGTTGTACGCCACTCACCCAAGATAGTCTCTGATCACTATTTGTTCCTGATGGCTTATCGAACCTCCGCTAGTACTAAAACGGGCTGAAGTCTGGAACCTTTTGAATTATTTCTTGCCCGCAACATATAAAACTTCTGTTCATAAAAATTTACCCTAACAAGAAAACCGATGTTTAATCGCAGGTCTAAGTCGGTACACCAGTGTTTTGAGGCATCTTAATATTCATTGATACTGTTTACAAAACAGTATTTTTGAAAGATATTTCATACACAAATTATAAGAACTATTTTACCTTGGTTATGGGCCCTATCATTAATTACTACAGCATTCTACAGATTTGATGTTCGATTTTTTTCAGCAAACTAGTAGTAGAAAGAAGGCGATGTACAACTGATCTGGAAAATATGTATGACCTGGAACCACCAGCGTACTTTTCAGAGCGCAGAAGAAGTAGTGACATCTACTTAGAACCTACAACTTCATCAGGTAGAACGAGTAAAGTTTTTCTTGAAACGGACTTTGATAAGGATGTGCAGACTAAAGAAAAAGTTATATATGAAGGATTTGATGAGACCGACGGCCCTCCTGGATGTAAGTTGTCCCTATTTTCAGTTTATTAGGCATAAAAAGTACATCGTTCGAATTAAGCGCCTGTAGTAAATGATGTCTTCACAGAAAATATTTTATGTATCATATGTTTGAACTCATTTTCTTTATTTACAGTTTTGCGATATGTTACTTCAGTACATCTTGAACAATCGTAAAACCTAACTGTATATTTATTGGGAACAAACCTGCTTTTCGTTTCAATTTCGAGAGACCTGTGCTGAGGAGTAGGAAAATACGAAACAACGCTGTCCACGGATGATGAGCTCTCGGAATCAAATCGAAAACACTCTATCCACTTTATATCTACAGAGCGGATTTTAAAAGCCCCCTCCGTTAAATTTTGAACAGTTGGACGTAAAAACTCAAAAATAAAGTTTGGAGGGTATCGCAAATACAACGTTTCGAAATAAACCCATTGTATTTGCTTCATAGATGGCGCAAAGGGGCACATTAACTTAAAAATTTGAAACAGCATGTGGGGTCAAGTGTAACGGAATTTGAAAAAAAATTGATGGTTAGGAAGAGAATTGAATTATCTTTCCAATGATGTGACACTTGACCCCCATGTCATGTTTTATTGCAAAAAGTAAATATATTTTTTTTCATGTTTCTACATTAAGCCGTTCAAAAGTTAACAGGGGGGGACTATTAAAAGCCGCACTGTATACCTGTTGAATATCCTATAAATGTGCATTTTCTTGATCTCGGTTAAAATTTTGTTATTGGAGATTTAATCAATGCGAATGCGATTTCTGATGAGCATGCTTCGAGCCATTTGAGCTAAAGTACGGATTATTCGCTCAGCGACGCCGTTTTGCTGAGGCATGAAGTTGTTGAATATTTCCCTTTTATTCCACCTTCTTCCAAAATTTTCTAGAACCCTTTTCTACGATTCTCCAAACCATAGTCTCTCCTCAATGTTTTCATTTTTCTCCCAGTCTCTTTTTCTGTATAATTCTTGAATTTTATAAATGCTTCATATTTCACCTCATCTTTTGATTTCAGAAAATATACCTGTTTCATTCTAGATTTGTCATCTATAAGAGTATTAAAGTAGTGTGCATCCCCTGAAGACTTGTTATTCACAGATGTCGGAGTGCATAAGATCTAATACATATTCCTTTCTTGAGTACGATGCAGGGAACGGAGACTTTATTTGCTTACTTTTGATGCAAAATTCACATTCATTCAACTTCATACCTGCTACAAAATTTTTCGAATTGATAGTTTTCAATTGCTTTTCATTAAGATGTCCAAAACGACAATGCCATTCTTGAATCTCACCGAGGATCGACGATTTTGCTACAGAAACAAATTTTTCAACTTGTTGGATATAATATAGCTCACCCCTTCTTTCAGCTCTCAAAACAATTTCACCCTTTTCGTTGATAATTTCAGCATGATTATTCAGAAATTTTGTAGTTCCTCCTCTAGATGTTGCCTTCAATATTGAAATCAATTGTTTCGAGCTCAGTTACGAACATAGTGGTTTCCAAATTTATTGTTCTTTTTCATGATCATTCATTATCTACTGCCATCTTGACAGTTCCTTTTTCAAGAACATTTGTCGTTTTATTGATAGCTAACCTTTTGATTATTCAACATATGGAAATTTGTGAATTTCGATTTATCGTTGCATATATGTGATGTTGCGCCGCTATCTAAGGACCATTCATTTCTTCTGATATATTCGTACCTTCCGAAATCATGAACAATTCCTCATTCACTTCTGGAATTCCTTCTGCCTTGGATGCTTCATGTCTATCTCTCTCATCTTTCAATCTACAATCTGAACTTTTATGTCCATATTTGTGACATTTGAAAGGAAAATTCTTTTTCTTTCCTGTATTGCTGTTGATTTTGTAATTCTTCTTGCTTTTCTGTTCATAATTTCTGCTCTGTTTAGATCATTCAGTATTCAACTTTGTGTATAGAACATTTGGTGTTGCTTCCTGACTATCGGATTCACTTCTTGAATTGAATTCGTCAAAGAGTTTGATCTTTAACACCGCGGGATTAGGTAATTCGTCCTGTGCTTCGATCGCAGATCTAAAATTATTTTATGTATTGGGAATGAAGTATAAATAACATCAGTATGGATTTTTTTTTATTGGCTTTGACATTTCGTCATTCAGCCAGCCGCAAGTGGAATCAGTATGGATAAGAGGTCATTTTCAACAATGATTCCTATTTCTTTCAATTGATCGACTACATTGAAAAAAATATTCAGATGATCTGTCATTATCACCTCCTCTCATTTTCGTGAAAAGTAATTGTTTCAAAAACCTACAGCACCGGGTGTTTATGAAGGAGTATTATTATTATTAAAGGTGCTTTTATAGCTGGCCCCTGACATTTTTACGTTTGTTTCAATGTCTGGCCGAATATTTCTGGCAGTTGCATTGCCAAAACAATGTCAACTTTTGATTTTTGATCTACTTTCTTCCAAACTTTTTTCTCTTCTTGGTCCTCTGGTTCTTTCAGTTCACAATTCACATACGACCAATGATCATTTTTTATTAGGATTGCTTCCATCTGCATACCTACGCCAGGTATCAAAATTTTCTTTACTCATTTACTCGATGTGTGCGAATGTTGATGTCATTGTAATTGATTAATATATCAATGTTATATGTTATTTGACAATTAGAAATGGCCTTGGCTAGAAATCGCACGTTAGAAGGTAAGACCTCGTTAATCCTTAGCACGCACAAGTTTCTACTTCTGAGAGCTTTCGTTCCTAGAGGTACGACAGCTGGTTAACGAAAAAAACAATTTAAATTTTTTTTAAATTTAATAGCAGAAATAACTTCCGACTGACTTTCAGAATATATATTTGACAACTTATAAAAATCTGACATACACATAAAGTACAATGTGTTCATCAAATACATAGAATAAACATGAAATATCGCGTTGCTAAATTATGTCTAACAGTGTCACTGAGTTGAAACCATATGAGACATTTTTTGTTATTCATTTTAGGGAAAAAAGTAATTCTTCGAAAAAAGTCCTGCATGTTCTAAAATCTAAAATACAATCATTAGATATCAAAGTATTTCAGTCGTATACGCGTTTTGTGAAAAAATATGAATTTTACTCTAGAGTACATTACCTTTATATTTGACAGTCATTTACTGTCAAATATACGTTTATATCAATATATCATTTGTTTGTCAGTGCATTCTAGATTACACGCAGGTAACTACAGTTAAATTTTCATTGTTGTAGACATGTAATTTTTTTTTCCATTCAGATGAATTCAATTGTATATTTGAACGTAGTTTTCAGTTCTTTTTTAAAAACAATTTTGGATATTGTTGTGTCTTTATAAATGATTTACAACGTGGGTCCATAATTTAAAGGCATTTATTTTAGATTCAAATAAAGCTGAGCACATTAAATAAATGAAACAGACTACTGACAGACCAATATGTTCTAGCTAGTGTTCAAATACAAACATTATATAATATATAAGTATAACATTTCTTTCCCATTGGAAAAACACATTTCAAGATATCTTGCAGTCTTTCTTATAACCCTATTAGACCTTCTTAATGCTACAAATTCTTTTTGATTTGAAACATTTGGAGTACAAGAATCGACTCCAGAATCCATAGTTAACCTAACAGGTATATTATCATGTACAATTGTTGAGTTTTGAATTGTCTTGTTTGGAAATTCGGACAGATTCGGTAAATTTGTCATTATAGGAGATTCTGTTACATTTGGACTAGATTCTGCCACGGGTTGTTCGTGTGTGCCATTTGGGGGTTCCAACAAAATTGGTATATGAGCTGCTCGATTAAACTCCTCATTTGTAACATGATATTTTCTCAAATGGTCCACATGCACGAATCTAGCGTGATCTTCTACCAAAACAATATAAGTTACGGGATTAACTTTAACTTTTGATTAATCCATAATTCCATTTTTCTGGTTCACCTCTAACATTTTCAACATAAACTCTTTCACTCTCTCCAAAATTGACATATTTCGGAGAACCGACATTAACATTTTTGTCTTGCAAATGTTTAGTTTGCTTATCTTGTATATATTTATCTAAGTACGTTTTAATACTGAAATTCTCGTTTTTGGTTTTTGTTTTAACATTAATTCTGCTGGTGATATTTGAGTAAGGCTATGCGGAATATTTCTATAATAAAATAAAAAGTTATCTTGTTTTTCCTGATTTGATGTTTTTGAAGTTTTAATATCAAAATTTTGTTTTAAAAGATTATTTTTGAATGTTTGAATGCTTCTTTCAGTGATCCCATTAGATTTCGGATGTAATGGTGGTGATTTTACAACTGTTACTTATACCCTGAGCTTTGCAAAATGATTCAAATTCATCTAAACTAAAAGGCGGACTATTATCCGAATGTATCTGTCTGGTAATCCAAATATAGAAAACGTTTGCCTCAAACAAGCAATGACATCACTGGCTGTAGTTGTTTTCAAAATAGTAGACGAGAGGTTATGGATTCAAGCCGCAAAAAAAATAGTTCTGGTTAGTCCAGGATTGGTCCTTTCTGATAAAGTGTTTTTAAATAATAGTTATTATTTCGTGAGGAAATTATCTTTTGTTCGTTTCCATTTGAAAATATTTTAAAATTTTTGATCGTGGAGAAAGTATAGTCTGATACTCGGTTAGAATGAAAATTCGTGATGCTCGTGGTTCCTTCCGCTCGGCTTCGGCTCACGCTCGGAACATTTCACTCGCATCAAATTTTCATTCTAACCCTGTTACAGAATATACTATTATGTAACTTGTTCTATTCTGGGTATCCGAGTATTTCTGTTTCAAATTCTTAATTATATCACAAACTAAATCATTACTAGCTACTTCATTAACTGAGATCTCTGACTTTTTTCTACCCAATATGTTATCCTTCCAATCAGCTACCTACTAGTACATCTAACCAATACCTACCCAACAGACATATATCATTATCATAATCTATCACTTTTATTTCCAAATTATATTCAATGTTCTCAAAATTCACCCTAACCATGGCTTTATAGACTGGATTTGTGACTTGACCAAACAACGTGTTAAATTTACAATTCTGCTTGGTTAATGTGACATTGGGAAATATAGACCTGAATTTTTTATAGGGCATAATTGTACTGTTCGCACCTGTGTCTATTTCCATATTGACTGGTTTCTCATTAATTAGGATACTTACTCTAGCAGGACAATATGTTCGCCAGTAGTTTCAGATCTGAAAACATTCTCCTGGAAAATTCTTGAGCAATAAGCTAAACCTTCATCCAAATCATCATCGAATTCAATGTCTTCTTGTCTCTGCTCTTGATCTTCCTCAGTATAATGGACTTTTTTTGTGACATATTGATGACTTTGACGTATGACCTATTTTATTACATGCAAAACACTTCCAATTGACTGCTGGATTGTCTGACGGATCTCTATGTATTCTCAAACATCTTTTACATCGACTGTCAATACCTTTGTGGTAACTAGACATATTACTGCTTTCAGACGTACCAGACCCATTTTAATGACGGCATATTTGACTGTCTATTTTTCTGACTGTGATTCGAACCATCACTTGATTCAAATGTTTTTGTACCAACATGGAACTTATTTACTATCTCTGATCCCAGGGTTTTTGCTTGATCTTCTGCCAACTCCATGCCAGAAGCTAATTTCACAGCTTCATCAAAATCTAACCTCTCTTCAGTTAATAGTTTTGTCCTTATTGCTTCTGACTTTATACCACATACGAACTTATCACGAAGTGCGTCATCTAGGAATTGACCAAACTTACAATGTTTTACTAAATTTCTCAACTTTAAGGTTTAGGTAAGCATATCTTCATGACTTTCTTGTCTAGCACAGTGAAACTTATACCTTTCTGCTATTACTAAACACTTTGGACTATAATTTGAAAACTTCTTTTACCTGACAGTATGACTTGTATTTCGGTGGGAGTTAGTAAATCTTTCAAAACTTTATAAGCATCACCTCCGATCAAAGTTAAAAACATGCAGACTTTTTTCCTTCTTCTACTCCATTACACTCAAATAATTGATCCATCCTCTCCATGTATGAAGAAACATCTGTATCTTTAGGTTTGTATTGTTTTTTTTTTGTTTTTTTTGTAACTAACTCGAATCTACAGTCAACGTTCAATCCTTAGAGGACTATATCTTCCCAGTATGGCTCAATACTTCCAATCATTGCCATTTTAGTAAATTTTGAAGGTTTTTTTCTCTAGATTGGACTACTATTGTACGTTTTGACGTACTTAATTGAGACAGTTTCTTTCCACTTTAAAAGGCAGACTTTGACAAAACGTCACATTTCACTATTTACTTTTTTCTCGACTTTTTTGGACTTTTCCAGTAACGATTAGGTCAGGCTTCACTTCCACATCTCGTCGCCATTATGTTGTGTCTTTATAAAAATGATTTACAACGTGGATCCATAACTAAAGACATTTATTTTAGATTCAAATAATGAAACAGACTTCTGACAGACCTATCTGTTCTACCTATAATGTTCAAATAAAAACAATATATAACAGATATCTCGAGTAAAATTATTATTTTTTGACAAACCGCGTATACGACTGAAAAAATTTGAAACTGACGATTGTATTTTGGAACATGCAGAACTTTTTATGAAGAATAACTTTTTCCACCAAGAATTATTAATAAAAAAGTTTTCCATATGGTTCCAACTTAGTGAAACATACTGTAAATTGAAAAATTAATATTTCTGGTGTTTGACAGAAATGCATGGGATCAATAATGTAAAAGTTACCATAATAAGGAGAAATCAAGAAACAGGTGGAATGAATAAGTTATTGCGACCGAGATAATTGTTGGCAGTAATACATTCTCTGAATTTGCACTGCTTTGTTATTGCAACCCTTATACAATTCATTATATGAGTGTGCCATGAGTAATAAGATTATATTCATAAAGTTTCAATGGTTGCTCCTTCAACTCGTTGAAAATCATATAAAGTATTCACTCAAATAATGATCAGCTTACATGCCATACTGTCTCATTGTTTTTGGCTCGAATAGAATCGTCTTCAGTAATGTGTTTTCCGTTAAATAAATCTCACTATCAACATCCATGATTGTATTTACTACACTCTAACTGAAACTTAAGCGAATGCCACAAAACCAGACACCACATATCTACTTGCCTGAATTGTTGTTCACCTTGTTACGAGCACAACCCTCAGAAGTCTCTGAGATAATTGTGCGAGATAGGAAAGACGTAGCCCTTACCTTCTTAAACGTGTGATGCCATGCACGAGACCGGTGATCGTGCTGATTCGAACCCATGCACCAACGGGTGAGTGGAAGCGAGTGCTTAACCCGCACGCCACCACGGCCCGCATGTATGATGATGAGCGTATATGCGCGAAGTACACTTCATGCGAACATGCTTGCACTGTAACCGCAGCCTTTTGTAGTTTCAGAATCCACGGATTTGTCAATTTTCACTGTATTTTAATAACATTATAGCCTTCCCTGGTGATCATAAAATTTGTCGAAATATTGGATTAAGTGTTATAACAATATCACTTCCTGCGTGTTGCGTACCCAAAAAGTTTCCCTAGCTATATAACAGTTCCTCTTAAACAATATAATGTAAAAACCCTGATGCCGGATCTGCTCAGCCTGCTCGGGTGATATCACCTCCGCTTGTTAATATGTATACCTACGACTTATCGTTCTATCTGCGCCGAGAACATACGAGAGCCATCTGAACGAGTCTCGACTGCTCGAGAACGGTAAAAGAATTCTACTTGCCGGTATATAAGACGCTCAACATCAGATGGCAGTCAGAGTCGAAGAGTCGCCGAGTTGCAGTTGCAAATATAGTTTGAGAGTTCACAAGTAGACAGCAACAGTGAAACTAAATTGAAATAGTTATAGACTGAAATGAATGTTTTGAGTAAATAATTGTTTAAGACGAGTTTCAAATAAATTTGCGAAATTAGTTAATTGTATTTTCACTTCAATAATTTCTTTTGATCATTATTGAAATTCACCAAGAATGTTTATTGTTCGGTTTTGATATAAAAAAGGATTATATTGGTACAGCTTTTTGGAATTCTATTACAAAACAATTTGAATGTTGGACAAAGCCATTATAACTGAAATATGTATAATGTACAAGAGCTGAAGGAGTCCTCTGCTGGCCGGCCTCTTATATTTCTTCATTTAATGTTACCAGGAGCAAATATAACATCTTGCATGATATGATGAATATCTTTAGCATTTAGTTTTTGTGGAATATCTGTACGAAAAGTATTTTTAGAATTTGTCTTTTCGTCTTTTGACTTCTATCCTGGTGGCAGTACCTACTGCAAATACACGAACATTTTGATGTGCTATCCAGTTCTACGTTTTTTTTCCAGTGAAGTTCAGCTGCAAAAATTACGCTCATCCACATTTAATTTGAAAATTGTCGGAGTTATTTAGTACTTGGATAAATATTTCCCTGCTACTACTCATTTTACTCGAACTGCGTTGTAAAAGCCGCATTTTCATATTTTTATTTTACTTTTTGCTAAAAAATCAATCAACTTTAATATTATTAATGTTGAAAACTTTTTTTCAGACACATCAAGGCCTCAGACTTTACGTCAAACATCAATAGTTGGCCATCTGAAAACTGACCTCTACGACCGCTCTGAACCAGATTTCAACATATCTCGAGTAATATACGTCAAAGGGTTGGAAGACGATGATCTCGCAGGAAAGCTGATAGCGTTCTTCTGGTGGTTCACTTTTCTCCTAGCAAGAGTCCTGACCATATCGGTTTTTGCCTATTTCTTTTTTGAAAAAACGATATGGTTGCTTTGTACACATTTTCTCATTGTCACGGCATTCTTGGTCTATGATGTCAAATCCGATGAAGTTAAGAGAGCCAAAGGGATATTTTTCGTATTTCTAGGACTGATCTATATATTTTGTATTATAGAGTTCAAAATCAAATTCAAAAAAGCGATATTTATTTACTATGGTTACTTCACATTAGTTTTCATCGAGAACTTCACCATGTGTTTAATTTGGTACCTAGGAGAAATAGATTCAATAGAAAATGACTTTTGGTTTAGATATGTGTTTTACATTGTGGTTATCGGTTCGCTTACTAGTTTATCATCTATGATTTTTTACTTTATCATTAACAAACCTCCAAAAGTTACAGTACCTGCGGGTGTGATGAAAATTTGACAAATATATAATAGCAATGTTTGTTAAAACAATTTCTTAACTGGAAATAAATTTGTGGAAATCAAAGAAATCTGTAGTTTTTATTAGGTACTGCATATAATTTGTATACAAAAACTAAATTTCATGGAGTTCAGAAGTAGACTAATTGTATAGGACCAGAAGTAAGTGTAGATTCATGCATCATGAATTTACAATACCTACAACAACCTACGCCCCTACACATCACCAGTACGCTCAGAAGTTTGTAGCGATCAACATCATTATTTCAAAACATTATTGGTTTTAAAGAGTCGCGTGCATCTTTGACTCTGTTATTGCGTGACAAATAATTTATATATAGACCGGTGAGTTTCCAACGGAAATATTAAAATATTTAAAAGGGTTATAAAGAATTTATTGCATATGGATTCTGTTCCGGGACCATCCAGAAAAAGGGATTATGCTGTTGATGCAGACGTCCAGTATGCCTACAATGTTCATCTGCTATATGTTCAACATGCATTTAAAGCAATTTTAACTTTTTTCAGAGTGAATGTGTTTTGGATTGTTTCTTACATTTAGGAATTTGGTTTTGAATTTGAAAATAATTCACTTGTTTTCTTTAGAATGTGTTTTTTATAATTATAAATTTTATAATAATATTTTCTATTTTGAGATATCTACAAATTTTTCATATTATTAGAAAAAACACTGAAATAATCGTGCTTAAGAGAAATCAGTTTATTAACTAGTTTTGATAATTTATTCACACACGTCTTAATCAATAATTTATATCACAGTTACTATTTTTAATTTATTTTTACTGACACTCTCTATTTTTCAAATATCGTAAGTACTTCGGCTGATTCCAAAAACTCCCGTTTCGCCGTGGAGATTCCTTTTATATAGCGTGCTGAAAGAACTCCAGTTCTTTCTCGAATTTCTACTGTCGTCTAGATGTCGCTTCTCGAATGATCTTGTTAGGATCACTAAATCAAGCAGGCCGTTCCGTCCTTACGGGTATGGCCAATAAGCGTGGTCTAATTATTTTGAATGTTCGAAATCACCCACAGAAAAAATTAGGTTATGTTAGGCCAACGTTTGAACTACTTTCCAAGTATTTGGCCACGAATGCGAATGCTACGATGACCATCGTAGGACAACTTTTCATGTTTTTTTATTAACGTGACTTCCTAATTCACGACCTTATGGGACTAGGTCGAGGACTGAATCTGAATTTCCATATTGTAATTTACCCTTTGTCGGGACTGCCCTGTGCCCGAAAATCTACCGACACTTTTTTGTAATTCGAGTTTATTGTGCATCTCTCAATTACAATCCATAACAAATTTAGAATTAGTACCTGGTATTTATAAATTCAACAATAAAATGTGATGACACTGAACCAAAAGTAACTAAGGTTTTTCTCAAATCTTGTATAAAAATACATAACCCAACTTTTCCCCTGTTTTCTTATTGGCGCTTCTGTGGGTTATTTTGAACACTCGAACTACTGCAAGTATTAGACCACGCCCATTGGCCATACCTGTAAGGACGGAACGGCCTGCTTGATTTAGTGACCCTAGATCTTGTGTCAATCGCCAGCGGCGAAGTTAATGGTGACATCATCGGCTATAAATAGCGCTGTTTTCTGTGCTGTTTACGAGCTCCGTCAGAACCGGCTTGAGGAGAAATCGTCACATTGCCCCCTTCTTAAAGATATTTCGTCCCGAAATGTCATCCTTGGGGTGTGCCGATATTGGCATGATTCTCCATATCTGCACCTTGCTGTTTGATGGAAGTAGCACTCTACCGTCTTCAGGTTTGGTTGTGGACGATAATTACAGCATACCAAACTCCTGACGCCAGTGGATTAGAATATCGTCTTCAACATGCTCCTTATAACTCTCCAGTCCAGTCCAGTCCGTCGAGCCCGCAGGACAATTTTGGGATTGCCAGGTCCACGAGATTCTGCTCCACCGTCATGTCCTTTATTTTCGCAAGGCTGTTCCATACGTCTTCATAGGACGGTTTGTCTCGAGACTGCTTCTTGGTGACTAGATAGAACATGCTTCTCTGGCCTTTCCGCAACTGTAGCACTTCCGGGTTTTGTTGCCGTAGTTCATGGAGACGACCGTACTTCTTGGAGAACACCACAGCGATGCCTCTGGACATTTTGTAACGAACTGGGACTCCTTGGCACCGGTGAATCAACACCGACCACCAAAGGCGGGGCTTCGTCGAGCGGCTGCCTCAGCCCCTAGTGTGGGTCCGTTTGATAGGGCTCGACTAAATATAGTCAGGGTTTGGTGTGAAAGGAAACACTCGTGGAGTAGTTGAAAAAAATCATACAATATATTCGATTATAAGCCTTAACAAAATGCTACACATATATATATCAAAACAATCAGCTCGATTTACAACCTAGCACATGAAAAGGGGCTCAACATGAACCCTGTGGTAACGTTGTACGAGGCGCTTATCCTCTAAACGTACGAACGTTACAAGCAAATACTCGTTTCGGCAAAGACATCCAAAGGTAAGTTACACTTATTATCTAGTAGGATCCGATCAAGTCATTATATTATAGATAGGGTCAAACACATATCAACAACTTGAGACATAAGCCTGTTCAAAAACAAATCAAAGTATAAGCAAACATTATTTCAGAGGGGGTTAGACGTTCCTGGACATTTGGGTCACGCACGGCGAGGTCAACGACCCACCGGAATATACCTTACCTAAGCATGCACAAATAAACCATACCACAATAAACTCCATTATTTAAAGCAATACACAATATATATATATATATATATATATATATATATATATATATATATATATATATATATATGAAAACTAAAAGTTCGGGTTGAACCGCGTCTAGAATTTGTTGAAATTCGACGTTTCGGCTCCGATTTTGGAGCCATTTTCAAGAACTGAAAAAGAAAGAAAATTAATAAATGGTTGAAACGTAATTCTACGCTGAGGTCTCAATCTGCCTACTCCTCAGGTATAATTACGTTCGGTTTTTGTGACTTGACGTCGGGGTCTCAATCTGCCTACTCCCCATGTCTCGTCACTGGTTCTCTCTAAGGTCCCAATCTGCCTACTCCTTCGAGAGAACTGAGGAATTGTGGGTTGAGGAACTGTATTTATAGTGGACGTGGCTGTAATGGCCGTGTGCAATGTATTGGCGCGAGGTGAACTATGGGCGGGAACTGAGTTGGCGCTAGATGAGCTGTGTGCGGGAACTTGGTTGGCGCTAAGTGAGCTATGTGCGGGAACTGGGTTGGTGGGAAATGAGTTGATGCGTGCAATGAGAGGCTTCCAGGTATTGGGAAGTCTACGTCCGTCGTCGCGAGTGTTGAGGCAATTGGGGCGCTTCTCTATCTCGAGGGCTTCTCGGATGATCCTGGTTTGCAGAGTTTTCTCGGTGGAAATTGTTTTTGTGTTTTTGAAGTCTATTTTGTGACCTGTGTCTTCTCGATGTTTATAAAGTGCGGAAGTGGAAGATGCCTGACGCACAGCAAGTTCGTGTTCGTACACTCTGGAAGTTACTCGTCTGTTAGTCTGGCCAATATAACTTCTCGGGCAGTCTGAACATGGTATTTCATATATATATTTCATATATATATATATATATAAGTTCGTGTTCGTACACTCTGGAAGTTACTCGTCTGTTAGTCTGGCCAATATAACTTCTCGGGCAGTCTGAACATGGTATTTCATATATATATTTCATATATATATATATATATATATATATATATATATGAAATACCATGTTCAGACTGCCCGAGAAGTTATATTGGCCAGACTAACAGACGAGTAACTTCCAGAGTGTACGAACACGAACTTGCTGTGCGTCAGGCATCTTCCACTTCCGCACTTTATAAACATCGAGAAGACACAGGTCACAAAATAGACTTCAAAAACACAAAAACAATTTCCACCGAGAAAACTCTGCAAACCAGGATCATCCGAGAAGCCCTCGAGATAGAGAAGCGCCCCAATTGCCTCAACACTCGCGACGACGGACGTAGACTTCCCAATACCTGGAAGCCTCTCATTGCACGCATCAACTCATTTCCCACCAACCCAGTTCCCGCACATAGCTCACTTAGCGCCAACCAAGTTCCCGCACACAGCTCATCTAGCGCCAACTCAGTTCCCGCCCATAGTTCACCTCGCGCCAATACACTGCACACGGCCATTACAGCCACGTCCACTATAAATACAGTTCCTCAACCCACAATTCCTCAGTTCTCTCGAAGGAGTAGGCAGATTGAGACCTTAGAGAGAACCAGTGACGAGACATGGGGAGTAGGCAGATTGAGACCCCGACGTCAAGTCACAAAAACCGAACGTAATTATACCTGAGGAGTAGGCAGATTGAGACCTCAGCGTAGAATTACGTTTCAACCATTTATTAATTTTCTTTCTTTTTCAGTTCTTGAAAATGGCTCCAAAATCGGAGCCGAAACGTCGAATTTCAACAAATTCTAGACGCGGTTCAACCCGAACTTTTAGTTTTCAAATATCTGACCGCGGAAACCTATCTGAACACATATATATATATATATATATATATATATATATATATATATATATATATATATATATATATATATATATATATATATATATATATATACTCTAGACAGAACCTACATCAGATCGTTAAAGTTTACACAAATCAGATTACAATCAACAATGTTGAATGGTGCATAACCATCAACTGCATGTAACCTTCAAACATTTCAGCAAATAAACAGTATATACCACACATATTCTACTAACCTATACCATCTTGTTCATAAAACGGAAAAATATCAAATATCGGTTATCCGAAACAATCGCCACTCAATGACCGATATCAGAACAGCGCATATTTTCTAGTTAATAAATTATTCTCCATTCATAGATAACACCGCTTAAACGAGGTTGAACATTCGGAGGATATTAAATGTAATCCAACTTACTGAATGCGAAAGGCATCTTCTGCCTTATCTGCCCTTATTTAAATAGACCGGGAAACGAGTGTTCGAAATTAGGAGATCTTCGCATTTCTCGAATGATGGTTGTCGCAAAGTAAATATTTTCGCGCGGAAGGATATCTGTAGCAGAATGTCGGGTTGTTTGTTCGTGGCTTCCTCGTTACTATCGGCATAATAAGCTGCAGTCGTTATCGAAAACAATACTTTACCACGACTTATGTATTTCACCAATAATTACACTTTATCTATTTTCTCGATCTCGGCATGTCCACTCGTGGACCAAACCATTACTACATCGGAACACTTGATTGCGCGGAGAGTACATTTGAACTTGTTGAATAATTCGGATTTTGGCTTATATACGTTTTGCAAAAGTCATTATATCTCTTTGAAGCCGATGCCGACAAGCACGTGCATTTGATGAGTTGTCGCGATTCATTTAATGACCCTTTCTAATGAGGAGTTATTCCATAGCAGATTGGGTACTTTTAATAGAAACAATAAATCAATGGTTTTTGTCGCCGACGACTCCTCCTATTTGAGTTTATCTTTAATTATTTCACGGTCTGCTATTTAATTATTTGGCCGGATTTCGCAGGACGCGGAGTCTGGCTCAATTAGTGATTTTCGTTTCAATTACGTTTAATTAAAATTATACAAGGATGATGTTCGTCACATTTTGAAGATCTTCTGCTACACAGTGGGCTAGCGCGTAATCGGCAGGCACCTTAAAAAGGTCTCGTGGTTCCTCTCGAGTCACACCATGTTGAACTTTCTGTCCATTTGAGTACAAGGACATGAATTTCTGGAACGTCATCGCATCCTCCGGTGGTCTGAGGGTACGGACTTGGTCGTGGTTTCCAGCGCAAGGGGCCAACCTATTGAAATGGACGACTCTGGGTTTTCCTCTAGGTGGTTCTTTAATTCGGTAGACCACGTCATTTATCCTCTTCAAGATCTTATAAGGGCCTTCCCATGAGTTCCGCAATTTTGGTGATAGGCCACGACGACGCTTGGGGTTGTACAGCCAAACCAGGTCACCAACCTTAAATCCTCCGGCATCGGCCTTGATGTCATAGGTCTCTTTCATTCGGTCACTGGCATTCTGGATGTTCAAACGGACTCTTTCGTGGATGTCTTCCATTCTCTGCCGAAGTTTGCTGACATAGTCCTCTCCGGTAGTGTCTTGTCCTGGTGGAGTCCCAAACTTCAGGTCACATGGTAGTCGCAGCTCTCGGCCCAAAATAATACTAGCAGTGGTTAGGTCGACTCGTGTACTGCAGAACGATATGCCATCAGGAACAAATGGAGATACTGGTCCCAGTCTCTTTGGTGGTCAGAGACTACCTTGGATAAGTGGCGGTTCATCGTCCTGTTCATCCGCTCTACTAATCCATCAGACTGCGGATGTAAAGCCGTAGTTCGCGTCTTCCGGCTGTTCGACACAATTCCTGGAACAAGTTGGACTCGAAATTTCTGCCTTGGTCTAAATGCAGTTCCAGTGGGACACCAAATCGACAAATCCACTCCTTCACCAGGACGTCGGCGACGATTATGGCTTCCTGGTTGGGCAGGGCATAGGCTTCAGCCCACTTGCTAAAGTAGTTCATTGCTACGAGGATGTATTTGTTCCCGTGGTCAGATTCTGGAAACGGTCCGGCAATATCGATAGTGATTCTTTCAAATGGGTTACCAACGTTGTACTGACGCATTGGGGCCTTAGGTCGCGTTCGAGGTCCATTACTTGCAGCGCATACAGCGCACTTTCTGCACCAGTCTTGAACGTCTGCCTGACAATTGGCCCAGTAAAACCGTTGCCTCACTTTCTGGAGAGTCTTCGTCACTCCCAGATGTCCTCCGGAGAACCTATCATGAATTTCTCGAAGCACTTCCGGTCTTCTGCTTCTGGGTACAACTGTCTGACGTCTTTCTTCTCCACCATCTTCGGACTCCAACACATGCTTCAGAACTCCATTGTCCAGAGTAAGGGAGTTCCATTAAGCCCAGTAGGACTTGATGGCTGGCGAGTATCCTGCTATTTCCTGCCATGTCGGTCTTCGGTTACTCCTCTTCCAGCCGATAACTAAGCCAAGATTTGGATCTTTCTCTTGGTCTTTCTGGAGCTTGCTGTCATTCCAGATATCATCTACCGCCGTTGTTCTACAAACTGTCGCCTCTTTCTCTTCTGCTCGCCGGCAATGTGAGCAGTCATCTGGACATGGCCTTCGTGATAAGGCATCTGCATTCCTATGGCTGGTCCCTGCTCGATGTTCTATGTCGAAGTCGAATTCTTGGAGTCTCTCAATCCAACGTGCTACCTGACCTTCAGGATTTTTAACTGTGGAAGCCACTTGAGGGTGGCGTGGTCTGTCGCCTCTTTCTCCTCTTCTCGTCGGCAATGTGAGCAGTCATCTGGACATGGCCTTCGCGATAAGGCTTCTGCATTCCTATGGCTGGTCCCTGCTCGATGTTCTATGTCGAAGTCGAATTCTTGGAGTCTCTCAATCCAACGTGCTACCTGACCCTCAGGATTTTTTTACTGTAGAAGCCACTTGAGGGTGGCGTGGGTCTGTCGCCTCTTTCTCCTCTGCTCGTCGGCAATGTGAGCAGTCATCTAGACATGGCCTTCGCGATAAAGCATCTGCATTCCTATGGCTGGTCCCTGCTCGATGTTCTATGTCGAAGTCGAATTCTTGGAGTCTCTCAATCCAACCTGCTACCTGACCCTCAGGATTTTTTAACTGTAGAAGCCACTTGAGGGTGGCGTGGTCAGTTCTCAGCAGGAATCTCCTGCCATATACATACTTGTAAAAGTGCTCTACTCCTTTGACCACAGCCAGCAGTTCCCGTCGGGTGACACAGTAATTTCGCTCCGGTTCACTGAGGGTCTTGCTGAAGTACCCAATGACTTTTTCCTGTCCATCCTGAATCTGAGACAGGACAGCTCCAAGTCCCACGTTGCTGGCGTCCGTGTCCAGAATGAATTTTCCGTTCGGAAGAGGATAACTTAGTATTGGCGCGTTGATTAATGTCCCCTTCAGCTTCCTGAACGAATCTTGGCATTCTTCGGATCACTCGAACTTTGTCTGTCCTTCCGTGAGCCTGGTCAATGGTTTGGCGATGTTGGCAAACCCTAGCACGTACCGACGGTAGTAGGTACATAGGCCAAGAAAACTCCGAAGCTGATGGATATCTTTGGGAATGGGCCAGTCTTTAACAGCTTTAATTTTCTGGTCATCTAATGCTACTCCTTCCCCAGAGACAATGTGGCCAAGATAGTGGACTTCTTTCTGAAATAGGTGACATTTTTTAGGGCTCAGACGCAGAAATACCTCCTCCAGATTTTTTATGTGGTCTTCGAATGATCTGCCGACTACGATGATGTCATCGAGGTATACCAAGCAAGTCTTCCAGGAGAATCCCTTCAACACCGTCTCCATTAATCTCTTAAAAGTGGCTAGAGCGTTACAAAGTCCGAATGGCATAACGGTAAATTGCCACAGCCCTGAGCCGATGGTGAAAGCTGCCTTCTCCCGATCTTCTGGAGCCAGTTCTATCTGCCAATATCCGCTCTTCAGGTCTAAGGTCGAGAAGATTGTAGAGCCGGCGAGTGTGTCCAAGGTTTCATCTAATCTAGGTAGTGGGTAGCTGTCTTTCTTTGTCACGCTTCTTTACCAGTAAAACTGGAGATGACCAGGGGCTATCATATGGTTCAATCACTCCTTCTTTCCCCATGTCCCTGACTATTTTGTCTGCCTCTTCCTTCTTGGCAAGAGGTAGTCTTCTGGCTGATTGACGGATTGGTCGGGCATCTCCAGTATCGATTCTGTGCTAGACCCCCTTTTCCTTGTCCGGTGTCAAAGACGTCTTGGTATCTCTTCACTAAATCTTTTAATCTGGACTGCTGCGCCGGTTGTATGCCTCTCGATGATATGGCAACTAGCTTTTCTAATTCTGCGGGTAGATTGTTGGCTTGGCTAATGGTACCGGATACATTCCTGACCACAGAGGAAATTGGCGAGCAGTGGCCCAAATTTGTTCCTTTCTTCAACGTCACTGGATGGTAATTAACATTCATGACCCTTACTGGTATAAATTTATCGGCGCGCAGTAAGGTCTTCCCAAGGGCAATTCCTCGTCCGATTTTCTTATCATGGAGCTCGGGTTCGAACATCACCACGCTTCCGTTGCTCACTCCGCCATCCATACGAGCCTCCAGAATGGTTCCAGCTCTCTCGGGAATGCTAATGTCTTCAGCCAACACAACCTGGATCATTTCTTCGCTTCTCCCGTGAAGCACCAGCTCTTCTCCGTTGATACGTAGGACGCCGTCTTTGAAGTTCAGCTCGAACCCTCTGAAATTCATTATGTCCATTCCAATGATTGCATCGTCCTCGATGTCCGCGACCAAGTCGATCGTTAACTCGCCATATACAGTGGCTGGATCCCCTGTTGCTGTGCGTAATTTCCAGTTTACGGTTGAAAAGTAGGTCCGAGAATTGTTCTTGTCGCACCTGAATCTAGCAGCATGGTGCGAGGCTCGTTGTTAATGAGACCGTCCACAAATACACCTTTGTTATGTCGTTGAAGGACAGCAACATATGCGTTGTTATTTGGGGCATGCTGGATACGGGCTGACGATTGCTCCTTCTTGTCCTTTGTTGTTGTCGATTTTTTTAATGTTGGACATTTGCTATGCACATGTTCAGGTTTCCTACAATTTCGGAATCGTATCAGTCTTCTCTCAGACACAACTTCCTTCAGCACTTTTTTCACGACAGCCTCGACATTAGCGAGCTCCTGTGGATCTTCCTCAGCCATTCGGGTGTTGTTCTGGCCTTTGCAATATTGCTTCGCATCCTCGAACTCCAGGGCGTGTACCAGTGCATCTACGAGGTGGATTGGTCGAACTAATGTCAGTGCTTGCCGGGTTTCTTGGTCACGAAGTCCATCCAAGAATGCCTGTATGGCTAATCGCTCCATAACATTTTCCGGTGTAGCTGGATAAGTAAGACGAACCAAGCGTGCAATATCAGCTTCGAATTCATGCAGGGATTCGCTTGATTTCTGACAGCGATTTTTCAGCTGTGAATGTTATACGTGTTCAAAGTGGGCTTGGCCATACCTTAAATCTAGATGTTTGATCAGCTGTTCATAGTCCTCCTGTTCTTGGGCGGTTAGGGTTTGTAAAATATTCGTTGCTTCTCCTCGCAACGCCAGTGTTAGTGCTACAGCTTTCTCATCTGCATTCCATCCGTTCGCCTTGGCCGCAGCTTCGAATTGTCGGCGGTCATTTGTCCATGGAATTTTTCCGTCGAACTGTGGTGACTTCATGCAAAGTTTCCCTGCTTCAGGGCTGATCTTGAAGTCTTCCATCTTTTCTTGGGTTTCATCCAGATTTGAGCTTATGTCCAGCAACGAATTTTTGTTCACAGTTTCCGTGGTGTGGACGGTTACCATTTGATTTTCCAACTTACTGATTTCCTCTCTCATTTTGTTGATTTCTGCCACTACTCCGCCTTTCAATTTTCATTTCGATTTCATCTTTGATATTCTCTATCTCTGTTTCAACAGTCCCCATTCTTTTTTCTAAACGATTTGCCACTCCAGAAAGTTCTTCTTTTAGGCTATTCGAGTTTTCTAGCAGCTTATTTTCTTCCAGATTTTTCGAAATTTCTAGAAGTTTCTCTTGAAGTTCTTCCTTCAGATTATTCGAATTTTCTTGAAGCTTTTCATGAAGTTTTTTCAAAAAATTTGAATTTTCTTGGAGTTCTTGTTTCAAGTCGTTTTTTAAGCTCACGGAATTTTGTTGAAGTTCATCTTTCAAGCTCACTGAATTTTGTTGGAGCTTATCTTTCAGACTCACCGAATTTTGTTGGAGCTTATCTTCCAATGATTTTGTATTTTCGTCGAGTTTGTTCATTATAGAGCTTAAATCGATTCCAGAAACTTCAAAGAAAAATGTTGCGGGATCTTCACCTACTTCAATCAGTCCTTCTGCAAGTCTTTTTTGAAGCGTTGCCTTTCTGCCCGTTGTATCCAACTCTCTTTCTTCCAGCTGTTCTTTCAACTCCGACCACTTTAAATCGGCTAAAAGAACTCTCCTTGAAAACATTTTGTATTTCAATGTCTTTGAACGGAATATTAGTCTATTTCACACAAACAGTTTATCAGTTTATTCTCCCGTGGTATGCAAAATTTGCACACTTATACGGGCCACCAGGTTATTTCGCGCTCAAAACGTCTCACTCCGCGACACAGAGATTGTCCGCCAATCTAAAGTTCACCGCGCAACAAATCACTTTCGTCCCGATCACAGGTCTGTTTCGCGCGAAAGAAGTTCAATTGTCCTCTGCAAAGCACTTATTTTATCTTCACATCCACTTCTGTACACCAATTGTAGTAAAACTGCACTAACTAATTTTTATAATTTATTTACTCACGTCTTAATCAATAATTTATATCACAGTTACTATTTTTAATTTATTTTTACTCTATTATTCAAATATCGAACTTCGGCTGATTCCAAAAACTCTCGTCTCGCCGTGGAGATTCCTTTTATATAGCGTGGTGAAAGGACTCCAGTTCTTTCTCGAATTTCTACTGTCGTCTAGATGTCGCTTCTCGAATGATCTTGTGTCAATCGCCAGCGGCGAAGTTAATGGTGACATCATCGGCTATAAATAGCGCTGTTTTCTGTGCTGTTTACGAGCTCCGTCAGAACCGGCTTAAGGAGAAATCGTCACACTAGTTACAAAATTCAAAAACAAGCACTAAATAGTGGTATATATGGGAAAAAAATATAAACGCATAATATTATGAAACATTTGATGAAGGATGACTATTGTTGATATTCGACAATGAATAAAAATATTGGGCATGTACTTGAGAAAAAAGATTCCGTAACCGAGCCTCGAACGTCTGTCTGATGCGAGCTAGAAGTTCCACTGCTAGAGACCTTAGCCACTGAGCCACCGACCGACCAACCAAAAATTGATATCATCGATACCAACTCTCCACGTTCAGTATAACAAAATGGATACAAATTTTGGTGTGATGCTTCCATACAGTTTTGAACCATATGTAACTCTAACGCAAATAAACTCAGTTACGATAACCCCAACTTAAATAAACATAAATGTTTCTGTAAAAATATAACAGAACGAAGCTTTTCAATAGGGGTGTGAGCCTCAGAAAAAAATTATTGTTAACGGTAAGGTACGCAGTAACGGTAAGAGCGGAAAAAATATGTTCCAAATCCCTTTAGAGGTCTAGCTGCCCTTCTGTCTAAATTTCAAGAAGCTGGCGTAGGAATTGGTGCAGTATAATTGAAAAACTGTGAGCAGCAAATCCCGTGGACGGAAAATGGTTTAGGATTTCACGACACTTTCCTTCTCACCTTTCAATCGGTGTCTGCCACCTCTCTCGAGCGATCGTTCTTCGCTTATCAATTTTGCCGAGTAATTTGGGTTGCCTGACTCGAAGGTATGTACCATCGCATCGATATGTATCTTGGACGCAAGCAAACCCAATGAAATTTAGAATTTTTTAGAATGCTACAATATTCAGAATGTCGTGGGAAGAAACAAAGGTTGATATTTTGAGATTCATTGGGTGTCGAACAGTCTTAGTGAGACTTGGGGTTGGTTGGAGTGGTTCGACCACCCGTAAGGGTAGGCTGGTGCCCCTCTCGAATGAGCCCACTAAAACTGATGTAATTTTTAAAGTTTCTGATAGGATATAGATCATGTGATTTTCAACAAATGTTGCCATAGCGCCAACCCCAAAAATAAACAATTTTGCTGCTAGAAGGCGTTAAATTTAACCCCTTGCTCAGAATAAACTATCTATTTTCAAAAACGGACTTGTTTCAGTGTAGCTAATGTTGCACAATATTGTGATGTTTCATAAAAAATATCTTACCCCCCTCCTCGTCCCATTTTCTATTATGAAACGTAAAAAAATTTTGCTTTATTACATTTCAGCGTACCGTCAGATGTGTTAGTAGGTGAGCTTGAATTGGGGAAATAGCACTTTTTTGTGATTATCCCTTCCTTCACCAAAGGGCGAATAACAAAAAATTTCGGTGGTAGAGAATTTATAGTTTTGATGCTAGGGGGCGTTGGAGTCATACCTTACTCAGAATAGACTTTTTAAGGCGGAGACAATATTTATAAGTTTTGTATTTTAGTTTATGTAGAATGATATTGTGATTGAAAAAACAAAATAAGTTCTGCAAACCTCCCCTTCACCCCAACCCCCATTTTAAAACATGATGATGTATGTATGCTATGTAAGCTATGTAGGTAATCATATGTTTATAAATTCTGCTTGAGTGTGTGGCAATCAATTTGTTGTATGAAATAGTTATTATCAGAGCAGAGTTCAGGTCAGCAGTCCAGTGCGGAAAAGTACCTTTCCGTCTGAGCTAGGATGAAGATTTTTTCTACAAGCTCATTTAAAAATCTTATGTATTGTCGAGAATGTAGATTATTGTTATCAAAAAAATAATAATTTTTTTCGTCAAAATTATAGCCTCGGCCAGCTCTGGGTCCAGCCACGTTCTCGCCGCCCAGAGATTCTCCGTATCGATAAGTGATAAGAGGGCATTATGATAGGTGAAAATGTAATTTCATTGAAATCTCTAAATGAACCTACTTTAACGTACTGTAACGATTTCGAGACCAGCCCCGAGACCGGCCCTGATCTAATTAATTATGCACCCTCGTTCAACTACAACAGCATATCTGCTGGCCTATCGCCGAGAACAAGATTGAATAAAATCGATCAATTCGATACTGTTCGAAGAGCCATCTAGATAAAATGTTCTATACTCCAGAATAATCGAGAGAGCCGTGGATGGAATCTGCTTGCGACTATATAACCGCTGGAGGACGGTCAGAATAGAGAGTTAGTTACAGTTCCAGAGTTCGCAGATAGAGACTGACACTGTAGAAATAAATTTGAATCTAGTGAAGTCTATGTTTCAGTGTAATAATTGTTGTAAATAGTGTTTTTAAATAAATTAACAAATTAGTTCAGTGCGTTTTTATTACATTGGTGTCAGAAGTGGGATGTTTTGAATAAATAAGTGTTCGTCGCGTTGAAAAACTGATAGACATTTATCGCGCCTAATAGACAGTTAGTGACCCGTTGAACATTTGAGTGTTTGCAAAGTGGACAGTTTTGCGCGTCGCGGGACAATAAACTGAAAACTGTGTGTGAAATAAATAATAGACAGATAGCTCGGTAAAGACAATAAGAGACAAAATGTTTCCGAGAAGAGTTCACCTAGTTGACCTTAAAGTTAGTGAATTAAAGCAAGAGTTAGAGGAGCGTGAGTTAGAAACAACTGGAAAGAAGGCCGTACTCCAGAAAAGACTTGCAGATGGACTGATTGAAGAAGGAGAAGACCCCGAAACGTTCTTATTCGAAGTTTCTGGAATTGATTTGAGTTCCATAATGAATAAACTCGAGGAAACCACGAAATCCTTGGAAGATAAGTTTCTCGAAAATTCGAATAGTATGAAGTTGGAACTTCAACAAAATTCCGTAAGTCTGAAAGAACTTCAACAAAATTCGGTGAGTCTGGAGGAGAAACTTCTAGAAAATTCTGTTAGCTTGAAAGAAGAACTTGTCGAAAATTCGAAAAGTCTAGAAGTGAAACTTCAAGAAAAGCTTCAAAAAAATTCGGAAAATCTAGAAGTGAAGCTTCTAGAAAACTCTGAAGGCATAAAAAGAGAACTTTGTGGTGTGGCAAATCGACTGGAAGGAAGAATAGGAGCCATTGAGACAGAGGTGGATAAAATCAAAGATGACATCGAGGACGAGATAAAAAAAATAAAGGAAACGCTTCACCATGAAATAAAAGATGGAATCGAGACAGAAATAGGCAGGATAAAGGAAAAATTCAGTGAATTAGAAAAGCGAATAGATTCTGCGCACACCCCAGAAACTTACAACAAAAACTCAAGGGTGGACCTGAGTAAGAACTTGGACGAAGTTCAGAAGGACATCAAAAATCTCAAGGTCAGTGCTGAACCTGGAAAGCTCTCATTGAAACCGCCTCAGTTCGACGGAAATACTCCATGGGCAAACTACCGCTGACAGTTTGAAGCTGCTGTAAAAGCGAATGGATGGAATGCTGGGGAGAAAGATTTAGCATTGACACTGGCATTGCGTGGCGAAGCAACAAACATTTTACAGACCCTTACCGCCCAACAACAGGAGGACTATGAACAGCTAGTAAAACAACTGGAACTTCGCTATGGTCGAACCCATCTTGAACACGTATATCACTAGCAGCTGAAAAACCGATGTCAAAAATCAAGCGAATCATTACAAGAATTCGAAGCAGACATTGCACGCTTGGTTCGCCTTGCATATCCAGCTACACCGGAAAATGTAATGGAACGACTATCGGTTCAGGCATTTTTAGATGGGCTTCGTGACCAAGAAACGAGGCAGGCATTGACACTAGCTCGCCCCGCACATCTCGTGGATGCATTGGCACGCGCTCTGGAATTCGAAGCAGCAATGCAATCCTGCAAAAGCCAGAGTAGAGTCCGGATGATTGAGGAAGACCAACAGGAGCCTACTAATATGGAAGCTGTGATGCGAAAAGTGCTGAAGGAAGTTGTGCCTGAGAGAAGACTGATACGATGCCGAAATTGTAGAGAACTTGGGCACGTGCGTAGCAAATGTCCAACATTGAAAAAATCGACATCAACGATGAAGGTCAAGAAGGAGCAATCGTCAGCCCGTATCCAACAAGCCCCAGTTAACAATGCATATGTCGCTGTACTTCAAAGACAAGACAAAGGGGTCTTCGTAGACGGTCTCATTAACAACGAGCCTTGCACCATGCTCCTTGATACGGGTGCGACTAGGACAATCCTTGGACCTACTTTTGCCAAAACACCGGCAAGAATCGAATCGTCGAATTAGAAGCTACGCACAGCAACAGGAGAGCCGGCAACTGTGTATGGTGAACTTCCAATTGAACTGACTTTGGGCAGCACTACAGTGAAACACCGGGCTCTAGTAGCGGATATCGAGGACGAGGTAATAATTGGAATGGACATCATGAATTCTAGAGGATTCGAGCTGAATTTTAAAGACGGCGTCCTGCGTGTGAACGGAGAAGAGCTGGTACTTCATGGGAGAAATTAAGTAATGGTTCGAGTTCTGCTGGCTGAAGACGTAAGCGTACCGGAGAGGGCTAAAACCATTTTGGAGGCTCGCCTGGATGGAGGTGCGAGCAGTGGAAACGTGGTGATGTTCGAGCCCAAGCTACATGATGAGAAAATTGGACGAGGAATTGCACTAGAAAAATCCATGTTGCGTGCTGATAAATTTGTGCCAGTGAGGGGAATGAATGTCAATTATTACCCGGTGACCTTGAAGAAGGGAACAATTTTGGAGCACTGCTAGTCAATTTCCTCTGTGATTAGGAGTGTACGCGGCACTGTTAGCCAAGCCAGTAACATGCCAGCAGAATTGGAGAAGCTGGTTGCTAAGCCGTCCAAGGACATGGGGCCAGCACAAAAGATCAAACTGAGGGAACTAGTCAGGAAGTATCAAGAAATCTTCGATACCGGAGTAGGCAAAGGCGGTAGAACAAAGGTGGTTCAGCAAAAGATAGATAATGGAAATGCCCGAGGAGGCTGACAAAATAGTCTGCGACATGATGAAAGACGAGCCATCTGACAGTCCCTGGTCCTCTCCAGTCGTGTTGGTGAAGAAGAAAGTTGGATCAACACGGATTTACGTAGACTACCGTCAACTAAACAACGTGACAAAAAAGGACAGCTACCCTCTCCCAAGGATAGATGACACGCTAGACACGCTGGCTGGATCTACGATTTTCTCGACTTTAGATTTGAAGAGCGGATACTGGCAGGTAGAACTGGCACAGGAAGATCGAGAAAAGACAGCTCTTACCATCGGCTCCAGATTATGGCAGTTTACAGTTATGCCATTCGGCCTCTGCAATGCTCCAGCCACGTTCGAAAGATTGATGGAGACGGTTTTGAAAGGACTATCATGGAAGACGTGTCTGGTGTATCTCGACGACATTGGCAGATCGTTCGAGGACCATGTAAAAAACTTGGAAAAGGTATATCAGCGACTGAGAAGCTCAGGACTGAAACTGAGCCCTAAGAAATGTCATTTGTTTCAAAAAGAAGTACTTTATCTCGGCCACGTTGTCTCTGGGAAGAAAGTGGCAGTAGATCAGCAGAAGTTCAAAGCTGTTAAGGAATGGCCCGTTCCGAAAGACTTTCACCAGCTTTGAAGTTTTCTTGGCTTGTGTACTTACTATCGCCGATACGTGCTGGGATTTGCTAACATCGCAAAACCACTTACCAGGCTCACGGAAGGACAAGATTCATTCAGGAAGTTGAAAGGAGCTTTGATCAACGCACCAATCCTGAGCTACTCCCTTCCAGACGGGAAATTCATTTTGGACACGGACGCCAGTAACGTGGGACTTGGAGCTGTCCTGTCTCAGATCCAAGAAGGACAAGAGAAGGTCATCGGTTACTTCAGCAAGACCCTCGGTAAACCGGAGCGGAATTACTGTGTCACCAGGCTGGAACTGTTGGCTGTTGGAGGAAGATTCCTACTGAGAACTGACCTTGCAGCTCTCAAATGGCTCCTACAGTTTAAGAATCCCGAGGGTCAAGTGGCACGCTGGATTGAGAGGCTCCAGGAATTCGACTTTGAGATCGAACATCGGGCGGGAACCAGCAATAAGAATGCGGTTGCCCTATCGCGCAGACCATGTCTATACGACTGTTTGCACTGCCGACGAACATAGGAAAAGGAGTCGACACTCTGCAGAACCACGGCGGTCGATGATAACTGGAATGACCACAAGATCCAGAAAGACCAAGAGAAAGATCCAGATCTTGGTTTAGTCATCGGCTGGAAGAAAAGTGAGCGAAGACCGTCGTGGCAGGAAATAGCCAGTTGTTCTCCAGTCGTTAAAACTTAGTGGGCCCAATGGAACTCTTTCACCTCAGACAATGGAGTCTTGAAGCGTGTGTTGGAGTCGGAGGATGGCGGGGAAGAAAGACGTCATGTAGTAGTTCCCAGGAGCAGAAGACAGGAAGTGCTCCAAAAAATCCATGATGGGGTCACCGGAGGACATCTGGGAGTGACGAAGACCCTCTAGAAAGTTAGGCAACGGTTCTACTGGGCCAATTGTCAAGTTGACGTCAAGGACTGGTGCAGAAAATGTGCTGTATGCGCTGCCAGTAATGGGCCTCGAACAAGACCTAAGGCCCCGATGCGCCAGTACAATGTGGGCAGCCCATTCGAAAGGATCGCCATTGACATCGCTGGCCCGTTCCCACAATCTGAACACGGGAACAAGTACATCCTTGTGGCGATGGATTACTTCAGCAAGTGGGCCGAAGCCTATGCCCTGCCCAACCAAGAAGCCATCACCGTTGCCGACGTCTTGGTGAATGAGTAGATTTGTCGATTCGGTGTCCCGTTAGAGCTGCATTCGGATCAAGGCAGGAATTTCGAGTTAAACCTGTTCCAGGAGATGTGTCAAATGCTGAACATCCGGAAAACGAGGACCACAGCTCTACATCCACAGTCCGATGGAATGATGGAGCGGATTATTAAGACGATAAACCGCCACCTGTCCAAGGTAGTCTCTGACCAACAGAAGGATTGGGACCAGTACCTTCATCTGTTCCTGATGGCGTATCGTTCCGCAGTTCATGAGTCAACCGGCCAAACCACTGCTAGTGTTATTATGGGCCGAGAGCTGCGACTTCCATGTGACCTAAAGTTTGGGACGCCACCAGGACAAGACACTGCGGGAGATGACTACGTCAGCAAACTACGACGGAAAATGGACGACATCCACGAACGAGTCCGTTTGAACATCCAGAGTGCCAGCGACAGAATGAAGGAGACCTACGACATCAAGGCTGATGCTGGTGGATATCAGACAGGTGACATAGTCTGGCTGTACAACCCTAAACGTCGCCGTGGACTATCACCGAAGCTTCGGAACTCGTGGGAAGGCCCATATAAGATCATGAAAAGAATAAACGACCTCGTCTACCGCATATATAAGCCACCACGAGGAAAACCTAGGGTAGTCCACTTCAATAGGTTGTCCCCGTACGCCGGAAACCACGATCAAGTCAGCACCGTCAGATCACCGGAGGACGAAATGACGTTTCAGAGGTTCATGTCCCTGTACTCGAACGGACAGAAAGTTCAATATGGGGTAACCCGAGAGGAGTCACGAGATCCTTTCAAGGTGCCTGCTGATTACGCGTTAGCTCACTGTGTAGCAGAAGATCTCTAAATGTCCAGAGGCATTGCAGTAGTTTTCTCCAAGAAGTTCGGTCGAATCCAGGAACTGAGAGAACAGAACCCGGAAGTTGGAGAGGTGTTACAGCTGAGAAAAGGCCAGAGAAACATCTACTATCTGGTTACCAAGAAGCGTTCTCGAGATAAGCCGTCTTATGAAGATGTTTGGAAGAGCCTTACGAGACTGAGAGACACGATGCTGGACCAGAATATTGAAGACCTGACAATCCCAAATTTGGCCTGTGGGCTTGATGGGCTGGACTGGAGAGTTATAAGAAGCATGTTGGAGACAATATTCAGATCCAGCGGCATCAACATTCTGGTGTGCTTCAACCATCTTCCTCGACCCAACTTGAAGACTGTGGAGTGCTACTTCCATCGAACGTCCAGGTGCAGATATGGAGAATCTTGCAGATATCTTCACACTCCAAGAATGACGTTTCGGGGCAATGTAACGATTTCGAGACCAGCCCCGAGACCGGCCCTGATCTAATTAATTATGCACCCTCGTTCAACTACAACAGCATATCTGCTGGCCTATCGCCGAGAACAAGATGGAATAAAATCGATCAATTCGATACTGTTCAAAGAGCCATCTAGATAAAATGTTCTATACTCCAGAATAATCGAGAGAGCCGTGGATGTAATCTGCTTGCGACTATATAACCGCTGGAGGACGGTCAGAATAGAGAGTTAGTTACAGTTCCAGAGTTCGCAGATAGAGACTTACACTGTAGAAATAAATTTGAATGTAGTGAAGTCTATGTTTTAGTGTAAAAATTATTGTAAATAGTTTTTTTAAATAAATTAACAAATTAGTTTAGTGCGTTTTTATTACAGTACCAATAGACTGAAAAAAAATTAGATTTATTCTAAAGAATAAAAAATTGCAAGAGAAATCTAGAAAAAATTGACTGAAAAGGGGTTAATTTTACACGTCTATCCAGGGAGTTTACCGGTGTCCCTCTCCGGAGAGGGAATGTTGCGTTTACCGCCCTGTTCCCCTTAGTGCTATGGCTCGCTTTCACGTGAAGCTCACCCCAGTGAAACAGTGGGCATCACCTAGCATGGATTCCGGGACCACACAATCCAATCTAGGCAATAAGGAGCCGCTGCTTTCGCCGTCTGTGAAGGCCTGGCTAAGCTGATGAGAATTTGCGATTAATAAATATTGCAAGTAAACGAATTCTTCCAACTTGACTCTGAAAAGGACCAAAATAATTTGCAGTGTTTTTGTCCTGAAAAGAACAAATGTCCATGTGTTGTTGCTACGAATTCTTTTTGGAGGGATTTTTGGTTTTTGTTTCAATCCATCCTCAAAAGACGCCAAATCCCTTGATCACGAAAATACTGGCCTGTAGATCTGATCTCTTTCTGGCACTGAACTCCTTGGATTTTACAATATTGGACAATAACAATTTGTTTCGATTTTTTCTTCCAGAATGTCGTAGAATATACCAGAATGTGGTTATTCGGCGTTTGTTTCAATGACTGGTTCACTTGAACTTCACTTTTTGAAATGAAATATTTACTAATTTTCACTCAGCTGAGTATACGTCGGTTCTTGCAGTTTTAATCGTATAGCTGTGTGTTGAAGTTCTCAAACGTGACGGTTCTACTGACTGTTTGGAGCCGCGATAAGCGTTGTCGGTTAGGTGGCAACTGTGGTAAGTTGAAATCTGGGCCGGGATGCCGAAGTCACGATCGAGCATGAATTGTGTCGTTTTCACGAATTTGACGATTCCGAGCCTATACGCCGATCGTATATGTGTTGCAAATAGCCTACATTTTGACGATTAGTTGACGAAAAGTGGATTCCGAAGTGACGATTAGGCCTCAATAGTGTATGACGATCGTAAATGTGTTGCAAATTGCCTACCCAGATAGCATTATATATTCATAGAATATTCATGAAACATTCCAATCAGAATGATGGAATATTCCCAGAATCCACTTTGAATATATATATTCTTTGTGGAATATTCTATGAACTGGCGAAATGGCACACTTTTTTCACATTCTATGAATATTCATATAGTATATTCCGTGGATATATATATATATATCACATTCATCGGATATCTATGGAATTTTTTTAGACCATTCAAAGAATATTCTATGGATTATTGGATGAATATTCAAAAACATAACTCGAGAGAATATTTCAAATAGGGCATCCGCGACCACTTTGACACATACTCATGATGCCAACAGTCTGAAACACGTTTCTACAGTTGCTCTACAATTTGAGGGTTATATATAATTCTAATTTTAAAATAAAAAAAAAACACATCCTATTTACTCGTCCATTTCTGGGACATCCGTTAAGGCTGCTGAATTGAGAACCCTGAAAAAAAAAGTATTAATTGTGCGATTTGATATTTGGTATGTTGGTAAATGAAATATATGTTCATTTGTACTTTTAATGTGTAGAATTCGAAACTAAACAATGCCGCTTAAATCTCAAAGTGAATGAGAGGTTGTTCATTTATAAAGGTTTTAAATTAACTCTTGAAATAAGTCTTCAGTAAATATATTGTTACTGAAAAATATGAGGAAAATATATTGGTCTTCTTCGAGTTTTACTAGGAACCATAATCTATCGATAATGGAGAAATATACAAGTTCATAATTTCTATACATACTTACTAATTTCTTTTCAATCGGTCGGAGGATTTTGCGAGGTAACAGACTTCAATGTCCTTCAGAGATGTTCTATTGAGGCAGCGATGAATATCAACTAGAAATGAAAAATTCATTGATAATAGAGAGATTTTAAGCCACAACTTCAGCAGCATACGTTATATCCCTTTATCCGCTATTAAAGTAAATACAGGACGTTAATTAACTTGTTTCAAAAATAAGTTTTCAAGCCATCCCATTCTTTCGTTATTTACGTGACATGCAGATGTCAGTAACAGTTATAACCTTACACATTAATGATAACCTTCCCCATCCCGTTGTGGTTGTGATAGTTTAATAATCATTTACGATTTTTTTCAAATTTTAACTGCCCTATTAATTTGTAGTTCAAATGTACTATGAACAAATGATTGACAACATCATTATGAGAATAAGAGATCCTGGAGGTGTAAATCACAATGTGATAAGGTGATAATCCTTCAGAACATATTTCCTGTTGATGGGGACGTGGTTGTTAAGCCAATCTTTAATTCAAATGAGTATGGTAGGAAAGAAGCTGAACTGAATTTTCGTTTTGCCAAACAAGACTTACCCAGAGTGTTTAGGTGAGGTAGTTTGGTGTATGAACCGATGTTGCCATAACATTTATTATAACGGAATATTTTCCATTTCATACTAACAAAAACTGGTTAAAATTGTGAAAACTATAGATTTACTCGAACTTTCTAAATTTTTATATGTATTTATCATAGACTTTGGAGTTTACGATAAAACTTAAATATAAATGTCTAACATGCGGCACCATGGCAAAATCATTATCCTTTATTAGGGGAACATTATTTCAACTCTAATAACGTAAAGCAATATCGGTTGTTAACGTTGTCCCTTATTTCAGCACTATTGCGCATGCGATGTATAGGAGATAATGTATAAATAGGTGGCTTAAAATCTCCCTAGTGTGTGATTGACTAGAGTAATATTTACTCGATAATCTAATTCACTGAACATTTCAAATACATTAAAAACTAGATTTTATACAGTATTTATAAAACTACTTTTATTTATATGGGAATAATGGTACTAAGCAGAACCTAAATCTATACTGCTGATATTATCATTTTCAATTTGCTTCTCTGAATGGCGTTCGTCAGAGTCTTCTGAATCATTATGACACACGAGTTCTTGAAAATTGAAAGAAAATGATACAATTAACAGCTACAATGTTAGGCCAGAACGGTGAGACAACCTAAAAATAGCATATATAATTATTGTTCCCAATATTAATTATAATCAGATTGTAATGAATGCTTTCAAATTTCGTTGAAACATTTCATGCACAGAAATTATTGGACATAACTTCAGATGGTTTCTATCATCGAGGAGATGATAGGTATATATGGCTCACCTACCCGTGGCGATAAAAATTCCTATTTTTTTACCAGCCATTCCATTCTGAACAAAAGTATTATTCAAAAACTACTTAGTTTACTTACGTTTTATATGATAACACTACACAAATCACTAAATAAAAAACCAGTTCAAATACTCATTAAAACAAGTTGAAATGAAAAATTAAACCTGAAACTTCCCAGACGACAGACGACACTCGTTGAAATGCACGGAATAACTTATACGGAATGAGCGCTGTGTGATTGGTAACTGTGATAGCGGGAAGTTTAAATAACAAGGTAGCTGCATGCAAACGGAGTCGAAGTGTATAAAGTATTAGTAATTCTCTGTCAAATGTGAAGTTTGCTATGTACTTATCAAAATAGAGATTAGGCCATAGAGAAACGAAAAACATTTATTATTCAAGCATCAGCGCGCTAGTATGGAAACATTAATAATATTTGGTCCAAATATGGAAACGTCTTGTATAGAATAATCCACGAATATTCCTTGCATAACATTCCCTGAATATACTATAAAGAATATGCAATAAGTAATATTCCAGAAATATTGAACTCAGAATATTCACATTGAAATATTCCTGGTATATTCTTTCAAGAATATTCTTGAAATATTCTACTGTATATTCCTTGAATGTGCCCAGGGTATATAGATATTCCAGGAATATTCCATGATTATTCGGAATATATATATCCTATCTGAGACATCTGAGGAATATTCCAGGGATATACCATGCTGTCTGGGTACATTTTACGATTAGTTGACGAAAACTATTTTCTTGTCGTCAGCATATCTATCTTGGTCTGATATATGTGTTGCTCTTTTTATTAGTGGTTATTATTGCTTGTGTATTTGTTTTCATCCCGTTATTTACCTATGCCCATATAACACGGGATGTCCAGTGGACGTCCATTTTCTACCCATTTTAGGTCCAAACGTCCATGAGTTCAGATTGGACGTCCACTCGACGTACACCTCTGGATACTAATATTGATGTCCGAATATGAACATCCAGAAGAAGACTTGAATCCGAACATCCGACACTGTACTTCTTCTGGACGTACAAAACTGGTCATACAATTGACATCGGGAAATGTACCAATATTGAACGTTCAAATGACATTGTTTTATTAACCTGTCTATCTTATGTCTTTTATTTTTTCACGTAAATTCATTATTTATAAGCAGTGATTAATTAAGTGTTTCAAAACAAATTGCGGGAACAAAAAAATATTTTTGGTGAGTTAAGATAACTTTAGCGATACCTATTACCGATGAAATTATTGTGCCGAAAATTTACGAATGGGCAATGGGCCTTTCGTTTTTACGCATAATGAAGGTCAAAACAAAGATAATTCAATTTTAATTGTCTTTTGGAAAAACTCGGAGTTCCAATCCAACCAGGTGAATCGAGTAAAATAATTTTCACGATACTAGAACTTAGAATGACATAGAGCAATATGGAATATGTGTGCTGAACTGCGACTAAGCGTCAATCGCGTACTCGTATAAGTGAAGTTCGTTGATAGACACCCGAACCACGAAAAAAGAGTTGTTAAATTCAAATATCTGTGTTCTATACCCATCTCCTTATTCTGCTTAGGTAGCACTGGCAGTGAGTGAGAGAAATATAGTTCGAAACGACGGACGGCACAGTACAGCCTAACCTAACCTAACCTCAAATTAGTTTTGTGTTGTGTCACGTTGTCACGTTATTTATTATCGGCGTCATCGGCGTTGAATGTTGAAAGTAAGTGGCCGTTAACAAAATTCAAGTTTAAAGGTGAGTGCAATTAGTATAGGAATATAGAGACATGACATATCAATTTATAAATGTTTCGAACACTAACGTGAATAGCGTAGCTTCAGCAGCTTGTTCAATATCCAAAGACTCGTCATTACCACTCAATATACAATATACTATTTTCAGATGGTAAAGCTTTAGAGGAAATATTGGTGTCCCCATCAGTGTGTTTTTGTTGTCCAATGGTTTGTATTAGTGGAAAAAATAATCAACAATAGTTTCAATGGTTTTTTCCAGATGGATTGTTTCGTGATATAAGAAAACAATATTTGTTTTTAACAAATATATTAACAGACATAAGAAGTGACATAGATGAATTGAAAATGGGCAGATCTGATATAAGGGCAGAAAAACCAGAGTCGCTCTTTATAAAATTTCAGTTTCCTTTGAATGATGATGAAGAGCTGAGAAGAAAGTGGAGACCTTTCTGGAAAATGACGCAAATTTTCAAAATGCGGTAAGTATAATCTATTTAGATTTAGATTATTTACTTCTTGAAGAATTCTATAGAAACCTTATTCAAAATACTTGAAAATATTTCATCCAAAACTACTCCCAAGCTAGTTCAAAAGAATTTGTTTTCCTATTTTCAGTTCGATCATTATCTGAAAAGTACTTATTTATTATTGCTTTTAGGTTATATAAATGTCAAAGTTTGGTGGGAACAATATGTACGACTTTGTAAAGAGGTGTCTTAGCATGCTTTTAACCAATGTCTATGCTTCATCTTATAGTTGGATGGGAAGAAAAAATAAAAAACCATTTTTTCAATTGAAGATTGCAAACACCATTATGAGTAAGTATACATTCGCATTGTATAGTCAACAAATATGGGATTATGTCAGTTCTTGAATTGAATGAATTATTTTTTTACCGGGTGTCCACAGAAGGTGGCTCGCCCCTATAACTTTTTTTTTTTTGGAGATACTACAATGAAATTTGAAAAATCTGTTTGAGACATAAAACTGATTTTTTTGACAAGTTTTACCGGAAGTAACACAAATTATCAATTATTAAAATGGGACACATGGTATATTTTCAGTTTTTTCGTCTCCATATGACATTTTGAATACAACCATGTATAATTTTTGTCACTTTTTGTATCCATTTTTCATTTATTTTTTAGTCTAGAAGGAAATGGATAGGTATTAATTATTATTTCCAGTCCTAAAATCTTTGGCAGAAGACAACTTCACTACTGCGCTATGTAAAATGTTATTTTTTTCAGTTTTGTTGCTTACAGGCTACTCGATGATTTTAAATCTTATTTTAATATCGAGAAGATTCCTTATTTAAAGAACGTTTTAACATATTATCAGTCTTTTTTATCGAAAGTTTCTTTAAAACCTAATAGTGTGTGGTATTAAGTTGTATTTTCACAAACATTTTAGGACCGAAATAAGTGATTTGAACGTATCTATGGCTCTCTAGATCAAAAAATAAAGTTCAAAAAAAATTTTACAAAAAGGGACAAATGAAACATGGTTGTATTCAAAATGTCAAATGGAGACAAAAGAACTGAAAATATACCAGGTCTCCCATTTACAAATCGAACGTTTATGTCACTTCTGGTGAAACCAGAATTTGATTGAATTTGGGTCACTTGTCAAAAAAAGCAGTTTAATGTCTTCAGTAGATCCACCAAATTTCATTTTATTATATTCGAAAACAAAAAAGTTATAGGGGCGTGCCACCTTCCGTAGACACCCGGTATACATATTTGTGAAATGAATATTTCATTTATTTTACAGAAGCTGCTGAACTAACAAAAGTTGAATGAGACCAGAAATTGTGCGAAGAGTCAATGAAAAAATGGTTGAGGCGGGCAAAGGAGAGGAAATGAAGACTTGTTGAAAATAGACATGGTTATTCAAGAGATTTTAATTTTCATAGAATAAGCTTTACTTTTTTTTCAAAACTAGTCAAGAATGTCTGATCTCAGTGTTTTTAAAATAATAAGAAAAAATATATGGTTGTTTTTTTTGCTAAATCGGCTTCTCAATCTAAAATATCAACTTCAGGAATTATTGGCTTGATTATAAGCTTTTGGTGTAAAGTGAAACTTTTTTTTAAGAGCATGGAAACACTCGACGCGCGTTTTGCCAACCAAGCAGCTGGTATCTTCAGGAGAAAATTGACAAATTCTTCCCAACTTGGTTGGTCAAACACGTGTGGAGTGTTGGCGTTTTAGTTTGGTATTAATTTAAATCAGTTCTGTTAAGTAATGGTTCAGTGACTCTAAAACAGTCGAAAACAATCCTTTCAGAAATGACTATACCTTGGTATATATTGTATGGCATATATCTGAAAGAAAACAACTACTTTTCTGGCTAATACCACGACAGATATTGAATTATAGCTCTGGGACATATGTGCAAAGATCCTTACTTTGAAGGAACAACTTTTCAAACGCTCTCTCTGGGACAAATAGCAGCACTTTTCCCGATTCAAACGGGAAACCATTTGCGGACTGGTTTCGAAATGTGTGTTTCTCATCAGTGCAACCAGGTTATCCCCAGTTGTATACACACAGGGTCTCGTTATCTGTCGAGGTAAATACTGCAATTGCTTACATGATCTTTGCACATATGTCTGAGATATAATTCAATATCTGTCGGGGTATTAGCCGGAAAAGTAAATGTTTTTTGTCAGACATATAGAATACAATGTATACCAAGGTTTTGTCATTTCTGAAAGGATTGTTTTCGACTGTTTTACAGCCTATTTTATGATTCTGGACCTTTCAGCATGCACTGCATTATCGTAATGCTGATATCCAAGCTTACCACAATATGGACGTCGATTGTACATTCATTTCGACGATAATGTACGTCCAATGGATGTTCTAAGGACGCACATTGGACGTTCTAACGTACGTACAGATGGACATCAATTGGACGTCCAGATTAGTGTCTCTGGACATCCCATGGATGTACATTGGAATTATAGGTCCCTTAATGGACGTTCAGTGGATGTCCGTTAATCCGTAAAATCGCATACATTGGGCGTACAATGGACATCCTTGTGCTATTTGGGTGATCCATACTTCTGCAGTAGGGATTTTTTATTCAGAATGGCTTTCAGAGCAACCCAAAAGTTCACTGGGAGTTGTTAATGAATTTCATGAGGAAAAGGGCATAGCTAAGTGGCGAATAGATTACCCTGTTGAAAAAAATGGGGAATTATTTCGAAGATTTCTGAGGGTTGTGCTCGTAAAGGTACAGCCGGTTGATGGAAACATTAACAATTTTTTTATTATTATTACAAGGTACCATTACAACTGTTGCAATATTTTTTGGAAATATTAATATTCTTAACGAGTTCAAGGAATAGGATGTAGGTCCTATTTATAATGATATACAAATAAGTAGGTATATGCACCAAATATACGTATTCCTTTGAATTAAATTTCAACAGAAAAAGAAACAGAATTACTGGAACCTGCACTATGCGAAAATGGATTCCTAACAAATATATACATTAACAATTAAAGATACTTCTTACAATGATAATAATAGGAGTAGTGTACATAACTGCAGTACAATAATTATTAATATTGTCAAGAATGGCGCTAATCCAAAACCTTATTTATTTTGTATGGTAACAAAATCCACTGTCATGATTCATATTTCATAATTTGTTGAACTGTTGAATTACTTGAAGTTCAAACAACGGTCATGGTCGAGCTTGGCGTCCTGGTTCGATTCATAACAAAAACAAAACATGTGTTATTGGCACGGCTATGAAGACTTCAACGAACTTTTTCATTGAATGAAAATGCCCGTAGCAATAAACGAAACAGTGAAGGGTCGACAGTCGACAGGTGAACCCAGGGTGGGTTGCGACACTGTCGAACCCAGAGCTAGTTCACGGCGGTAAAGCCTTCTTGACGAACCTCTGAGGAAGATGTCCTCAAGCGAGTATTTATAGGGTCCATTTGGTAAGAAACCGTTGTTTATAATATTATATTTATTGATTGTGTGTTGACTTGTCCTGGTTGGGCGAATATATGAATATAGGGCTTTGTTGTGTCCTGGTTATTGTGTCCATTAAAATATACCTGTTGGTATCTTGTGAATTTGCGAATTGTTTTATTTGTCAATAGGAAGCCAAGAAGAAACGAAGTTTGTTCTATCTGACTACGTCCCAAGCGATAGGGCTTATAGCTTCACTAAAGGCCCTAGTCGCGACATATGGTGGAGGCACCTTGCTAACAGGTTTTTATGTTTGTCCTATAGAGACAATAGCTTTACTACCTCATAGAGTGTGGTTGAATCGAGATAGTGTACTCTCGATTATCAAGGGATGGTTTTTCCCCATTAAAATATTTCACATAATTTTATAAGAAAATAGTGTAAAGTTGTGATAGTTTTGAAAAATAGAACGATACTTGCCATTTTCGTGAATATTTATTACGATATTCAAAAATAATTTTGAGTTTTTGGACGTACTCAGTTCTAATTTTAGCGTTGTGTTTTTCTGTTTGTAATATAAATGACGGAATTTGTTTTGTGAAAGGAGTTCTAAACAGAATTCTGGAGGATTTTTTGAATAATTGGGAGTTACAGGACCTCCCAGATTTTAACGACCGATACCATTTATATACACGATGGAGATGGAAGCCACGGGAATTTTCACTTTCGCTGCAAAGTTTGAAATCAACCAATTGTTTTTTATACAAAATAATATTTTTTTTATGTAGCAGGGACCGTCCACACTGATGAAAATTACCCAAAAGGAATACCACATATTAGGTAATAGCAAGTATAAAAATGAGTGTATGAAATAGGAGAATGTGAATGAAAAAATGCAAATGCGAGATGATTGAATGGAATGAGGAATTGATTTTGAAAGTATGAATGGAAGTAAGAAAATACTGTCAAAAATACCATTTAAATGAATGAATTAAGTGTCACTGAGTGCAGAATGTGTGTTGTATTGAAATTACTAAGGAGGAGAATATAGATGCATGCTTCGGATGGAAGATGACTATTTGCCTCGATTTTTTTGTCTTTCTTGATAGTGTCAAGGTTGAGAGTTTTTCTCATGTGGTATACATGTATGCACGTATGCACAACGGTGAAAGTTGTTGAATGAGACGGATGAAGGTATTTTTGAAATGCCCATATTGACGTATTTCACACTTAATAATGTGAATCATTTTCTTTTTCAAGAATGATAAGGAATTTATTTTTTCATTTTCAAATTTATTTCGTCATTCAGTAGCTGAGTCTGTCTTACGAATAATACATTTTGGAGTTTTTATTTGTTTTTAATGAAACATATGTTCTGCTTTGCAATGTTTTAAGAATTAAGCTCTTGACTTCATATCATTATTTCAGAGTGTTGTATGGACTGTGTATTGTGGTGTGTGAATTGGCTCATGACTTTGTGGAATATCGTAATGAGTACGAGTATGTACTGGGAGAGGATACAATATTTTTGGGTATTAAAGGTTACCTGTCACTTGAGGGAATAATGGATGAATATCCTAGGTGGATTGAATAATTGCCTGAGCAAGTTGTTGTTTATGAAGTGCAGAAGGGACGATGGATCGTCTATCTGCGTTATTTGACTCTTGAGGTGTCGCCAAGAGATTTGAGATTTATTAAATGGTATATATGGTGATATATTATGCTCGTGATATGCGAGAAATAAGTTTATGTATGAATACATATAATCTATATACATTTCTATCTATCTACATGTATCATTAAGAACAGACATATTCCTCAAAACGTATGGGATTATTTATAGAACGTTTTGGTCTACCCTTGGGCTTATTAACATGAGTCAGTTTGGGTGAAGCCCTATTTTTGTTAGAATCTTTGATGAGAAACTTTCTATTCCTTTCAAATACACTTCCACTATCTAGTTTTACAGTATAAGTTCTTGGTTTTTGTGACTTGTTCAAGATCTTACCAGATTGCCAAGTTCTGTCAGAATTCTGAACTCTCACTTTGTCATCCACATTAAATTCTTCCAGATTTCTAGTGTGTTTATCGAAAATACTTTTTTGTTTGTCCTGTCTGCTTTTAAGGAAATCCGCAATTACCTCTTTTCCTTCCTTTTTACCAATCAAATTAAATTTTGGAAGTAAACTGTTCACTTCCCTATTGAATAGTAATGTGGCTGGCGAAGCTATATGGGAATCTATAGGGGTTGTTCGGTATTCTAAAAGACACAAATATGAATCTTTATTGTCAAATTCAGCTTTATTCATTGTGTTCTTGAAAGACTGAATTGCACGTTCAACCATTCCGTTTGATTGAGGAAATGTAGGACTTGACGTTGAATGTTCAATGCTCCACGCATAGACAAAGATTTTGAAATACTCTGAACTGAAGTTAGTTCCATTATCTGAACGGATTTTTGATGGGATTCCATGGGTGGCAAATATTGATTTTAATACCTTAACTGTATTGTAGTAAAACTGCACTAACTAATTTTCCTAATTTATTTAAAACACTATTTACAATAATTATTCACTAAAACATTACTATTTCAATTTATGTCTACTGTGGCTATCTATCAGCGAACTCTGGAACTGTAACTCTACTCTCCATTCTGCCTGTCCCGCTTATATACTCCCAAGAAGTTTCCATTGACGGCTCTCGAATATTCAGGAGTATAGAACATTTCGTCTAGATGGCTCTTCGAATAGTATCGAACAATCGATTATTCCAGCTTGTTCTCGGCGATGCGTACGCCAGCAGATATGCAGCTGTAGTTGAACGAGAGTGCATAATTAATAAGATCAGGGCCGGTCTCGGGGCCGGTCTCGAAATCGTTACATTGCCCCCTTCTTAAAGACGTTTCGCCCCGAAACGTCATTCTTGGAGTGTGAAGATATCTGCAAGATTCTCCATATCTGCACCTGGACGTTCGATGGAAGTAGCACTCCACAGTCTTCATTTTGGGTCGAGGAAGATGGTTGGAGCACACCAGAATGTTGATGCCGCTGGATCTGAATATTGTCTCCAACATGCTTCTTATATCTCTCCAGTCCAGCCGATCAAGCCCACAGGCCAATTTTGGGATTGCCAGGTCTACAAGATTCTGGTCCAGCATCGTGTCTCTCAATCTCGTAAGGCTCTTCCAAACATCTTCATAAGACGGCTTATCACGAGAACGCTTCTTGGTAACCAGATAGCAGATGTTTCTCTGGCCTTTCCTCAGCTCTAACACCCCTCCAACTTCCGGGTTCTGTTCTCTCAGTTCCTGGATTCGACCGAACTTCTTGGAGAAAACTACTGCAATGCCTCTGGACATTTGGAGATCTTCTGCCACACAGTGAGCTAACGCGTAATTGGCAGGCACCTTGAAAAGATCTCGTGACTCCTCTCGGGTTACCCCATATTGAACTTTCTGTCCGTTCGAGTACAGGGACATGAACCTCTGAAACGTCATTTCGTCCTCCGGTGATCTGACGGTGCGGACTTGATCGTGGTTTCCGGCGTAAGGGGACAACCTATTGAAGTGGACTACCCTAGGTTTTCCTCGTGGTGGCATATATATGCGGTAGACGAGGTCGTTTATCCTTTTCATGATCTTATATGGACCTTCCCACGAGTTCCGAAGTTTCGGTGATAGTCCACGGCGACGTTTAGGGTTGTATAGCCAGACAAGGTCACCTGTTTGATATCCACCAGCATCCGCCTTGATGTCGTAGGTCTCCTTCATTCTGTCGCTGGCACTCTGGATGTTCAAACGGACCCGTTCATGGATGTCGTCCATTCTCTGTCGCAGTTTGCTGACGTAGTCATCTCCCGCAGTGTCTTGTCCTGGTGGCGTCCCAAACTTCAGGTCACATGGAAGTCGCAGCTCTCGGCCCATAATAACACTTGCAGGGGTTTGGCCGGTTGACTCATGAACTGCAGAACGATACGCCATCAGGAACAGATGGAGGTACTGGTCCCAATCCTTCTGGTGGTCAGAGACTACCTTGGACAGGTGACGGTTTATCGTCTTATTCATCCGCTCCACCATTCCATCGGACTGCGGATGTAGGGCTGTGGTCCTCGTTTTCCGGATGTTCAGCATCTGACACATCTCCTGGAACAGGTTTGACTCGAAATTCCTGCCTTGATCCGAATGCAGTTCTAACGGGACACCGAATCGACAAATCCACTCCTTCACCAAGACGTCGGCAACGGTGGTTGGGCAGGGCATAGGCTTCGGCCCACTTGCTGAAGTAATCCATCGCCACAAGGATGTACTTGTTCCCGTGTTCAGATTGTGGGAACGGGCCAGCGATGTCAATGGCGATCCTTTCGAATGGGCTGCCCACATTGTACTGGCGCATCGGGGCCTTAGGTCTTGTTCGAGGCCCATTACTGGCAGCGCATACAGCACATTTTCTGCACCAGTCCTTGATGTCAGCTTGACAATTGGCCCAGTAGAACCGTTGCCTAACTTTCTGGAGGGTCTTCGTCACTCCCAGATGTCCTCCGGTGACCCCATCATGGATTTCTCGGAGCACTTCCTGTCTTCTGCTCCTGGGAACTACTACCTGACGTCTTTCTTCCCCGCCATCCTCCGACTCCAACACACGCTTCAAGACTCCATTGTCTAAGGTGAAAGAGTTCCATTGGGCCCAGTAAGTTTTAACGACTGGAGAACAACTGGCTATTTCCTGCCACGACGGTTTTCGATCACTCTTCTTCCAGCCGATAACTAAACCAAGATCTGGATCTTTCTCTTGGTCTTTCTGGATCTTGTGGTCATTCCAGTTATCATCGACCGCCGTGGTTCTGCAGAGTGTCGACTCCTTTTCCTCTGTTCGTCGGCAGTGCGAACAGTCGTCTGGACATGGTCTTCGCGATAGGGCATCCGCATTCTTATGGCTGGTCCCCGCCCGATGTTCGATCTCAAAGTCGAATTCCTGGAGCCTCTCAATCCAGCGTGCCACTTGACCCTCGGGATTCTTAAACTGTAGGAGCCATTTGAGAGCTGCATGGTCAGTTCTCAGTAGGAATCTTCGTCCATACACGTACTTGTAGAAGTGCTCAACTCCCTTGACAACAGCCAACAGTTCCCGCCTGGTGACACAGTAATTCCGCTCCGGTTTACTGAGGGTCTTGCTGAAGTAACCGATGACCTTCTCTTGTCCTTCTTGGATCTGAGACAGGACAGCTCCAAGTCCCACGTTACTGGCGTCCGTGTCCAAAATGAATTTCCCGTCTGGAAGGGGATAGCTTAGGACTGGTGCGTTGATCAAAGCTCCTTTCAATTTCCTGAATGAATCTTGGCAATCATCTGACCACTGGAACTTTGTCCTTCCGTGAGCCTGGTCAGTGGTTTTGCGATGTTAGCAAATCCCAGCACGTATCGGCGATAGTAAGTGCACAAGCCAAGAAAACTTCGAAGCTGGTGAATGTCTTTCGGAACGGGCCATTCCTTAACAGCTTTGATCTTCTGCTCATCTACTGCCACTCCTTTCCCAGAGACAACGTGGCCGAGATAACGTACTTCTTTTTGAAACAGATGACATTTCTTGGGGCTCAGTTTCAGTCCGGAGCTTCTCAGTCGCTGAAATACCTCTTCCAAGTTTTTTACATGGTCCTCGAATGACCTGCCAACCACAATAATGTCGTCGAGATACACCAGACACGTCTTCCATGATAGTCCTTTCAAAACCGTCTCCATCAATCTTTCGAATGTGGCTGGAGCATTGCAGAGGCCGAATGGCATAACTGTAAACTGCCATAATCCGGAGCCGATGGTAAAAGCTGTCTTTTCTCGATCTTCCTGGGCCAGTTCTACCTGCCAGTATCCGCTCTTCAAATCTAAGGTCGAGAAAATCGTAGATCCAGCCAGCGTGTCTAGCGTGTCGTCTATCCTTGGGAGAGGGTAGCTGTCCTTTTTCGTCACGTTGTTTAGTTGACGGTAGTCTACGCAAAACCGTGTTGATCCATCTTTCTTCTTCACCAACACGACTGGAGAGGACCAGGGACTGTTAGAGGAAGTCTTCTGGCTGATTGCCTGATTGGTCGGGCATTTCCAGTATCTATCTTGTGCTGAACCACCTTTGTTCTACCTCCTTTGCCTACTCCAGTATCGAAGATTTCCTGATACTCCCTGACTAGTTCCCTCAGTTTGGTCTTTTGTGCTGGCCCCATGTCCTTGGACGAAATAGCAACCAACTTCTCCAATTCTGCTGGCATGTTACTGTCTTGGCTAACAGTGCCGCGTACACTCCTAATCACAGAGGAAATTGACGAGCAGTGCCCCAAAATTGTTTCCTTCTTCAAGGTCACCGGGTAATAATTGACATTCATTACCCTTACTGGCACAAATTCATCAGCACGCAACAAGGTTTTTCCTAGTGCAATTCCTCGTCCAATTTTCTCATCATGTAGCTTGGGCTCGAACATCACCACGTTTCCACTGCTCGCACCTCCATCCAGGCGAGCCTCCAAAATGGTTTCAGCCCTCTCCGGTACGCTTACGTCTTCAGCCAGCAGAACTCGAACCATTTCTTCATTTCTCCCATGAAGTACCAGCTCTTCTCCGTTCACACGCAGAACGCCGTCTTTAAAATTCAGCTTGAATCCTCTAGAATTCATGATGTCCATTCCAATTATTACCTCGTCCTCGATATCCGCTACTAGAGCCCGGTGTTTCACTGTAGTGCTGCCCAAAGTCAGTTCAATGGGAAGTTCACCATACACAGTTGCCGGCTCTCCTGTTGCTGTACGTAGCTTCCAATTCGACGATTCAATTCTTGCCGGTGTTTTGGCAAAAGTAGGTCCAAGGATTGTCCTAGTCGCACCCGTATCAAGGAGCATGGTGCGAGGCTCGTTGTTAATGAGACCGTCTACAAAGACACCTTTGTCTTGTCTTTGAAGTACAGCGACATATGCATTGTTAACTGGGGCTTGTTGGATACGGGCTGACGATTGCTCCTTCTTGACCTTCATCGTTGATGTCGATTTTTTCAATGTTGGACATTTGCTACGCACGTGCCCAAGTTCTCTACAATTTCGGCATCGTATCAGTCTTCTCTCGGGCACAACTTCCTTCAGCAATTTTCGCATCACAGCTTCGATATTAGCGGGCTCCTGTGGCTGTGGATCTTCCTCGATCATCCGGACTCTACTCTGGCTTTTGCAGGATTGCTTTGCTGCTTCGAATTCCAGAGCGCGTGCCAATGCATCCATGAGATGTGCGGGGCGAGCTAGTGTTAGGGCTTGCCGGGTTTCCTGGTCACGAAGTCCATCCAAAAATGCTTGGACCGCTAGTCGCTCTATTACATTTTCCGGTGTAGCTGGGTACGCAAGACGAACCAAGCGTGCAATATCTGCTTCAAATTCTTGCAACGACTCGCTTGATTTCTGGCATCGGTTTTTCAGCTGTGAGTGATATACGTGTTCAAGGTGGGCTTGGCCATAGCGAAGTTCCAAGTGTTTTACCAGCTGTTCATAGTCTTCCTGTTGTTGGGCGGTGAGCGTTTGTAAAATATTTGTTGCTTCGCCACGCAATGCCAGTGTCAATGCTAAAGCTTTTTCCCCAGCATTCCATCCATTTGCTTTGGCAGCAGCTTCGAATTGTCGGTGGTAGTTTGACCATGGAGTATTTCCGTCGATTTGAGGCGGTTTCAATGAGAGCTTTCCTGGTTCCGAACTGACCTTGAAATCTTTGATGTCTTTTTGAACTTCCTCCAATTTAGTACTCAGATCCGGCATTGAATTTCTGTTGGAAATTTCTGGAATGTGCACAGAATCCATTCGCTTTTCTAGCTCACTAAATTTTTCCTTTATCTCATCGTGGAGCGTTTCCTTAATTTTTTTTATTTCTTCCTCCATGTCATATTTGATTTTCTCCATCTCTGTTTCAACAGTTCCCATTCTTCCTTCCAACCGATTCACCACACCGCAAACTTCTTTCAAACTCTTCGAATTTTCTAGAAGCTCCTCCCTCAGACCATTTGAATTTTCCAGAAGCTCTTCTCTCAAATTCTCCGAATTTTCCAGGAGCTTCACTTCTAGATTTTTCGAATTTTCTTCGAGTTTTTCTTCCAGATTTTTCGAATTTTCGTGAAGTTTTTCTTCCAGGCTCTTCACATTTTCTTGAAGTTCCTCTTTTAGACAATTCGAATTTTCTAGAAGTTCCTCTTTCAGGCTGACAGAATTTTGTTGAAGTTCTTTCAGACTTACGGAATTTTGTTGAAGTTCCTCCTTCAAACTATTCGTGGTTTTCTCGAGTTTGTTCATTATAGCACTCAAATCGACTCCAGAAACTTCGAACAAAAATGTTTCGGGGTCTTCTCCTTCTTCAATCAGTCCATCTGAAAGTCTCTTCTGTAGTACGGCCTTCTTTCCAGTTGTTTCTAATTCACGCTCCTCTAACTCTTGCTTTAATTCACTAACTTTAAGGTCAACTAGGTGAACTCTACATTTTGTCTCTTATTGTCTTTGCCGAGATATCAGTCTATTATTTATTTCACACACAGTTTTCAGTTTATTGTCCCGCGACGCGCAAAACTGTCCACTTTGCACTCAAATGTTCAACGGGTCACTAACTGTCAGGCGCGATAAATGTCTATCAGTTTTTCAACGCGACGAACACTTTAACACTTATTTATTTTAAACATCTGACTTCTGACAACAAATGTAGTAAAACTGCACTAACTAATTTTCCTAATTTATTTAAAACACTATTTACAATAATTATTCACTAAAACATTACTATTTCAATTTATGTCTACTGTGGCTATCTATCAGCGAACTCTGGAACTGTAACTCTACTCTCCATTCTGCCTGTCCCGCTTATATACTCCCAAGCAGTTTCCATTGACGGCTCTCGAATATTCAGGAGTATAGAACATTTCGTCTAGATGGCTCTTCGAATAGTATCGAACAATCGATTATTCCAGCTTGTTCTCGGCGATGCGTACGCCAGCAGATATGCAGCTGTAGTTGAACGAGGGTGCATAATTAATAAGATCAGGGCCGGTCTCGGGGCCGGTCTCGAAATCGTTACAGTATGAAAACTGTCTAATTTTTCTAAAGGTCTTGTTTCAATAAATTTTGAAAAATAGTCTATTACTAATATAAATTTTTTCCTTGAAATTGGTTCACATCAGTACCAACACATTCCCACACATCAGTCAGAATTTTAGAAGGAATCAGTGGTTCGCTTGGGTTTGAACTCCTGAAGTTTAAACATATGGCACAATTGCTCACAAGGTTTATTTGGGATAGATTAATTCTCATTGACCGATGGAAATATTTAGATTATGAAGTGGGTTGCCCTCCAAAATGAAATGAAATGATGCCATGGATACGATAAAATAAATTGTATTGACAATAAACTGCCACAAAGACGCATCTTCCGATTTCACTTTTCATTGTTAGTTTGTGAAGTTGAATATGGCTTACAGAATCCGGTTTCAATGTTACGTTTGTGAAATTACATTTCCTGCACGACAAATGGCACGGATGTGCGGAGAAGAGAATGCACAAAAAAGAGCGATTGCTATGTTCAGACGTGATGGCAATGGGATGGCACCATTAGATTTAAATGAACTTAGCAGAATATGTTTAAACTGCAATGTATCAATTGTAGAAGAGTTACAGGCCTTGGAGCTGGATCCTGCCTGCTTACGATTAAATGTTTTGAGACAAACCCGAAACGGTACATGTGCTTTTTGCAATGCAGCTAATGATGTGCACAGATTATCGATCAACTCAAAGGTAAACGTTTTTGTTTTCAAGAATATTTATATACCTGAAGAAGTAAGATCATGTGCACAACACTTAGATGATCGCGGCTCTGTTTTACATCAAGTGCTTCCCACTTTGCGGTACATTAAAAGACCATACATAATAAAAGGACAACAACTGCAAATATTTTTAGAGACACTTCGCCTCGCAGCAACTAATCAAGATAATTTCGGAAATGAGGATAGTTTCAATGATGATGAGTTCCACACTTTGGCTTCCATTAATAGAGGTCAATTTCAAGAACTATTTACATATTGTGATCCAGTGCCGAGGGAAAATGGAGCAGTCCGGCATGTCATGAAGAAAGACCTTTTGACATTTTTGGTAAAGATGAGACAAGGAGTGAGTGATTCTTTTCTGAAGGTAATATTCAGATATTCGAGTAGACAAGCAGTTAGTATGGCCGTTGCTACTGTCAGGCATTCTTTAATGGGAATATTCATTCATCAAAATATTGGTTTTAATGCAATAACTAGACAAGCGTATATAGCAGAACATGTTAGTGATTTTACTAACGAACTATATAATCCAAGTCCTAATATCCCAAGGGCCATTGTTTATATTGACGGAACCTACTCATATATTCATAAGAGTTCAAACTTTCGAGCACTGAGACAGTCCTACAGTGTATATAAAGGTTGTCATTTAGTGAAACATGCCCTGATTGTAGCTCCAGATGGCTATATACTTGCAATTCAAGGCCCCTATTTTGCAGACTCGCGCAATAACGATGCGCAAATGTTGCGTAATGAGTTAGAAAGTGATGTGAACGTTATGAGGGAATGGTTTCATGAAGGTGACATTTTTATTGTGGACTTAGGATATAGAGATGCCATACCACTACTTGAAGGCTAAGTATTTCCTATAGAATGCCAGCACATCTTGAACGTGGATGTCGCCAATTAACAACAGAAGAAGCAAATGAGACGCGACTAGTCACAAAAAACAAGATGGATAGTTGAAGCAAGAAACAGTCATTTCAAATCGCTGTTCAAGTTTTTTGACCATATAATCGCAATGCCACATGTACATCACCTTGGTGAACTTTACCGGATATGTGGAGCAATAATAAATAGGTATCATCCACTTTTGCATATACAAGAAGCCAATGCTGAATTAGCGACAGAACTTTTGGAGAGGTCAAGGAGTATCAATATCGTACAAGCAAGAGTCGAAGCTCAAAATCTACATATCAGACGAGGCCAATGGCTCCGTCTAGATCAGCGCCAGTTGCCAGACTTTCCGCATCTAACGTTAGCATATTTGAGAGAACTTACTGTCGGCACATATCAGGTTCATCTAGCACCATCTTACGTTCAAGACAAGATGCAACGCGAAGGACAAGAAGACTTTGAGTTAGATACTCTGATTGATGAGGCTGGTTTTTTGAGGGTGCGAGTATTTTCCCGATTTCGTAATGCAACGAAATATCAGCTATGGATTGCATATTGCCAAAACGATGATGAGCCAATTTTGGGGTATTACTGTAACTGCAGATCAGGTGCCAGAACACATGGCTCATGTGCACACGTTGCGAGTGTTTTATGGTTTTTGGGTTACGCAAGACATGAGACCAATATTCATTACCCCTCAACACATTTATTGAATTCTGTGCTAGACCCTGCGAATAGGCCAGAACAGAATAATCCTAATTTTTTATACAGACCTATCAATTGAGAAGAATTCACAAAAATGTTTTCCTATTTCTATTTATTATTTGTTCATTGTGCAAGGATCTAAATAATTATTTGGTTTAATTTTTTGTTTGCTAAACGAAAATAAAAGTTATAGTCAATAAAGGTATTGAAGTTGTTATTGTCATGAATTCAGTCAACACCCTGTTGTTCGTGTTCAAGTAATTTGAGTATAAAGAAATGATTCTAAAGGTACAATTTACACTGAAAACTCATTACGAGGCACAGATACAAAAAAATATGTTTTGTCGTAAGTTCCCACTTACACTCATAGGTATATAAAATCACACCTTTGAGGGGCTATATTTCGAAAACTAGTCATAGGATTGAGTTGGGCCCATGGGAACTTTTGATCAGGACAATGAATAGAATAACATACTATAATTTCAGCCAATTCCACCGGGACCCAGAAACCCATAAGAATGGTGCGGGGTCCTTTAACCTCTTTCAAGTTGAATTGACATTTAGTCTTATTAAATTTCACATTGGCTTCCCTGGCCTTTCCAAGAACCTTTCTTAAATTCAAATCATGCTCTTCTTGGGTTTTCCCAAACACAATAAGATCATCTACATAACATACATTTCCTGGTATATTCTCAAAAATTTGTTTGAAATGTTTATAAAAAATTTCTGGTGCGCTACTGATCCCAAACGGTAGCCTTTTGAAAATATACCTGCCAAATGGACCTAGCAAAGGTGCAGAGCCTACTACTTTTATGGTTCAATGGTATTTGATAGAAGCCCATGTTCGCATCTACACCGAGAAAAAGGTTTTTTTGTAGATAATAAATCAATTTGTTCAAACGTAGTTAGCTCAATATTAGCAATTTTGTTTGGTATTCAAACAACCTCGTTGAACATAACACAGTTATTTCAGAAATAAGTGTTACCATACATCAAAATATTCGTTACCTGCTCATTTTTTGAAATTAAAACATATTACTTTGCCTGCAAAATCAAAAATTTATAGTTAGCATATTTCTTATTTATCAATTTCAAGAAATTTAATTTTTTGATGATTATTCGTTGAATATAAATAAATGTTTGTTAAATTTGAGTTTGGGATAAAAATATGACATCATTTGGAGAAAACTAATAACTCTGTAAGCTACGGGAACTTTATAGTCACCAACACAATAATTTCCAGAAAACGTAAATATGTTTGTTAACTGTTAACTAAAAGGATTTGGCGGTTGCAAATTATCCGACCTATCCAACCCCTCCACAGAGGCACGTGTCATCGCATCAGCATTTCCATACGATGATCGACTTTATAACGCCATTGTATTCATGTCTTGTATCTTATAGCTTGTTGGTCAACCTGTTCAACCATATCAAGATCATTCATTTCTTTGTTATTGGCAATATAATCATCATTATTTTTGGCGTGAAAGTGGACAAAGTGAACTGAACCCACGCACGAATGTGCATATGGATTGAAGCCACAGGTGAATGTGAATTGTGAATGTTTGTGCCGGTCTGCCGCCAAAATCGTGGAGTGGACGCAAGGGTTATCCTAGGCTCCTACCCTACTAGTACAGCGATGATGGAAGGATTGTATATATATATAGAGTACTAGAGTTCTCGTCTCGAAGACATGTAAGATAAAAAACAAAAATATAATGCTCTCAATTTCACAAATCATACTCACCGAAAAACGTAAACAGTGGACAGCTGTTTCAAACTTCTTGGTTATCATCGGCACTGTACATACAAATTAACAATGAATAAAAATTATAAAACTGAGAGCATTTATATCCGAAAATTATCGCTAACACCAATTAGCTATCTGGGTTCAATAACAATATATATATATAGAATTTGTTGAAATTCGACGTTTCGGCTCCGATTTTGGAGCCATTTTCAAGAACTGAAATAGAAAGAAAATTAATGAAAGGTTAAAACGTAATTCTACGCTGAGGTCTCAATCTGCCTACTCCTCAGGTATAATTACGTTAGGTTTTTGTGACTTGACGTCGGGGTCTCAATCTGCCTACTCCCCATGTCTCGTCACTGGTTCTCTCTAAGGTCTCAATCTGCCTACTCCTTCGAGAGAACTGTATATATATATATATATACAATGGATATACATATATACTTGAATAGTAACACAAATTATATCACAGTCAAAGTGATCATTTTATTGTAAATAAATGAATTTCTATAGTGAACTTCATATAAGTAAATAAAAACAAATATTAGTTAATATTGAAGTAATATATTTCTCTGAGTTAACAAATATTAAGTTTGTATCAAACAACTGATTCATTTGAAATTTTCAAACAAATCATTTATTAGTAGTAAAATTACATTAGTTTTTAATTAATCCCACCCCTTCAAACACATCTTTGAAGTCTTCTTGTAAATTTTTTTAATTTATTTCATCCAGCCTTTTAATTAAATTGAGTTTCTGACATGCAAATAACCCTAAAATTGCTGAAGAATTATTATCAGTTTCAACTATTTCAAAATTGAGATTCTGCTTTTGTGTCTTATTTTTAACTCTACAGTTTAAATTGCACCTGCCTAAATTTTTTATTCTGGACCCATTGTAGTTCGGTAACTTAACATCAGAGTTTTCTAATATGCGTAAGTGATCCGGAATTTTATCAAATAAATGTTTTGGAATAATACTGGCTTGTGCTCCAGTATCTAATTTGAATTTCAAGAACACATTGGGATTTTCACTTATCTGTAAAGTTGTCGACCAATCCTCTTGTATCTCTTCCCTCAATTCGACTGAACCAATGAACAATTCTTCTGCTTCAGTTTGACCATGAACCTCCTTTATTTGTTTGTTTCGGCACATTTTTGAAAAATGGTTTTTGATCTTACATTTGAAGCATTCTGCCCCATAAGCTGGACATTCGTTCAATACACTTGAATATGTATTTGCTTCGATCCCCTTGCTTTCTAGCGAAAACCTGGGTTGATTTGACAGTTCAGTTTTTCCTTTGTACATTTGTTTCTTCTCACATAACTTTGTAACATTATTTACCTGGGCCATTTCATTGGTAAGGTTTTTCAATTGTGATTCAGTAGATTCTGAGGATCTGCATGTATCAATGCATTTGTTTAGATTTAATTTGGGTTCCCCAAGTAATTTCTCTCTGAGTTGATTATTTTCAATACCACATACTATTCTGTCCTTGCTGACAGTGACCTGAGCTGTCACATAAGCGTCAAATTTCTCGCCTGGAAGTTGGTTTCTTGTGAAGAATTTATGTCTCCCGAATGTAACATTGATTTTCGGCAGAAAATATGTGTCGAATTTGTCAATTAGTGCTTCGAATTTGTTCACTTCTTTAGAGTTTATTTCAAATGTATTGTATACATCGATTCCATCCGGTCCCATACATGCAAAAGCAGATTGCACTTTCTTTTCTCGTCGGCTTCCAGTCCTGCCGCACTTATGTAGATTTCAAAGTCTTGTTTGAATTTCGGCCATGTGTTGGCTGCATGACCTTCACTGATATTGAAGCATGGTTGTTTGAAATCCATTGCAGACTGCGCCATGTCGTGTTTGCAGACTGCGCCATGTCGTGTTTTATTCAAACTCCTTAGTTGTTCTGATTTACTTTTATTTACACTATTTACAATATAGGACTTATATAGTATAATTTAAACTTAATTAGAGGAGCCATTATACAACTCATTATCCAATCACGTCCATCTACAATGAATTTTTTATTTTTTTTTTTAAATTTTGTATATTTTTATTATTTTTTGTTAATTTTAGTAAAAAAGTTTGATGTTTATGATGAGTTTGCATGGTCCGAAACCTAAAACATAACACAAGAGTCAAAAACTAACAAAAAAAAGGAAAAACGTACAAAATAACAAAATTTAATTTTTCATGGTAGAGGAAGACGTAATTGGATATTTGAACGCAGTTTTAAATTCTAAACATCTTTTTACCATAACAATTTTCGAAATTGCCCAAAATTAACATAGTTGACAGAATAACTTTTTTTCTTACAGTTAATAATAAAAAAATTTCTCATACCTACGGTTCCATCTTAGTGAGATAAACTGTAAAGTTTATAACTTTTTTCAACGACCATCAATCTTTGAATCAAAGGACTTCTCAGATTCAGCGGCATTTGATCTATTCATTCCCAAATTTTGAAACGATTTCACCACTGACAATGTTTCAATGTATTTGGTGCGAGGAACTTTGACATCAATCGGAGGACTAGAAAAGCGTGAAAATTGAATTTGAAGATTCCATTGCAAAGTAATAGACAGGGTGTATAAATAAAATTAAAATGTTTTCGCATTAAACCTTCAAAACAAATGAGTATTTGTGAGTCACTCTTCATTCTAGTTTTTAAGTTCACCTATGAATGTTGCTAGTGTTGTAGTTTTCCATAAAAAAATAACTATTTTAAGAAAAGTGACGTTTTTCATAAAACTTTTCAAGGTTTTTTTATTTATAAGACAAATCACTACCAACATGGCGATCATAAAATCTGAAATGAATCTTATAAATATTAATTTGTATTGGTGTTAAAGTTGAAAAAAAACTTATAAATTCTTCAATATTGCAAATATACGAAATTGTAGAGAAATTGTGATAATAATAAACTTTGCTGCAATCATTCATTAAATTATAATAATTACGACAATGAATAGTTACCTTTTTCTCCTGCAATAATAGCTGTCGTTTTCGGGAATTGAAGATGCCGTGTGGGTGGGAAATACGCAAAAACTACGCCGCTTAAAAAAACAACGCAGGTTTTACATTCATTAGGTGTACAAAATAATATTAGTTGTTTCCCCCTCGGTATTATTGTACATGAACTCATTTGTTTGAAAAATGGAACAGTTAATAAATAGAATTTTGTTTTCTTTGTGGCATTTTCCTACATCTACAATTCACTAATATACCAACGGAAATGAATCTTTGACCTGGCGAATCTGAAATAACTACCTGACTTATGGCAGTCCCTGCTGGACAATGTTGTTTAAATGTTTCTATTACGTCTGTCTGGTAGAGACAATCTGTCTGTCCTGCTGTTTGTTCAGAGAGCCCTTGCAAAGTTGTTCCTTCAAAGTAGGATCTTTGCACATATGTCTGACAGATATAATTCAATATCTGTCGCGGTATTAGCCAGAGAAGTAGTTGTTTTCTGTCAGACATATGCCATACATACTATACAAAGTTATAGTTACTTCCTAAAGGATTGATATCGACTGTTTTACAGTCACTTGGACATTATTTGCTCCTTGAAACAAGTATTTCACATATACCATTTCGTATCCGAAATGTCCTTCTGGAGTGCTCTCTAATTTGTCGTCAAAGTGGATCCTGTAAGCAATTGCAGTATTTATCTTGGCGGACGGTGGCGGAAGGTGACGGGCAGCGAGACCTCGCGTGTATATAATTGTGATAATTGTAATTCCGAAACCGGTCTGTAGTTGGTTCACCATTTTAATCGGGTGAAGTACTGCTGTTTGTTCAGAGAGCCCTTGCAAAGTTGTTCCTTCAAAGTAAGGATCTTTGCAAATGTGACTGACAGATTTAATTCAATATATGTCGCGGTATTAGCCAGAGAAGTAGTTGATTTCTGTCAGACATATGCCATACATACTATACAAAGTTATAGTTACTTCCTAAAGGATTGTTATCGACTGTTTTACAGTTGAAACAAGTATTTCACATATACCATTTCGTATCCGAAATGTCCTTCTGAAGTGCTCTCTAATTTGTCGTCAAGGTGGATCCTGTAAGCAATTGCAGTATTTATCTTGGCGGACGGTGACGGGCAGCGAGACCTCGCGTGTATATAATTGTGATAATTGTAATTCCGAAACCGGTCTGTAGTTGGTTCACCATTTGAATCGGGTGAAGTCCTGCTGTTTGTTCAGAGAGCCCTTGCAAAGTTGTTCCTTCAAAGTAAGGATCTTTGCACATGTGTCTGACAGATATAATTCAATATATGTCGCGGTATTAGCCAGAGAAGTAGTTGTTTTCTGTTAGACATATGCCATACATACTATACAAAGTTATAGTTACTTCCTAAAGGATTGTTATCGACTGTTTTACAGTCACTTGGACATTATTTGCTCCTTGAAACAAGTAATTCACATATACCATTTCGTATCCGAAATGTCCTTCTGGAGTGCTCTCTAATCTGTCGTCAAGGTGGATCCTGTAAGCAATTACAGTATTTATCTTGGCGGACGGTGACGGTCAGCGAGACCTCGCGTGTATACAATTGTGATAACCTGGACTGCACTGATGAAGGACAACATTTCGAAACCGGTCTGTTGTTGTTTTACCATTTGAATCGGGTGAAGTCCTGCTGTTTGTTCAGAGAGCCCTTGCAAAGTTGTTCCTTCAAAGTAAGGATCTTTGCACATGTGTCTGACAGATATAATTCAATATATGTCGCGGTATTAGCCAGAGAAGTAGTTGTTTCCTGTCAGACATATGCCATACATACTATACAAAGTTATAGTTACTTCCTAAAGGATTGTTATCGACTGTTTTACAGTCACTTGGACATTATTTGCTCCTTGAAACAAGTAATTCACATATACCATTTCGTATCCGAAATGTCCTTCTGGAGTGCTCTCTAATCTGTCGTCAAGGTGGATCCTGTAAGCAATTACAGTATTTATCTTGGCGGACGGTGACGGTCAGCGAGACCTCGCGTGTATACAATTGTGATAACCTGGACTGCACTGATGAAGGACAACATTCCGAAACCGGTCTGTTGTTGGTTTACCATTTGAATCGGGTGAAGTCCTGCTGTTTGTGCAGAGAGCCCTTGCAAAGTTGTTCCTTCAAAGTAAGGATCTTTGCACATGTGTCTGACAGATATAATTCAATATCTGTCGCGGTATTACCCAGAAAAGTAGTAGTATACCTATATATTCCGCGGTCAGATATTTGCCTACTCCTTCGAGAGAACAGTTCTCTCGAAGGAGTAGGAAGATTGAGACCTTAGAGAGAACCAGTGACGAGACATGGGGAGTAGGCAGATTGAGACCCCGACGTCAAGTCACAAAAACCTAACGTACTTATTCCTGAGGAGTAGGCAGATTGAGACCTCAGCGTAGAATTACGTTTCAATCTTTTATTAATTTTCTTTCTTTTTCAGTTCTTGAAAATGGCTCCAAAATCAAATCCGATATATATATATATATATATATATATATATATATATATATATATATATATATATATATATATATATATATATATGTTTCAAAAACACAAAAACAATTTCCACCGAGAAAACTCTGCAAACCAGGATCATCCGAGAAGCCCTTGAGATAGAGAAGCGCCCCAATTGCCTCAACACTCGCGACGACGGACGTAGACTTCCCAATACCTGGAAGCCTCTCATTGCACGCATCAACTCATTTCCCACCAACCCAGTTCCCGCACACAGCTCACTTAGCGCCAACCAAGTTCCCGCACACAGCTCATCTAGCGCCAACTCAGTTCCCGCCCATAGTTCACCTCGCGCTAATACATTGCACACGGCCATTACAGCCACGTCCACTATAAATACAGTTCCTCAACCCACAATTCCTCAGTTCTCTCGAAGGAGTAGGCAGATTGAGACCTTAGAGAGAACCAGTGACGAGACATGGGGAGTAGGCAGATTGAGACCCCGACGTCAAGTCACAAAAACCTAACGTAATTATACCTGAGGAGTAGGCAGATTGAGACCTCAGCGTAGAATTACGTTTCAACCATTTATAAATTTTCTTATTTTCTTTCTTTTTCAGTTCTTGAAAATGGCTCCAAAATCGGAGCCGAAACGTCGAATTTCAACAAATTCTAGACGCGGTTCAACCCGAACTTTTAGTTTTCAAATATCTGACCGCGGAAACCTATCTGAATATATATCCGTCGCCCCCCCCCTGTAACTTCTTTATTCTACATATTACAAAAAAATGTTAAATACATAAGTTGTAGGGTTTCATTCGATCTCTTTAATGGTTTAAGTTTCATTCATACAGAGTGTCTCAAAAAAGCACGGTGATTTAGAAGTTAATTTTTTTAAATGGGATACCCTGTATTTCATTGCATTATTACATTCTACGTTGAATTCTGAACAAGTTTGATGAATGGTTTTCTATCAAAAAAGTTAATAGTTTAGGACTTATGAACACTTGTAAATAATAATTTTGACTACTTTTGCACCAGTTCACGAATAAATTAATGATGTAGGCTATGCACGCTAGGCGCGTTTATTTTATCCATGACAACGAAAAAAAACTCTTATCTGTTTTTGCCAAATGTCATTGAAATTTTGTAGGTTTTCAAAACTTTGTTATAAACGGTTTTCAATTTCTCTTGTTGATTAATATGGCTCGTTCAGTAGCAGACAAAGTTGAAGCCGTTATCATATTTGGTGAAGCTAATCGAAATTACCACGCTGCTATTCGCATTTTCAATGAACGGTTTCCAGAACGTCCGATGTGTCGAAAATATCTGCAGAAATTGGTGGCAAAATTTAACCAAACTGGCACCGTGAAAGATGCTCCGAGATCTGGGAGGCCGAAAATAATTACGGAAGATGTTGAAATTCAAGTACTAGCCGAAATGGTAAATAACCCACAACAATCAACTAAGCAAGTAGCTGAGACATGTAATGTTTCTAAAACATCAGTAAAGAGGGTTTTAAAACAAAATAAATTCCATCCTTACAAAATAAAAATTTTGCACCAATTGGTTGAAGATGATCCAGACCGGCGAATTGAATTTTGCGAGACCATGGCAGAAAGAATTTTTGCAAATCGACTTTATTTGCAATACATCTGCTTTAGTGATGAAAGCACTTTTTACCTAAATGGAAATGTGAATACCCAGAATTGTAGATATTGGAGTGATGAGAATCCCCATGAATTCCGCGAGGGGCATACTCAATTTCCCCAGAAAATTAATGTTTGGGCTGGTATTTTAGGTAACCACATTGTAGGTCCCATATTCTTGGAAGAAAATTTAAATGGTCCCAGATACCTCCAAATGCTGCAAGACACAATAAGTCCCAGTATCAATGAGATCGTTGCGCAAAACCCACATGAATTTCACTTGGATGTAACATTTCAGCAAGATGGAGCGCCACCACACTATTTTCGGGAGGTGAGAAATTACTTGGATGAAAGGTATCCAGGTAGGTGGATAGGACGTCGAGGTACAACAGAGTGGCCAGCTCGCTCACCGGACCTCTCACCGCTTGATTTCTTTCTTTGGGGCTATGTGAAATCCGTAGTTTTTTAAGACAGTTTGTGGGTCGTTAGATGAACTGCGCCGTCGAATTATTGAAGTGTGTTCAGAAATAACACCTCAAACCTTGATTAATGTTAGGGAAGAGTTTACTAGACTATTTATGTGTCAAGAAATGCATGATGGACATGTCGAACATCTTTTGAAATAGATAAAAACTCACCGTTTTTAGTTATAAATTAACATATCGCTTTTTAATGATTCTTGATCTGTATTTATGGACTACCTTATTGGTTAATAAAATGTTTCAACTTCATTTGTACTAGTTTTTCGTGAGATTCAACAACTCTAACAATTGTAAAATGGTACGACGAGGTAAGTTACACATGGTGCCATCAGCAGTTTGCAACATTGGATAGCTTTCAAAAAGTTAGGATAGGAAAGTGGAATACATTGTGATCCATTTGTTACGATTTTCTCATTGAACTGGCGCAAAAGTAGTCGAAATAGTTATTTACAAGTGTTCATAAGTCCAAAACTATTAACTTTTTTGATAGAAAACCATTTATCAAACTTGTTCAGAATTCAACGTAGAATGTAATAATGCAATGAAATACCGGGTGTCCCATTTAAAAAAATTAACTTCTAAGTCACCGTGCTTTTTTGAGACACTCTGTATGAATGAAACTTAAACCATTAAAGAGATCGAATGAAACCCTACAACTTATGTATTTAACATTTTTTTTTTATATGGAAAATGAAGAAGTTACGGAGGGGGTGACGGACTTTTGGTCCTCGCTGTGTTAGGTAAATGTATTTTGGCATAGTGAACATTTTCATCGACCAAAGGCGTGCGGTGTGGGGGGGTAAAAAAAAGCTGTTTTTTGGGAAAAGGATATTAGGGCTCATTTTAGATAACTTTTTTTATTAGAATTAGAATCAGCATCCCCAAAAACCCCCCAATCCATATTTTCGAAATCTCAAGAGCTGATTTGAGGAGAAAAAATAAAATAAATTCACTTTTTTCGTCTCGGAATCAGCACCCCCAAAAACCCTTTAATTCATATTTTCAACATCTCAAGAGCTGATTTGAATAAAAAATTATTCAACTCTTTTTTCAATAAGTCCTTGTAAGCAAAATTCAAACCGTCTTTCAAAATAACCATTTAACACGGTATGTGGAAATTTTGGTTTAAATGCCCTAATCCTGTTGCGTTTCAAACATCTCTATACTTTAAAGATCTACGCGTCCAATTGCTGGAATATTCAATGGAAGGCATCATGATCGAGAACCAATTTCTCACGATACCGTTGCCAAAATCAACAGATTGTTCGCAAGGACTGGAGTGGTTTTCAAAATAAGACCAGGGAGGTACAATATAAATCAAAGACACTATCCAGACGACGAACGAATCTTAGCAGAACTTCGAAACAACCCAAATGGTACTGTAAGGGCAGTTGCGAGGACAATGAATTTAACGAAAAACAAAGTAACGCAACAGGATTAGGGCATTTAATCCAAAATTTCTACATACTCTGTTAAATGGTGATTTTGAACGACGGTTTGAATTTTGCTTATGGTTGCAGGGTAACTATCTTAACGACAGACTTTTTCTGAAGAACATGATGTTTACTGACGAGGCAACGTTTACAACAAACGGTGTGGTGTCTAGTCAAAATTGTAGGTTTTGGGCAGCTGAAAATCCGAATTGGGTAATTCATTGTAAAAACCAATACAGTGAAAAAGTTAACGTGTGGTGTGGCATATTCAACGAAAGGATTGTTGGCCCTTATTTCCTGGATAACCTGACCGGACAAAATTTAATTTTTCAATTAGATGGGGCCCCCGCACACAATTCTGGGATAGTTCGGAACTTTTTAAATGCAATTTTCCCTATGAAGTGGATAGGTAGAAATTCCCCTTTGGAACCATGGCCCCCTAGATCGCCAGATATTACCCCTTGTGACTTTTTTCTGTGGGAGCATTTGAAGAATAAAGTGTATGCTACTCGGCCGCGTAATAGAGAGGAACTTTGCTTTGCAATTAGGCAAGCGTGTCAGGATATAACTCCCCAAACTTTAAGAAAAGTGAATGTACGTTTGAGAAGAATTGTTGAAAAGTGTATTGTTTCAGAAGGTAGTTATGTTGAAAACACAAGAATCTAAAATAAAGTAATTCGTGATTTTGTTACCACTGTTACAAATAAAGAACTTATTAAAAAAAAGACTTAAACTTTGTTTTTTTGTTCAAATCAGCTCTTGAGATGTTGCAAATATGAATTAAAGGGTTTTTGGAGATGCTGATTCCGAATCAGATAAGAAAAGTTGTCTTAAACAAGCATTAATATTCATTTCTCAAAAAATGCCTTTTTTCTCTCCCCAACTTCGCACGCCAATGGTGAATGAATAGGGTCACTATGCCAAATGCTTCATTTTTCTAACATAAAATCACCACAAAAATCTCGAGAAAATCGCTAATAACAGATATTCGGGTGCATTGACGAAAAAAGTAAATTAATTTTTTTTTTCTCCTCAAATCAGCTCTTGAGATTTCTAAAATATGGATTGGGGGGTTTTTGGGGATGCTGATTCTAATTCTGATAAAAAAAGTTATCTTAAATGAGCCCTAATATCCTTTTTCAAAAAAAAGCCTTTTTTTTACCCCCCCACACCGCATGCCTATGGTCGATGAAAATGTTCACTATGCCAAAATACTTCATTTACCTAACATATAATCACCACCAGAATTTCAAGAAAATCGCATTATTAATAACATATATATATATATATATATATATATATATATATATATATATATATATATATATATATATATATATATATATAGAGAGGTAGTCTCTTGACTGGACTAGTTGAAAAAAGCCAATTTATCTAAGAATATTCTCAGTGAAAATATCCCTTGGGGTTGCAGTCAGAAAAAGTGGCCTGGTAAAGAACAACTCTTTGTTAAATATTTTCGAATATTTATTAAAAAAGGATTTAGTTCAATTATAATATGGATTGAGAGTTAAGCTCTCTGACATTGTATTTCTGTTTATCCAAGTGCAATAAAAATTAATATATTTCGCTTAAATGTTTTATATCAGTTTTTTTGTTTAAACATGAGGATGACTGTGATATGAAAGCCATCTCCAGAAATATATATATATATATATATATATATATATATATATATATATATATATATATATATATATATATATATATATATATATATATATATATATATATATATATATATATAGATGAAAAAGGGATATGCTCTCGAGGGAAATTGTGAATAACAAGAAGGAACATTTTATTGGACTAAGCCCTCTAGTAAAAATGCAACCGTAGACACGTGTACTGATGAGATCCCTAAGATCGAAACACGTGTCTACGGTTGCATTTTTACTAGAGGGCTTAGTCCAATAAAATGTTCCTTCTTGTTATATATATATATATATATATATATATATATATATATATATATATATATATATATATATATATATATATATATATATATATATATATATATATATCAACCGATTCGAATGATTTTTTTTTCATTAGGTAGACATTCTAAAAGTCTACTAGGACACCAAATTTCATGAATAAATCTCCATTTCCAGAGCTAGTTGGCTCATTTTTCAAGGTCAAAAATCCAAAAAAATTACTAGCGATTTTTTTTAGAAAAATTCTAACTACACCACTGGATTCGCGACACTTTCATATGGTCCTTATGTAAATAACGTTGGAATTCGTCAATCAATGAAAAAGTTATGAGGGGGTCAAATTTGAAAAATATGCCGTTTAATCAACCCACCAATTCAATTTCAAAACTTTTATCAGAACTTTGACTACACCACTGGATTCAGGGAGTCTCGAAATATTACTGACTGTAATTTCATCGAAATCTGTTGAAAAATAAAAAATAAAATTAGGAGATAAAATTGACATTTTTCTGAAATTCCATTAACATATTTTCACAATTTCCAACCGACTCAATTTTTTTTTTAGCAGACAGAGTAACAAAAAGTCTACGTTTGAACAAAAAATTTGCAAAATATTATTCCAATTTTGAGCGTATTCTACAATTTTTTTATGTTCTAATTGCTAAATTTCATTAGCGAATTTTTTTGTGAAATTTCGTCTCAGCCACTGGATTCAGCATTCTTCATTAAGGTGAATCCTGGAATTTTATTTGAAAATATTCATTGGCAACAAAGCTGTAACATTATTAATTTTGATAACATGCCATTATTTTTGAATATTTCAGACAAATTCTGAGAATCGGCAATACTGTCAACACAAACGTAGAAGAAAGATCATTGAGGTTTCTGATAGAAATTCGCTTTCATAACACAAATTGTTCTCGAGTTATAACATCTAGAATGATATTTTTGGAAAAAATTTAAAATCCATAACGTCGAGAAACCGGCTCCTCGAGATATCAGTAGATATACAATGCTGATTCTGTGACCGAAGAGTGTCACAGAATCGGTATTGCTCCACACGGTGGATCTCTCGATGGCCGCGTCCATCGAGTTCTTGCCGTTGGTGCTGAAGAAGATGACGTGTTCGCCGAAGAGTTTCGGGGTGGGGGGCTTCAAAACGTTTCACCCTAAGTGGCGCGTGTCTTTTTTGCAAAATAACATGGCGGCGATGCAGCGGAAGGCAAAAAACATGGCGGCGATGCAGCGGAAGGCAAAAAAACATGGCGGCGATGGAGCGGAAGGGGCGGCGATGGAGCGGAAGGCAAAAAACATGGCGGCGATGGAGCGGAACGCAAAAAACATGGCGGCGATGGAGCGGAAGGCAAAAAAACATGGCGCGATGGAGTGGAATGCAAAAAACATGGCGGCGATGGAGCGGAAGGCAAAAAAACATGGCGCGATTGAGCGGAACGCAAAAAACATGGCGGCGATGGAGCGGAAGGCAAAAAAACATGGCGCGATGGCGGAAGTTATGAAAAAACTTCTTTCCCTCACGTGATTCGCTGATAGCAATTGGCTGGAAGAGAAAAAAACATGGCCGCCACCTTAATTGACAAAATGATATGAATAATATGATATGAATAATAATATTTCGTGTGTGTTTTTCGGCTAGTCTTGGTGTGGCTGACGTCATGGACTTGGTACTGGCGGCGACGGCGGCGGAACGTGGTGGATCGGTGAATGCTGCTGCCCCATCCATTTACCATCGTTAATTTGCATATTTTGGAAGCGTTTGAAAATACACAGCTTGTGCTCGTACTCTGCTATGTGCGCCTTGAGCTCGCGCAAATTTTGCAAGTGCCGATTGATAGGAGTGTCGTGGTCGTCGTCGTGATCGCCGTGGGGCCTCACTATATCAGGTGTGACGATATCCATTGCCAGATATCGAAACAGTGTCTCACGGCACAATGCACTTCTATTTCTCCGGATGCTATATGATTCAAACAGAGCGGGCTTTGCTTCTCGAGTGTCGGTGGAGGCGTTGTGACGACTGTACTTGTAGTAGCCGCAATATCGACGATGTGTGGTCTCTTAGGCAGATCGAGCACACACTTCAGCAAAAAATCGAATTTTTGATTACCCTTCACGTAAACCACATCAGCCTCGATGATGGGGCGCAGCACTTCCTGGATCTCGTTGAATTCGACATAGCCATCAGAGTATGGAATGCCGTGGATATTTCTCTCCAAATATCGTACTTGCCGTTTATCTGCTTCGCTCCGGTCATGGAATGGCACTACGGCTTTGAATAAAAAGTGGTTTGTGCGATGCCCGTCGGTGATGGCAAGCTCTTTGGGTTGGAATTCACCGCCCACAGTGAAACCCTGAATGTAACAGGCTACGAGTTTCATCTTGTTGCATTTTTGTTTGTTTGATGATTGTTGAACTGATTCACTGCTTTGATTAACTGAGAGACACACACTCAGAGAGAGAGAGAGCGAGATTAATAAACACCGACTGAACAACTGAACGTTTGGCTCACAACTGACGCTCTCGACCTGTAGATGCCTGCATTACATGCATACACACAAACACAGAGTGGATTCCCCCACTACTTACTGTTACTACTGTATGTCACTATTTTTTTTATGACAGACGGCGTACAATCTCGCTCACGGGCAAGTGTTCCAGCATACAGTCGTGAATGATGATGCAATAGGCTCGAGTATTGGCGGGAAATCCGACTCTGCCCTCGATGTCAAGTTTGACATCGACAGTGGAGGATTTCATGAATTCCGCTCTGCGGGAACAATCTAGTACGAAAACGGTCGCTCTGCTTTTGAATGCTCCGTAATCGAGTAGAGGGCGCTTCTTCGGACAATTGGCATAGCTCGGATAGAATTCCGTGTAGGCTCGATGGGCTTCGACAAAGTTGTTCCTGTTGAATTCCAAGTGCATACGTTCATGCGGGTAAGTATCGCTGTTCATGGTTAGGCGTATGTCGCTGATGTCGATGTGATCGAAATAGGACGCATCTCGAGCCGCATTGCCAATCCGATTTGTTTGGAAGGCCACAATGACGAATCGGGGACTCTCCATGGCCGTGCAAGTTTTCACAGCCCAAACTTCCTTGGTGGAACCCTGAGTGAGTGCAGGCAACTCGTGTATGTCCCACTTGCGATACGAAATCACTACAGGAGCGTCTGTTTTGATGGACTGCAACAATTTCAGACGAATGTCGTCATTGGGCACCACATGTTTGACTCTGAGTACAACGCTCGTGATCGTCAGTGTGGCTGTGGTGGCTTCGACTACTGGATTCGCCACCTCCTCTATCAGCATGCAATTATTATCATTTCTACTTCTCACCAAGCGAATGCACTGTCGTCCAATGGTGGCATATCTATAGTCATGGAATATGCCCAACAAATGCTTAAGCGGGATCCACATGGCGAACGAACCAACGGGGGCGTTGTGAACCGTTCCGCCAGGATAGGTCCAGCCGGCTGTGCTCAAGTGTCGCACATCATTTTCCTCGTAACAAGTATAGCCGCGAAGGGTGGTCACTATACCCGGCGATCGATCAGAGTCCACCTCTTTGCCATTGATTGCCATAGATGGCCTCGAAAAGGTATGCACCGGCATTATTGATAAATCTAACATTGCCCGTTCCTGCGGTACGAGTCAGAGAGCCCTCTATGCACACAAGGGCATCGTTCATCAGTATCCACACATCGCTCTGCTGAATGACAATTTCGATGATGTCATTATTTTGAAAGGACTTGACGTACGGGTGGTGCGTTCGAGTCTCAACTCTGTTGATCGATTCGTCGAACTTTGGATGATTGTACACGTCGAACACTTGTCTTGATATCATGATGTCCTTGCGATTGGAGAAAGTGTATGCTGGAATGAGACAGAGTGTGTGCGTCTGCTCTCTTCGACTGCGTCTGCGCGACTGAATTGATGCCAGCACCCTCTGCACTTTTATGCCCAAAGGTATCATGATCATCATTCTGATCAAATACCAACCCCATTTTTATGACAGCTTGCGCAGCACAAGTCGTTTAATGATGGTCTCTCCACGGAAATTCAGACTGCAACAGTCCTGGTCGAGAATATTCAAGGTTATGTTGTGTATTTCCGTCTTGTTCACAGGTAGGTAAATCAAATTCGAGGGCGTTTCGTCGATGGCAAAGCCGGGGTCTTCTCGAACGGCAAACTCGTATATGGTGTGAGCCGGACGATTGTTGAAGAAGGCACCCGATGTGATGTTACTATCGATGTGAACAGTTCGAACTTTGATAATGTTCACAGGTAGGTCGGATGAGTGAACGCTTCCAGCCTCCAATAGTCTCGGGGAAAAACCCAGTAATCGTCCTATGGAATCCTTGGGACGAAAATCGTTGTTATAGAGCTTGCTGTATATCTCACACTGCAGCGTATTGGTGTTGGATTTGAGAGAGAACAAAGCCTTGCTATTGTTGGTACCGTCGTCGTCGTCGTCGACGTTGCCAACGTCACTAGACACTACGACTCTCTTCTTCTTCTTCTTCTTTGCTTCTTTCGGCCTCTCGATGTGTTTATGTATAAACTTGGCAATGTCGCTTATTTCGTAACACCCAGTCGGTATTTGGATGATACTAACAGATGGCGCTCCTTTGACAGAATAATAGAATCGACCACTCGATATGTTCGGTATGCTGTTGTATGAATGGAAACCAATCAATGCCAAGCCGTAAGTGCTATCTTCGTCCAATTGGAGCGGCGGAGAAAAGTCTGCGGTTAGCGTCGACGTTTGACCTGTCACTGTCAACAGCAAAGACATGACTGACACTGGATGGGGTTATGTCCTTCTATTTAAACCATTCCATATGCGCGCTCTGTGCTCAGAGTCTAGTATGGGATTCAAGACGCGTGAGGCTCGCGCTATTCGTCTAGCGAAACGTATCCTGTCCATGGCCACTTGCATCCAATGCGATTCGCGCGAAGTTTTGTATGGAAAACGCCACGTCACCATATAATGAACCTCATTGCGCTCGTCATTAAAGGTCACCAATTTTCTATTCATTTTCGCGCGCGCGCGCACACAGACACACTCAGAGTGTGTTCTCGTATAGAAAATTCAAACACAAATGACCGCAATTAACTTGGTTGAATGTCTGATAGCGATCGTTGTTGTAGAAGATTTTCACTTTTTTACCCAGATATCGCACCAATTCACACACTTCTACCAAGCCTGGGCTTTGACAAATATATACAAATGTGATGCGAGGTGACACGTCATTCGTACCGAAGCCATGGCGCCGACCACATCACCCCGCATCGAGACGGAGATTGCTAAAGTAAGTAAGTTAATTATTCAAACCCATTACGGTGCCGCTGAACAGATTGAGTGCGTCAGTGCCGCCACTCACCAAGCGATCACGACTGACAGTGAAAATTAAGAGAAACAGGAACTGTCGACACCAACGACTCCAGACTTTATGAAAAAGGAAGAAGACGAAGAATGCTACCACACAGATGATGGTGATTATGATGATGATGATGAGGATGACTACTTGAAAGTTTATCCCGAAGTAGCAACTGAATTCGTGAATGACCATCGCGCCAAATCCGGCAAAATAGATGTGAATTACGGCCCCATTTACGACAAACCAAGAGCGCAATGGTTGCTCGGTAGAAAGCTGATGGACTTCGACAAAGATACGGGGGACATTCTCATTGATGGTGTAACATACGAGGGCACTCCGGGACTATATAGTTTGATTTTCTACAAAAATCCCAAATACGCTAAAGCCGATTTTGAATCCATCTCAGACTGCCAAATACGAACAGTTGATTCGACCAATGTTCAAAGATCCTCAATCAAAAATAGGTGGTGGTGGAGGTCAAGGTCGAGGTCGTTTCACCGACGGCAGTGGTATCCCAGATCAGTTGACATACAACACGAAACCCATAGAATACGTGTACTGGGACGATGTGAACGAGCTCGTTGACAGGTATAGGCTTCTGGTAGCCGCCAAAAATGCCGGCAGCACCTCTACCGACAACGAGATCGTGGCCATCATCAATGAATTGAGAGAAGCAGGCTATATTCGATAAATAAAAGCGTAGACGTTTTTTTGCATGCCACAGTCGCATCATGAGCATCAACAAGTTCGGTCAAACTTCGTCAGCTCGCCGTGCACGGCAGCAGCAGCAGCTGCCCTATCATTTTCCTGGTGTTATACTCAACTATACGACAAATGGGGACATTGATGCCGAACATGTGAAAATATGTAATGTGGAAACGCCAAGTGCACTCAATGATGTTGCCAACAAAAAATACGTTGATGACGTCATAGAGAAGCTCAAAGATGACGTCATATACAAACTCAAAGACGAGCTGGACACCACCAAAAACAATCTAACAGCCTTGGATATTCGAGTGATGAAATTGATGTCACTTTCGATGAAAAAGTATGAAAATACCAAGAAACGCTTGGATAAATTGGCACTGGATATTGTTGATATTCCAGCCTCTTAAGTAGAAGGTGTAACGCCCAGTGCAGTTAGTGTATTGACTCCGCCATTAGCGAAATGACGTCATCATCATCATCATCTGAGAAAAAACAATTGGTTGATGAGCTCCATGCTCCAGCCAGAAGGATTTTTCCTCGCAGACGTACCATCATCAAAGGACTCGACGATCTGTGGCAGATGGACTTGGCTGATCTTCAAAAATACTCCAAAGCCAATAAAAACTTCAATTATATTCTCGTGGTGATTGACACCTTTTCCAAGTACCTATGGGTGCGCCTCCTGAAGACCAAAACTGGTCGAGACGTCACCGAAGCGATGAGTGACATATTGTCGAAAGCGAAAAGATGTCCCAAGCTCCTCCTGTCAGATCTCGGAACTGAATTTTACAATTCCAGCTTTCAGACTCTCCTGAAAAAGTACAACATCAAACACTACAGCACGTATACCGTGAAGAAAGCCGCGATCGCAGTATTTCAGTTTGAACGGTACCTACAAATGGCTGGACAATTTGCCGGACACTGCCAAAAACTACAACCAGCGCAAACATCGAACGATCGGCATGAAACCGTGTGACGTCACCAAAGACAATGAAAAACAGGTGTATAAGTCAAAGTATGATTATGCCGAACGTGCTGGTCGAAAAAAATTCAAAATTGGCGATTTCGTGAGAATTAGCAAGGCCAAGCATGGTTTCGAAAAAGGGTATACGCCTAATTGGACTACGGAACTATTCAAAGTTGTCAAAGTGAAAATCACCCAACCAATCACGTATTTGCTGGAGGACTTGGAAGGCCGACCAATCAGCGGCGCTTTCTACGAACAAGAACTACAAAAAACAAAAAATCCCGAAGTCTATCAAGTGGAAAAAATCCTCAGGCGTAAGGGTCGTAAAGTACTTGTGAAATGGCTGGGGTTCGATAGTACGCACAATAGTTGGATTGATGCGACAAATCGCATGTAATTCAATGGAAAATTGGCACAATCTCAACTGGAAGAGGGGGCCTTTCATCGTCGTCGTCTCTCAGCTCTCGACGACGTAGAAACTCGAGCCGGTGTATGGGGGGAGGGTGGGGGGTGATGGCGGCGGCGGCAGCGGAGAACTAAACCGATGCCAAACGGTGCAGAGAGATTAGTCAGTCAACATGTTTGGTGCAGTGAACAACGTCGTTGTCGAGTCTTCTAAAGAGTCCTCTGGTTACGAGTCGGCGTCGTCGGCGGCGTCAGCTTCATCATCATCATTATCATCGGACCGAGAGTGGGCAGATCGAATGGCAGATTTAGATCGAATATGTGACATGTACAAGGAGGCCATCAAAGCGGAACGTTTCTTCGCGTGCAACGCCACCTACGAGTTTCGCAACACCGACGTTTTGAGCTTGAAATGCGGCATAAGTTTTGCTCGGAGTTTCGTGCCTGCAGTGAAACTCGTGTGCAAGATCCAATACACCATATGCTCCAGCCTGTCCTTCAGCATGTTTGAATGGGGCCAATTCGTGGGGGCCATTAATCAGTTGCTTTGCACTAGCCGAAATGGCCCGAATGCAGCAGCCAAGACTAGCCGAATCAAACTCGACTGGGACGATGTTATGGATTTGGAATTACACACGTATGCAGAGAGTCAACAAGTGCGAGTTTCCAAGAATGACACCTACTTCTACCTGACGGAAGCGGATGTTCAAGAAATCTTACATCTAGATGCTACTGTGATGGCGACAAGATTTGAATATCTATTGAATATGAACTTTAGTCAATATTATCACGATTTATTAAGCAGTGCAAAAACTCTAGCTAAAAACAATGGTTTGTCATTTGATGAGGCTATAAACTTGTGTACTATATCATCAAAAGATGATAAACATCTATGTTTTCGTGAATACCTATGCTATTTGCCGGATAAAGTAATGTTTGATTACGAAACGAAATAAATGTATATTTTGAGAGCAGAGTTGGCGTTGTAATTCAGTATGCAGTGTGCAGTGTGTCTGTGTGTATGCCGAGAGAGAGAGAGAGAGAGAGATGCAGCAGTACGAAACAAGACTCGACTTGTATCGAAGCTGGACTTCGACATTTCCTGCAAATAAGTTAGCCGAAGCAGGCTTTACTTATACCGGTTCGGAAGATGTAGTTGCATGTCTTTCGTGTCAAGTAGAAGGGTTCAGATGGCTGCCCAATGACGATCCTATGGCTGACCATCGTCGATGGAGCCCCCATTGTGATTTCGTTCGTAGTTATTACTCTGAGCACAGACACAGACCGACGACAGATGGCGCTGATGTCCCTCCAGAACCAAGAGTGTCAGATGTCATTAGCAGAGTGACAGATGACACATGGATGACACCGCCACCACCACCACCGACAGATGGCGCTGATGTTGCTTCAGAAGAACGACAAGTGAAAGGTGACATGAGCAGCAAAGTGACCACAGATGTCATAAACATAGACTCACAGAACACGGTGATGATGTGTCGTGTATGTCTTGTGAATGAACTAAATGTATTGTTTATGCCATGTAGACACTTGGCGTGCTGCTCACAGTGCGCCATCAGGTGCGACACATGCGTAGTTTGTAGATCACCCATCAATACATTTATGAAAATATATATATCTCAGAATATTTTTGATTTTTTAATTTTGCTACTCGAAAATACCCTTCCCCATTTTTTTGCTTAAAAAACATGCCAATTTTTATGTAAAAAAGTATCACATTTTTGATTGAATTATTCTTCCAATTTTGGTGCAAAAACGTGCTCTTTTTGGATGCAAAAAGTGACACTTTTTTCGATTAAAAAAAAACAAAATTGACATGGTGGAAGGATTTCAGTAAAGCATTTTCAGTGAATTTTGAGTCACTCAGCATTCACTCAGCTTTTTCCACCATGTCAATTTTCGGTAATTTTTTTGATAAAAAAAATTGCCATTTTCCCATAAGAATACATGTATTTTTGAATGAAAAAAGGTGACACCTTTATTGACATGGTGGTAAAAGCTGAGTGAAGCATTTTCAGTGAAAGCTGAGTGGCTGAGTGAATCACTCAGCTTTCACTCAGCTTTTTCCACCATGTCAATAAAAGTGTTACTTTTTTGCATGAAAAAGTGACACTTTTTTGCATGAAAAAGTGACACTTTTTGCATGAAAAAAGTGACACTTTTTTGATGCAAAAGTGATCTCTAATAATATGTGGGATTTTGAATGGGAGATTGGAAGGATGAAACAAAATATAATAATATCCAGACACGGATTACATATTGATTGCATTAAATCATAAATATAAAACATAATCGGCTATTATTTGATTAATAATATATAATGTAGTGTGTGTGGAAAGAACAAACAAGAGCACAATTTCTTGCATTTTCATTTAACATGTTTCTTGAAATTTTGTGTGTGTGTGTGTGTGTGTGTGTGTGTGTGTGTGTTTGGCAATCTCATTCATCGAATTCTGAATCCTCATCCCCTGAGCCTATGAAGCGTTTATATGTGAGATTTAATCCGTAGGGCTCACCACCACCACGCAGATGTAGGTCACAGTAGCATTGGCTGCTCGTTTTCAAAGTGAACAGTACTTCATCAAATCTGTTGTGACACCAAAATTTGTCACATTGATATATATTGTCCATGTGCTTTACACCGAACACCATATGTTGATGGTCTCCGATGCTGTGAACCGGATGGTTTTGCATAGCCCTTCTGAATGCTTTATAGCAAGTGCGGCAAAATCGTAAATTATATTTTGGAATACGATATGCATTCGCCCACACACACTATTGGTCTTCGTGCAAATGACCCTCCCAGTCTTGATTTTTGAGAGCTTCACACCTATCTTCAAAGCTGATTTCTCTCGTGTACTCTAAGTGACTCAAATCATTGAAATTTCGTTTGACGCTCTGAGCCTGCTTATAGATTTGTACCCATTTTTCATCGGCAAACATTTTCAAAATTCGATCAGTGAGCGTCCATGGTAGAGGTGAGGCCTCGATGAATTCAACTATTGATGATGTACATCTGACTACTTGCAGACAGCATAAATTTTTCAAAGTGTCTACCATGGTGGTGGTGTGTGTGTTTGCGTGTGTGTGTGCTCTCTGAAAAAATATTTAAATTCTATTAGATATCTAACTGACTGTAATGACCCCACGGCAGAGTGTCATGAGAGCCGACAATCAAACAGCGCTTGTCGTCGTGGGGGTTGAGAGCGATCTTTGTTTGCTCTACACTAAAAACTTTGTGTGAAAAGGATCGAATACAGCGTTGCGAAGTTATTTTTTCCACATTGATTTTCAGACATTCCACATAATCTTCAAATGTGATGTGATTTTCGACAACGCTGTATTTGACCCCTTTGGATTTTTTTACGGTTTTTCCACCTTGTATCTTATAGGTGTACAACTTTGATCGAAGCCCTACGAAATCTGTCATGATACGGCCATTGGCTTCGTCCTTCATCAAGCCGGGTACTTTTTTATTTTCGAGGGGGATGTCAAATGGGTTGTCGCTTGGGTAGTCGCTCGTATCGAATTTTTCAATGTGACTGCTAATCAAATCCCGATAAATATCATCGCACTTAATTTAATAAATGAGCGCATCAGTATCCGTATACATCAATTTGCACTGATCGTGCCTGTACTTTTCCATCATGAAGCCGTAATGGAAATCGTACACGCATACCTTGGAAATATCGAGAATCGACATTCCTATGTACAAGGGCTTATTGAATAACAAATCCGTCTTTGCCATCTCGATAGCGACGAGGCTCTCGTCGAAAATGGTGCGACTCCTGAAATTTGGACTGGCAATCAGATTTTTTGCGCCATATCGTCCCCCCCACTTGGAGACCATTTTCACCACACGGTGCTTCCGTATGTTTTCCATGGTTTTCCCGAACACTGCGTTATTGGCTAGTTTGTAGTTATTTTTGCCAAAAGTAGTTTTTGCTTGAGGGCGAAATTTCGTATTTAATTCAATGTAGGGACGCAGCCACGCCGACTGATTGAATTGCAACACCTTGTGGATTTTCCTGAGTACAAGGCCGTGTTTGAGTGCTTGTTTCAACACCCTGTAGTGCACAACATATTTTTCCTTGTTGTATAGCGTGGTCATCAATTTTGGTAATTTCGAGCCTGGCGATGTACGGTGCTCGGCACACAAGGGTAAATCTTTGTGTTTGTCATGCAGATGTTCGGGGTACTCCAAATCGACTTCGAGAATGTAGCCGATGGGCGAGGTGGCGGCTGCATTTTCGAGCCATTTGAAGCCATCGTACGGAAGATATTCCATCATGGCCCAACCGTACAGATTATTCACGTCGAGATATAGCAAATAGGTCGACGGTTTGGAGGTGTCATACCTTTCACCCATGTGCTTGTTATTGGCCGAGGAGAATCTGTTGCAGCACTGACTGATGCCGCCACGAATTCCTCGCTCGACAAAGAGAAGCATGTCGACGTCTTTCAGTATCTGCAATTTGCACTGGGTGTACTTCAACATACAGGACCACGTATATCCCGGGAGGATGTAATACCACGCAGAATCCAGCCCATACGTCTCGTGACCGATATTTCGAAAATTTTCGAAAATATCCGCCAAGAGCAATATGTCGGTTTTCATGTATAGATCAGAGTACTCGCCCAGTGTTGTCAAGTTGAACGACCGCCACACGTTCTGCGCATGCTCGTATTCGGCATCGGTGATGCCACAATCGTTCAACTTGTTGTAGAACTGATCGCGCGCCGGCAAGCTTGGGCATTCCAATTTCTCCATCGAATCGATGAAATCGTATGGGAATACCCCTTTTCGAGTGAGTAACTCGTACCGGTCGGCATCGAAATGGGTAAATTCGCGCCTTGATATCTTCAAGTCATGGATGGTCAGTGTTTGCACCAAATGCTCCAAGCTCAAGCCCATGAAGCGAAAAGAGTCAATGAATCGAAATTTAATGTCAGTGTTGCCGTCGTACTGGGTGAAAGAAATGTATTTTTCTTTGTTGACAGGCAACAGGCTGACTCGACCCCTTTTTGCTATATCTCGAATAATAAAATGACTGTCGTATCCGGATAAATTGTGGAAAATGATTGGCACAACGAACGACTTTTTGTAGTTCAAATTGCAATGCGCATGCGCATATCCACGGAACGCTCCCGTGTAGTGATTATGATCTATTACAATTTTGTCGTCAGTTTTCCAAGGTTTTTCGCAGATGTGGCAACATGGCGCTGTCGCTCTATCTGGAAGTGAGACGATCATGGGGACAATATCCAAAGTTTTGGCTTCCACAAATTTGGCTATGGCCCCCATTCTCTCCGCAAACCAATCCATATAGTCGAGGCCCCGATGACTATCATAAAATGACAAAGTATCGTCATATGCACACTTGAAATAAAATCCAGCGCTGAAAGGAATGTGTTTTTGGTACTTTGTCGTATGTGAGGTGCATTCTTCGTCATTAAACTGTTCCAAAATCAACTCAAAATCCGCGTAAATTACAAAGGGCACTATTTCTTTATGTACAAAATCCCGAAATTCTACATGATCATACCAAGGAAATGAAATTTTGTTCTCGTTTAATTTTTGACAATCAACAGTATGACTGTCGAGTTTCTCCTCACTCGTAAAATAATTGAAACACCTGTCGCAAATGAATGTTTTATGTCCATTTTTACTGAGTTGGCAACTGAGTAGGCGAGATAAATCCTTTATCCAAACATAATGGTATTTTATGTCATCGCCGACGGCATCATCGGCGTCGGCGATTTCCAGTGGTGGTGCCTCGTAATCATTTAATTTCGGGTGATATTTATTTTGAATGAGGAGAAGATTGACATGTTTGTCTAATTTTGGTAATTTGTTTTAATTTCATAGGGAAGTCGATTCCATCCAAGTTCAGTACATTTGAATAGTGAGGGTATGATGAAATTCTATATGGATTTTTACCCGATTCAACAGGGTACAAGGCCGAAACGACGGCCCAAGCGAAACACGCATCATCTTCATTTTTCAAATTAATGCAAGCTTTTTTATTCGCAATAGATTTTAGCAGCTCGATGAAAGACGAACCGTTTCCCACGTCCGATTTATTCGTATTGATTTCCAAACTAACAATTTTCTGAAGACTCCAGCCACTTTCTTTGTCCGCGAATTCCGACAGTTAGTTTTGAATTTGATCGATGACATTTTCTAGGAACCACTTTTTCAAAGTTGTACCCCTATCAATAACAACGTTTTTAGTGTTGAAATATTTATAGTCGCTTATTATTTGTTCTTGATTCAAGGAATTTTTCACGAATTTACCACAAAATGTCGCATTGACTTTGATGTTTGGATGTTTTTTCAATAAATTTTGAATTCTGCTTTTGAATAGAATGAATGCATCACCAAAAAATTGTCCAATATCTTTATGTTTCAAATTTATAATTATACCGGTGCGTAAACGCGAAGAAAATGCCGATTTCAAGTCCTCCCACTTTACTCGAGATGTTAATTTTGATTTGACTCCCTCTCCCACCACCACGTCGACGCCTGGCTGTTGTTGACCTGACTTATTGATTGAATTTCGTATAATTTTCAAGTGTCCGCATAAAGTTTGTAATTTTCTCAGAGAGCCTATGCAATCCACTGCCGCGATCGCACTATTGATCAGGCGGGCGGTGTACTTGCAATGGGCCAGCCAATGTTTGCGTTCTTCATCAGTACAACCCTTTTTGAGGATTTTTTTGACCTTACGCAACTTGGCTACCATCTCCATACTGTGTGCAACAATAGCGTCAGATGACATGATGATGATGATGATTATTCAACAGACACACAAAATTTCAAGAAAATGTCAAATGAAAATACAAGAAACTCACTCTTTGTTTCCAACGGCGGCGACGGCGTCGTCAGCGTCTTCAGGCTTTAGCGATCTCAAACAGCTGCTGCGGATGATTTTGATTGACAATTTTCTGCTCGCCCCTGTAGATGAGCATATGCTGGGACTCGGTTAATTTATCGAGGATGGGTTTGAATGCACCAGTCACTCGATTTGGCAGGAATACTTTACATTCCTCCAACTCCACTAGGATGGACTCTCCAAATTTGGTTGTTTTCGCTTCAGCGCCGAGGATCAGATGGGGTTCGTCCTTCGGTAGCTCAGACAACTTCCGCAGATTCTTCCTGCAAGTCAACGAAATCTTGTTAATTTCGTCGAGAAGATGAGACATCTGCGAAATCATTTGAAAAATGAAAAAAAATTCATACACGCTGTATTATAACTCTCACTCACTCACTCAAAATAAAAAATGATTTTTATGATTCACCCCGTGTATGAGAAATAAATATGATAAAAATAAAATATTCCAATCACACTGTATATAGCAAATGGAACTTTGTGAGAGACACCCTGTATGAGAAGGAATTATGATAAAAAATGCAATCCACACCCAGTGTATGAAAAACAAAAAAAATTTGACGTTTTATGAGAGAGACACTCTGTATTAGACGAAAAACAAATATGACAAATGAACTTTTCTGAATTTATTTGAAAAAGAAACACTACAAAAAGTGAATCGAATGAAATAGGCACACTTGAAACAATCGCGAAAAATAATAAAGAATAACTACTACTACTACTGACCTTTGCAAATCACGAATTGAATGGCACTCACAATAAAACAATGCACTTGTATAGAAAAAAAGCGAGAGACAGATGAGCGGTAGAGAGGCCCTTGTTGTTGCTTCGAACGCAGATAATGAAATGACGCAGGCTCGCTGTGAACGTACGTATTAACTCTCTGTGTCACGTGACCCACGCCGTCCACCTCCACGCCGAGTTCGCGTAACCCACGCTGCAAATGTATGCAACGGTCGATCTGGGGAAAACCCAAATTGCGCAATAACATTATACAACTCCAAGGTCAATTTAGCTCGAGCAGCGTAAACAGATACCGGATGTGTGAGATAAATCTGAAAAACAAATTCAAGGTCAAAAATGGATTATCGTCGTGTTTACTGAGAATTTCGTTCAGCTTGAGAGAGCAGACAGTAAACAAGTCCAAGGCCAAATCGTATTTCTTAGAATTTCATTGGAGAGAGAGTTAAACACCAGATGTGACTCTTATCGCTGTTTACGACTACAGCGCGCGGAGACGTATTTTTTTCTTTTGGAATTTCATTCGAGAGCGAGTGAATTAATAATAAGTCGTCCATCATAATTTTCTGTTGTGTGTGTGTGTCTTCTAAGACAGTAGAGACATTTTTCATATTTAATTTTTTTGTTTTGTCAATTAAGGTGGCGGCCATGTTTTTTTCTCTTCCAGCCAATTGCTCTCAGCGAATCACGTGAGGGAGAGAAGTTTTTTCATAACTTCCGCCATCGCGCCATGTTTTTTTGCCTTCCACTCCATCGCCGCCATGTTTTTTGCGTTCCGCTCCATCGCGCCATGTTTTTTTGCCTTCCGCTCCATCGCCGCCATGTTTTTTGCGTTCCGCTCCATCGCGCCATGTTTTTTTGCCTTCCGCTCCATCGCCGCCATGTTGTTTGCGTTCCGCTCCATCGCGCCATGTTTTTTTGTCTTCCGCTCCATCGCCGCCATGTTTTTTGCGTTCCGCTCCATCGCCGCCATGGTTTTTGCCTTCCTCTCCATCGCCGCCCCTTCCGCTCCATCGCCGCCATGTTTTTTGCCTTCCGCTGCATCGCCGCCATGTTTTTTGCCTTCCGCTGCATCGCCGCCATGTTTTTTTGCAAAAAAGACGCGCGCCACTTACGCCACCACCAACGGCAAGAACTCGATGTACGCGGCCATCGAGAGATTCACCGTGTGGAGCAATGCCGATTCTGTGACACTCTTCGGTCACAGAATCGGCATTGTATATCTACTGATATCGATTATTGTACAATCAACCAAGAACTTTCGAATGAACTGAAAACTTTATTTTGATTTAATTTCCAAATTTTACGATGGCTAACAAATGACATCGATAATACAACATTGAGTAATTTTGGTCCTAATCAATAAATTTCAAATTTTTGTTGCTTCCACCAAACCACCATTCAATTCAATACATTTTTCGTATCTCTTTCGAATATGTTTTACAGTATTTTTGAGTCCTTCTGGTGTTATTTCTCTACAAGCTTGACGTATTCTTTCACACAACTCCTGTCTAGTTCTTGTCAAGTGGGGTCAAATCGGGGGACCTTGGTGGCCATCCAATCAATTAACTTCCTCGACCAATCCAGTGACGAGGAAACTGTTCATTCAGCCATTGTTTAATAATTCCAGCATTATGCACAGAGCATCCGTCTAATTGGAAATGTAGATTTATTCGCTCAACAATAGGAAGATCATGAATAGCATTCCATAGTTCAGTTCTGAGAAATTCCAGTAATTTGATGGCATTTATATTTCCTTCGAAAAAAAAATGGGCCAATAATTCGTTCATTTAATATTCCGCACCATACATTAACTTTTTCCGAATATTGTCTTTTGCAGTTTATAACCAAATTAGGGTTTTCGGTTGCCCAAAATCTTGTGTTTTGAGATGAACCAACACCGTTAGTCGTGAAAGTGGCTTCATCGCTGAATAATATACATTCTAAAAATCGTCTGTTACTCAGGTATTCTCCTTGTGCCCACAAACAAAATTCAAGTCGTTTTTCTTGATCTCCGTCTTCCAGGGTATGCAAAAATTTGGGTTTGAATGGTTTCATTTTGATTTTTCGTAGGCATCTCCGTTAATTTCCCCTTGGTAAATTCAAATCTAGGCTTGCCACTCTCAAACTGGCATTGGGATTATTCCTAAAGTAATCTAATACAACCTGTTCGTGTCCAATCCTTCTTCTCACATTATCCCTCAAAATATTCTTCGATACAGCGCCTGTTTCATTTAAACTTTTATTTATTCTGTGCACTGTACTATTACTGATAGGGGGGCGATCTGGATGTCGATCATTGAATATTGTGCACACTTCTCTTTCACTCCTATCATTGTATCCAGTAAGACGCACAATTTCAATTTTTTCTGGCAAAGACAATTGTAAAGCCATTACGAAATTTAGTCCTATTGCAATTGAATATTGATCAATACCTTTCTCACATTCGAATTGAGACTCAATCTGTCATTGTCAGAGCTTACTTTTGTTTTATTCAAATAACTATTAAAAATAATAACGTCATCACAGCCTACCTTCCTCGAGTTCAATACATTTTAAAATTTTCAATTCAGTAATTGTATTTTGACACTAGCGAACGAAGAGGGAAACAAAATAACTTTGTGGAAGAAATCGGATAGCCTGTATGAGTAAATAATACCAGAAACCAAAAACTCTGACAGTATCTTTCAAAAATTGTTTTAAATAAATTTTTATGATAAGCTGTATTTTCAACTTCATTATTTTATTCCGAATGTGTACTCGTTCCTCGTTCCTAGTTGTTATAACTCGGGAACAATTTGTGTTATGAAAGCGAATTTCTATCAGAAACCTCAATGATCTTCTACGTTTGTGTTGACAGTATTGCCGATTCTCAGAATTTGTCTGAAATATTCAAAAATAATGGCATGTTATCAAAAATTAATTATGCTATAGCTTTGCTGCCAATGAATATTTTCAAATGAAATTTTAGAATTCACCTAAATGAAGAATGCTTAATCCAGTGGCTGAGTCGAAATTTCACGAAAAAATTCGCTAATGAATTTTAGCAATTAGAACATAAAAAAAATCGTAGTATACCCTGAAATTTGGAATATTTTGCAAATGTTTTGTTCAAACGTAGACTTTTTGTTACTCTTCCTGCTAAAAAAATTGAGTCGGTAGGAAATTGTAAAAATATGTTAATGGAATTTCAGGAAAATGTCAATTTTATCTCCTAATTTTTTTTTATTTGTCAACAGATTTCGATGAAATTACAATCAGTGATATTTCGAGACTTCCTGAATCCAGTGGTGTAGTCAAAGTTCTGATAAAAGTTTTGAAATTGAATTGGTAGGTTGATTAAACGGCATATTTTTCAAAATTAATTCCCTCATAACTTTTTTATTGATTGACGCATTTCAACGTTATTTACATAAGAACCATTTGAAAATGTCGCGAATCCAGTGGTGTAGTTGGAATTTTTCTAAAAAAATCGCTAGTAATTTTTTTAGATTTTTGACCTTGAAAAATGAGATCAGTTGGCCCTGGAAATGGAGATTTATTCATGAAATTTGGTGTCCTAGTAGACTTTTAGAATGTCTACCTAATGAAAAAAAAAATCATTCGAATCGGTTGAAAAATGATATATAAATGTGCGGTTGGCTTCCTGTTTGTTGACTCCGTTCATTTGTTGTTTCACCTGCAATCAAGTGTTGCACATCCTTACACTTGCTTTCACCGTACTGATGAGATCCCTAAGATCGAAACACGTGTCTACGGTTGCATTTTTACTAGAGGGCTTAGTCCAATAAAATGTTCCTTCTTGTTATTCACAATTTCCCTCGAGAGCATATCCCTGTTTTATATATATATATATATATATATATATATATATATATATATATATATATATATGGCATTGTTCATGTTAACACAATCGAGCTCTTCTTCGAATATTATTCACTACACGATTAATTTCTCTCCTAATTCTTCCGAACTCTTATACAATACTGTGATGACGGTCCTCAATATCTTGATAGTCCCTCTGAATATAAACTCTATTTTTCAGTGTACCCCATAAGGATGTATCCATAACATTCAAGTTTGCAGACCATGCTGGCCAGGAAAATCAGGTCTTATCAGACGTGAAGATTTCCCCGAGTTCATGTTTATCTGCAAATTATTAATTTTTATTTACCTTATAACCAAACTCGGTGAAATTTCGATCCAATTACTTGAAGATAGTTCGATGTAGTTGTCGTCTTTCGGGTATCAAGATTGAATACATTTCCGATGTCCAAACATTGTTTCTATCGTATATGTAATAAATTTATATCATACCTATTTTTTCTTCATTCGTGAAAGCCATTTTTCACCAAAAATTCAATGACTTGTATAATAACAAAATGTTATTATGTGTGACAAATCCAATGCGGCGCACATAAGAAAAAATGATGTAGCAGAGGGAAATTGGCAAAGTGGAAGTGCGATTTATTTTCAAATCCTTCGAAAAATAAAGCCAGAAAAAACTTACTCACCCAACGGCATATTGCTAGTCAGGAAAATGTGCAACTTTGTCCCAATTCAACCATCTTCGTATATCTCATAGTTTCCGAAATCTCAATGGTGAAGATCGAATTTGAAACACCGTGTATATTATTAAATGCATGAGGGGGATGGGGAATACTCGGAACTGCCATTTAGAAAATATTTTCACAATGAAAAGCTATACTGTCTATGAGTAATACGAGCTATAATAGTTAGTACATTTTGAAAATTGCAACATTGAGGGGGTTGAATGGAAGGTGAAGATTCGTATAACAGTAATTGTTATTCGGGCTCTCATTTTCATTTTTACACTTTTTAATTTAAATTGTTTTGGTTGTCTGTCTTTCCGGTTCAAAAGATGCAATCTATTTCTCAAACACTTGCTGTGACACGACTGAGTTGTGATTTTTCAAACATATTAAGAGCCGATAACAACCCAATGATTCCATGAAATTCACCCCAATGTCCTCCAAAAGCTACAAATACGAAAAAATTCGAAAAACTTTTCTGACGTTTTTAATCTTCTTCAAAGTCAGATAAAGATTGCGTAGGAATTGAAAAAAATCTGATGGTTTCGGACCTGGGACTCAGACCCCACTCTCGAAATATTAAATATTGAGCAAAAGATCGATCATCGAATAATACCTTTTCAAAAAAATATATGTACCTGCCTCCCTGAAGGCTAGATAGGGAACGCGTTAACATTCAGGAATATTCCGAACGGTTTTGAATGTGGAAAATCATGACGAACAAAAAGATACAGCTCCACTTTTTTTGTCAGAAAAATATGCGGAAAATCTCCTTAAATTGTTCGTATAAAAATTGTCTTTCCAAATGTACTAATAATAAGCCACCCTCGTTGAATACAAAAAAAATGAGAAAATATCAAAAAATCAATTCTGATCCTGAACAAGACCTGCAAAACAAAATACGTTAAAAACTATTTGTCCCTAGTTACTTATTCTTAAATTCTTCGTTTAACGTGTCCATGGCACTACTGTAGATTGTAAGGGGGTCGTACATGCTGTGCAACCTCGCAAGCACGTCACAATAAATACTGAAATATTTTTTAAAGATATATTTTCAATTTTCTGTAGATCGCTCTTGTAATTCTTATTGGTGAGAATTCGGTATTTTTCTTCATTCTGGATGAAAAAAAGCATTAAGTAAACGAATTACTGAATTGATTCAAGACTATGAAAAATTACCTGACATTCAATACTAAAATCATCAGAATTTCGTTGTTGTGAATCTTAACCTCCATGTTTGTTTTCGAGAATTCAATCGTTCCACCCGAAAAAAACATATTTGCCAGTATTGGTGGTACGTTTATGATCAAATTCTGCTGCAAAGCCGCGTTTGTTCTATGCACTATGTATAGGTCAGTCTTATTCCATGTGATCTCAGTGACTGGGGCTATCCCAAGTAGATTGAATCTAGAAGTTCTCCTTGAATTAGCCATCCGCCCAAGTAATCATTCCAATGGTAAACGATTTACTACCGGCAAAGGCCTATTTCCTTGAATTGGTGTAAATACCATGTTCAATATACCCTCTGGTTAACCCATTCATTTTCTACTAATTTTAATCTCCTCTCACTATCAAATAGAAATCGTATGAAATCACTGGCTAGCCCATTCAATGTGTCAATAAATATATACAGGGTGTCCCAACGAAAACTTTCCACCCGGATTTACTGGGAAATGACAAATTATTTTCGGAAACGCGAAAACAGGTCGATTTTAATTTCTAGGGGGACACATGTTAGTAATGGATTTAGTCGAGCAACTTCATCATCCTGACGGGGGCGGCTACCCCCTTGCGAATCATCATAGGGAACGTGGGTCGAGTGATACATCATCTTAAAGCTCTCTTTATTCTCTATCCAAACGTCTATAATTTTTTCAAAATCGAATGAATGGTAATTGAAATTAGTGTTGTTGACAGGTTCAATGTAAATAGTCAATATCTTACCTGTTCCTATTCAAATTCAATTTATTAACTATTTTAAGACTCAATGAGTGGACAGATAGAAAATGGCAACATCCCATCTGGTCAGGTAACCCAGTCACCCCACGAAAAACGAAAACAAATTAGTCAAAACAAAGTAAGTAGCCAGGCTGGGACTATTAATTGCGAAGATCTTTCAACCAAGTATCAGTTTTATGTCGCTATTCGCGAATACAACATTACAAGCGGAAGATGCCCACCCCAATTGTGAGCGAAACGTCCAAAGGAACCTCCTCCACAGAGGTGAACCGACCACGGCACTGAAGCCCGGAAACCATATTTCTTAGTTTTTGTTCTGTTGACTTTTTCATAGACAAAAAATACCTGTTTTTTATGGTTCTCCTGCGTGTATGTTCTCAGCATGAATTCACAGTTTGCATGATTCTTATGGAAATATCATTTGATTCGTATTCTGTGAGTTATGTTTCTACCTGACAATGGTTTACGCATTAGAAGAACGAATTGAGTTAGTGAAACTTTACTACAAAAATGATGATTGTCTAAGAGCTGCAGCTAGAATTTTCAATACAAGGCATCCAGGGAAAAATGCATCATATACCTATGTCCAAACGTTGATTGAGAAATTCGAAAGAACTGGGTCTGTGGGAAACCAGAAACATCATCCTGAACGTCTGATAAGGAACGAGGCTGTTGAGGTAGCGGTTTTGGGACACGTGGCTATGGATCCTACTCAAAGTATTCGAAGCTTGGCTGACGCGTCAGGTGTAGCGCGATCGAGTATTCAGAGAATTCTCAAGTCACAGCGATTCCATCCATACAAACTAAAACTTGTACATGAACTGAACAAAGACGATTTTGACAGACGTCAACAGTTTTGTGAGGAAATGTCTGAGCGTCTGAGAACAAATCCCAATTTGCTCTTCAATATTTGTTTTTCAGACGAGAGTACATTTTTTGTTAATGGAAACGTAAATCGTCACAATTGCCGCTACTGGAGCGATACCAATCCCAGGTTAATACGTGAGGTCCACACACAAACTCCGCAGAAGTTGAATGTTTGGTGTGGTATTTTTGGCAAAAATATTATTGGACCACTTTTTATAGATGATAATTTGAATGGACAAATGTATTTAAATCTTCTTGAGAATGCCATCGATCCCATGATAACGGATATTATCGAAAACGATGGAGATTATTCGGAAGACAACCTCCATTTTCAACAAGATGGAGCACCACCTCACTATGCAGTGGCGGTTAGAAACTTTCTGGATGAACGATATACCAATCATTGGATAGGGCGACGAGGACCAATTGAGTGGCCAGCTAGATCACCGGACCTCAACCCGTTGGATTATTTTTTATGGGGGCATCTCAAAAGCAAAGTTTTTGCCACTCCGCCAGTCACTAGAGGATCTACGTGGTCGAATTGTAAACGAGTGCGGCAAAATAACTGCAGAAGTATTGGCAAACGTTCGTAATAGTTTCGAAAGTAGACTTTATCATTGTATGGAGGTAGGAGGGGCTCATTTCGAGCAATTAATAAATTAAATTTCGATAAAAACAGGTACGATATTGATTATGTAAATTAAACCTATTACCACACTAATCTCAATTACCAGTCATTCGATTTTGAAAAAATATGAACATTTGGGTAGAGAATGACGAGAGCTTTAAGATGATGTATCACTCGACCCAAGTTCCCTATGATGATTCGCAATGGGGTAGCCGCCCCTGTCAGGGGGATGAAGTTGCGTGACTAAATTCATCAATGACATGTGTCCCCCTAGAAATATATATATATATATATACAGGGTGTCCCAACGAAAACTTTCCACACGGATTTACTGGGAAATGACAAATTATTTTCGGAAACGCTGAAACACGTCGATTTTGATTTCTAGGGGGACACATGTCATTGATGAATTTAGTCACGCAACTTCATCCCCCTGACAGGGGCGGCTACCCCATTGCGAATCATCATAGGGAACTTGGGTCGAGTGATACATCATCTTAAAGCTCTCGTCATTCTCTACCCAAATGTTCATATTTTTTCAAAATCGAATGACTGGTAATTGAGATTAGTGTGGTAATAGGTTTAATTTACATAATCAATATCGTACCTGTTTTTATCGAAATTTAATTTATTAATTGCTCGAAATGAGCCCCTCCTACCTCCATACAATGATAAAGTCTACTTTCGAAACTATTACGAACGTTTGCCAATACTTCTGCAGTTATTTTGCCGCACTCGTTTACAATTCGACCACGTAGATCCTCTAGTGACTGGCGGAGTGGCAAAAACTTTGCTTTTGAGATGCCCCCATAAAAAATAATCCAACGGGTTGAGGTCCGGTGATCTAGCTGGCCACTCAATTGGTCCTCGTCGCCCTATCCAATGATTGGTATATCGTTCATCCAGAAAGTTTCTAACCGCCACTGCATAGTGAGGTGGTGCTCCATCTTGTTGAAAATGGAGGTTGTCTTCCGAATAATCTCCATCGTTTTCGATAATATCCGTTATCATGGGATCGATGGCATTCTCAAGAAGATTTAAATACATTTGTCCATTCAAATTATCATCTATAAAAAGTGGTCCAATAATATTTTTGCCAAAAATACCACACCAAACATTCAACTTCTGCGGAGTTTGTGTGTGGACCTCACGTATTAACCTGGGATTGGTATCGCTCCAGTAGCGGCAATTGTGACGATTTACGTTTCCATTAACAAAAAATGTACTCTCGTCTGAAAAACAAATATTGAAGAGCAAATTGGGATTTGTTCTCAGACGCTCAGACATTTCCTCACAAAACTGTTGACGTCTGTCAAAATCGTCTTTGTTCAGTTCATGTACAAGTTTTAGTTTGTATGGATGGAATCGCTGTGACTTGAGAATTCTCTGAATACTCGATCGCGCTACACCTGACGCGTCAGCCAAGCTTCGAATACTTTGAGTAGGATCCATAGCCACGTGTCCCAAAACCGCTACCTCAACAGCCTCGTTCCTTATCAGACGTTCAGGATGATGTTTCTGGTTTCCCACAGACCCAGTTCTTTCGAATTTCTCAATCAACGTTTGGACATAGGTATATGATGCATTTTTCCCTGGATGCCTTGTATTGAAAATTCTAGCTGCAGCTCTTAGACAATCATCATTTTTGTAGTAAAGTTTCACTAACTCAATTCGTTCTTCTAATGCGTAAACCATTGTCAGGTAGAAACATAACTCACAGAATACGAATCAAATGATATTTCCATAAGAATCATGCAAACTGTGAATTCATGCTGAGAACATACACGCAGGAGAACCATAAAAAACAGGTATTTTTTGTCTATGAAAAAGTCAACAGAACAAAAACTAAGAAATATGGTTTCCGGGCTTCAGTGCCGTGGTCGGTTCACCTCTGTGGAGGAGGTTCCTTTGGACGTTTCGCTCACAATTGGGGTGGGCATCTTCCGCTTGTAATGTTGTATTCGCGAATAGCGACATAAAACTGATACTTGGTTGAAAGATCTTCGCAATTAATAGTCCCAGCCTGGCTACTTACTTTGTTTTGACTAATTTGTTTTCGTTTTTCGTGGGGTGACTGGGTTACCTGACCAGATGGGATGTTGCCATTTTCTATCTGTCCACTCATTGAGTCTTAAAATAGTTAATAAATTGAATTTGAATAGGAACAGGTAAGATATTGACTATTTACATTGAACCTGTCAACAACACTAATTTCAATTACCATTCATTCGATTTTGAAAAAATTATAGACGTTTGGATAGAGAATAAAGAGAGCTTTAAGATGATGTATCACTCGACCCACGTTCCCTATGATGATTCGCAAGGGGGTAGCCGCCCCCGTCAGGATGATGAAGTTGCTCGACTAAATCCATTACTAACATGTGTCCCCCTAGAAATTAAAATCGACCTGTTTTCGCGTTTCCGAAAATAATTTGTCATTTCCCAGTAAATCCGGGTGGAAAGTTTTCGTTGGGACACCCTGTATATATTTATTGACACATTGAATGGGCTAGCCAGTGATTTCATACGATTTCTATTTGATAGTGAGAGGAGATTAAAATTAGTAGAAAATGAATGGGTTAACCAGAGGGTATATTGAACATGGTATTTACACCAATTCAAGGAAATAGGCCTTTGCCGGTAGTAAATCGTTTACCATTGGAATGATTACTTGGGCGGATGGCTAATTCAAGGAGAACTTCTAGATTCAATCTACTTGGGATAGCCCCAGTCACTGAGATCACATGGAATAAGACTGACCTATACATAGTGCATAGAACAAACGCGGCTTTGCAGCAGAATTTGATCATAAACGTACCACCAATACTGGCAAATATGTTTTTTTCGGGTGGAACGATTGAATTCTCGAAAACAAACATGGAGGTTAAGATTCACAACAACGAAATTCTGATGATTTTAGTATTGAATGTCAGGTAATTTTTCATAGTCTTGAATCAATTCAGTAATTCGTTTACTTAATGCTTTTTTTCATCCAGAATGAAGAAAAATACCGAATTCTCACCAATAAGAATTACAAGAGCGATCTACAGAAAATTGAAAATATATCTTTAAAAAATATTTCAGTATTTATTGTGACGTGCTTGCGAGGTTGCACAGCATGTACGACCCCCTTACAATCTACAATAGTGCCATGGACACGTTAAACGAAGAATTTAAGAATAAGTAACTAGGGACAAATAGTTTTTAACGTATTTTGTTTTGCAGGTCTTGTTCAGGATCAGAATTGATTTTTTGATATTTTCTCATTTTTTTTGTATTCAACGAGGGTGGCTTATTATTAGTACATTTGGAAAGACAATTTTTATACGAACAATTTAAGGAGATTTTCCGCATATTTTTCTGACAAAAAAAGTGGAGCTGTATCTTTTTGTTCGTCATGATTTTCCACATTCAAAACCGTTCGGAATATTCCTGAATGTTAACGCGTTCCCTATCTAGCCTTCAGGGAGGCAGGTACATATATTTTTTTGAAAAGGTATTATTCGATGATCGATCTTTTGCTCAATATTTAATATTTCGAGAGTGGGGTCTGAGTCCCAGGTCCGAAACCATCAGATTTTTTTCAATTCCTACGCAATCTTTATCTGACTTTGAAGAAGATTAAAAACGTCAGAAAAGTTTTTCGAATTTTTTCGTATTTGTAGCTTTTGGAGGACATTGGGGTGAATTTCATGGAATCATTGGGTTGTTATCGGCTCTTAATATGTTTGAAAAATCACAACTCAGTCGTGTCACAGCAAGTGTTTGAGAAATAGATTGCATCTTTTGAACCGGAAAGACAGACAACCAAAACAATTTAAATTAAAAAGTGTAAAAATGAAAATGAGAGCCCGAATAACAATTACTGTTATACGAATCTTCACCTTCCATTCAACCCCCTCAATGTTGCAATTTTCAAAATGTACTAACTATTATAGCTCGTATTACTCATAGACAGTATAGCTTTTCATTGTGAAAATATTTTCTAAATGGCAGTTCCGAGTATTCCCCATCCCCCTCATGCATTTAATAATATACACGGTGTTTCAAATTCGATCTTCACCATTGAGATTTCGGAAACTATGAGATATACGAAGATGGTTGAATTGGGACAAAGTTGCACATTTTCCTGACTAGCAATATGCCGTTGGGTGAGTAAGTTTTTTCTGGCTTTATTTTTCGAAGGATTTGAAAATAAATCGCACTTCCACTTTGCCAATTTCCCTCTGCTACATCATTTTTTCTTATGTGCGCCGCATTGGATTTGTCACACATAATAACATTTTGTTATTATACAAGTCATTGAATTTTTGGTGAAAAATGGCTTTCACGAATGAAGAAAAAATAGGTATGATATAAATTTATTACATATACGATAGAAACAATGTTTGGACATCGGAAATGTATTCAATCTTGATACCCGAAAGACGACAACTACATCGAACTATCTTCAAGTAATTGGATCGAAATTTCACCGAGTTTGGTTATAAGGTAAATAAAAATTAATAATTTGCAGATAAACATGAACTCGGGGAAATCTTCACGTCTGATAAGACCTGATTTTCCTGGCAATTGTAATATGGACGAAAAAAGTACTTTTACGAATTGTAGTATATTCAATGAAAATGAAGAACACATTTGGAGCACAAACAACCCCAGACATTTCCGGAAAATTCATTCATTCATTATTTGACAGAATTCTGAATGGAGAAATCTATTACCAGTTTTGAATGTCGATTTTAGAAGACTATTTGGCTAACTATAACAATATCTGGTTTCCACCGCACAATACCAGACGAGTATCTAATTACCTGACTGAAAGGTTTGGTGACAAATGGATAAGGAATAATGGGGCGGTGAGGTGGCCAGCATGGTCTGCAAACTTGAATGTTATGGATACATACTTATGGGGTACACTGAAAAATAGAGTTTATATTCAGAGGGACTATCAAGATATTGAGGACCGTCATCACAGTATTGTATAAGAGTTCGGAAGAATTAGGAGAGAAATTAATCGTGTAGTGAATAATATTCGAAGAAGAGCTCGATTGTGTTAACATGAACATTGCCAGTATTTTGAGCATTTGCTGTGATTTACTTTACATTTTAATTAATTATTATTATTTGTTCAAAGTTCTATTTTCATTGAAAAGGATACAATTTCTAATTTACCTCATACATACCTCATTTATCAACATTTCTTTAGTTTCCTGGTTGATTCTGTATCCGTATTTTTGCATTGACTTTTCAAATGAACCAAAATCAATCATTTTAAGGTCTAATTTCAACAAATTCTTCTATATATATATATATATAGAAGAATTTGTTGAAATTAGACCTTAAAATGATTGATTTATATATAGAAGAATTTGTTGAAATTAGACCTTAAAATGATTGATTTATATATAGAAGAATTTGTTGAAATTAGACCTTAAAATGATTGATTTTGGTTCATTTGAAAAGTCAATGCAAAAATACGGATACAGAATCAACCAGGAAACTAAAGAAATGTTGATAAATGAGGTATGTATGAGGTAAATTAGAAATTGTATCCTTTTCAATGAAAATAGAACTTTGAACAAATAATAATAATTAATTAAAATGTAAAGTAAATCACAGCAAATGCTCAAAATACTGGCATTGTTCATGTTAACACAATCGAGCTCTTCTTCGAATATTATTCACTACACGATTAATTTCTCTCCTAATTCTTCCGAACTCTTATACAATACTGTGATGACGGTCCTCAATATCTTGATAGTCCCTCTGAATATAAACTCTATTTTTCAGTGTACCCCATAAGGATGTATCCATAACATTCAAGTTTGCAGACCATGCTGGCCAGGAAAATCAGGTCTTATCAGACGTGAAGATTTCCCCGAGTTCATGTTTATCTGCAAATTATTAATTTTTATTTACCTTATAACCAAACTCGGTGAAATTTCGATCCAATTACTTGAAGATAGTTCGATGTAGTTGTCGTCTTTCGGGTATCAAGATTGAATACATTTCCGATGTCCAAACATTGTTTCTATCGTATATGTAATAAATTTATATCATACCTATTTTTTCTTCATTCGTGAAAGCCATTTTTCGCCAAAAATTCAATGACTTGTATAATAACAAAATGTTATTATGTGTGACAAATCCAATGCGGCGCACATAAGAAAAAATGATGTAGCAGGGGGAAATTGGCAAAGTGGAAGTGCGATTTATTTTCAAATCCTTCGAAAAATAAAGCCAGAAAAAACTTACTCACCCAACGGCATATTGCTAGTCAGGAAAATGTGCAACTTTGTCCCAATTCAACCATCTTCGTATATCTCATAGTTTCCGAAATCTCAATGGTGAAGATCGAATTTGAAACACCGTGTATATTATTAAATGCATGAGGGGGATGGGGAATACTCGGAACTGCCATTTAGAAAATATTATCACAATGAAAAGCTATACTGTCTATGAGTAATACGAGCTATAATAGTTAGTACATTTTGAAAATTGCAACATTGAGGGGGTTGAATGGAAGGTGAAGATTCGTATAACAGTAATTGGTATTCGGGCTCTCATTTTCATTTTTACACTTTTTAATTTAAATTGTTTTGGTTGTCTGTCTTTCCGGTTCAAAAGATGCAATCTATTTCTCAAACACTTGCTGTGACACGACTGAGTTGTGATTTTTCAAACATATTAAGAGCCGATAACAACCCAATGATTCCATGAAATTCACCCCAATGTCCTCCAAAAGCTACAAATACGAAAAAATTCGAAAAACTTTTCTGACGTTTTTAATCTTCTTCAAAGTCAGATAAAGATTGCGTAGGAATTGAAAAAAATCTGATGGTTTCGGACCTGGGACTCAGACCCCACTCTCGAAATATTAAATATTGAGCAAAAGATCGATCATCGAATAATACCTTTTCAAAAAAATATATGTACCTGCCTCCCTGAAGGCTAGATAGGGAACGCGTTAACATTCAGGAATATTCCGAACGGTTTTGAATGTGGAAAATCATGACGAACAAAAAGATACAGCTCCACTTTTTTTGTCAGAAAAATATGCGGAAAATCTCCTTAAATTGTTCGTATAAAAATTGTCTTTCCAAATGTACTAATAATAAGCCACCCTCGTTGAATACAAAAAAAATGAGAAAATATCAAAAAATCAATTCTGATCCTGAACAAGACCTGCAAAACAAAATACGTTAAAAACTATTTGTCCCTAGTTACTTATTCTTAAATTCTTCGTTTAACGTGTCCATGGCACTATTGTAGATTGTAAGGGGGTCGTACATGCTGTGCAACCTCGCAAGCACGTCACAATAAATACTGAAATATTTTTTAAAGATATATTTTCAATTTTCTGTAGATCGCTCTTGTAATTCTTATTGGTGAGAATTCGGTATTTTTCTTCATTCTGGATGAAAAAAAGCATTAAGTAAACGAATTACTGAATTGATTCAAGACTATGAAAAATTACCTGACATTCAATACTAAAATCATCAGAATTTCGTTGTTGTGAATCTTAACCTCCATGTTTGTTTTCGAGAATTCAATCGTTCCACCCGAAAAAAACATATTTGCCAGTATTGGTGGTACGTTTATGATCAAATTCTGCTGCAAAGCCGCGTTTGTTCTATGCACTATGTATAGGTCAGTCTTATTCCATGTGATCTCAGTGACTGGGGCTATCCCAAGTAGATTGAATCTAGAAGTTCTCCTTGAATTAGCCATCCGCCCAAGTAATCATTCCAATGGTAAACGATTTACTACCGGCAAAGGCCTATTTCCTTGAATTGGTGTAAATACCATGTTCAATATACCCTCTGGTTAACCCATTCATTTTCTACTAATTTTAATCTCCTCTCACTATCAAATAGAAATCGTATGAAATCACTGGCTAGCCCATTCAATGTGTCAATAAATATATACAGGGTGTCCCAACGAAAACTTTCCACCCGGATTTACTGGGAAATGACAAATTATTTTCGGAAACGCGAAAACAGGTCGATTTTAATTTCTAGGGGGACACATGTTAGTAATGGATTTAGTCGAGCAACTTCATCATCCTGACGGGGGCGGCTACCCCCTTGCGAATCATCATAGGGAACGTGGGTCGAGTGATACATCATCTTAAAGCTCTCTTTATTCTCTATCCAAACGTCTATAATTTTTTCAAAATCGAATGAATGGTAATTGAAATTAGTGTTGTTGACAGGTTCAATGTAAATAGTCAATATCTTACCTGTTCCTATTCAAATTCAATTTATTAACTATTTTAAGACTCAATGAGTGGACAGATAGAAAATGGCAACATCCCATCTGGTCAGGTAACCCAGTCACCCCACGAAAAACGAAAACAAATTAGTCAAAACAAAGTAAGTAGCCAGGCTGGGACTATTAATTGCGAAGATCTTTCAACCAAGTATCAGTTTTATGTCGCTATTCGCCAGGAACCAGGAAACTAAAGAAATGTCGGATACAGAATCAACCAGGAAACTAAAGAAATGTTGATAAATGAGGTATGTATGAGGTAAATTATATATATATATATAGATATACATATATATATATATATATATATATATATATATATATATATATATATATATATATATATATATATATATATATATATATATATATATGAAACTAAAAGTTCGGGTTGAACCGCGTCTAGAATTTGTTGAAATTCGACGTTTCGGCTCCGATTTTGGAGCCATTTTCAAGAACTGAAATAGGCTGTAGGTCGGATCATTATTCATCACTTGTTGAAGGAGCCCCATGCGCTCTTTATTAACAAATTATTTCCAAAATCGTTTGCATTCACTAGTTTTTTATTATTGTCCGTGAGAACTAAAGGAACGAAGGTAGAAATTGGTGTTTGCTTCCATCAAGTTTTGGATGTAAAACGACTAGGGGTTCCAACGCCTTGCCGTTTGTTAATAAAAAGTCCTGAGAAAAAAACGTTTGGTTATATTTCGGGGAGCTGCATGAATCGAAACAAAACTGGTCAGGTGTGCCTTATAGATGATAGACAGCTGACGCAAGGACATGATTACGCCGAAGACTGGTATTGTTTCATATCTTTCACATTCCTACTCGGTTGGTTTTTGGTTTTAAGAGCTGATATCGCTTTTCTGGAAAAGATAGCGGCATGCATGGTCTCGCCATTTGCGAAGCTTTGTACTGGACATGAGGTTGTTTTCAACAAATCATTAATCTGATGAATTCATAGTATTGGTATTAGAATGAACTCCTGGATATTAGCATCTACAGGTAGATTGTCAGTTGAATCTCCATCGACCACTACATGCAAATATATGTCAGAGAGGAAGCTAGATAGCAAATCACACAAATAAGGGGACAAAACATTGCTGATATTTAGAAAATTGTTCAAAATTAGAAGAGCCATAGTGGTTTAAGTACAGTGATACTGCCATTTTATGTTCGAACTCATCCATCCCATCATATGGTAAAATTGCTTATACACTCACATACTTCAAATCATCTGACTGAATATCGAGATATTTTTCGGAACTCCTCAGACTTCACACAAACTATTCTGATGGAATAATCATAGGAGTCCTTGGTGGAATGATGAACAAACTGCTTTCGAATATAAAAATCATACCGGCTTATCGTGATAGGGCAGAAATTTTAACATGACAATTGCAGAAGGCCCTCATCCTTCAATCCAGACAGATGTGGGGGTGGTTGTTGTAAATGACACCAGCACACCCTCTGTATTTGTTGGAGCTTTGGAAACAGGGCCCAACTGTGATATTCTTGACGAAAATAAAATATGATGCATTCATAATCCACTCACAAAATAAAAATGAAACAAACATTAGGAGGTGATACTTGTAATAAATGGCCTCACTTGTAGAGGTGTCCACCCCTGTTCATCCACTAGTGCCAGTGAAATTGAAAGAAGAATAATAACAGTATTGAAAAGTAATAATATCTTGAATGCGATGATACGGTAACTTTGGTAAAGAAAAACCTGGAAGAAAAAGTGAAGGAATAGGTGGAGAATAAGAGAATAAAGAGAACAAACAAAAAATATATTCAAGATTCAATTTTAGACATAAAAGATATTATATGTTGGTTGAATCTTACCTTGTTTTTCCATCGTTTTTCCAGAAGCCCACTGAAAATTCAATAATAGATGATCACTATAGCCTAATGTCTTACTTATAAGCGAAACAAAACCCCCGCATTACTTGAAGGAGGTAGAGCAGACAACCCCATGGAGACTTAGTACCTACAGCATTCTACATAACACTACAGAGACTGCCCAAGGGCAGGCATGGGTTGGTTTTTCTCGCCCACTGAACACCACAGCAGGACAGGACGAAAAAACCCATTACTCTACAATGCAATATTACTTCCTCCTACCACCTCTGTGGCTTAGTAACAGTTTCAAAGTATTTAATAATTCCTATAAATGTTGTGTGAACTACATATTGTTTTTTCAAATTTAGTTTTGAGTCGTGAGTACAGGGCTATACCTACCTATACCTATAGAGTGTACCCAATGGCATAGCCTGTTCCGGTAGAGAATGGCTATTATTATTATTTGCCATGTCGCTCCGGAGCGACTCACTGATGCTTGGTAGTGTATCCACTTTCCAGCTGTAGAAAAACAAGGAAAGCCTACATCACCACCCCGGTTGGTCGATGCGCACTCTAAGCTAGCACCAGACGGTACAACAAGGCATGTGAACGACTGAAGAGACTGATACATTTGAGAAAGAAGATTCTCGCGTACTGAGGCCTCGAACCTCTGCCGATGCAAGCCAGAAGCTTCACTGTCAGATACCTCAGCTTTGGCTACCACTGAGATGTGAGGAAAGAACATATTGTTTCATTAAAATGGTGGTATTATTTAGGGTCGGTTTTTCAATGTTCCGTTAAGAGTCTCAGTTAGCTGGCTGAGAGCTAATAGTCGTTGCGCCCCGTACCGGGAGAAAAAATAATCACCCGACCTTTGAGACTTCATATATCTGCTCTTCATTTTGGGTCGGACATGTTATTTGAGAAAAATTCTCAGAAACTTTACTCTTCGTACGATCCGACTCATGGCGTTGATGTTTCATTCTAAAATTATTTTAATTTTTCATAACTCTGAAAAAGTCATGATTTACCCTGTATATTGTTCAAAAAAAGGCCTACAAAACATACTGTTGCACTGGCCAAGTGTAATACTGTGGTGTGGATGAAAAACCTACTAATAATTTTGTGATATTATCACCAATAATGCTCAGTTAATAATGTCCCAAAAGTGGCATTTCACAACTTCAACACTCTGTATATCGTAAACTGTACATAGAATGTCTGTGAGTCCATAACTTTTGTTCAGAAGCCCGAGTTCAACAACATATTGAAAATTTGGACAATTTGTCCAAAAGACTTTTTGCATAAGAAGTGTGCGTGGTCCTCTGTTCTGAGTTACCCATTCTATAAATTTTTTTGCAGATGCTTTTGTGGAATTCTAGAAGTTTTGTGAATGTTCGACGACGATTCCAGAGGTTACGATGTTTCAATTACCGAATAATTTCAGCAATGCCAAAATACACTGCTCTCCATACATTTCCACAAAATGGAAAGTATGAGGCCAATATCTGACAGAAATGATCTACTTCTCCTTACGGACATTAAATTACATTTGACACCTATTTGTGCAATGTTCCTTGCGGAAGACACTATTACAAGTGCTAATTGAATTAATTGGATGCCAAAATATTTGAAGGGACTCTTGCACCATTCACAATGCAACAGTTTTCACTTTCCCTGTTTGTTATCCGACTGTTTTGTATATGCATTTCGTCTTCGAAAACTAGATACCTCACTTGAAAAACATATATTTTACGATTTGTTACGACTGACTTGAAATTTCATAAAATATTCTTACCGACACTTCCCCGAAAAGTTCCCTTTCTCTATATATTCATAATCACCGTTATTTCTTATACCATCACCTAGTGATTGGAAAGCCGTTCAGTTTCATAAACATATTTTTGTAATAATTTTATCTGTGAATATTCATGTGACTGAAATACGAAACTAAGTAGAATCTGACGCAAACCTGTTGGCGAAATGTCAATTTGTTTCATTTCTCATGGAATCATGGAATCATTTCTCATGGAATCATGGAATCATTTCTCATGTAATCTTAAACCTAGGGATTCATGTAGAAACACATTTGTTGGAGAAAAAATATTAACGGTAGTTGCGTTAATCATTTTGGAATCAGTTTGCCTCATTTACAACACACGTTCAAACGTGTTGAAATTGCCAATTCCCTCAACAAATTAGATTAAAGATTCGATTTATTATAATGGGGTCAAGATGTTCAATCACCTACCCTCAGACATAAGGGAGGCGAATAGTAGCATTATAAATTTTAGAAAAGTTATTAAAAAAACACACTATATGTACTCGAGGCGCGTTTCTTCAACTGAAATGGCTTTATCAGTGTTCATATCTTAATCAGTTTTACCTAGGATACCTCTGGTACACTAACACTATCCTAGGTACACAATAATTCAATATACCCCCCTAATTTTCATTTTATGACACCACATTATATTTTATTAGTAACCATTGGTGATTTATTTATGATATTCATCAGAAAGTCAAACTGAAAAAGGGAAATTCTATAATTTCGCGCGCGCAATTTTTATATTATTATGAAAATAAACAAATGATGTGGAATAATGCTCTTTACCGCATTTATTCTCTTATATACGTGAATGTAAATGTAGACTATGGAAAACGTTAGTGAACTTTATAGGCGAACAGATATTGCAGATTGTTTCAAGATTTTTGTACAGCTGAATAAAGAATGCGTTATCAAAAGTAAGTCGCCTAGGAAATCTAAGGCCAATAAAAACAATAGCCGTCAGTTGCTATTGATTATTTTGTTATTTTCCAAGAGCAGAAAAAATAATGTGCTATTAAACAGTAAGTCGCCTATGACCTCTATACGGTCAACAGTACCAATAGCTGTCATCCAGACACTTCCCATATTCATTGGGGTAGAAGAAGTGAGGCGAAGAGAACGGCCTCCTGCATTCGTCTTGTTGAGATTTCAACCATTCCATGACAAACCGGTATACTTTTTAGATATAAGAAAGTAGCTTATACTTCAATGGGAACCACTATGATCAGAACCACAACTTCAACAAAATAATTTGAGAAAAATTCTGTGGACTTTGAATAGTAAATAATCAAATTGTATTCGTTTTTTTAACACTTTTTGGTCTTTATTCGTTTAGCCTAGAGCCAAATTTGAAGACGGAATTTTCCCTTCTTTTTTTGGTCGAGAACGACTACATTAGGCTTATTATCTTGTATTTGCCCAAAGGTTTTTCCAATAAATTTCACACTTCTCATTGTTGACTCAATCAATATCCCTCAGAGCGTAACACAACACGTATGTCTTGTATATTCCGTTCGACTATCGAAGATGATGGATAGTAATTCTTATGTGAATATCTGCTGAGTCCGCATACGCTGGGCATATGTCAACAGCAAATGCACAATGGAGTCGGCAGACCCTGCATCTAGTAGCAATCATGCATCTGCGGTAGACCAAGATGTTGTGGATACCATTTTCGGTCACCGACTTCAGTCCACTTGACCAGAGAAAAACAAAGATCACATTCTTAAAGAAGACCACATGTATTGGCTAATACTTTTGCAGCTGCAGGATTGGATGCTTGGTAACAGAGTTGCTGTCACCCTGTTCAGTAACGAAAACGAGACGAAGTTCATCTGTCACAAAAGGTGCTGCCTTGGAGAGAAATGCTCCTGTTTTCCCTTCGTCACATAGAATGCACAGGGGAGGATCTGAACTTCTTGTGATTTCACTAACTTCATCAATTCAATCCGATTCTGAAGACTAGTTTGTGACCATGCTAAAAAGTATAGTAAGATCGAAACAATGAGTGAGTGAGTGAGTGAGTGAAATGGGTGTGCCTATTATCTATAAAAAATATTTTACCTGAAATTTTGGAGAAATTCATTTATTCCAGGAATATTAAACTTTCTCAAAGTTGCCTCAACATACAGGGTGGGGCACCCCATACGACACGGTCCCTGTGAACCAAACCATTAATTTTTTCGGGAATTCCCCCATTTCATTATATGTATATTGATTGAGGCTACAAAAAGAAATTATTTTGGAGTTTATAAGGTTGCTCAAAAAAGTGTGACATATCAAAGTTGTGCTTTTTTAAATGAAACACCCTGTATTTTGTTACACTTTTGAATAGCTCAAGAAAAAATAAATAAATAAATGAAACTTAATTCTACGCTGAGGTCTGAATCTACCTACTCCTCAGTTATAATTACGTTAGGTTTTTGTGACTTGACGTCGGGGTCATATATATATATATATAGTGAATAGAGTATTTTCGTTTCAATTCCAATAAAATGTTCCTTCTTGTTATTCATAATTTCCCTCGAGAGCACATCCTATTTCATATATTTAAATATATATATATATATATATATATATATATGAAAACTAAAAATTCGGGTTGAACCGCGTCTAGAATTTGTTGAAATTCGACGTTTCGGCTCCGATTTTGGAGCCATTTTCAAGAACTGAAAAAGAAAGATAATTAATAAATGGTTGAAACGTAATTCTACGCTGAGGTCTCAATCTGCCTACTCCTCAGGTATAATTACGTTAGGTTTTTGTGACTTGACGTTGGGGTCTCAATCTGCCTACTCCCCATGTCTCGTCACTGGTTCTCTCTAAAGTCTCAATCTGCCTACTCCTTCGAGAGAACTGTTCTCTCGAAGGAGTAGGCAGATTGAGACCTGTGATATGTGTTCTTGTCTTGGATATGAGTAACTTTTTAACAAACTAAAAAACATTGAAATTTATGAAAATAAGGCATAAATTTTAAATTAATAATTTATCTTTGAATGAACTTTGGATATTTTGATTCAAGCTCTAGAGAAAACCAATAAAAAACTATTTTTGAAGTTGATACAAAAATGGGTAAATAGCTATCAGTTTTTGAACATTACAGCAATGGTAAAGTTATTGAATACGAAAATGTTCAAGTGGATTAATTCATTATTATAACAATTATATATAAATGATTTAATTTTGACCCAATTTTTGTTCATGTTTCCTTGGAGGAATAATTTTCTCTGTGTATTTTGTGAAAAATTAACGTATTCGTTTCTTTGGTCTTCAGTGTACTTTTCTCTTACTGCTCAAACAAGAAATGAAATTCTTGCATACATTCAAAAAAAATTATATAATTTTTTCTATAGCTATTCGGAATTTTGGCAAGTTTGTTCTGATAAATCCATAAAATTGGTTTAACACAACAAAAACAAAATCTAATACAATACAGAAAATAAAATATCAATGGAAATATGCTTATAAAGTTTTTCAAGTGTGGCAAATGTTATACAATGATATTGAAAACGGTAGTAGATACAATTTTGGGTGAATGAAAAGAAAATAATACGACATTAGGGGCCATGGGTACTTATGGCATTATAACATTCTCAGAAATAATTGGGATTGACGGAACTGTTTAGTAAATCCTACTGATGGAAATAACATGTTTATCAAAATGCGCATCTACGAATCAAACTATTTGTGTTGTGAGAAGGAAAATTAATATTTGTTCTCATAAATAGTCATAATAATAAAAATGTTTATTAGCAGATAATAAAAAAAATTGTATATATATAATTTAACAATATAAAATGTTGCTGTGGTTACATATTACAATCCAGTGCAAATAAACAATGGTTCCTCTGAAGGCAGATCCTGAGCGCATGTGCTTGGATGATGAATACTCTTTGAGTATGTTTTATTCAATAAACAAGTGATTTATCTTGACATTAGGCAAACTCCAAATATGAGAACAAATTGAAATTCATTCAAATGTTAGTTCCATAAAAAATGATACAAATTGTATAAGTTGTCTGAAAGAACCATTCGCAGCGATTAATTCAATTGGGAATTTCCAAAGGGTCCATCAGGAGATGAATATCAATCCTTTGTGTACTAAGTAGGAATTGTTTTGAAGCTTTTTCGAAAGAATGTATATTTCTTTAATTTTTTATTTGATCTGGGATTTTATTGAAAAGTACTGAAGATACTTAGCAGAAACTTCTTTGACCCATTGTTTTTGTTCTGAAAAGATAATCTTATTTTTTTCCAATTTGGATCTTGGATCGTATCCATGACAAATCAAAGGTAAGAAACTTCTGTTTTTGTATTGCTCAGTTACTGCTCTGAGAAAATAGTTACGGCGAATGCCTAAAATTTTAGACTATTCAAAAAGCAAATCCGACGGATAACGTTGTGGTCTACCAAAATACCTTCGAAATATTTAAATTTAAACAAAATCGATGTCAGGGTTTGTACCGTACGCTGGATGTGAATATTCCATCTTATATATTTGTCGATATATAACCCAAGATATTTTACTTTATCGGCTCTTTTAATCTCTTCTTCTTCCTTGTCATTCTGGATGAAGTGATTCAATCTGGGAGTTTATTAGCGTAACATGTAAAAGGTCGAAACCTTGTTTCTGAAAAATTAATGGTGAGTATTTTGTGACTGAACGAGATTATAATCACTTTAGTATCTTGAATGACTTTTCCTTTCAATTGTTTCCATGTTTGTCCTTAATATAAGACGACCGTATCGTCCACAAAACTAATGATGGAGCCTGAGCTGTTCGAAGTGAAAATTTCGTTGATATAAATTATAAATAAGATGGGTCCCAGAACTGTGCCCTGTGGAAAACCATATTCAATGGTTTCTTTTTCACCTAGTTTGACATTTATTTCGACGCGTTGTTCTCTATCTTTTAGGTAGCTCTTCATCAAAGCATGTGCTGTGCCTCGGAATCCCGCGTCATGGAGTGTGACTAACAATCGAGAATATTGTATCGAACGCTTACAAGTGATCCAGAAACACAGCAAATACAGGTTTCCCACCCTCTAGAAATCTATATATTCTGGATGTGATTAGGCGAATTTTATCTTGTGTAGAATATCCCGCTCTAAATCCAAATTGGTTATCAAATAATGTATCGTTTTCTGATAAAAAGTTTTCCTTTCTGGATTTTATGATCTTTTCGAAAATTTTCGCTAAATTTTAAATTGATGTTATTGGGCGATGTTATTGGATTTGTCTTCAAGTTTGTATAGGGGTTTGATGACTTCCACTTTGAAGGCATTAGGACATTTACCGTTTTGAACGATTACATCGATGAGCCAACTGAGAGGACCTGTTATTATCCCACAGATATTTTGTAAGGTTTCCACTGTTATTTTATCTGTGCCAGGAGATTTCTTTTCATTCAGGTTTCGGATAATCATACTAATTTCACTTATCTTTTTTGTTGCCGATATGTTCTTTCACTACCTTCAACATCAAATAGATTCGATATGGTGTTCTGGTATAATTTGTACCTTTCATTTATCGCTTCAGTGATCCAGGTATTTTTTTGTATTTCTTTATGATGATATCTTAAACTAGTTTGATATATTTCGATATTAGTTATTATTACATTATATCAGGCACTTATGGTATAGAATGAAAGAAAGTAGATGGAAACAAGAATATTTTTTCAATGAATATGAATCACACCCTTTTGCTGAAATTTGAGAATGAGGGCGAAATTGCATTATTGTGGCAAAATTCGTTTTCTTTATTGACTTTGGATATTATGGACTGAGTCTCAATTTTATTGATACTATAGACTTCACTGACAATATTCGTTTCTTGGTATTCCCATAACATTTATATCGATTTATATTTATAACTTGAATTATGATTGTTTTTATTTATTTATTCACTCTTGTTTTGAAACTCCGCTTACATTTGTCAATTTTTTGGAGCTATGGTATCCACTTTCATACTGATTGGAAATATTCAGCTTCAAAAAAAGTAGATGCTGTAGTCAGAGTGCTCTCTAGAACATAAATATCGCATTGCCTGCAGGTAGTTCCCCTGTCCGAATAAAAACAAAATTCTGATAGTTGGTGACAGGTAACACTTGCAAATGTATGCGCTGATTCAGTGAGGAATTGCGTACGTATCTGTCGGGAATAAGTTAACTTCTGACAAAATGAGCATACGGTGTAGGTATATATGGAAGAAAAGGAGATTGATCATTTTTGTTACTGAACGTGCTCCCATGAGAACTCTGAGCGTTATGCTCAGATTCCTAAACATACTCCAGTGTTCATCATAGGGACTCCTATCGAATGCTGATATTATTTTTCGAATCAGATGGGTGAACTAGCCTTCGCTAATGAGTGGCGAGAACCAATAAACCGGTACGTAGCCGTTGTCCCATAAAAATCTAAAAATAAGTTTAGCTGTGATGTACAGAAAGCATTGCAAATTAGTTCTCGTGAAGAACTTTGCCAAGAATCTAACAGAAATAATTCGACGGTCGTAGGGGTTAACAGTTGTTTTTTGTTAGAGACGTGCCGGCGAATATACCTATTATGCAGGATTGGATCAATTTTTCATCATTACTATTCGATGTTGTTCTGCCAAGTAGTATCATCAACTTTTCTTCTTGATAATATAAATGAACGTTCAAAAAATCCAAAGAAACACGCTTTTATGAACTAGACTGAAAAAAAAATTATTTTCAAAAATTGCCTTCCTTCTTAAAAAAGCGTGGTGTTCGTGATGTTCGAATTCCTTGATAAGAGAAAATTTTTCAAAATTTTTTCGTCGATTGGCGATGTGAATCGTCTAGATGTCAATACCGAAGTCTGGTGCTTGCTTGGAGTACGCACCGACCACCGGGGATGGTGCTATAGGTTTTCCGGGGTTTTCCACTGCTGAGAAGTGAATATGCCACCAAAAATTAGTAAGTCATTCCGAAGCGCCAGGGCTAATAATAATAGTCCTCTATCTGCACATGTTATACTTTTGGGTACACTTTATAAGTGTTAATGAGAAAGTCTTATTATCCGTTTGGAATTTCTCATTCAGGCCCTGTCACCGGAGCCCCGACACTTCCGGAGGGCGTGCTGGATCATTTATCCCAATAAACACTCCCCAAGCCGTGGGGTGAGTACTATTAGGTCCGAGAATCATGTGCTCATGTTTAGGCGGAGTAAACCAAGAATTACGGCCTTCTGCATTCGTCCGGCTAAGATTTCTGTCATATTACGGCAAGCCGGTATGATTTCCAAGTTTGAGAGCAGTGTGTCCGTCATTCCACCAAGGATGCCTAATAACAGAACCACCATTTTAACAGAATGGTTTGGGTAAAGCCTGCAGAGTTCAAAAAGTAGGTCTCTTTTCGGACGATGTTCGTTTTGCCAGGAGTAGTTCCAATAGATTCGGTACTTCTCATTCTCCACAACGGACTCTATATCCCGGAGCATAAGACAACATCGGTATCTCGTCTCAACCATAGGAGTGTCATAGACGGTAGTACAACACTCGAAGAGCCGCGTTATGCCTGTGAATATAGGCTGAGACCGCATGAGCTGGACAGGCTGACAGCAAATGGTCTCAGCTGCCCCACGACACGCTCTGTATCTGGTGTCAGGGACCTGTATACCCGTGACTACGGTAGACGAAGGTGTTGGAGATTATTATTATTATTATTGCTATTGTAGCAATTCGTGAATGCTGTGATTATTAAAAAGTAAAAGAAAGTACCCAAGCTTTTTCAACTATAGAGTTAATTATCAAATAGTATTTTTTACTTTTTCCTTCAGTGGTTCTTTATTTCTTGAACAATACTTTATTTCCTTATTATTATTTTTATTATCATTATTATATTATTAGCACGTTATGCTCTGTCATCCAGTCCTGAAATAGGTATGTTTGAGGTTAGAAATTCATTATTATTATAAACATTTTGTATTGTCTCGGTCCTTGATATGTGTGTTAAATTTCAGAGTATTCTGGCGACTGAAAGTAGGTGAAAATGGAATCTGCAAATTGACGCCATACTCATTTTCATTAGTATATTGTCATTGGTCCTCGATATACGTGCTTAATTTTATATTATTTGGTCGACTTCATGATTAAACAAACATTCCTTCACTCATTCACTGGAAGTGATTGAAAATGTAATTCAGAAATTCACATCATTATTACCATTATTACATTATTATTAAAAAAAATTGTATTGTCATCGGTCCTTAAGAATTGAATTTTAAGATTATCCATTATGGAATTGTTGTATTTTAACGGTCCTTGGTATGTGTGCCAAATTTCTGAGTATTCGGGCGACTGAAAGTAGGTGAAAATGGAATCTGCAAATTGACGTCATATTCATTATCATTACTATATTGTCATCGGTCCTCGATATATGTGCTGAATTTCATATTATTTGGTCGACTTCATGATTAAACAAACATTCCTTCACTTATTCACTGGAAGTGATTGAAAATGTAATTAAAAAATTCACGTTATTATTATTACTATTATTACATTATTATTAAAAAATTCTTGTATTGTCTTCGGTCCTTGAATATTGAATTTTAAGATTCACATTATTATCATTATGGAATTGTATTTTCAACGGTCCATGATATGTGTCAAATTTCTGAGTATTCGGGCGACTAGAGGTAGATGAAAATAGAAGTATTTTAAGCACATTATTATTATTATGCAGATCAGCTCCAAGATACCAAATTATAGTATTGTCATCCAAACTACATATACATAAAAAGTTTTATTTCGATACGGTAGGTTAAAACTGCCTTCCAAGATTTTATTACATTGGTAGTTTACAAGCAAAGCTAATAAAATCGTGTTAATGTAAACAGGGCAAGTTAAATAAAAGTTTGTTGAAAATCTTGATTCATTTCAAGTTCCATAAAAAACAAAATCCTTGAATAATGCACATTACCGTTCAGCTCAACTTCTTCACTATCAAAGTTTATTCGTTTTCTTTAAAAAATCAACCAAAGAATCTGAAAAAAAGAACCTTGTCCTGACAGGTACGACACGAAAGTTACTGAAAAAAGAGGCCATAGAAAAAAGAAAGCATCTTTTGCTCACAAGCAGACTTCAATAATTTATTCAGGAATCTTGCATACTACGGAACTAACTTCTAAAGAAAAAAGGATTTTTATTTTTCAATTTCAATGCCCTGTATATCTGATACTACTTACTCACTTTAGGACAATAATTGGTTCTCTATGTGATGTATTACTGTTTCAAACGAGGAACCTCTCATACAAGTTTGTCCGTTGAATTCCGGAACACCCTGTATAAGCTCTATCTCAGATTATATACGTTAGTAAATGAAAAACCGCAACTGATAGAATCAAAACTGCTTCTTTTAGCTTTACCTACTTGGCATCATTCCTTTCCTTTTCAATGGAAAATGTGATTCTTCTAGCATAGAAATATGAAAATATTGGAAACAAAATATTGCTTAGTTTTTTCATTCAAATTTCGCTCACCCATTTCATGCACCCCTAATCTATCGAATGAGACATAACAGCTAGTTGGGAAATAATCAGATTCCTTACTTCCAAAAACATACAAGATAAATCAACACCGAATATTTTCCAAGATTTATATAACAGCACTAAAAATTTGGTCCAAAGAAAACAAATTACATAAAAACCCTGTAACAATCCGAGAAAGTAGAGAAATATCTCACCCCATTCTCCTTCGCGAAATTCGGTAAGTATGCAAAACTTTAATTTGATACGTAGCTGTCTTCAGAAGTTATAGGGAAACTAACGCGCATCTAGATACATGGTGGGAATCGGGCCACACTACGCTGCAATCAACTTCCGAAGCATTCACTACGGAATACTGATCGCAATAATAAAACAACTAATCAAATGACTTATTTATCACCTGCAACATCGCGAGGCTACACAAAGTCCAATTCTCATCTTCAAAATATTCAAGGGCTACACTACGTAATGACAGTATACAAGGCTTCACAAAGCTATATTAAGGAAATTTGCTATATAATACACGTCTCCTCCTGTCCCCTTGGCTGGGATTCACAGCGTTCTAGGCATACCGCGGGCTGCAGGAAGTACCATTGATGGGTATATATATATATATACTGTTGTGAAAAATTGTTGTATATAGAAATAGAGTAGTTAAATAATTTTAAATCACTCAGTATAGCTAAAAAAAACATGGAAATACTCCATCTTAACTTTGAAGCAGATGCAAAATATCCATCAAAAACCAGTCGATACGGCAACAACATCGGTTTTTGAACAGGAATAGTAGTTCACGAGTAAAGTATACGTTTCACATAAAACCATCAAGATATCAGCAGAGATTTCCTAAAAAAGAGTATAATTAATAAATAACAATTACTAATAAGTTAAAGACAAGAAAAAAGAAGTAAGATGGACAAAATTATAAAGTTTAGCAAAAATCAATAGAGGAAATAAATAGGTATTATCATAAATAACATCCTGTACATAACAAATAAAAATGACAGGTAAACAAAGGAAAACATGACAGTTTCATAAATGAAAATAAAATTACCAAACATAAAGAGAGAAACATGGATTACAATAATAATATGGAATTTGTTTATAAAATAGTCATAAGTTAACATTTGAGAAAACTTTGTTAATTTTAATTTAGAGGTTAATGATAAATCAAAGATGAAAAGACCATAGTGAATTCGGAAAGAAAAATCGCGAGTGTCATGCATGCAAGAGAGAAGTGAGGGTGGCTAAGGAGGTTGTTGATAGGGGAAGCGTTGTAAAAAAAAGTTCGATTAAGAAAAGAATTTACCGGCATTTTTGGAAAGAAAGCATAATTTGAAAGATTAAAGTGTGAAGCAGAATATCAAAAAATATAAGGCACAAATGCAAGTTCTACAAGAGAGATAAAAAGATTCTCACCTACAGCAAAAAACTGAAATTCTGGTACACCAGCAGCTGAGTCAGATAATCCAGAGTCTGAGTATAATAAGATATTTCCACTCCTATACGTTTTTGAAAGCTCCAATCCATTTGAAAAGTAGCAGTAAACGTTCACAATACAACTTCCACGAATATTTCAACAGTAGCAGGCAGATATTCCACTAGAAAGACTTTTTCAAACATTCACAACAAACTATCACAAAGACAATTTTATTAATATTAATTAGTTTTAATTTGGTAAATAGATAAAGTTATTTCAAACATATTATCCCTGCAAAGGTAAGGTTAAGTAGTTTGAATTATTATTTGAGGTGGTAGAAACACAGAGCGTTGCCAGTCGAAAAGGTTTGTAGCTAGTCTACCGGCAACGTTTCGAAAGCACCTTACTTTAGGCATTGGATCGATATTCAAAGGAAAGTCTGTGAAAAATATTTATAAGATAAGTTGGATAGTACAGGATAGTAGGTTAAGAAACAAGAAACATATTATTATTATTATTTTTGCAACATTTTCTAATTTTCGGAATTTTATTAAAATTGAATCTCATAAAATAAAAGACAAAAACTGCTTTGAAACTATCTATTCATTTCTTTACAACATCACAAGAGTATCAAAGATTTTGAATTTTCATACCCTTTCCAAGAACTCTCCCTGAGGAAAGAGAGTGCATGTTCATTGGCGTACCGACTGAGCTGAGCTGCAGAAAAGAAACTACAAAAGGTAAGCATCTGAAAAGTTGAAGGTGAAAGTATATAGCCAGGGCAAATTTTATCTTCAAATTAGATACAACAGTTTTATACACAATTTCACATTTACAAAGAAAACTAGTTATATATATATATATATATATATATATATATATATATATATATATATATATATATATATATATATATATATATATATATATATATATATATATATATATATATATATATATATATATATATATATATATATATATATATATATATATGAAACAGGGATATGCTCTCGAGGGAAATTGTGAATAACAAGAAGGAACATTTTATTGGACTAAGCCCTCTAGTAAAAATGCAACCGTAGACACGTGTTTCGATCTTAGGGATCTCATCAGTACGGTGAAAGCAAGTGTAAGGATGTGCAACACTTGATTGCAGGTGAAACAACAAATGAACGGAGTCAACAAACAGGAAGCCAACCGCACATTTGTGGCTTCAGTCGTAACACCTCGTGTTTACAAGGCAAGAAACGACGTCATTTGTTGTTTCACCTGCAATCAAGTGTTGCACATCCTTACACTTGCTTTCACCGTACTGATGAGATCCCTAAGATCGAAACACGTGTCTACGGTTGCATTTTTACTAGAGGGCTTAGTCCAATAAAATGTTCCTTCTTGTTATTCACAATTTCCCTCGAGAGCATATCCCTGTTTCATTTATATTCCTGGACTAGGATGTCACGCAGGTAGCTATAGCTGCCTCCGTGGCGACGTCGTTTCTTGCCTTGTAAACACGAGGTGTTACGACTGAAGCCACAAATGTGCGGTTGGCTTCCTGTTTGTTGACTCCGTTCATTTGTTGTTTCACCTGCAATCAAGTGTTGCACATCCTTACACTTGCTTTCACCGTACTGATGAGATCCCTAAGATCGAAACACGTGTCTACGGTTGCATTTTTACTAGAGGGCTTAGTCCAATAAAATATTCCTTCTTGTTATATATATATATATATATATATATATATATATATATATATATATATATATATATATATATATATATATATATATATATGTATATGTTCAGATAGGTTTCCGCGGTCAGATATTTGAAAACTAAAAGTTCGAGTTGAACCGCGTCTAGAATTTGTTGAAATTCGACGTTTCGGCTCCGATTTTGGAGCCATTTTCAAGAACTGAAATAGAAAGAAAATTAATGAAAGGTTAAAACGTAATTCTACGGTGAGGTCTCAATCTGCCTACTCCTCAGGTATAATTACGTTAGGTTTTTTTGACTTGACGTCGGGGTCTCAATCTGCCTACTCCCCATGTCACGTCACTGGTTCTCTCTAAGTTCTCAATCTGCCTACTCCTTCGAGAGAACTGAGGAATTGTGGGTTGAGGAACTGTATTTATAGTGGACGTGGCTGTAATGGCCGTGTGCAATGTATTGGCGCGAGGTAAACTATGGGCGGGAACTGAATTGGCGCTAGATGAGCTGTGTGCGAATTGTTGTAACCATTTTGGAGTAAGGCTAATCGACAAGTCTATCCGCCATCAACTGACCCGTCCTCCAAAAACGAACGATCCACTAGAGAGTATTCAGCCACACAAAGCTTTCCTACCATACATCAAAGGTGTGACAGACAAAATCAGTAATATCTTGAGAAAACACGAGATAAAAACAATATTCATGGCCAACAACCAAATAACCAAATTCCTCAGATCTCCCAAGGACACAATACCAAACGATTCTCAAGGTATATATGAAATACCATGTTCAGACTGCCAGAGAACTTATATTGGCCAGACTAACAGACGAATAACTTCCAGAGTCTACGAACACGAACTTGCTGTGCGTCAGGCATCTTCCACTTCCGCACTTTATAAACATCGAGAAGACACAGGTCACAAAATAGACACAAAAACAATTTCCACCGAGAAAACTCTGCAAACCAGGATCATCCGAGAATCCCTTGAGATAGAGAAGCGCCCCAATTGCCTCAACACTCGCGACGACGGACGTAGACTTCCCAATACCTGGAAGCCTCTCATTGCACGCCACCAACCCAGTTCCCGCACACAGCTCACTTAGCGCCAACCAAGTTCCCGCACACAGCTCATCTAGCGCCAATTCAGTTCCCGCCCATAGTTTACCTCGCGCCAATACATTGCACACGGCCATTACAGCCACGTCCACTATAAATACAATTCCTCAGTTCTCTCGAAGGAGTAGGTAGATTGAGACCTTAGAGAGAACCAGTGACGAGACATGGGGAGTAGGCAGATTGAGACCCCGACGTCAAGTCACAAAAACCTAACGTAATTATACCTGAGGAGTAGGCAGATTGAGACCTCAGCGTAGAATTACGTTTCAACCTTTCATTAATTTTCTTTCTATTTCAGTTCTTGAAAATGGCTCCAAAATCGGAGCCGAAACGTCGAATTTCAACAAATTCTAGACGCGGTTCAACCCGAACTTTTAGTTTTCATATATATCTCATCAAGATTATTTCTTGTGACAAGATCATTTCAAATTTTATAATACGGCAGAATGATGCATAGGTTGGATTTGCTTCAAAGTTTATTTTCTTCATCTTGATTGATTTGGCCGATACTTGATGGATATCCATAATTTCTAGAAATTAAATAAAAAACACTTGTTTCCAGAAACAAGAATCAATTAAGTATTGCTCATTAACCTATATAGGCAAACCCAGTGACAAAATAAAATTCTTTTTATCAAAACACAATTTTACGACTTCTCACAACTTCTTTCGAAAATTCTCTTGGTACTCCTCTTATGAATGACTTTAGCTCCAGTAATATTCAAACGTTAATGTACCATACTCGACTACTACGTTGAGGAAATCTGCAATATCTATAAATTCCAAGACTGCTTTGGAAACCGGAAATTCCGATGGTTACTCAGATTTAATTGAAAATCCAAAGACATGTGAAATAGATGAAAACCCTCCAGTATCAACTTCTCTGGATAATTTTGTAACTTTTTCTAGGAGATCAAATAAATGAGATGATTGAAGGAAATACTGGTGGAATGGTTCAACAGACAAGTGAGGCAGGACAAATGAAAATGGGTGTGGATATGAATACACAGGCATTGATGGAGTTTATAGCGAGTGATATGAGGGCTATAAATGAAAAGATGGATAAAAACATGCAGAAGATGGATGAAAACATAAGAGGTGTAAATGAATGTATAAAAGATGTGAAGCAAGAAATGAACGAGAATATAAGCAATCTAGAGGAACAAATGAAATTGAGATTAGAGGAAACCAAAAAGGAGTTAATAAGGAACTCTAAAGAATTTGAAAACAGAACAGAATATTTCACGAGGAAACTAGGAATGAAATAATGGTTTTGCTGGAAGGACATGAACAAAATAAAAATAAAATTATGAATTTGCATGCAGATTTTAAAAAGTCGGAAAAAAATACAATACTCGTATCTGAAGTGAATAAAATTAGAAAAGAGGTAGAAACTAAGCACACAGAAATGAGAGGAGGGGTAAATTTAGTAGAGTCTGAGATTGTTCAATTTTATGAAGAATACCTGGATCCCAACCTTAGAAAGAACGAGATGTTTACCTGGCCACTCAAACTTAATTACGCAAACAGTTGTACCTGGGAACAATAGTCAACATGTACTTACGGCACCGGGGAACGTACCTGTGGACAAAATTACTTCATCTGTTAATGAGAAATCGGATATATATTATCTGAGACCAAGAGTACCACTTCAGTGATAGTAGAATACTTACACTCGTAATTTTCTGAAGAAGCCTACCGCACGTGTAGGCGAAACGTCAAAAGCCAAGAAAAATGCATACACGACCGAAAACACAAAAGCCATACAGAACATTGAGCGAGGGTCGCGAAAGCCTTAATCATTATAACAAATCTTGTTCACGATAGGATAGATGCATCTACAATTTCCTAATAGATTTGTTCTTCTATACTTGTACAGAATTCAATCAATTAATTTTTTTTATTCGTAGAAGGCTGAAAATTCACCAAAAAATAGATCAAGTAAATTTGTTTCTTCACAAAAACTTACCTTCGAATATCTATTACACAACAGACAAGTCAGCACGTGGCTCCCATAAATAAAATATTTTTCTGCTACTGTTGTAAAGATCTAAATAGTAAGAAAATCTCTGTGGGATCAGAGATTATAAGTTTCCAGACCTGCAATAAATTCTGCAGAATCAAATATTTCAGTACCCATAAAAAAGCCCTGTTGTAACGAAAATATTGTTACATCTAGCGACATCTAATAACGAACATGTAAACTTGTCTAAAAAGTAGACAACAGAGTTCTCTCACTAACTAGGACGTTCAGTGACAGCAGGTGGCTGAACTTGTCTAGGGTAATTTCATTTGTAGACAGACCCATCTGGGTGATACCGTTGGGTTCATATAGATGTCACTGACATGATGTCGGAAATCCAGTTCGAGAATTGGAGAAGTGGGATGAGCTCTCTTCTTAGTTTGGCGGTCAAGGTGTTAACAAGTATCTTGAGGGTGTGAATCAGGTGATGGTGAAAAATTTGAATCCACATGGGTTGATGCCATCATGAGTATTTTTGAATGAAGCTCAGGTGAATAATACTGGGAATTAGATTGTCAATCAACTCCAATACAGAAGGAAGTGCCAATTCCAACGGAATTAATGATATAATGACCTGTTGATCAACCATCAATGATGGGCTTCTAGTTAATTGGATCCAGTGTTCACCTAGGGTAAATTCTGATGTGTGATCACGTCGAAAAGAATCTACAAGAAACCTGTAAGTGTCAGATAAAATATTTATTTGTCGATGCATGTTGCATACCAGAAAGCGACACCATTTTGTCAAGCTGACAATCCTATCTTTTCGTTTACGGTCAAGTTAAACATTTTCAAGATTTCAAGTTTAACATACATATCGGAGTGCTAACCTGAAAACGTCAATTTTGATTTTCGGGACAACTAACCTCTAATTTGTGGACTTTGAATATTGACATTTATTAATCTTTATTTCTATATCTTTATTCTATTTGTATTCACATATATATCACATTTTCAGTAATGATTTCAAGTAAAGTTTTTCATGGTGCACCATTAATATTTTGCTGTTAAGATTATCCTAGATCTAAGTACTCATACATCTCAACTCCTGTGTTGAGGAGTATATCATTTCATTAACGTGTACTATTATGTCACATATTCAGCGAGGAGGGTATCGCATACTGTTGAGTTTTACATCTGTGATAACCTAACATCTATCAACGTTTTTTCATGAACTCTACCCCTATTCACGAGGAAACACAACGAAACCCGAACGGAACTAGTAGAACCTGGAGGGATAGTTCATACCAGATGATTCCCTGAACCTGTTACGTGAGGTGTCATCTTGTTCATGCTCAGGTTAGCAGAACAATAACCAAGACGTTCCTGTCAGAATCTCAACACTGTATGAATGAACTAAGGTAACCTGTGTCGCTGAAGCAAATTCAGTAATAATATTGTTTGAATATCAACGTGTTACTTTGACACTACATTTTGTTAAATTTATTAATATATATTTATTTTGAAATATTGTTTTATTGTTGGTCTGGTTACAGAAGGAAGTCAATTTATCGTATTTCAATTATTTATCATTAGGTATTTTGTACTTTTTATTCCTGTTAAATTAAAAATTGCTGGCGTCCAAGCCAGTCAAATTCTTGAAGTTCAAAATTAAAAACACTTGCCTGCCACATAAAAAATCCGAAACTGACAATCTAGTCCAAAGAACCTACGCCGTTCTCTGCTGAGCAGTCGAGCAATCAAAGTAACCCCGGTTACGTTACACTGTAAACACCAATTTTTCAATGCAGAAATGAAAGATTCACCATGCAGTTATCCTGCCCTAAAGTTTTTAGAAAACACTATTTAAAAAAAATATTAAAAAAGTCCAAATTGTTTTAATTTTCATTTTTTACTTCTATACAATCAACACAAAACGTGTCATAACAACATTATATATTTCATAACATATATTACATATCTCTTAATAATAATTTGTAATAATACTCTAGCCTTAACCGAAAACGTTAATATTTGGGGTACATCAAGTGTTTACTAAAAATAAAAGTAAAATAATAATCAGAATTAAAATCAACCAAAAGTCCTAGGATTTTAAAACAGTCAACGGAAAGGAACGACATCATTCTAACGTTATCCACTTCACTCGCATTTGTTCTTCACAGTCGATATTATCATATTAGTTTGGTGAATTAGGTATAGGGCACTAACAAATACTGAATTGGCACTGAAATAAAAGAAAAAAAGTTTTCTTAACCGAAATTAGCAAATAAAAAATACTTATGTATGTTCTTTTGTAAGTTCTTCATTTCTATATTTTTGTAAATAACCTCTCTGATCTCTAAATAATAAGTAATTGTCAAAGTTTACGTCTTAATCCAGATCAAAGAGATTTTCTGGTGATTATTTGATAATTTGATCACTTTTAACTTTCAAATAAATACTTTTAGGCCAAGCAATAGAGATATTGTCCTTGACAAAAATACTACCTGGAAGCCGCCTGTGCCATCCCGTGCAGGACAGTCCGTAGTTTATTCCCACTATGTCCTCAACTCGAAAATGTCATTTTTTAATTTGTTATAAACAATAAACAACAAAATATCGCGTTTTTTTTTAGTTTTTTTATTGTAAAATTGAAACCATTGAAGCAGTGTTAACGGTGCGAAAGGGTGAACTGTAGAGAATTGAATTCCGAAGAGAATGACGGATAAAACGATCCGATCAGATAATTAGAACCGGAGAAAAGCGGGAAAAACCGGAAAATTGTGTTTTTTTGTTAAATTTATAACTCTGCCATTTCTTAATATTAAGAACTTTCGTCTCTTTTTATTAGGGTGTCCAAAGCCATTGGAAATCTCTATTGCTTGTTTCATGGGAATGTTTATCGAAATTTTTGGATCACCTATAGACCGATTGCGGGGTGTCGCCCCTCATCAGAATAGGGTAGGTCTAGTAGTCAATAACTAATTATTGCAACAAATGGTTCGATGTAAATCCCATTTCAGGGCAAAAGCCGCGAACGCGTCCGCACCGTAGATAAATCCAAACTGAGAGCGCCACTTTTATCACAAGTAATTCAATGTTTGTAGTGGCATTAGCCAGGAAGTGGTTATTTTCTAATAGATTTTTGACCCAAATACTGCTATTTTATAGGATATTAGCAATAAGAAGTCCCACAGACATCTTGTGTCTCATATTATAAGCTCATTGGGAACTACAGATTTTTTTTTATTTTGTTACATGAAAGTGGTTTTCTATAGACTTCCGCAGAAAGTTTGGTGGGAATAAACTACGGACTGTCCTGCACGCGATAGGCATAGGTGGCTTCCAGGTAGTAATTTTGTCCAAAAAGCAATCATTTGTGGCTCTATTGCTTGGCCTATTTCGATATAGTTTTGAAACTGACACGTGTCATCCACCACGTTATAAAGTACCTATATTGTATTTTGAGTAAATGTGTCCAGTTTTCATTACACGATTAATTTTCTTAATATTGACTGATTATATTTCCTGTATTTTAATTAATGTTAGTTTTAAGATTTAAGTTTTTTTTTATCTCTTCTATAAACATGTACAGTCACTTGCCAAATGATATAAAACAAATATAGTCTTTACAACACGAGGATGTGAAATGTTTTTTGAGTAATAGACCTTATTATAATATACAAGAATTTTATAATGATGACTTTTAACTATTTATACTCGATGTGATTATTATTTTAAATGTATTTTTATGAACTGACTTTTCAAGTTGAGTCAAACTTATGCACTGTAAATGTTATTTTTTACGATATATTTTATTTATATATAAGGAGTAGGCAGATTGAGACCTTCGAATGAACCAGTGACGAGACCTGTGGAGATTGAGACCCCGGCGTCAAGTCACAAAATCCTAATGTGATAATACCTGAGAAGTAGGCAGATTGAGACCTCAGTGTAGAATCACATTCCCTTTCTGTTCTTGAAAATGGCTCCAAAACCGGAGTCGAAACGTCGAATTTCAACAAATTCCAGACGCGGTTCAACCCCAACTTTAAATTTTAAAATTTCTAGTCGCGAAAACATATATACAGGCCGTTTCTTTTATCATGTGGTAACATTGTTATATTCTAAACCGTAATAGATACAAAGACGATTAAATGGGAAAAAATGTAACTGTTGTGGTGAGCAGTACATTGGTCAGAGAAAATCTACGGGGACTCTCGCCCTTCCCGACTTATACAGGGAAAACTAAAAATGCTGTTGTCACGTATGAAACGTTATAAAAATGTCGAGTGTGATATACCACTGAATTGTGATTTTATCGCTCTACCAATATTTGTGATGAAATAGACAGGTCCGTATTCTTCTTCCGACCGTAATCACCAAACCACAACAATCAATTATCCTAATCCAAAACAATCAACATCAGGCAGACACAAGTAAGACAAACGAGAAAACCCACAAGACAGGCCCACTTCCAGGTACCCAAGTACCAATAAATACCGTAGTGCAACCAACTTCAGATCGTCTTTTGAGATCAAGGAGTAGGCAGATAGAGACCTTGTTACCTCATCAGACCACGACTTGGGGAGTAGGCAGATAGAGACCTCAAAGTCACTCTCTTGAAAATGGCTCCAAAGCAGGAGCCGAAACGTCGAGTTATAAACTCTCAAGAGGTTCAACCCAGGAACTCAGTAATCTACAAGAGCTCTCTGAAACAAACAGCAGGAATTCACCTGATTCAAACGGAGAGCCAACTCCTTCCTTCCTTCAAAGTAAGGATCTTTGCACATATGTCTGACAGATATAATTCAATATCTGTCGAGGTATCAGCCAGAGAAGTAATTGTTTCCGGACGTTTCTGATTTTTCTGCTACTGTTGTAAAGATCTAAACAGTAAGAAAATCTCTGTGGGATCAGAGATTATAAGTTTCCAGACCTGCAATAAATTCTGCAGAATCAAATATTTCAGTACCCATAAAAAAGCCCTGTTGTAACGAAAATATTGTTACATCTAGCGACATCTAATAACGAACATGTAAACTTGTCTAAAAAGTAGACAACAGAGTTCTCTCACTAACTAGGACGTTCAGTGACGGCTGGTGGCAGGTGGCTGAACTTGTCTAGGGTAATTTAATTTATAGACAGATCCATCTGGGTGATACCGTTGGGTTCATATAGATGTCACTGACATGATGTCGGAAATCCAGTTCGAGAATTGGAGAAGTGGGATGAGCTCTCTTCTTAGTTTGGCGGTCAAGGTGTTAACAAGTATCTTGAGGGTGTGATTCAGGTGATGGTGAAAAATTTGAATCCACATGGGTTGATGCCATCATGAGTATTTTTGAATGAAGCTCAGGTGAATAATACTGGGAATTAGATTGTCAATCAACTCCAATACAGAAGGAAGTGCCAATTCCAACGGAATTAATGATATAATGACCTGTTGATCAACCATCGATGATGGGCTTCTAGTTAATTGGATCCAGTGTTCACCTAGGGTAAATTCTGATGTGTGATCACGTCGAAAAGAATCTACAAGAAACCTGTAAGTGTCAGATACAATATTTATTTGTCGATGCATGTTGCATACCAGAAAGCGACACCATTTTGTCAAGCTGACAATCCTATCTTTTCGTTTACGATCAAGTTAAACATTTTCAAGATTTCAAGTTTAACATACATATCGGAGTGCTAACCTGAAAACGTCAATTTTGATTTTCGGGATAACTAACCTCCAAACTTGTGGACTTTGAATATTGACATTTATTAATCTTTATTTCTATATCTTTATTCTATTTGTATTCACATATATATATCACATTTTCATTAATGATTTCAAGTGAAGTTTTTCATGGTGCACCATTAATATTCTGCTGTTAAGATTATCCTAGATCTAAGTACTCATACATCTCGACTCCTATGTTGAGAAGTACATCATTTCATTAACGTATAATATTATGTCACATATTCAGTGAGGAGGGTATCGTATACTGTTGAGTTTTACATCTGTGATAACCTAACATCTATCAACGTTTTTTCATGAACTCTACCCCTATTCACGAGGGACACAACGAAACCAGAACGGAACTAGTAGAACCTGGAGGGATAGTTCATACCAGATGATTCCCTGAACCTGTTACGTGAGGTGTCATCTTGTTCATGCTCAGGTTAGCAGAACAATAACCAAGACGTTCCTGTCAGAATCTCAACACTGTATGAATGAACTAAGGTAACCTGTGTCGCTGAAGCAAATTCAGTAATAATATTGTTTGAATATCAACGTGTTACTTTGACACTACATTTTGTTAAATTTATTAATATATATTTATTTTGAAATATTGTTTTATTGTTGGTCTGGTTACAGAAGGAAGTCAATTTATCGTATTTCAATTATTTATCATTAGGTATTTTGTACTTTTTATTCCTGTTAAATTAAAAATTGCTGGCGTCCAAGCCAGTCAAATTCTTGAAGTTCAAAATTAAAAACACTTGCCTGCCACATAAAAAATCCGAAACTGACAATCTAGTCCAAAGAACCTACGCCGTTCTCTGCTGAGCAGTCGAGCAATCAAAGTAACCCCGGTTATGTTACACTGTAAACACCAATTTTTCAATGCAGAAATGAAAGATTCACCATGCAGTTATCCTGCCCTAAAGTTTCTAGAAAACAATATTTAAAAAAAATATTAAAAAAGTCCAAATTGCTTTTATTTTCATTTTTTACTTCTATACAATCAACACAAAACGTGTCATAACAACATTATATATTTCATAACATATATTACATATCTCTTAATAATAATTTGTAATAATACTCTAGCCTTAACCGAAAACGTTAATAATTGGGGTACATCAAGTGTTTAATAAAAATAAAAGTAAAATAATAATCAGAATTAAAATTAACCAAAAGTCCTAGGATTTTAAAACAGTCAACGGAAAGGAACGACATCATTCTAACGTTATCCACTTCACTCGCATTTGTTCTTCACAGTCGATATTATCATATTAGTTTGGTGAATTAGGTATAGGGCACTAACAAATACTGAATTGGCACTGAAATAAAAGAAAAAAAGTTTTCTTAACCGAAATTAGCAAATAAAAAATACTTATGTATGTTCTTTTGTAAGTTCTTCATTTCTATATTTTTGTAAATAACCTCTCTGATCTCTAAATAATAAGTAATTGTCAAAGTTTACGTCTTAATCCAGATCAAAGAGATTTTCTGGTGATTATTTGATAATTTGATCACTTTTAACTTTCAAATAAATACTTATAGGCCAAGCAATAGAGATATTGTCCTTGACAAAAATACTACCTGGAAGCCGCCTGTGCCATCCCGTGCAGGACAGTCCGTAGTTTATTCCCACTATGTCCTCAACTCGAAAATGTCAATAAACAACAAAAAATCGCATTTTTTTAAGTTTTTTTAGCGGGAAAAACCGGAAAATTGTGTTTTTTTTTGTTAAATTTATAACTCTGCCATTTCTTAATATTAAGAACTTTCGTCTCTTTTTATTAGGGTGTCCAAAGCCATTAGAAATCTCTATTGCTTGTTGCATGGGAATGTTTATCGAAATTTTTGGATCACCTATAGACCGATTGCGGGGTGTCGCCCCTCATCAGTATAGGGTAGGTCTAGTAGTCAATAACTAATTATTGCAACAAATGGTTCGATGTAAATCCCATTTCAGGGCAAAAGCCGCGAACGCGTCCGCACCGTAGATAAATCCAAACTGAGAGATGTAGTGGCATTAGCCAGGAAGTGGATATTTTCTAATAGATTTTTTACCCAAATACTGCTATTTAATAGGATATTAGCAATAAGAAGTCCTACAGACATCTTGTGTCTCATATTATAAGCTCATTGGGAACTACAGATTTTTTTTTATTTTGTTACAAGAAAGTGGTTTTCTATAGACTTCCGCAGAAAGTTTGGATTTGGAGTTGGATCAACAATAAGTTTCTTTTTTTTATGATTTTTAATAACTGAACCAAGAGAGGCAATGGTATTCATTTTTCTACCTACGATGATACGTACTGTGTAAATAGTAAATGATTCTTCCGTTGTTTTTGGGGCATAGTTTCCATTTGAATCAGATTTTTTATTTGTACTGCTTTTGAAGTCTTTTGTGTATTCAGAGTATGAGAGACGATGATACATAGCTTTGGAAACAAATTAATTTGGGTACAATTCCAATTTTTCCATCATTGCCGGATCACCACGTCCAAAAGTTGCCTTCAAAATTGTTGTTCTGTTTTTTTCCCAAATTCAGTTCCAGTGCGAGCCTGAATTAGGAAATTTTTCTTGTGGGTGCCACATTTACTACAAACATTTACAGCAGAATTTGCAAGTTTATTGGTTGCCCCTGTAATATTTATACTACTGCAAAATGATTTTCTTCAAGTCCTATGAATTTGATCTTCAGCAGGATTTTGTTTTCATTTTTGTAATAAAAAAGCTGCTATCTATTCATATATTGTCTATAAATAAAGATATGTAGCAAAAAACATAGAATACCTGCTTATTCTTTCATCACTCATGAAATCTGAGTCACGAATCGAATTCCTCAGGTTCAGATACCCCAAAATCATGAAAAAGACCAATCAAATAGCTGCAGTACATGCCGAGATAAACAAAAAATGCAAAGAATTATAAGTTGCGCGCGGCGCGCGCCTATTAATATTATATACGTTTCTCCTCGATTCGCACAGTCCCCCACCACAAGATCGGTAACGCGCCGCCGGCCGTTTTCCCTCATGTTCTCATTAGTTTTTAACACACTTAAACGCGTTTTATCGAAAAATCAGAATAGACGTTTTGTTACTGCTCACGTCTACTTTCCAAATATATTTTTTAAATTTCAATCAGACGACCTCACGCGCATCCAGCTCTCCGCAAAAATATTTCCAAAAAAAATTCAAATGAGGATTGTGCGAAAACTGTTATTCCGACTGAATCCAGGTTTTGCACACATGAATTGCACGTCAATAGCTACTATCGTGCAAAGTTTCAGCTCTTAATATTGAAAAATGGCAGAGTTATGAATTAAAGAAAGAAAAACACAATTTTCCGGTTTTTCCAGCTTTTCTCCGGTTCTAATTATCTGATCGTATCGTTTTATCCGTCATTCTCTTCGGAATTCAATTCTCTACAGTTCACCCTTTTGCACCGTTAACACTGCTTCAATAGTTTCCATTTTACAATAAAAAAACTAAAAAAAATTTTTGTTGTTTATTGTTTATAACAAATTAAAAAATGGCATTTTCGAGTTGGGGACATGGTGGGAATAAACTACGGACTGTCCTGCACGCGATAGGCATAGGTGGCATCCAGGAAGTAATTTTGTCCAAAAAGCAATCATTTGTGGCTCTATTGCTTGGCCTATTTCGATATAGTTTTGAAACTGACACGTGTCATCCACCACGTTATAAAGTACCTATATTGTATTTTGAGTAAATGTGTCCAGTTTTCATTACACGATTAATTTTCTTAATATTGACTGATTATATTTCCTGTATTTTAATTAATGTTAGTTTTAAGATTTAAGTTTTTTTTTATCTCTTCTATAAACATGTACAGTCACTTGCCAAATGATATAAAACAAATATAGTCTTTACAACACGAGGCTGTGAAATGTTTTTTGAGTAATAGACCTTATTATAATATACAAGAATTTTATAATGATGACTTTTAACTATTTATACTCGATGTGATTATTATTTTAAATGTATTTTTATGAACTGACTTTTCAAGTTGAGTCAAACTTATGCACTGTAAATGTTATTTTTTACGATATATTTTATTTATATATAAGGAGTAGGCAGATTGAGACCTTCGAATGAACCAGTGACGAGACCTGTGGAGATTGAGACCCCGGCGTCAAGTCACAAAATCCTAATGTGATAATACCTGAGAAGTAGGCAGATTGAGACCTCAGTGTAGAATCACATTCCCTTTCTGTTCTTGAAAATGGCTCCAAAACCGGAGTCGAAACGTCGAATTTCAACAAATTCCAGACGCGGTTCAACCCCAACTTTAAATTTTAAAATTTCTAGTCGCGAAAACATATATACAGGCCGTTTCTTTTATCATGTGGTAACATTGTTATATTCTAAACCGTAATAGATACAAAGACGATTAAATGGGAAAAAATGTAACTGTTGTGGTGAGCAGTACATTGGTCAGAGAAAATCTACGGGACTCTCGCCCTTCCCGACTTATACAGGGAAAACTAAAAATGCTGTTGTCACGTATGAAACGTTATAAAAATGTCGAGTGTGACATACCACTGAATTGTGATTTTATCGCTCTATCAATATTTGTGATGAAATAGACAGGTCCGTATTTGAAAAAAATAGTTGATGATGGCGGTGTTGACACGAAACGTTTGATTAAAAATTTATCGTTACGTAGTTCTAGTACATTGTGAATACAATAAAACTTTCTTTTTTCATTTTTGTATATATTCTGAAATAACAATTCTATTTGTAAAAAACCGAAAACAGCATTTTCAGTTTTCCCTGTATAAGTTGGGAAGGGCGAGAATCCCCGTAAATTTTCTATGACCAATTTACTGCTCATCACAATAGTTACCTTTTTCCCCATTTAATCGTCTTCGTATCTATTACGGTTTAGAATATAGCAATGTTACCACTTGATAAAAGAAACAGCCTATATAGATCCACTTCCGATCTTATCCACAATCCCTTTCCATTAGAAACCGAGACACCAGCTCCGCACTAGCCCTTCATTTCATCCAAACAGGTCACCCCATAGATTTTGAGAAAACCAGAACCATCGCCCCAGTACGTTCCAGAACCTCTAGATTCATCAGAGAAGCCATCGAAATCGAAATACGACCTGATTTCCTGAATATTAAAGATGATAGCCGTAAATTGAACCCCATTTGGAAACCGCTTCTTCCGACCGTAATCACCAAACCACAACAATCAATTATCCTAATCCAAAACAATCAACATCAGGCAGACACAAGTAAGACAAACGAGAAAACCCACAAGACAGGCCCACTTTCAGGTACCCAAGGACCAATAAATACCGTAGTGCAACCAACATCAGATCGTCTTTTGAGATCAAGGAGTAGGCAGATAGAGACCTTGTTACCTCATCAGACCACGACTCGAGGAGTAGGCAGATAGAGACGTCAAAGTCACTCTATTGAAAATGGCTCCAAAGCTGGAGCCGAAACGTCGAGTTATAAACTCTCAACGAGGTTCAACCCAGGAACTCAGTAATCTACAAGAGCTCTCTGAAACAAACAGCAGGAATTCGCCTGATTCAAACGGAGAGCCAACTCCTTCCTTCCTTCAAAGTAAGGACCTTTGCACATATGTCTGACAGATATAATTCAATATCTGTCGAGGTATCAGCCAGAGAAGTAGTTGTTTTCTGTTGGACATATGCCATACATACTATACAAAGTTATAGTCGCTTCATAAAGGATTGTTATCGACTGTTTTACAGTCACTGGAACATTACTTGCTCCTTGAAACAAGTATATCACATATACCATTTCGTATCCGAAATGTCTTTCTGGGGTGCTCTCTAATCTGTCACCGAGGTGGATCCTGTGAGCGATTGCAGTATTCTTCTCGGAGGACGATGACGAACATCGATACCTCGCAACCGTGATAACCTGGACTGCACTGATGAGGAACATGCATTCCGAAACCGGTCTGTAGTTGGCTCTCCGTTTGAATAAGGCGAAGTCCTGCTGTTTGTTTCAGAGAGCTCTAACAAAGTTGTTCCTTCAAAGTAAGGATCTTTGCACATATGTCTGACAGATATAATTCAATATCTGTCGAGTTATCAGCCAGAGAAGTAGTTGTTTTCTGTTGTACATATGCCATACATACTATACAAAGTTATAGTTGCTTCATAAAGGATTGTTATCGACTGTTTTACAGTCACTGGAACATTATTTGCTCCTTGAAACAATCAATTCAGCGACGCCTCATTACTTGTCTCCAAATATCAGATTTAATATTGATGTAGTTTGAGCAAGCAGCAAATTCAGAAATCTTAAAAAATAAAATATGTCAGGCAGCTGCTCTTTTAATCACGCCTCAAATGCTAACTAATTTCTTGAGGGAATTTTATGACCGCTTGGGCTATTGTTTAGCAAATGATGGCAAATATTTTGAGTACTTGGTCAGATAGTTTTCAGTTTCTGTTATTTGATTCAAAACTCCATTGGAAAAGAAATTCTTTCTCGTATAGAATAAGACAGTAGGCGGTAACATTCTTGGGAGTAACTTCAGCAGTTTCCATTTCAATCCTGAGTACTATAGAACCAGTTTGAATCACTTCTTTCTGGCGTGAACAGCCGACGTGGATCAGTGGTGCTTTCACTTTGAATTCATTTGGATTCAAAATAGGTTGATTTGATTTAAGATGATAGTAGCTCTCTTGGAAGTTGGCATACATTTCATAGAGTTTCGCAAACTTGTTATTCTTGAAATCAAGATTCAAATCATTGTAAGGAAATCTTTCAGAATTCAAAAATGCTCTTAAATTACTCAGATTACAATGGTCGAATGTACTCATATCAGTACTAAGCTTTTCTTTTTTATCTTTTTGAAATGCAATAATAATATGTCGAGGAGTTTCAAGTTTCGTAGTTGTTTTCACTACCCAAGTGTGCCTTGTTGCTTCATTTAAAGAAGGGTATTCGATCAATTCCCATCTCCTGAATTTCAACGGTAGTTCAACGTTGCAATTTATGATTTTATTCAATCGTATCCGTTCCTGAATACTGGGCATCACGTGAGAAACACACCAAGTCAGCTTACTTATGCTCACTTTTGTTTTTTCAGAATCATCTATACTAATCACGGCATCCAAATCATGACTTTCACGTATTAAAACAAGTTCTTGTCTCATATTGATCACAATTTTTCTAAAGTCTTCAAAAAAGCCAGCCCATAACCTGAGCGGAATACATACATTGAAATTTCCTTCATCGTCAACTAAAATGTTACTACTATCATTAAGTTTAGGAAACCAACCAGCGTTTTGCATAGAAATACTTTCATTTTCATTCATAGACAAGTAATTTTTTATCGTTGATACTAGTCCAATGTTTTTGACACAGTCTACCACCACACCATTCAATTCATATCGGAGTTCGCGAAATAAGAAAGACATTGCGTTGTTGATGAATTTTATTTTCATAATTAGTTCTCCATCCAGTCTTGTGAGCTTTCCCTCTATGTAGATGTACGGGTTACAAGGTAATGTATAAGCGTCTAAGTCCTGAATTAGAATTTAATTATATTTTATGTTTATATTTATTGTCATTGATAATATAGGGTTGATATGTGTGGAACTGATAATCTTCAATTGTGTTATCACTGAACGGTTCACTTGTGATTTGTAGCAATTCCATTATATTAAGAGTTTTAATCCCAAAGATTTCAAGTATTTTTTATGTTCTGGTGTTAGCAATTTAACAGTTGCTTTCGTACTATCTTTCAAAGCCAGCTTCACCTTTTTATGTGGTTGTTGAAATGCTGATTTATCAAATCTCCAGACCATTATTCAGAGTCTTTCTTCTCAAGTGTAATCTAACAGTAACTTCTTCGTTTCGAAAATCAATCAAATTCAAATTTTGATCCACAACTCTCACATTGATGTTGTTGATTGTCTTGATAGTAACGGGGAAATACAGAATGTTCAATGGGGTCTCAACTATTTTATACCCTCTTGGCACAGTCGGAAAGAATTGATGAATAACATGCACTGGATCTCCATTCAAAAATGAACCCATCGCAATATTACAATCAATGCAAATTGTGTTGATTGAGAGAATTTTCACTTCATGATCTGATTTGTAGATGCCATTTGCATTGAGTGTTTTCTTCTCAAATCCTAATAATTGACCGATAGAGTTTTGTACTGAAAAATTGATTTTAGTGTTTGTCCGGATGATAACTTTCGAAGTTGTCCAATTTGGGTCGATGTATACTGTTACATCATCATTGTTGGTGGTCATTTGTTCGATGATGAGATTAAGAATATCAGTTACGTCATAAAATCCTTCAGGAATGATATAACTGAGCTCATCGTGTTCACCCCATACTAAAACATTGTTGAATTTGGTTACGTTTGGAATAACATTGAATGAATCAAAATTTGCCAAGCCTATTTCATATTCCACATTATCAGCAAAATAAATCGGAGGATTGAAATTATAATTCAACACTGAGGATGAATCAGTCAATGTGAAAGTAAAAGACATATTTTACCAATGCCAGTTTATTGAATAATGGATGAAATACATCAGAGATATTGGTTATATAAAAACAAAAGACAGTGTTGCCCACACTGATGAGAATTGTAGTTTTGCAAGGAATCATAATTATATTTTATATTAGTGACGTCACCAGCGCTAAGGAAGTATTTTATCAATTCCTTTGGTGGTTTGAGATTTAAATAACTATCGACATATATAACTTCCGAATTTTTCTTGGAATAGTCTATCCAATGTGTTCCTTCTCCTAAATCAGAATCAAGATTGATGATACCACACTCTTTGGTTCTTATTTTTTTGGGAACTGTATCTCTCATAAAAATACTTCGAAAGTAAGGAATCCCCAAACGCTCTGCATTCTTGATCAAATCGATATTAGTCAAGGCTCGGCGTGGTAACTTCAACAGTTTTTTTGATATGGCTGGGCAAACATTCCATAACCTTAACGAGGTCCCAAATATAAACCTTTTCCTTTTTGTTCCATCACAAAATTATGCCTTTTTTGTTCAGTGAGCTGATCTTTATTCGATTTTGCTTTATTGACTGCAGAAACGATGGATGCTGCTCCACCCCCTACAGCACCCAGAGCCCCTAGAAGTGGTAGTAAAAGTGGAAAAAATCCGCCCTTCTTTGGTATTGGTATAATTCTTTTTCTCTGCTTCTTCATTCTTTTCCGTGCAAATTTTAATTCACTACCCTTCTTCTTGTTCACAGTTTTTTTTTGTCAGTGCAATCCCATCCCCAACTTGCTTTTAAGATTCATAATATTAGATACACCAAATGCAGTTAATTTTTCCCCCAATTTTGCGTCAGATGATTTTAAACGTTCGGAAGCAAATGTTGCTAGTTTCTTGTCAGCAATATTTCTTGATTCTATATCACCACTTTTGGAGTAAGCAATGTCGTGTCGCTTGTAAGCCTCGTCTAGAAGGTTTATGCCAATATCTCCCCTCAATAGTCTTTTTTCCAACTTTATATATATATTTATATATATAGATTATATATATATATATATATATATATATATATATATATATATATATATATATATATATATATATATATATATATATATATATGTATGTATATATATATATATATATATATATATATATATATATATATATATATATATATATATATAGAACAAGGAACAAATTCATTTTTAGCTAAACAGGTAATTTTGAGAAAAATTCCTGAAACACGTCGATTTTAATTTACCCTATTTGAAAATAATAATCTAATATACAGGGTGAATTACGTTCGAGTAATGACGTCACCGTCATTTTTTTTTAAATGGAACACCCCCATTTTGTCTCAATTTTCGGATTACTCTAGCTGAGCTGATTCCAAAAATGTATCACATGTTGATTCCAATTGGTACAGGGTGGACAAAAATTCAATAGGTTTGTGTGTGCTCATAAAGTAACGCGTAACATTCTTTATTAGGTTAATTAACAATATTATCAAAAATACTTATTGCCTAGCGGCAATTGGTTTAAATGTAACACCCAGTAGTTTGCTACATGTTTAGAGTAATAAAAATGAGCTGTTTCCAAACATGTTTGGTACTTTTGGTCTAGCAGACAGAATACGAAAGAAATTATTTCTTATCTATTTATAAAAAACATAGTCGTCTAGTTTTTTGTGAAATGTCATTATTTGTTTAGTAATTTATTGATGTTTAGTGACAGTTTAGTACTACAATAGTTTTGGTATTCGTGAATATTCGAATGATTGCTTAGATTTAATTGGAAGTAGAAATGGACTTAAGTGTAAAACAAAGAATTGAAATACTGATGATGATTGGGTATGGAGACAGATCGCGAACTCAGATGGAAGTGTGCAATTTGTTTAATGATAAATATCCAGAAAGACCTATAACGCGTTCAACAGTCAGTAAGATTGAAACGAAATTTCGAGAAACTGGTAAGGTTGAAAATGTACGCAAATCAGGTCGTCCCCCTGCAAATGCTGATACAGCATTAGATGTTTTCCTGATTTTTGAAGAAGATGCGCACACTTCTGTTCGTTAAGTTAGTCGCGATATCGGTGTTAGCAAAACAACGATACACAAACTATTGAAGCTTGAAAAATGGCATCCTTATAAAATCAAACTTGTGCAAGAATTAAACGAAGACGATCCCGATAGAAGACTCCAATTTTGCGAAGAAATGATGGATAAATGTCACCGAGACCCTCTCTTGATGAGGCCACTTTCACGTTAATGGTGAGGTTAACCGTCAGAATTGTAGATACTGAGCAAAAGAAAACCCCCACTGGATGCGTGAGCATAATACACAATACCCTCGAAAGGTAAATGTATGGGCTGGTAATTGAAATTCATTGATAAATTCACAAAATTGAAAAGAGTCTTTAATGTAATATTCATTGTCTTTATTATATGATTTAGTGAGAATATCAGTTACTAATTGTGCTACTCCCCTGTTGGGGCTGTTAACACCTGAAATTATTGGGCGGAGTTGAAGAATTGGTTTATGAATCTTGGGAAGGGCATAAAATTTGTTAATGACACCATCATACACCTTATATTGTTTGCTTTGTTCTTTGGATATCATGTTTGTTTTTTCTGACTACACCACTGGATTCGTGTGGTTCCTTTCAAAATTTTGTTGAAATTCGACTATCAATAAAAAAGTTATGGGAGAATTAAATTAAAAAAATATGCCGTTTAATCAACCCACCCAATTTATTAGCGATTTTTGAGAAAAAATCTGACTACACCACTGGATTCGTGACATTTTCAAGTGGTTCATTTCAAAATTTTGTTGAAATTCGTCCATCAATAAAAAAAGTTATGGGAGAATTAAATTAAAAAAATATGCCGTTTAATCAACCCACCATTTCAATTTCTACTCTTATCCAAAATTCAGAATACACCACTGGATTCAGGGAGTCTCAAAATATAGCTAATCAGAATTTCATCGAAATCTATTAATAAATATTAATGAAAGAATCATTAAATAAAATGATATTTTCATGAAAGTTCATCAACATATTTTGAAAATTTTGTTATTCTGTGATTTTCTTATTTATAAATAGATATTGATGAAATTCTGACCAGTGATATTTCGAGACTTCCTGGTGTACTCCAAATAACGTCTTTTACTTCAAGCGTATTTCCGAACAAAATCAAATGCACTTCAGAGTTTCTTAAGAAACATTTCATTTCATTTTCATGTAGCAACTTCATAGATAAATATGAGCAGAAATCATTACGAATACAGGGTTATCCGCAACTGCATGCATGCCCAATTTTAAAGGATAAAATATGACAGTAACTGAGCGAGAACGTTTGCAAAATGATCTTTTTCACTAGATGCCTTGTTTTTATAATGCTAACTATAATGCCCATATAATTTATACTGAGTGATCCATAATTATAGAAACTATTCACAATGGAGTTTAAGTGGACACCCAGTATTTTTGGGTTGAGTTGAGAAGTTTCTTTAATTTTTCCAGAATATATAATCATATACTCCAAAGCATACAGGGTGATTCAGTCATAAAAAAAACTGCCAACCTCATAAAAATTCACAAAAAAACGCCTTTTTTGAACATTTTTTGGACTTCAACTCCTTTGAGGTAGGAGTTTTCTTTCACCACTGTACTTGATATGCAAACACTGAGAGTTTTTATCCACTTTCTATGACCAGATATTTTTTTCATGTAGCTGCCAATATGAAAATAAAAAATTTGAAGGTCTGACTGAAATCAAGTGAAAAGACACTCTTGAATAATCCAAATCTACTAGTGAAATCACAACAAGAATCCTAACTTGTGGTTTGAAGTTGCCAAGATAGGTATTGTTACGAGATTGATAAAAATTTCCTAGCTTCGCCACTGAGTCGGTTTCGCTAGCGTATCGTCGATAATTGGTTCCTAGAAAAAACGCAGATGATTGTCGATATTGAATATTCGGGATAACGGAACTGTCGTGAGTAATCTAGATCGGAATATGGAAGAATCTGGTTACACTACGTGAATATACAAGGGCGAAACATTTCACTGGGATGATTAAGAAGTTTATGAAGAAGTGATAAGCACTTATTAAAGAAGTATATAAGTGTTTGGAATATTTAGCTAGTTGTATTGTTGTATAGATATTAGTGTTTTATTAGTCAGTGAAGTAGTTGTGTTTTAAGTGAAGTTAGAAATAAACAGTTTAGTAGTGTGCTCGGCCTATTATTTAGCAATAATCGTAACAGAAACTATTTATAAACTATTTATGGTGAATCGAGGAGTACATCGTACGATACGATGAAGGACATTGTGAATTTTATCCAAAATCAATTTGAGGATTTGGAAAGAAGGCGCCAGGAGGAAAAACAAGAAGAGGAAAAGTGGCGCCAGGTGGAAAAACAAGAAGAGGAAAAGCGGCGTCAGGAGGAAAAACAAAAAGAAGAAACGCGTCGGTTGGAGGAAAAGGAAAAACGGGAAGACACTCTAGAAAATTCTCGAAGAACATAGAAATGAACGAGAAGATGAAAAACAAGAACGAGAAAAGGAAAAACAGGAAGAGGAAGTGCGACGGTTGGATGAAAAGAAAGAACGAGAAGGGGCCCTCCAGAAAATTCTCGAACAACAAAAGAATGAAATGGAACGAATAGAAAAACAAAGGACTTCCAGAAGGTTCTAGAACATCAAGACAAGTTCTTCCAACATGTGTTACAGAAAACCGAAGTACAAATGGAGTAACTGAAAGAAGAACTGAAAGAGGAACTGAAAGAAGAACTAAAGGAAGACGTCAAAAAAATCGACGATGAGCTTAATAAGCAAATGGATACAGTGAGAGAGGAGTTGAAAAGACTCATCGAAAATCAGATAGCTCTCCTCAAGAACCAAGATCGTCGAGACAAGGTTGCCACATCAGGAATTTCCGTAAAACCACCGACTTTTGATGGGCAGTCCTCTTGGTCCATGTATCGCCGGCAATTTGAAGCTGCAGCAGTGGCTAATGGATGGGGCGAAGAAGAAAAAGCTACGGTACTTATAGTAGCTTTGAGAGGGCCAGCTTTGGGCATGTTGCAGACGATGCCCATCGAACAACAAAATAAATATGAAAACCTGATTACCGCATTAGAGTTGCGGTATGGCAATCAACATCGAGAACAGCGGTATCGGGCTCAAATAAAAACGCGCATTCAGAAATAAGGTGAGAGTCTGCAGGAATTTGAATCGAATGTGAGATGCCTAATCCAGCTGGCTTACCCAGAAGCACCGGTGCAGTTATTTATAGATGGACTGACACCGAAATCCGAAGGACTCTGCGATTAATACACTTCGAGAGGAGTAGTGATGCCTTGGTACGTTCTCTAGAAGTTGAGGCGGCCCTCAACTCCTTGAGCCCGAAAGTACGAGCGGTTTCAATAGAAGAGCCCGAACAACGGCCATGCGCAGTTACCAGTTTATTGAAGAAGGTTCTGGATGCGATTAAATCTTTGAAAATCGGAATGAGCACTCAGGAGAACAGGGCTTGCTAGCGATGTGGAAAATTAGGACATTTTATTAGAGACTGCAGGGTAAGAATGCCACCACGTTCGCTACCACCTGTGTGGACAAGGTCTTCCAGCGAGTCCTCAAATTGGCGGCAGGAAAAATTAGAATCAGCCTACATTCCGGGACGCATGCCGGCTAGCAAAGATGGAGCCCCAGGATCATACCAGTGAAGAGAATGAGAACAACCGAATTGATGGGGGCGCATGCCAACTAGCAATAATAAAGCCCCCAAGGCTATCCCAGTTAAGAGGCTAGGAACAACTGAATTGCCCAACAACGCTGATGCCTTGTTCAGAAAACCTGCCCCCAGGATCATCCCTGTTAAGAGGCTACGAACAACCGAATCTATATCGGGGCGCATGCCGGCTAGCAACGATATAGCCCCAGGGTCATACCAGTGAAGAGAATGAGAACAACCGAATTGATGGGGGCGCATGCCAACTAGCAATAATAAAGCCCCCAAGGCTATCCCAGTTAAGAAGCTAAGAACAACTGAATTGCCCAACAACGCAGATGCCTTGTTCAGAAAACCTGGTTCGGATACTTGTGAGCGAAGTGTACGTCGCAAAGAGATCAACCAAGTGAGATTAATGGTTGACGACAATTGGACCACAGCGAAAATGAGGTAGGACCAAGAAAGTGATCCAAACGTTGCAGATATTCTACGAAGGAAGGAAAGCAGAGCGAAAAGACCCACCTGGAAGGAAATCTCCTTACGATCACCAGGCTTCAAGGCATTGTGTGCCAAGACAAGATTGAGAGAAGAGATGAAACAATACAATGTAGGTGCTCCCTTCGAACGAATCGCCATCGATGTAGCCGGACCGTTTCCAAAGACGAATGATGGCAACAAATGCATCCTCGTTGCCATGGATTACTTTAGCAAATGGGTTGAAGCTTATGCCTTGCCTGATCAAGAAGCAACCACAGTTGCAAGAGCTCTGGTAGATAACATGTTTTCAAGATTTGGAGTGCCAATGGAGCTACATTCTGATCAAGGAAGGAATTTTGAAAAGAACTTATTCAAGGGTGTTTGTGAATTGATGAGAATTAGCAAGACCAGAACAACAGCACTCCACCCACAGTCTGATGGCATGGTTGAAAGGTTCAACAGGACTATAATAATAATAATAATGTTTATTTCAAAAACGTTAAAATATACAAATATAGCAATAATCAAATTTAAGGACAATGAAAATAAACATGAGAAATCACAGAAGCTTGCAAGCTTGTGGGTGATATGCATTTGAAACAAAATCATAAAATAACAACAGTTATTCATTTAGTAATATAATATGGATATAATTTTATGATGTATAAATATAGAAACTTTAGAAGATTCAGTTATTTAAAAGAACAGAAAAAAGTAAAACATACAAATTTTAAGAAGCACGAGAACAGGTGTATATAAATATCACATTAGAATCACTTTTAGGTAATATGAAAAAACATCTTATTTAAAATATAAAACAAATCGCAGTGGGTACATTTTATCAAAACTACTTGCTAACTGCTAATAGAAGTAGTATTATAATTTCGTGGTCTGTTTAGAAGAACAATTAATGTTTCAACAGAAATGATAGAGCTATAGAAAGGTCATTTCGAATATATCAAATCGTGAATATTTTGTCTGGGAATTTGAAGCAACTATTCTTTAAGATTGTTTTTGTGAGCCTCCAGTTCGTTTTTGTTTGAGCTCATCAGGAAGAATATCATATAACCTAGGAGCTAAGTAGACATAGTTTTTTTGTCCAATTATTTTTTGTGACCGTTGCATTCGTGTATTAAACTGTTTTTTTCTTTTTCCATAGTCGTGGTTAGTAACATGATCTATTTTTATATTTTTTTGTGCAATTTTCAGCAAAATATAGGCAAAAAGTTGTCTGATGTCTAATATTTCCGATTGACTGAAAAGGATATTGCTTGAATAGGCCTTCTTTTGTTGAAAATTACTTTCAGGATCCATTTATTTAACACATCTAGGATTCGTGGATGAACGTCACTAACCCCACCCCAACCCAAAATACCATAGGTGAAATGTGATTGTACAATCGAGTAGTAGAGACTTTTCAAGTATTTGGTACTCAAGAGTGAGTTCAGTTGTTTGAATTTGTATAAAAGACCTCTTATCTTGGCTGTTATGTGCTTGACTTGAAGATCCCATCGTAAATGCCTAGATATTTCGTAAAAGATAGATAGATCCGCAAAGCAAAGTATTTCTCCTGATGAGTTCATTGATAGAAGACTGTTTATATAAATAGTGAACAAGAGAAGATCCAAAACTGTCCCTTGTGGAATTCCGTATTGGACAATTCTTGATTCACTATTGGTGTTGTTGATTTGCACAACTTGTGTTCGGTTTGACAAATAACTTTCCAGAAGATGAAGTACTTTGCCACGAATACCGTAATGTTTGAGTTTACCTATCAGTTTATCATGACATACCGTATTGAACTCTTTGGCAAGATCTACAAATATACAAAAACATTGGTTATTTTTGTCAACAATCTCATATATTTTTAATATCAAGGCACATATTGCGTCTTCCGTAGAAATGCCCTTCTTAAAACCATATTGATTGTGGGAAAGAATATGAAACTTTTTGAAAAAATAATCCAGTCGAACGTTTATAATTTTTTCTACTATTTTGGCAATATCGGATATCAAGCTTACAGGACGGTAGTTTATTACCTCAGTTGAGTTTCCGCTCTTATAAAGTGGTTTTATTACGCCTTTTTTCAAAATTTGTGGAAAACATCCTTTGTCAAAACATTTATTTATTATAAGTGGCAAACAATTGGAACAGCTACCTCCTCTAGAGTTTCAGCACGGATACCGTCAAATCCCGGAGATTTTTTAGTTTTTTTATGATTGTTTCAACTTTTTGTTCTGTAGTTAGATAAAGGTACATTGTTTTTTCGCAGGTTGGATAATTTTCTTCGAAAGTTTTCGGAATGGAGATTTTTCCTGCATATTCCTCGCCAATTGTACTACAGTGTGAGTTGAATTCATCAGATATATATTTGTCGTCTGTTAAAATTAAGCCATCTTCCAGTTTGATTTTTTCAATTTTTGATTTTGATTTATTTTTTCCACAAATTTCATTTACTGTTTCCCAAAGCGATTTTGCTGAATTTTGATTCTGTGTTATTTTTGACATATAGTAATAATTTTTTGATATTTTTACCAATTTTCACAGATTATTTTTATATTGTTTGTTTTAAATTTCTACAATTTTATTATTGGGGTTTTTCAATAACTCAAGATACATCTCATTATTTGTTTGTGTTGATTTTATTAACCCGATTGTTATCCATTCATGTTGTTGTTGTTGAAATTTTTCATTGCGTCATTGCAGTCACAACTATTATTGTCATATACACGTCCCCAGGATTCATCATTTAAGTCTGATTTTAGTTTTTTGTAATTAATATACTGTTTGTATAGAGTATCTTTATCTTTCATTTCATTCTTTAAATGTAAGGGGAACATCACAATTATTGGAAAATGATCTGTGATTTCATGTCTATATATAATAGGAATAATGTCATTTTCGTTTTTGTGAATTTTATTCCTTATGAAGAAGTGATCTAGACATAACTTTTGATTTTTTTGTATTCTAGTGTAGTCGTTTATGTAAGATGCTAAACCATGGGTATTCAGGATATTTTGATATTCTTGTGCAAAATCTGTTTGTGAACATAGGTCTTTATTAATTTCCCCTACTAAAATATGCATATCTTGTTCTTCTAATTCTTGAAGGTAATTCAATAGTCCAGCGTTAAAATTATACGGGCTTGAGCGTGGCGACCGATATATAGCCGAAAGTAGTAATGTGTGATTTTTTTTCCTTGATTTTGACTTGTAGAGCATTTGATTCCCCAATTTTTATAGATTCAAAGGTGTAACTGAAATATGATGTTGAGATAATTATCATTAGTTAGTAAGCTATATTCTTCTATATTGAATAATTTGGGATCGAATATTTGAAATGTTTCTGTCAGTACTAAAATATCAAAGTTACATGTGAATTGGCTCAAAAACACCAACAGTTCATCAAGGTTCTTATAAATGGAACGTATATTGATATGGAATATTTTAAAATTATTATTTTTGATAGCAGATACTTTGTTGGATTCATTAACATTATTTACCAAGATTGTTTCGATGGGCGTATTTTCATAGTCTCTCAAATAAGGATCCATTTTCAATACAATCTAAATAAAATAAAAGTAGTGTAAAAATAGAATAAGAAGCACCTGATTTCAAGAATATTGTTTTTCACTTCCTAGTAGGTCTTGTGTTGGTTCTGGCTAGTTTTTTAGGCGTTTCTCCAAAATAACTCGTTGCAACTGTCTTTGGTTTATGCTTCGGTTCCTCCCTTTTATTGTCTCCTTTGGGTTTTTCTTGTTGCTTGGTTTTTGAAATAGTCGGCAGCAGCACCTTCTACTTCCTCAATATCCACCTCTTTTGGTGATGGTGTTGATGGTTAACTTGCTATCAGAAAAATAGTCGTTTTTTATGGTTAGCTTTGATTGTTTGATATCACTAGCCGTGTGTTCTTCTCCTTGGATAATCAGGATATTTCATTTTATGGTAGCTTTCTTGTTTTTGCTTCGAGCATCTTTCAATCATTCTGCGATAATATTTCTATCCTACAAATCTGGTTCGGTTAAATCCTCGGCTACAAAAATTCCAGTATCCTTCAGCTTTGTTCCGTTTCTTAGAATTTCCTGCCGTTTTATACTTACTGTTTCAGTCAAGGAACTCTGTGTATCAGCCGTTTCCTCTTTTATTCCGTAAAATAAATCCTCAATCTTTTTTCTACTTTTTCCAATTCACTTTTCAATTGCCTGTTTTCTTCTTGGAGCGTCTGCACTTCTTCTTTTACGGTTGCCAACTCAGTTTACAGCGCCTTGCATATGAATTGGTTTGACTGTTCGACTTTATCGATCTTCTCAGATAAATTGACATTAATTTGTTGCATCAATGAATAGACGTCCTTTATGGTTATTTCCTTTTCACCCATTGTATCATATAAATTGCCAACGATACTATTCAGTCCCAAGCGAAAGTTCCAGTAGCCACTGCCAGTGTTTTTATGTCTTTTCGTCTATTCTGTTTTTAATCACTGATTACGTTTATGCTCTTTTTTTTTTTTTTTTATTTAGAAAATAATTGTTGCATCCACCACTGGGGTTATTAGCAACATATCAGATACATAGAAAAACGATTTGGCTGATAACGTAACAATAACAAACACTAGCACTAGAATGGTATCAGAAAAGGAAAACTAAAGAATACAAACAAGGTAGGCTATAGGGTACTTGCGAATTTACAGTTTGTTAACTAAGCCTATTTCAGAAAGGTAACCTAGTATGTTTTTAAAATTGCAGTTCACACCAAGATTTGTCTTTAGGTCTGCACTTATACCGTACGTCTGGCGTTGTTTCGTGAATCCAGGACACTCCACCATGAAATGTTTAACTGACATTGGCACCTGACACAGATCACAGGTTTTCTCTTCTTCCCCTTTCAGCAAATGTTCATGGGTATATTTTGTATGTCCAGTTCGCAAACGAGTGATTATAGTTTGGTGTTTTCGTTGACTAGGGATGTTTTTCCATGGCTTGATGTCGTCTTTGATTTCTTTCAGTTTCGTTCCAGATTGTGTCCACAGAGATGACCAGTGGTTAGAGACCACATATTTCATATGTTGTTTCAGATCAGCAGACGGTACTTCCTCTTGCTCTTGAATAGTTGGTGCATTTATGGTTTCACGTGCAACCTTGTCAACCCGTTCATTGCCAGGGATTCCTACATGTGAAGGGACCCACATGAATTCTAATCGTCGGGATTTTTGCTTACTTGAGTGAATATGCTCTTTGATGGACCTCGTCAGAGGGTTACTTGAATATATGGATTTTATACCTTGTAACGAACTTAAAGAGTCTGTTAGAATTAAAGTATCTTGTATTTCTTCATCGGCGGCGTATTTGATTGCTTTAAGGATTGCAAAAAGCTCACCACTATATATACTGCATTGTGGGGGAAGTTTGAAGCAATTTGATGTATTTGGACTTAGGAAAGCTGCTGCAACTCCGTCACTTGATTTAGAAGCGTGTGTATAAATGTGAGTGTAACCTGGATATTTACTAAGTGATGAGTGAAAGTGTTTGCGGAGCAGACTGGGGATAATTTCAGATTTATTGAATTTGGAGAGGTATAGGTCACATGGTGGCAAGGTGATGATCCAAGGTGGTATGTCCGAGTTGTACTTGGGGAGTGTAGTTGGAAAGGTAACATTCAATTCGAAGCTGAATTTGTTAATCCTCTGATAGAAAGGATGTGTAAGTCTTCTTCTGTTTTCAAATAAGTCACGAAAGCGGGTTGAGAAGGTGTTAGGGTATACTGGGTGCTGATTATCAGTACATATCATAGCTGCATATGCTAAGCTCAGTTGCTGTCGTCGCAGTTGCAACGGTGGCTCTCCAGCTTCACTGTAGAGACTCTCAGTTGGTGTTGTCCTGAATGCGCCGAGAGCTAGCCTAATTGCTGTATTATGAACTATATCAACACTTTTCAGGACTGATTTACTTGCTGAGGCATATACTATAGAGCCATAATCGATTCTTGACCTTACTAGAGTTCGGTAGAGAAGTAAGAGCGTTTGACTGTCAGACCCCCAATTTTGGTTCGAGAGAATTCTCAATAGATTAATGCCGCTCTGACATGATGATCTCAGATTATTGATATGGGCATTCCAGTTCAACTTCCTGTCGAAAATCATTCCTAGGTAACAAATCTGTTCTACTACTTGAATATTCTGGTCATAAAGTTTCAGATTTATTGGTGTCGGTTCCCTTTTTTTTGTAAAAAACATGCACTTAGTTTTTTCAGAGCACATTTTGAAACCAGTGCATTTTAGCCAGGTCTCAATCGAAAACACTGCCTCTTGAAGATTATTATGAAGTGTTGTGAGAATTTTTCCTCGCGAGTATACTACCAAATCGTCAGCATACAGGCTAGCTTCCACAGGATGTTTGATATTCTTCACACATTCATTTATCGCTATAAGGAAGAGGGTGACGCTCAAAACTGAACCTTGGGGGGTACCGTTCTCTTGTAATCTTTTACCGGAAAGTGCTCCATTAACTTTTACTCTAAAAAATCTTTGTCCCAAGAAATTTTCAACAAATTTTAGAAGATTACCATTCAAACCCGAGGTACTCAGTTTTCTTAGAATATTATATCTCCAGGTCATATCATATGCTTTACTTATATCGAAAAAAATTGCTATGGTATTTTGTTTGTTGGCATACCCTTCGTGAATATATGATTCTAAGTTAACTAGATTGTCTGATGTTGATCTATACTTCCTGAAACCACTTTGTTTTGATGTGACCAGCTGCTTCTTCTCCAGGAACCAAGTGAGTCGATTGTTGATAGTTTTTTCCATCAGCTTACACATGGTACAGGTTAAAGATATAGGTCTGTATGATTGTGGATCGGTTTTTGGTTTACCATGTTTTATTAGCGGTATTATGATTGCCTCCGACCACTTTTCGGGAAAAACCCCTTCTGTCCATATCTTGTTGAAAATTTGCAAGAGAAATTGTTTGGCTATATCTGGCATGTTTTGAAGGAACATGAACGGGATATCATCGGGTCCTGGGCTGGAGTTTTTTGAAAGAGGCCAGAGCTTCATGGAATTCTTCAGAGGAAATAGGTAAGTTCATAGGGTTGATTTCATCTTGGAGAAAATCAATCCCTTCAGATTCTTTATCATTTTTGTAGTCCAAGAATTCAGGTGTATAGTTGGCACTGCTAGAGTTCTTTTCATGAATGTCGGAGAAGATGTTTGCTATTTCAGTACTACTGGAAGTTGTTTTTCCCTGACATTCGATTCGAGGGATTCCATGATCTGTTTTACTGCATTGTATGCGTTTCACTTTGTCCCAGATCATACTTAGTGGAGTTGAACTGCTAATGGATGATACGTATTTTGCCCAAGATTCTCTTTTACTTTTTTTCATGATCCATCGAGCTTTTGCCCTCAGTCTCTTGAAAGTTATCAGGAGTTCAGGTGTGTGGTGTCTTTTGAGTCGGTTGAAAGCATGCTTAGAGGCTTTTATGGCCTGGTCACAGTCTCGGTTCCACCAAGGAACTGGAGTGTGGTTGTTCAGGTGTTTTGTCTTTCCTATTGCTAGTTGTGCTGCATCCGTTATGATTTCGGTGATGTTATGAACACACTCATCAATACTGTCCTGCATTTGGAGTTGATTAACCTTCGTTTCTACGATATTTGCAAAAAGGTTCCAGTCCGCTCTTTTCAATTTCCATTTTTGTGTCACAGCATGTTCGTCTGCAACATGCTGAGAGCTTGTGAGTAAGATCGGGAAATGGTCGCTACCATATAGGTAGGGCATGATCGTAGAAATGAATTGGGGGTGGAGTGAAAGTTCGCTTATGCTGAGATCAATTGCGCTGGAGTTTCCTGAGAACGAATTATAACGAGTTTTTTCTCCGTTGTTGAGTAACGCCATATTATTATCATCGATAACATGCTCCAGTATACGGCCTCTTGCATGTGCGGAAACGCATCCCCATACGGTGCTGTGACAATTGAAGTCCCCTAAGATGAGTCTGGGCTTGGGTATTTGTTGAAAGAGATCATTTAGTTCCCCGTATGTCACGTCACGATTTGGTGGAATGTATATATTACAAATATGTATCTCCTTAGGTCCCAACATTTTAATGGCAACTGCTTCGAGGTGGGTAGTTAAAGGGATTTCGATTGCACCGTGGGTATGGTGTATGTAAGTAGCGACGCCACCACTAGCTATGTTTTGGTCTGGTCTATTTTTATGGAAACAAAGATAGTTCCTCATATTGTGTGCGTAATCTTGTTTAAAATGGGTCTCCTGTAAACATATAATCGAGGGTTTGTGTTCAGAGATGATCAGTTTCATCATTTCTTGTTGTGTGAAGAACCCATTCAGGTTCCATTGAATGATGGATAGTTCGAATGATGATTAGATAGAATTATAATATTGTCAACGTGTTTCTTGTGACGATGCGTCGCTTTCCGTATCTGAAAGGAACGCTTCTTCGGCTGGCAGCTGTTTTGATAATTTTTTCTTGATTTTGGTACACCTAGTCTTGATGCATCTATCTTCAAAAAAAGGGTATACACTAGTCATCATGTGAATCAGACCGTGCACATCATTTGTATATTGCTTCGCCACACTTAGAGGATCATTAGAGCCGAATACGTTTTCAAAAAAGTCTTTCAGTTGATTGTAGGTTATGACGAAATTTTCAGATTCTATGTATGCTTTAGTTGGTTGCATGTATTCTTCGACAGTTGTGGTTTCTTTGACGTCAGGGCGACTTCTCTTAGTTATGCTCAATGATGGTTTTCGGAATGGATCAGAGGGTGTTTCTTCTGTTGGAGTTAATATCTCTGCGAGGTTCCTTTTATTAGATGAGTTTGTTTGAGTGTCTGGGTCAGGGGGGATGGAAGAATCTCCTGGACTAAGTGGTATTGGGGTTGGTTTTTCTGAGTTTTCGGAAGGGGGCATTATTGGAGGTTCAGTTGGGGGTTCAGTTGGAAGTTCAGTTGGAGGTTCAGTTAGATGTTCAGGTGACTCGTTTATACACTGAGAAGATATGTGGCCAATTTGTTTGCATTTGAAGCAAGTTAGATTGTCCAATGATAAGAATATTCGATAAGAGGTACTCTCATGGTTGATCAACATAGATTCCGGGATGATAATATTTTCGGGAGGGTTGATGTAGACTTGCCTTCTGAAACTCATTATATGTGCAAAATCTGGGTTTGCTATGTTGACTCTTAGAAATGATATTGGGGACAATAGGTTGAGGCCAATTCGTTGTAGGGCTTGCTCTAGGTGTGAATGGGGAATTGTTGGACTTACGTTAGATAAGATTAAACGTTCAGATGGTGTTATCAATCTTCTGGCTCGAATGATTTCGTTGTTAACACCAATTGCACCGTGGTCATTCATGAAAGTAGTCACTAACTCTGGGCTGGAAAGGTATATGCATATCCTGTTATTGGAAATTCTAGACGCGAACAAAATATGTTTAGGATTGACAAGTGTTCCTAGGGCTAGAATATATTCTTGGATTTTGGTATCTTCAATTGTCGGAAAAATTATTGCTTGGTTCTTCTCTGGAAATTTCGTTGGTTGTTGTTTGGTAAGCACTGAAGAGTAAGACATGTTTCTTTCGGTTTGTTGATTGGTGGTCTCTATTGGTATTCGCGCGGATGTAGTTTGAGAATTCCTGTAGTCAGAAATCCCCGCTGTTTGTGAACTCATATTATGGATATTTGAACTTTTTGGCACGGGTCATGTGTACCTGAGTACGGTCCTGACCCGTGCGATTTATCGACGATATCCACAGGTTGGAGCAAAAAAGGCGAACTATCATGCACCGTGAACGGTGTATCTTGGGCTTACTGTAGCTATCAAAATGGTTCAAACTTACGAATCTCAAATACATTCACTGATGTACTGTGCACTATTTTGTTAGGTATTAAACTTTTTCGTATTTATATTCACTTGTTTTTACAAGTTTGGGTTTGTTTTGCAGGGAACTGAAACAGACAATGTATCGCGTTGTTGTTCAGGTCCGAACTCCCGTTTATGCTCTTTGTTTTCAGCTTTTTAGCTGCTGAGAAACAATTTATTTGGAGAGCAAGACAAATTCACTACATACCCTACTGGTACTACTGGTACTACTGTGCTAGAACATATCTCCAAAGTAGTAGAGGAGCATCAAAAGAACTGGGATCGACATCTTCCACTATTCTTGATGGCTTAGAAGGCCTCTGTGCACAATTCCACAAAGCTCACTCCAGCCAGCATTATCTTCGGGAGAGAACTTCGGTTACTCTGTGACTTGGTGTTCGGATCATCAAGTGCTGAATAAAAAGAGATACAGGATTATGCAGACGAACTGCGAAATAGTTTGAATGGATCCACAATTTTGCAAGAAAAAGATTGAAGATAACCAGTGACAGAATGAAGGCTCCATACGATCTTAAGGCCAATACTAGTGGATTTAAAGAAGGAGAGTATGGCTGTACAACCCTCGTCGTAAGAAAGGAGCGTCTCCCAAATTAATACCATCTTGGGAAAGACCATAAAAGATAATAAAGAGAATAAACGTGGTCTATAGGATTCAACGCAGCCCGAGAGCGAAAATGAAGGTCGTTCATCTAGAAAGACTCGAACGTTATAATGGAAACAACGACAAATTGTTTGATAGGGTCGATCAAAATTGAGAGGGGGATAATATTACGAGATTGATAAAAATACCCTAGCTACGCCACTGAGTCGGTTTCGCTAGCGTAAAAAGGCAGATGATTGTCGGTATTGAATATTCGAGATAACGGAACTGTCGTGAGTAATCTAGATCGGAATATGGAAGAATCTGGTTACACTACTTGAGTATATAAGGGCGAAACATTTCACTGAGATGATTAAGAAGTTTATGAAGAATTGATAAGCAGTTTTCGAAGAAGTATATAAGTGTTTAGAATATTCAGCTAGTTGTATTGTTGTATAGATCTATGTGTTTTATTAGTCAGTGAAGAAGTTGTATGTTTTTAGTGAAGATAGAAATAAACAGTTTAGTAGTGTGCTCGGCCTATTATTTAGCAATAATCGTAACAGTATTTTGAAATGGCATTTCAGAGATCATTTCTTGGAGATGGAAATAGTGGTGAAATATTCGCAATTTATTGATAATCTTCGGAATAACGTCAGAAATAAACGAGTGAATATCGAATAAATATCTTTCATTCATATATTATATAGAAAACAAAATTCGCATTTCGAATGAAGAAATAGTTTGTCAAAGAGAGAAACATTTCCTGCAATAAAAAAAAATTATTCAAGAATTGACTCCAGAAATTTTGTGTCTGAATACATAATTTTGAAATCACGACATTTCGTATCAAATACATTATATTAATGGGGTTTAACGTTGTCACCAGCAGTAAGCAATATCTAGGTACACTTTACCTTTTTATAATGTGAGGTATTTTCTGTTCCTAGGGCTCCACAGCAAAAATTTGATGTCTGATTCTAGTAACAAAAATAACAACATTGGAGAAAATAATAAACACCAGTTCGTTTCTCCATCACCTTAGAGGCAGAGTTTCCAGCGCGTTTTTTTTCCATAGTGTCTTGCCCTTCAGGCCTAGTTCACTCTTAAGAAGTGAAAGTTCCAGAATAATGAATTACTTCTTTGTCGAAATCAAAAATCAACTAATTTTCAGATTAGAATCAGTTTTGGACCAATGTCTCTCATGTCCTAGCACTGGAAGTACCGCTGTAACCTAAGATGGGCTAATCTTCTAGATTATCATTCTCGGTTTCTGTAAAATCTACCCAAAACATAGGTTTCTTGGAATTTCTGAAAATATTTGAAACCTCAAAAAATTCTGTTCTTCAATGGATTGGTGAATCTCATCAAGGGTTTTCAACTGACCCCCTAATCCACAAAAAAAATTGGGTGAGTGGCTGTCTCTTTGAGGGGGGTGAAGGAGGGGCAATTTTTTATGTCACAGTGTCTTTTCGAAAACTTGACTCGAAAAAATAATATCGTAGAAAATTAATCAAATTAATATAAAACATCGTAATCATGTTTCTGACTTATGGCTTTTTTTTTCTGGCCTTGAAATCAGTTTTTCTTCTTACATGCCAATTTCCATAAACGAGAAAATGAACAAAAATTCCTGTGATTTTTCTGCAAGTTTTCCAGTTTCATATAGTATGATAAGCACGAACTAGACTTATGGCTTTTTTTATAACAGACTTTTACGTAAACAAATTTTTATTGCACATTATTTCGTTGATAAGAAAGTTTGCCGGAAAACGAAGAAAATTGTCACAAAATTTTCCGTCCGGAAAATTGACCTCAACAGCTGACCGGTTTACGGTTTTTTTTTTTCGGGTTCCTAACAATATTTAATTTCATTCTGTCTATTGCCATAAGCGAGAAAATGAATCAGTAACCAACTATTTTTTTACAAGATCGCGCCTGTATTTCAACCCTTCAAGTACGTGCAAAACTTATGGCTTTGGTTTTTCACTATTAGATTGTTATACCTATTGATGTGTTGAAATGACATAAACGAGAAAATTAATTTTTTTTTGCAGAAGTAAAATGAATTTTCTATATGCCAGCACACGTCCGATCGCTAAATTTTCATTTTTTGTGCTCAACACTGACGGTCTATTGAGCCTGCTGGCTGAACTCTCGTGAAATCGTTGTATTGGAAAGTCTTACATGTATCTTTATTAGCGACTAGATTTCGCGAACTCTAGTACCCTGAAAACTGTAATTAACAGTTTATCCGGAACTATTCGAAGGGCCTAACTTTGGTTCATGAGTCACCACATTTGACTCCTGGAATACCGTATCTGAAGCTGCCCTGGGCCTGCCTCCAGAGTTGCATTTGGGAGAGTGGAGCATACCACTTTGAATAACTGGCGCCCAAGGACGGGTTGGGTTTATAGTTATTCTCGTTAGGATGAGTTCCCAATTAAACTTTTTCCTAGCAATCTGACGCTATTAGCCAATCAGAATGAGTGAGGAAGGCGTGACGTGCGACTCGAAAAGTAAAAAAAGTCTCATTGGGAATTCACCCTTGGAGAGAAAAATATGAGCTCAATATCCGACGCACCATAGTGACGACCGCTTATGTACAGTTTGGAAAAAATAAAGTTATGTACATAACTAAACCAACTAAAAAAAATTAAAACTAACAGAGAATATTGTAGTAAAACTGCACTGAACTTATTTTTCTAATTTATTTGCAACACTACTTAAAACAAGAGTCTCTTGTAAGGAACTGTTCAGAGAGCAGAAAATCCTCACACTACCCTCTCTGTTCATTCTGGAATCGGTATGTCTAGTTCATAAAAACCTACCAATGTATAATATCACCTTTGGGCCCACCCTCCAAAACAACACCATAAGGCTACCCATTCCAACTTCAAATCTAATAAAGAACTCTCTTATTTATAATGCCGCAAAAATGTACAACCACCTTCCAGCAAGTGTCAGAGTCACTGAGTCATTAGCTTTATTCAGGAGAGCAGTGAAATTGATTCTCAGAGAAGAGGTATTTTATGACATAAGTGAATATTTTAGCAGAGACATGGGTGATACTTGACTTGCTGAACAACTAAAATTTTTATTTCATTCCGTTTTTAACTATGTACGTCGTTTCTTTTATTGTATATACTGTTTACGTGATATGTGTGTGTTTATATTTATATTAATAATTTTATGTTTATATTTTATACTTTAATTTGTATGACTGTATTATGTATTAACTTTAAGTATCTTCCTTTGTCAATGAGATGTGAATCTTCAGACAATAAAGAATATTTTGATTGATTGATTGGTTACACTAAAACATAGACTTCAATAACTATTTCAATTTATTTCTACTGTGGCTATCTATCGGCGAACTCTCGAACTATATTGGTTACTCTCTGTGACTGTCCCTGTCGCCCTCGGCTATCCAGCTTATTTACTCCCAAGCAGAGTCCATCCACGGCTCACGATTATTCAGGAGTATAGAACGATTCATCTAGATGGCTCTCAGAACCGTATCGAAGGAATCGATTTTATTCGACATTGTTCTCGGCGATCCGTTGGCCAGTACAAGTTGTCTGATTTGAGGTCGACTGATTGGATGATCAGGGCCGGTCTCGAAATCGTTACATTGCCCCCTTCTTAAAGACGTTTCGTCCCGAAATGTCATTTTTGGAGTGTGGAGATATCTGCAAGATTCTCCATATCTGCACCTGGACGTTTGATGGAAGTAACACTCCATAGTCTTCGAGATGGATGGAGGAAGATGGTTGCAGCACACCAAAATCTTAACGCCGCTGGATCAGAATATTGTCTCCAACATGCTTCTTATAACTCTCCAGTCCAGCCCATCAATCCCACAGGACAATTTTGGGATTGCCAGGTCCACAAGATTCTAGTCCAGCATCGTGTCTCTTAATCTGGTGAGACTCTTCCAGACATCTTCATAAGACGGTTTATCTCGGGAATGCTTCTTGGATGTTTCTCTGGCCCTTTCTCAGCTGTAGCACCCCTCCAACATCCGGTTCTGTTCTCTCAGTTCCTGGAGTCGACCAAACTTCTTAGAGAAAACTACGGCAATGCCTCTGGACATTTGGAGATATTCTGCCTTCACAGTGAGCTAACGCGTAATCGGCAGGCACCTTGAAAAGATCTCGTGGCTTCTCTCTGGTTACCCCATGTTGAACTTTCTGTCCGTTTGAGTACAACGTCATTTCATCCTCCGGTGGTCTGACGGTGCGGACTTGGTCGTGGTTTCCGGAGACAACCTATTGAAATGGACTTCCCTAGGTTTCCCTCGTTGTGGCTTATGTATTCGATAGACAAGGTCGTTTATCCTTTTCATGATCTTATATGGACCTTCCCACGAGTTCCGAAGTTTCGGTGATAGTCCACGGCGACGTTTAGGGTTGTACAGCCAGACAAGACCTCCTATCTTGGACTACCTTGGACAGGTGGTGGTTTATCGTCTTATTCATCCGCTCCACCATTCCATCTGACTGCGGATGTAGAGCTGTGGTTCTCCTCTTCCGGATGTAGAGCTGTGGTTCTCCTCTTCCGGATGTTCAGCATCTGGCACATCTCCTGGAACAGGTTTGACTCAAAATTCCTGCCTTAATCCGATGCAGCTCCTCGGGATTCTTGAACTATAGGAGCCATTTGAGAGCTGCATGGTCAGTTCTCAGTAGGAATCTTCTCCCATACACGTACTTATAGAAGTGTTCTACTCCTTTGACAACAGCCAACAGTTCCCGCCTGGTGACACAGTAGTTCCGCTCCGGTTTACTAAGGGTCTTGCTAAAGTAACCGATGACCTTCTCTTGTCCTTCTTGGATCTGAGACAGTACAGCTCCAAGTCCCACGTTACTGGCGTCTGTGTCCAAAATGAATTTCCCGTCCGGAAGGGGGTAGCTCAGGATTGGAGCGTTGATTAAAGCTCCTTTCAACTTCCTGAACGAATCTTAGCATTCATCTGACCACTTTCATTGTCCTTCCGTGAGCTTGGTCAGTAGTTTTGCGATGTTAGTAAATCCCAGTCCGTATCGGCGGTAGTAGGTGCACAAACCAAGAAAACTCCGAAGCTGATGTATGTCTTTTGGAATGGGCCATTCCTTAACAGCTTTGATCTTCTGCTCATGTACTGCCACTCCTTTTCCAGAGACAACGTGGCCAAGATATCGTACTTCCTTCTGGAACAAATGGCATTTCTTGGGACTCAGCTTCAATACGGAGGTTCTTAGTCGTTGGAATACCTCCTCCAAGTTTTTCACGTGGTTCTCGAACGATCTGCCAACCACAATAATGTCTTCGAGATACACCAGACAGGTCTTCCATGACAGTCCCTTCAAAACCGTCTCCATCAATCTTTCGAACGTGGCTGGAGCGTTGCAGAGCCCGAATGGCATAACTGTGAACTGCCATAATCCTGAACCGACGGTGAAGGCTGTCTTTTCTCGATCTTCCTGGGCCAGTTCTACCTGCCAGTATCCACTCTTCAGGTCTAGGGCCGAGAAAATCGTAGATCTAGCCAGCGTGTCTAGCGTGTCGTCGATTCTTGGTAGAGGGTAACTATCCTTTTTCGTCACGTTGTTGAGTTGACGATAATCAACACAAAACCGGGTTGAACCATCTTTTTACTTTACCAGTACTACTGGAGAAGGACTATCAGATGATTCAATAACACCTTCTTTTTCCATATTACTATTTTGTCAGCCTCTTCTTTTTTGGCAAGGGGAAGTCTCCTGGCTGATTGTCGGATCGGTCGAGCATTCCCAGTGTTGATCTTATGCTGAACCACCTCTTTTCTACCGCCTCTGCCTATTTCGGTATCAAGGATGTCCTGATACTTCCTGACTAGTTCCGTCAGTTTGGGCTTTTGTGATCGTCTCATGTCCTTGTACGAGATGGCGATCAATTTCTCTAATTCTGCTGGCAAGCTTTTGGCTTGGTTGATAGTGCCGCGTACACTCCTAATCACAGAGGAAATTGACGAGCAGTGCCCCAAAATTGATCCTTTCTTCAAGATCACCGGGTAATAATTGACATTCATTACCCTTACCGGTACAAATTTATCAACTCGCAACAAGGTCTTCCCTAGTGTGATTCCTCGTCCAATTTTCTCATCATGGAGCTTGGGCTCGAACATCACCACGTTTCCGCCGCTCGCACCCCCGTCCAAAATGGTTTCAGCCCTCTCCGATTCGCTCACATCTTCAGCCAGCAGGACACGAACCATTCCTTCACTTCTCCCATGAAGTACCAGTTCTTCTCCGTTCACACGAAAGACGCCGTCTTTAAAATTTAGCTCGAATCCTCTGGAATTCATTATGTCCATTCCAATTATTGCCTCGTCCTCGATATCTGCTACTAGAGCCCGGTGTTTCACTGTAGTGCTGCCCAAAGTCAGTTCAATTGGAAGTTCACCATACACAGTTGCCGGCTCTCCTGTTGCTGTGCGTAGCTTCCAATTAGACGATTCAATTCTTGCCGGTGTTTTGGCAAAAGTAGGTCCAAGGATTGTCCTAGTCGCACCTGTATCAAGCGTTGTTGTTGATGAGACCGTCTACAAAAACACCTTTGTTCTGTCGTTGAAGGACAGCGACATATGCGTTGTTATTTGGGGCTTGCTGGATACAGGCCGACGACTGCCCCTCCTCATCGACCTTCTTTAGTTTTCCTGCGTCAATTCTTTGAATGTTGGGCATTTGCTACGCACATGCCCAACTTTTCCGCAATTCTAGCATCTTATTTGATTTCTCTCAGGCAGGACTTCCTTTATTACTTTTTTTACGACAGCCTCGATATTAGCGGGCTCCTGTGGATCTCCTCGATCATCTGGACTCTACTCTGGCTTTTGCAGGATTGCTTTGCTGCTTCAAATTCCAGAGCACGTGCCAAAGCGTCTACGAGATATGTGGGGCGTGCTAGTGTTAAGGCTTGCCTCGTTTCTTGATCACGAAGCCAATCCAAAAATGCCTGAACTGCTAGTCGCTCACTTACATTTTCCGGTGTATCTGGGTACGCAAGACGAACCAAGCGTGCAATATCGGCTTCAAATTCTTGCAAGGATTCGGTTGAAGTTCCTCCTTCAAACTATTCGAGTTTTCGAGAAATTTATCCTCCAAGGATTTCGTGGTTTCCTCGAGTTTATTCATAATCTAACTCAAGTCGATTCCTAAAAACTTCGAATAAAAACGTTTCGGGGTCCTCTCCTTCTTCAATGAGTCCATCTGAGAGTCTTTTCTGGAGTACGGCCTTCTTTCCAGTTGTTTTTAACTCACGCTCCTCTAACTCTTGCTTCAGTTCACTAACTTAAAGGTCAACTAGGTGAACTCTCCTCGAAAACATTTTGTCTTTTATTGTAGATTGTAGATATCAGTCTATTATTTATTTCACACAATAAGTTTTCAGTTTATTTCCGTGACGCACAAAACTGTCCTGCAAACACTTTGTTCAACAGAGTCTATTAGGCGCGATAAATGTCTATCAGTTTTTCAACGCGGAGAACACTTTAACACTTATTTATTTTAAACATCCATACTTCTGACGCCAAATGTAGTAGCTTTGAGGTCGACTGATTGGATGATCAGGGCCGGTCTCGGGGCCGGTCTCGAAATCGTTACAATATCCAAAAATATAGAATTCGAAAACCTAGGCTAAGAATTGTTAATCCGAAAGAGACAATTTTTAAGCTTAATTTCAGTTGAAGGATCAAAACCAGGATTGGAAGAGAGATGTGAAAAATATTGTACTTGTTTTTTGTTCGTTTGCTTTTTTAAACCCACTGTTAGTACATATAATCAGATCAGGGAAATATATCAGTAAATTAGAATCATCATAATTAATTATTCTTAAATTATTTCTAACTATTTCTTCAACATCATTTAGATAGATTATGAACAGAAAAGAACCCGCAACACTGCCTTGTGGGATTCCTATTAATAATGGAGTACCTCAAAGGTTCATATCAGGTCCTATAGTATTTATTATCTTTATAACCAAATCCTCTTCAACAGGAGCAACATCATGCACTGTACTATAGCACCATTTGCTGATATCTTGTACACCCATGATACTTATGATTGGGATCAGGCTGTAGATGTTGCAAGTATTTTTGTCCTTTGCAAAAAGGCTATACTAACCGTGGCCAATTCAAGTTACAATGAGTTGAGTTGTATGGAACATTTAAGAGATTAAAATATTAGAAATAGCTGACTTTTGTTTTCAAGAATAAAACTGTCTTTGACATGACTCGTCAAAACTATTAGTATGCTATCCGACATGAAAATGGCACTAGATTATACCAGATTATATTGGATGTAAAGGCCGATTCAGATAAATGTGTCGCCGTTTACACCTGTGCCTGTCAGCGTGCGTGAAAAAAGGCGGGGTAAGCAGTTTAAATAATGAAAGATACAGTGAAAAATACGTCGGGATCATTTGAAAAACTCATTTGTCATTATTCTAGCATTAGCAAAATTATAACACAACCAAATAAACTATGACCTTGTCATAGAAACGCAAGTGAACATATGTGAATGTTTTCAAAAATACATATGCGTGTATTCGCACGTTCTTCAAAAACCCTTCATGGGCCTGATTCATCTGTATCGGCCTTAAAATTTCTAATGATATGCCTTCAAATATAAAGGATACGAGAAAATTCCAAAACATAAAAAAAGACTATTATACTGATTAGTGCAGTCTCAATTCTCTGGACGAATTTTACTCTATGTGAAATTTGCATGTCGGTTTCCGTATGTAAAGGTCACTCGCTTTCAATTATATTCATATACTATTTCTGTCATATTTATTTTATCGACAATGTTTTGATGAAATAATGATCTACCAATCCCATCAACAATTACATTAACAGGAGATTTCAACAGACTACAGTTATTCTTCCTTTCACTTTTATAAAGATAAAAACTAAGAGGAAAGAACAATTTCTTACAAAAGGTATAAGTCGTCTTCGAATAATATATATATATGAAAACTAAAACTAAAAGTTATTATATATATATATATATATATATATATATATATACATATATATATATATATATATATATATATATATATATATATATATATATATATATATATATATGTTCAGATAGGTTTCCGCGGTCAGATATTTGAAAACTAAAAGTTCGGGTTGAACCGCGTCTGGAATTTGTCGAATTTCAACAAATTCCAGACGCGGTTCAACCCGAACTTTTAGTTTTCATATATATATATATATATATATATAAAGGACGGGTAGTCGTTGCTGACTAGTAAATAGTGGGGCTATGCAGCAAAATCAAAGAGTACTCTTTTAAGTTTGTCCAAGCTTTCGGAAATTTAATTAATCGTTTCCATCATCAGGGATACTACAAATTGCATGTGTAAGTAATATATAAAAAATACATGGATGGTTAACTTATATCTTAGTTGAGGGTGTTTGACGCGATGTTATTCAACAAAAGGGGGCACATTGTACAAGATGAATTTCATATAAAACAGGTAAAATTGGAAAGATGTCATAAAAGTTTTGCTAAAATACGTTTCATTTTAAAATTATTAAAGATTACTATATAGTTTTTTTTTTTTTTTTTTTTTTTGATCACACATGGTCAAATCAATGAAATCAATGCTATTGGTAGGGAGAAGACAGACAGTTGACATGGCATATGACTTAGTCAGTGGTACCAATTTGCAGTTACCAACCTATGTTGGAGTCCGTAAATCAGAATTTAGTTGGTTGGGCGACACCTAGTGGACCATGGTGGAACCTGAATTAAGTACATCTGGCATGTAACTGAGTGTCTTTAGTACACTTTCGATCTGGATATTATGTTTTTTAAAATAGCATAACAATGTTCAGTCCTTCTGTGAGCAAAATTCTGGTACAGGTTAGGTATCTGGAGAATTTTAAGTCAAAATTAGGAAAAACGTTAAGTTTTATTTATAAAATTATTTGATCATTTGATACATTTGTAGAATTGATGAATGATGGATTCTTATCCAACGTCAGAAGGTAAGAATAAATTTCACTGAGATGATTAATATCTGTTTTTTTATTAATGCAGTTACTATTTTCTGAAATAAAGGCCATTTCGAGAAAAGTCCTTTTGGATAGACGCGATTCACTAGCTAAGACCTTAGTGGCATCATAATTCATATGGTGGTCAAACTTGTTATCATGTTCAGCTAACGCACACCGTTCTGGATGTAATCTACAGTCACTTTTATGTGAAACGATTCGGGAGCCTAGAGATATATATATATATATATATATATATATATATATATATATATATATATATATATATATATATATATATATATATATATATATATAAACACATGTCAGTAATGGATTTAGTCGAGCAACTTCATCCCCCTGACGGGGGCGGCTACCCCCTTACGAATCATCATAGGGAACATGGGTCGAGTGATACATCATCTCAAAGCTCTTTTCATTCTCTATCCAAGTTTAAATTTCGTCAAAATCGAATTAATGGTAATTGAAATTAGTGTTGTTTACATGTTCAATGTAAATTAATCAATTATCTTACCTGTTCTTATCGAAATTCAATGTTTTAACTATTTCGGCGACTCAATAAGTGGACACATTAGACAATGGCAACATCCCATCCGGTCAGGTACCCCAGTCACCCCACGAACAACAAAAACAAATTAGGCAAAATAGAGTAATTAGCCAGGCTGGGACTATTAATTGCGATGATCTTTCAACCAAGTATCAGTTTTACGTCGCTCTACGAGAAGACAACATTGTACAAGCGGAAGATGCTCCCGGCACTTGTGAGCGAAACGTCCAAAGGAACCGCCTCCACAGAGGTGAACCGACCACAGCCCCAAAGCCCAGAAACAGTATTTCCTAGATTTTGTTCTGTTGACTTTTTCAAACAATGTAGACAAAAAACCCTGCTATTTTATGGTTCGTCTGGGTGTATGTTCTCAGAATGAATTCACAGTCCGCATGATTCGTATGGAAATTATCAGTTGATTCGTATTCTGTTAGTTAAATTTCTACCTGAAAATGGTGAACGCGTTAGAAGAACGAATTGAGTCTGTGGGCAACCAGAAACATCATCCTAAACATCTGATACGGAACGAGGCTATTGAGGTAGCGGTTTTGGGACAAGTGGCTATGGATCAGACTCAAAGTATTCGAAGCTTGGCTGGAGCTTCAGGTGTAGCGCGATCGAGTATTCAGAGAATTCTCAAGTCACATCGATTCCACCCATACAAAATAAAACTTGTACATGAACTGAACGAAGACGATTTTGATAGAAGTCAACAGATTTGTGAGGAATAGTCTGAGCGTCTGAGAACAAATCCCAATTTGCTCTTCAATATTTGTTTTTCAGACAGGAGTACATTTTTTGTTAATGGAAACGTAAATCGTCACAACTGCCGCTACTGGAGCGATACCAATCCTTGGTTAATACGTGAGGTACACACACAAACTCCGCAGAAGTTTGTCAAACAACGACAGAATGTTTGGTGTGGTACTTTTGGCAAAAATATTTGGACCACTTTTTATAGATGGTCATTTGAATGGACAAATGTATTTACATCTTCTTCAGAATGTCATCGATCCCATGATAACGGATATTCTCGGAAACGATGGAGATTATTCGGAAGACAACCTCCATTTTCACCAAAATGGAGCACCACCTCACTATGCGGTAGCGGTTAGAAACTTTCTGGATGAACGATGTACCAATCATTGGATAGAGCGACGAGGACCAATTGACTGGCCAGCTAGATCACCAGACCTCAACCCGTTGAATTATTTTTTATGGAGACATCTCAAAAGCAAAGTTTTTGCCACTCCGCCAGAGCCACTAGAGGATCTATATGGTAGAATTGTAACCGAGTGCGCGCAGAATAACTCCAGAAGTATTGGAACACGTTCGTAATAGTTTCTAAAGTAGACTTTATCATTGTATGGAGGTGGAAGGGGCTCACTTCGAGCAATTAATAAATTGAATTTCGATAAGAACAGGTACGATATTGATTATTTAACTTGAAACTGTAACACCATTAATCTCAGTTACCAGTCATTTGATTTTGAAAAAAAAACAAACGTTTGGATAGAGAATGGGGAGAGCTTTACGATGATGTATCACTCGACTCATGTTCCCTATGATGATTCGCACCGCCCCCGTCAGGGGGATGACGTTGCGTGACTAAATCCATCACTGACATGTGTCCCCCCAGATATCAAAATTGACGTGTTTCAGTGTTTACGAAAATACTTTGTCATTTCCCAGTAAATCCGGGTGGAAAGTTTTCGTTGGGTAATGTTGTTAAAATCATGAAAAACCACATACTGCGCCATCCACTACCGACTATCCCTACTCCAATATCGGATATATTTCAGTTATCTAATACTACGGATTTCATGTTATCAATTTCAGGTAATGTGATGGATAGATCAGATCATTTCAATTCTTCTGATTTTTTTATTTCAGTTCGTCAAGTTCTAGGATAAATTCGGCTTCTGATAGAATAGTTCAGTCGACAGGTAGTTTCAGATAGAAAAAGGTCGGAAGTTGATGAAACTTCAAGATGTTGTTCAGGGATGGTTGATTAAAATTTTCTCAAGTTTTGGACCTCGAGGACCCTGTGCTAAAAAAGTAGGGGGGGGGAATTTTTCGACCTTGGTGTGGTTTTTCCTCAATAACTTTTTTGCCTTACGTTCTATAGCAAAAACGTCGTTTTACTTTTTTGTAGATCGTCAAATTCCCTACGAACTTGTTGCCTCAAACATGTTTGTGTGTCAATTTGTTACCGAGATATGGCGCTTCGAAGAATCGGTAATTTTTCAAAATTCACCACAAAATGCAGAATTCCACCCTATTTCTTCTGTTATACAAGAATTATGATGAAATGTAGTGGCTATTATAATTCCTACTAGAAATCACTAACTTTAGATAACCCCCACCCCTGATTGCCTCCCAAGGACAAGAGAGTGTCGGGCCGAGGGGAGTGTGTGATCAGCTACAGCAGTAAAAAGCTGGAAAACAATAGATGTTAGAACACTGCTCCTGTGGAACTGCGGAATGCAAACGATGAGCCAATATTCAACAGAGAAGGATGAAATTTGTCTATTCTACCTGCGCTACCTAGAGCTATTTGTTTTCGATTTTTGAGGTCATATTAGATCACTTTTCATTTTATTCTTTCAACATGACTCTATTATTCATTAATTCCAAGAAGAAATCGAAAAATAGTAATTATAGAAGGGTATAAGTACCTCAGGTAGAATAGTCAAATTAGGTAATAAGAAAATTAAAATTAGGGATTGGTAAAAATGGGACAGAAAGTGTTTAACCACTCAGAGTATATATAAGATTAAGTCAGCTCTTGAAGTGAATAACTTTGTTAGCGAAAGGAGAATCGAGTGTTAGTGACAGTTTTGGTTTTTGGGTAATTTTCTGAGATGGCGTCTACATCTCGTGGATCAGACTTGTGTTTTATTTGTAAAGGAGGAGTTGAAGCAGGTGAACTAACTGTAGTGAAAGCCAGAGGAGTTGCCAGACTGTTGCCAGTGTAAAAAGAAAACTTTCGGCAGATGAACAGTTTCTGCGTGAGTTGAGTGAAGTAAGAGTGCACAGTGCTTGCCAAACAAGGTACAACAATGAGAAATAAATTGCTGCATTTACACGTCGTGGATGTGACACATCCAACGCTCATTCTCCTGCACCTACCCGACGGTCACAAGTTGCGAAATTCGACTTCACCAATGCGTGTTTTCTTTGTGAGGAAGCTATCACTGATGATTTCAGAGCTAAACAGGCAAAGTTGCCCTTGGAAAGATGCAATGCTACAGTCAAAGTGACTCTACCCGAAATTTCTAATAGAATCATCGAAAAGGCGAGGATGCGTGGAGACGACTGGGGGAAGAACATAGGAGAGCGCATCAGCCAGTTGCAGAATTTGTACACTAATTTAGTCGCCGTCAATGCTGAGTATCATCAAAAGTGCCTCGCAAGCTTTTACCATGCACCTAAGTCCTCGCATAAATGCGGATTCCGCCCATCGCCGAGTGTTGACGAAACCATGCAGGTGATATTTTCATACATCGACGAAAATAGTGATGAATGCCAGTTTTCCATTCAGCAGCTGATTGAGCTGATTGAGGAAGACCGTCGACCACACAGCAAAACTGTCAAAAATCTTTTTTCTTTCTGTCCTGGGATAATTATGTAGGGGAACGGAGGGATATCGATCCGAAAAGTAACTGAAGTGAATAGGTATGGTTGGCTTTCATCAGAAAGTTAGCTGTCGAGAATTGGGGTTGGGTGGGGGAAGGAGGAGTGGGGTGTCCAAAGTTGGTGACTTCAACTAAGAACCATAATTACTACAACATTTCATCATAATTCGGGTATAACAGATGAAATAAGCTGTAATTTTGCATTTTTTGTAATTTCTTAGCAAATTTTGAAACATGACCTTTTTATTGATGTGCCATATCTCGGTAGCGAATTCACATACAAATATGTTTCTTCAGTCAAAATTGTATAAAATTTTATGTTATATATGTTTTTTCCGTAGGACGTAAGATAAAAAAGTAATCGAGGAAAAACCGGAGAGAGGTCAAAAATTTTGCAGTTTCCCCCCCCCCCCTACTTTTTCCGCACAGGGTCCTCGAGGTCCAGAACTTGAGAAAATGTTGATTAACCATCCCTGAAGAACCTCCTGAAGTTTCATTAACTTCCGACCTTTTTCCACCTAACCCCACTTTTCTCAACTTGTCGACTGAACTAGAATTAGTTTATGACATAATTAGATACCATGATCTATTGGTTTTAACAAAACCATGTTTCTTTCCTTTCTATTCAAATTACATTCTTACGGGGTTTATTTCTCCAATATATCATTACTGGATTTTATCTTTTTGATATTTGTAACTCATAGACGATTTAAGTTAAAATTGATATATTACTATTCTGATGGATTACGTGTAATTGTCTATAATAAATGAGAACTATCATTTCGCACACTGTCCTCAATAACGTCACAACTCAAAATGAGCCGATTATGAGATAATACCGTACCTGAAACCATATCTTTATTAGCCACATGTATCTTGGAGAGAAATGTACACATGATAAAACTGGACGTTTTATATTATGTTTTTCACCGGTCAACTCCAACTTTTAGTAATTTTCACAATTGTGCGGAATTTGTTTGTGCTCTTTCTGAAAAAATTTAATTTTTGAATTGTGAAGTTATTGAAGGTAGTGTGCAATTTGATTTGTCACTTACTGTCCTTCTTTGAAGTATTCCTTCAAAGTGTTGCTAAATCTTTTGGAATATTTGACAAATTCTCGTTTCCTCTGCTCTAACGACTGTTTTCCTGTCGTGCCGGGAATGAATCCATTAACTTCGTTCACAGCATCCAAAAGTTTCTTTATAGCACTAGCGATTTCTCTAAAAACAAAAAATTTTGAATAAAGATTTAGTGGCCACTGACATGCCAGGTTGTGGCGAAATAGGATTACGACCATTTTGATAATTTTTTTTAATGATACCTGCCATAATCCTTGTCACGTGCATTAAAAAGCAAACGAAATGTTCAAGATTAAAACACGGTGTATTTTAAAAGTCATTGCTAGGTAAAAACGCCAAATTTTGAGTTTTACGAAATAAGACTCGTTGTCAACAATACGTAACATTAGATGTCCATTATCTACTTGAGAGTGATAAAAACATTATTATACTTTAAAAAATTGAGAATGAAGACTGTTCTAGTCACAACACAGAAAACAAACTCAATTTTTTGTTCATTTTGTTAGGAGTTAACACGGAAGAGTAATACTAATTAGACCAAATCAAAGTAGAATCTTTTTAGAAAATGAAATTAACCTTCATCCTAGAAATAATAATACAGATCTCTTTGTTTCATGAAATTGGGGAATATTGTCTTCCATTTTTTTACCTTAATGTATACATAGAAAGAAAAATTCTAGAAAGACAAGCTTACCCAGCAAGGATCAGCTGAACAAGGCAACAAAGCTATTAAAACAATGGCATAAGATATTACTCATTTTAATGAGAAAAACGAATCCAAAGCAGCTCTAAGCAGAAAATAGTTGAGGAGAATTGTAGGGCTTACCACTGGTATGGTGCTGGGAAGATACAAAAGGAATCGTTTCAAAACAACTCGTACCGCATAATGTGTGAATATAAAGCACTAGATTGCAGGAGACATGACAATAAGAAGGAAAAACCGGTACCAAAGTTCCACAAACTGTACAGGCTTCAGGATTAGAAAGGTGTAGTAAGTGGTACCTATCAGACAAAGCCAAGCAATTGTGGGCGCGGTTACAGTTTGGATAGGTAACTGGTAGACTATTCTCCAGATGACTTCTAAGAGGGTACAACCAGAATACAAAAAAAAAAAACAAAAACTGACGAGCCATTCTGGCTGCAATAAAGCCGAAAAGTACCCTGCAATGAAAACACAGACCTTGTTCAATTCGCACGAATTGTCTTTACACGAATGTGACAGTCACACTATGTGTGGAGAAAAATGTGGTACAATTTAATCATCGAGCAAAATGAGATGCTCTTCTGAACATAAGAACAGAAATGAACATTTCTGGGCTGCGATGTGTATGCTATTTTGCCACAACGATGAATGTTAAATATTGTTCATCCAACTCAATTCTCTTGAAAAAAATCTGTGGAAAATTTATTCAAAATATTTCCATGACACGTACATGCAAACTTCAGTGTACAAAGAACTGGTAAATAAACAAAGATGTGTCATTAGAAGCAGATACAAATTATTTGAGGAACAGGGCGTCCTGCAATTCGGTAGCAAAAGTGTCCCTGCCAAGAGCGATGATCGACACTATGAAGAAATGTTCGTGAGTCAAAAATTATTCATAAGGGCGGGTTAAGAACAGACGAAGTTTCTAAACCCATCAGTGGCATTTTGATATAACAATATTTTTACTGGACCTTAACGGGACCTAGTTTACGAGAATATCTAGCCTTCTGGTTCTAACACTAATTTAGTTGATGAACTTCTGCTACTGCAAGGAAACACTTTCAAGGTGCCATTGTTGGCGAAATGAAATCAACTGTACAGTACAGTGCTAATTATTGATAGTGTGTGAGTGAAAAGGAATTCAATCTCTGCTTGTACGATTTGGCCTGAGGGGCCTTTAAGAAAATAACTTCAACGTATGATATATAAAGTGCGCGCATTGAGTATGGAATGAATTTATTATTTCTGAATCTGAAGATTTTCCAAGGGGTCCGTTATCGAACCGTACCTAAAATATATAGGGTTATCCGCATTTAAGTTAAAATTACTCTGGGGATATTTTTCAATCAAACACCCAGTATAATTTTTCATAGTTGATTAGGGGTTGTTATTACAAATCCAGTAATACCAGGTTTGACAGGATTATCTAAAATGACTGGGGAGATGTGAGCAACTTTTCCATACGCCTAGTTAGTACAACATCAAAGACTTTCAACCTTATAGCTTATAGTATTACTCATTAGACAGTTAGACACATGATGACGTTTTTTGATCAGATTCCCGCAGCCGTTTGATATAATTTCATCAAACCTTAAATCACTGAATTTACAATGACGCTCTAATCAATTATGGAAAAATAAACTTCAGTCCATAAAAAAATATCACCCAAATAATTTTTACTTAAATTCGGATAACATCATGTATTGTTTTATCTTAGATTGCAGGATGATTGTCACCCTAAAAATGAGAGGATATATATATACCTCATTCATTACCCCTTTGGCTCTTCCTTCTTTTTATCTTAGTGGCAACCACTGCATACTGTTTAGTGGATTATAAAGGGGGTGGTTTCTTCGGAATTTTTTCCTTGGCAGTGAAATGAGCATGATTATGATACTTGCAGTTATTGTTTGTTTTTAAATTGTTTTTGTTTGTATGTTAGAAAAGAAAATCGATCTATCTAAGAATTTTCCCAAAATATTTTCATATTGTAATGATTTTGAGGCCGGCCCTGTTCGCCGAATTAATTAATTAATTATTCACCATCGTCTTGTAAGTAAACAACGCGTAATCACATATCTGCTGGCTAACGGATCAACGATGACTCATAACGTCCAAGAAGGAATGAGAACTTGCTGAGGAATGAAATTGAACATTCGAGAGCCATCTAAGTGAGTCGCCTTATAGACTCGATAGTTCGAGAACTGCAAATAGAATTTGCTTGTCAGTATATAAGACGCTCGACATGAGATGGCGGGGAGAGTCGCAGAATTGCAGTTACAGATATACTCCCGAGAGTCTGCAGACAGACAGCGACAGTGAAAATAAACTGAATAAGTTAAGTCAATGTTTAAGATAAACAATTGCTCAAGATGTGTTTTAAATAAATTAGCAAAATTAGTTCAATATATTTTCACAACAATATTCAGAAACAATACATTCATTTCGTACTTTATAGGCGCGCACTGTACAGTTTTCACAAGATCAGCAATGTAGACAATAAAATGGCTTTCTTATAAAAAAAAACATACGAATTGTTGTTTGTCAGTTGAATTTTGCACAGCTTGGACCAAATATTCACTCACTTTATAGTTTCCAAAAACGTTTTTCTATCCGTTATTTCGTCTGGTATTCTACTAAGGATCCTTTTCAGGGAAGCAGATTTTCTGTTCAGTTCCTGGAATGCATCTTCTGATCTATTGAGACGATATTCAACTACTGAAATATAACAGTTTGAGAAAATACATGAAGTCATGTTGATTATTGCTGGATGTGGGCAGAAATGATGGGGAATAGTCCTAGGTCGCTAATTTGTCTAATTTTTAAACAAAATTATATTTGATACCACAAAGATATTCAGATACGAGTTAGTGCTTCCAATCGAATCAAATAGTCATAATAAGCCCACGACACTCGTAGAGTGTACCCAAAGGCATAGTATCGGTAGAGGACGTCTATTTTTATTATTTTTATCATTTATGTGTAAAAACAATAGTGAATGATGATAATTACAAGAAGGCATATTCTGAGCGTGTAGAGGACGGCTATCATTATTTGTTGTGGCGCTCTTAGGTGATTGATTTTTGGTGGCGTACCCCCTTGCAGGACTAGAAAAATCCAGAAAACCTATAGCACCATCTCATGTATTTGGTGCACATATTCCAAGCATCAGAATAGGCATCTAGGCATCTCACATCGCACATGCTTTTCAACAAGGCATGTGACCATCTATTGATACTAATATATTTGGGAAAAATATTTCCTCTTTATGGTCTCGAAAAAGCATCCTATAAACGACGGTCGAGTTACATTTGATCAGATTCTTTCAGAAATATATCAATTAACTGAAAACATTAATTCCAAAACATAATATCCAGCTGTGGCCGCAGTGGTCATGATGGTAGATCGCTAGTCTATCAATCAGAGGGACGTGGGTTCGATTCCCCGCATGATCACTGGTCTCGTGCTAGGAATCGCACGTTAAAAAGTAAGACCTCGTTAATCCTTAGGTCGCACAAGTTTCGACTTCTGAGGGCTATCGTTCGTAAAGGGATGACAGCTGGTTAACGGAAAAAATGGGAATGGGAATGAGCTCTACTTTGGTTTCTTTCATTGGTTCTGAGCTAGTTGAAATTTCGCGAAGTTTTCAGTTTGGTTAATGAAAGATTGGAATAAAAAGCGAGGCATGTCTTGTCCCCCAAGCCATATAATAGCGAGTGAAGCGAGCATATTTTAATTTATATTACGAGAGTTGCTTCTCAAGATTTGAGATAGACAAAAAAACAACTATATATAATCGGAAATGGTTTTATTGCTTTTCAAAATATTCTCGATCAAGATCAATACATTTCTGCATGAGTTTGAACTAATTTTCGAAGCACCTTTTTCCATTCTGATTGAGGTACCTCCAATACATTAGAACGCATCAACCGCTTCTTCAAGTAACAAAAAAAGGTTAACCCCGTAAATTTTGGATTTACAGGAATAAGAAGAAATCATTGGGTGCCAAATAAGGACTGTCGGCGGATGATCCATCAATTCGATGTTTTAATTGATCAAAAAAGTTTCTGATTAAGCTGATGTGTGAGAGCTTGCACTGTCGTGGTGAATGGTGAATAATTCATCTTCTGCGATTGGGTTCCCAAATTTTTCCGAACAGTTCTAGAAAACAAATGCTGGTGTACCATTCAGAATTAACCGTTCTACGTTGCCCTAACGGAACTATGACTGCATGTTCTGCTATTCTGATAAAACAGATGACCATTTGTTTCGAAGTGCTTCATGCGCGAACAGCTATTGTTGGATTTAGCTCGTCTTGAAAGACCATATCATTAGTCGATTGTTGTTTAGTTTCGGGTTAATATGCATAGATCCATGACACGATCTTATAAGCATCTTTCAAAGCACCGTAATTGAATTTTTTTAAACGTCTTTGCACCAATCTACCAGAATGTTTTGGATGTTTGTCAAAGTAAGCGGTAACCAACGCATAAAAATCGTTTTGACAGTCAAATGTTCGTGCAATATTGAATGTATGCGAGTGGAATTGAAGCCCAATTTGGCCCCAATCTCACGGTATGTCAGATGAAGATCTTACAATATCAGTTCATGCAGAGAATCGATTTTTTCTGGTACAATAGCCGATTTTGTATGCCCTTCACGAAATCCATCCAGAAGCGAAGTGCGACCACAATTGATTTCGGAAAACCAGCAATCACGGTGGCACAAAAAGTCGAAGCGAGTTGATAGGCACACTGCTATTGGTTTTATCCACGTCGAAATTCATATAAAATCATCGCACGAAAATGTTCAAAGATTCAATTCCATATTTTGACCAAGATCAATATTTCAAGTATCTGTAAACAACACCAATAGGATGGTCCCAAGAATACAAGATTTTTTTTTATAATAACAATAAATGAGTAAACTGTTAATACGTAAAACCAATAAGATGGAGAATTAATCATTTATCAGAATAACTTTATATAAAACTTAAATAGAGCAGAATGAAATGTATAGAACTGATTTTTGATCCGAAAAGAATTCCATCTAATGTGTATGTATGAGAACTGATAAAGCATCTTACGCAAAAACGGTAAGAACTATTATTCATAGATCTGAATTGGTTAATAAACGAAAGTGATTGAAATGATATAACTAAATAATCGCAAATCTCAATAACCTAACCTATTCATATCATAAAACCGTCAAATTGAAAAACTAACGAAACATAATTTCATCGAAAAATTATTTAATAGTATCTAAAAACGTAAAACCAACGAATTATCCGAAAAAAAATGTATCGAAATATCCAAAAAATCGAAATGTGTAAGGTATAAAATGATCAGAATAGAAATCCAGCAGAAATTTTAGAGAATAATATACCAGTCTCGTAGAACAAATCGAATCGTCTGGTTCGGACTCATACTGATCGTTCATTTGTTTGTTCCATCCTCGATTTATTCGAGAATTCAATTGATGGGTGGTGATTTTCAAGAATATCCGAAGAAAACAGCCAATGTTATTCATTGAATTTCACTGAACCATAATCCCATCATGCTACGATCAACCTTAGCAATCTGTCAGATCTCAATTATTACCCATTTAGCGGCAAAATACTACCTACTACCTACCTACCATAAGGACGCTTTTGGAGGATGTAGCGTGTCAATCCACAAAACATTTGGAGGCGGAATCATATTACTTTCGTGATACCTAATACTGGTGATAAAATTTAATGTAAGCCTTAGCATTTTAGTGATATCAGGTGGTGAGACAGAAATGAGAAGGAATTCAATGGGGAAATGAGAATTTATTTAAGTATATTAACCGCACGCTACGCCATCTCTGAGAGAATAGATCAACCGGGGTTTCGCTACGCTATAACCTCTCTAATTTCTGAAAATTTTCTGTTTTTTACTTTTCAGTATTAGCATTTATTCGTCTGATGATTTTTGATATGCCAATTTTAGGTCTTGTGATATACTGATTCGACAATTATAATTCCTTTAACTTTCGAATATTATGCTTCGCAAACTTACAATAATCTGTTATTATATTTTATTATTTTTATGAGAAATTGTTTCTGTAATTTGACGGTTCGATCGAATATCGGTCTTCACCTATATCGTCTTGTGATTCTTCTTCAGTTAATAAAATTTTGGTTCTTCAAAAGTCTGATGTGATCATTTCTGATTCTGCGATAATTCGTTATTGATGAAAATTGGTTATTGTAACGTTTTGGTTTTACAAAGTAATTCTTCAATTCATTTCCATTTCTGTGAAATTATTTCCTATCTAGTTCGATTCTCCATAAAATCGTAACTGAATTTTGTTGTTTTGATATTTATAAATCATAGTCTATTTCAGATCTATATTTTACCGTTTTTATGGATTATACCGGGTGAGTGAAATTCAAGTAGATGGATGAGGATCTCGGAAACGGTAAGAGCTACAGAGAGGGTTAAATGGAGGCAAAGTTGCGTATTATGGAGCTCATTGCTACGATGTTGAAAAATCTTATCTAACCTTCTCACTTTCAGAGATATACAGGAAAAAACGAAAAATTTGATTTTTGTTTTTCACTTACTTATATCTACTTTAATACAATAGATTTCCAGAATCTGTTTGCACTTTATCATTGCAACTTTCAATGGGCTATGAAAATATTGAAACAAAAGTGTTCTACAGCGTGTTGTTTTCCTTGGGCCACCCCTAACTATGAAACTTTGAATACGGACCTGGAAGAAAAACTTCACGAAAATTCGAGAAACCTAGAAGAGAAGCTCCTAGAAAACTAAGAAGGCTTAAAAAGAGAACTTTGTGGTGTAGCGAATCGATTGGAAGAACGAATGGGAACTGTTGAAACAGAGATAGACAAAATCAAAGATGACATAGGGGAGGAAATGAAAAAAATTAAGGAAACGCTCCACGATGAAATAAAAGGCGGAATCGAGACAGAAATCGGCAGAATAAAGGAAACAATTAGTAAGTTGAAAAGCAAATTACTGCATACACCGGAGAAACGGTCAACAAAAATTCAATGCTGGACTCGAGTTTGGACTTAGATGAAGTCCAAGAGAAATAAAAGATTTCAAGGTTAGTGCTGAACCTAGAAAACTCGCATTGAAACCACCTCAGTTCGACGGAAATACTCCATGGGCAAACTACCGCCGACAATTCGAAGCCGCTGCCAAAGCAAATGGATGGAAAGCTGGGGAAAAAGCTTTAGCATTGACACTGGCATTGCGTGGCGATGCCACAAACATTTTACAGACCCTCACCGCCCAACAACAGGAGGACTATGAACAGCTGATTAAACATCTAGAATTACGGTATGGTCAGGCCCAACTAGAACACGTGTACCATTCACAGCTGAAGAATCGATGCCAGAAATCAAGCGAATCCTTGCAAGAATTTGAAGCCGATATTACACGCTTGGTTCGTCTCGCGTACCCAGCTACACCGGAAAATGTAATGGAGCGACTAGAAGTTCAGGCATTTTTGGATGGGCTTCGTGACCAAGAAACGAGGCAAGCATTAACATTAGCTCGTCCTACACATCTCGTAGATGCATTGGCACGCGCTCTGGACTTCGAAGCGGCAAAGCAATCCTGCAAAAGCCAGAGTAGAGTCAGGATGATCGAGGAAGACCCAGAGGAGCCTACTAATATGGAAGCGGTGATGCGAAAAGTAATGAAGGAAGTTATGCCTGAGAAAAGGTCGATAAGATGCTGGAATTGCGGAAAAGTTGGACATGTGCGTAGCAAATGTCCAACATTTAAAGAATCGACGCAGGAAAACTAAAGAAGGTTGATGAGGAGGGGCAGTCGTCGGCCTGTATCCAGCAAGCCCCGATTAACAACAACGCATATGTCGCTGTCCTTCAACGACAGAACAAAGGTGTTTTCGTAGACGGTCTCATCAACACCGAGCCTCGCACCATGCTGCTAGATACAGGTGCGACTAGGACAATCCTTGGGCCTACTTTTGCCAAAACACCGGCAAGAATTAAATCATCGAATTGGAAGCTACGCACAGCAACAGGAGAGCCGGCAACTGTGTATGGTGAATTTCCAATTAAACTGACTTTGGGCAGCACTATAGTGAAATACCGGGCTCTAGTAGCGGATATCGAGGATGATGTAATAATTGGAATGGACATCATGAATTCCAGAGATTTCGAGCTAAATTTTAAAGACGGCGTCTTACGTGTGAACGGAGAAGAACTGCTACTTCATGGGAGAAGTGAAGAAATGGTTCCTGTCCTGTTGGCTGAAGATGTGAGCGTACCGGAAGGGGGCTGAAACCATTTTGGAGGCTCGCCTGGATGGGGGTGCGAGAAATGGAAACGTGGAGATGTTCGAGCCCAAGCTCCATGATGAGAAAATTGGACGAGGAATTGCACTAGGGAAGATCTTGTTGCGAGTTGATAAATTTGTGCCAGTGAGGGTAATGAATGTCAATTATTACCCGGTGACCTTGAAGAAGGGAACAATTTTGGGGCACTGCTCGTCAATTTCCTCTGTGATTACGAGTGTACGCGGCACTGCTAGCCAAGCCAGTAACATGCCAGCAGAATTGGAGAAGCTGGTTGCTAAGCCGTCCAAGGACATGGGGCCAGCACAAAAGCCCAGACTGAGGGAACTAGTCAGGAAGTATCAGGACATGTTCGATATCGGAGTAGGCAGAGGCGGTAGAACAAATGTGGTTCGGCATAAAATTGACACTGGAAATACCCGACCAATCCGGCAATCAGCCAGAAGACTTCCTCTCGCCGAAAAGGAAGAGGCTGGCAACATAGTCTGTGATATGGTGAAAGACGGAGTCATCGAGCGATCCGACAGTCCTTGGCCCTCTCCAGTAGTACTGGTAAAGAAGAAAGATGGTTCAACTCGGTTTTGCATTGATTAGCGTCAACTTAACAACGTGACGAAAAAGGACAGTTACCCTATACCAAGAATAGACGACACGCTAGACACGCTGGCTGGACCTATGATTTTCTTGACCTTAGATTTGAAGAGCGGATACTGGCAGGTAGAACTGGCCCAGGAAGATCGAGAAAAGACAGCCTTCATCGTCGGTTCAGGTTTGTGGCAGTTCACAGTTATGCCATTCGGGCTCTGCAACGCTCCAGCCACATTTGAAAGATTGATGGATACGGTTCTGAAGGAACTCTCATGGAAGACGTGTCTGGTGTATCTTGACATTATTGTGGTCGGCAGATTGTTCAACGACCATGTCAAAAACTTGGAGGAGGTATTCCAGCGACTGAGAAGCTCCGGACTGAAATTGAGCCCCAAGAAATGTCATCTGTTTCAGAAAGAACTACGATATCTCGGCCACGTTGTCTCTGGGAAAGGAGTGGCAGTAGGTGAGCAGAAAATCAAAGCTTTTAAGGAATGGCCCGTTCCGAAAGACATTCACCAGCTTCGAAGTTTTCTTGGCTTGTGCACTTACTATTGCCGATACGTGCTGGGATTTGCTAACATCGCAAAACCACTGACCAGGCTCACAGAAGGACAAACAAACTTCCAGTGGTCAGATGAATGCCAAGATTCGTTCAGGAAGTTGAAAGGAGCTTTGATCAACGCACCAATCCTGAGCTACCCTCTTCCAGACGGGAAATTCATTTTGGACACGGACGCCAGTAACGTGGGACTTGGAGCTGTCCTGTCTCAGATCCAAGAAGGACAAGAGAAGGTCATCGGTTACTTCAGCAAGACCCTCAGTAAACCGAAACGGAACTACTGTGTCACCAGGCGGGAACTGTTGATTGTTGTCAAAGGAGTAGAACACTTCTACAAGTACGTGTATGGGAGAAGATTTCTACTGAGAACTGACCATGCAGCTCTCAAATGGCTTCTACAGTTCAAGAATCCCGAGGATCAAGTGGCACGTTGGATCGAGAGGTTCCAAGAATTCGACTTTGAGATCGAACATCGAGCGGGAACCAGCCATAAGAATGCGAATGCCCTATCGCGAAGACCATGCCCAGAAGACTGTTCGCACTGCCGACGAGCAGAGGTGAAAGAGTCGACGCTCTGTAGAACTACGGCGGTGGATGATAACTGGGATGACAACAAGATCTAGAAAGACCAAGAGAAAGATCCAGATCTTGGTTTAGTCATCGACTGGAAGAAGAGTGATCGAACGTCGTGGCAGGAAATAGCCAGTTGTTCTCCAGTCGTCAAGTCTTATTGGTCTCAATGGAACTCCCTTACCTTGGACAATAGAGTCATGAAACGTGTGTTGGAGTTGGAGGATGGCGGGGAAGAAAGACGTCAGGTAGTAGTTCCTAGAAGCAGAAGACAAGAAGTACTCCAAGAAATCCATGATGGGGTCACCGGAGGACATCTGGGAGTGACGAAGACCCTCCAAAAGTTAGGCAACGGTTTTACTGGGCCAATTGTCAGTTGACGTCAAGGACTGGTGCAGAAAATGTGCTGTATGCGCTGCCAGCAATGGGCCTCGAACAAGACCTAAGGCCCCGATGCGCCAGTACAATGTGGGCAGCCAATTTGAAAGGATCACCATTGACATCGTTGGCCCGTTTCCACAATCTGATCCTAGTGGCGATGGAGTACTTCAGCAAGTGGGCCGAAGCCTATACCCTGCCCAACCAAGAAGCCATCGCCGTAGCCGACGTCTTGGTAAAGGGGTGGATTTGTCGATTCGGTGTTCCGTTGGAGCTGCATTCGGATCAAGGCAGAAATTTTGAGTCGAACCTGTTCCAGGAAATGTGTCAGATGCTGAACATCCGAAAGACGAGAACCACAGCTCTGCAAACGCAGTCAGATGGAATGGTGGAGCGGATGAATAAGATGATAAATCGCCACCTGACCAAGGTAGTCTCTGACCACCAGAAAGATTGGGACCAGTACCCCCATTTGTTCTTGATGGCCTATCGTTCCGCAGTTCGAGTCAACCGGCCAAACCCATGCTAGTGTTATTATGGCCGAGAGCTGCGACTTCCATGTGACCTGAATTTTGGGACGCCACCAGGACAAAACACTGCGGGAGATGACTACGTCAGCAAACTGCGACAGAAAATGGACGACATACATGAACGGGTCCGTTTGAACATCCAGAGTGCCAGCGACAGAATGATGCTGGTGGATATCAGATAGGTGACATTGTCTGGCTATACAACCCTAAACGTCGCCGTGGACTATCACCGAAGCTTCGGAACTCGTGGGAAGGTCCATATAAGATCATGAAGAGGATAAACGACCTTGTCTATCGAATACATAAGCCACCACGAGGGAAATCTAGGGTAGTCCTTTTCAATAGGTTGTCCCCTTACGCCGGAAACCACGACCAAGTCCGCACCGTCAGACCACCGGAGGATGAAATGAAGTTTCAGAGGTTTATGTCCCTGTACTCAAACGGACAGAAAGTTCAACATGGGGTATCCAGAGAGGAGCAACGAGATATTTTCAAGGTGCCTGCCGATTACGCGTTAGCTCACTGTGTAGCAGAAGATCTCCAAATGTCCAGAGGCATTGCAGTAGTTTTCTCCAAGAAGTTCGGTCGACTCCAGGAACAGACCCCGGAAGTTGGAGGGGTGTTACAGCTGAGGAAAGGCCAGAGAAACATCTACTATCTGGTTACCAAGAAGGGTTCTCGAGATAAGCCGTCTTATGAAGATGTTTGGAAGAGCCTTACGAGATTAAGAGACGCGATGCTGGACCAGAATATTGTGGACCTGGCATTCCAAAATTGGCCTGTGGGCTTCATGGGCTGGACTGGAGAGTTATAAGAAGAATGTTGGAGACAATATTCAGATCCAGCGGCATCAACATTCTGGTGTGCTGCAACCATTTTCCTCGACCAAACTTGAAGACTGTGGAGTGCTACTTCCATCCAAAGTCCAGGTGCAGATATAGAGAATCTTGCAGAAATCTTCACACTCCAAGAATGACGTTTCGGGGCGAAACATTTTTAAGAAGGGGGCAATGTGACGATTTCGAGACTGGCCCCGAGACCGGCCCTGATCTAATTAATTATGCACCCTCGTTCAACTACGACAGCATATCTGCTGGCCTACGAATCGCCGAGAACAAGCTGGAATAAACTCGATCGCCTCCATCCGCTTCCAAGAGCCATCTAGATGAATCTTCCTATAGTCTAGATTTATCGAGAGCTGTAAATAGAATACGCTTGGAGTCTATAAACGGGATAGCAGAGGGCGAGACAGTCAGAGTTCAGAGACAGTCACAAAGAGTGTAAAAAACCTGAGAGATTTGTTGAAAAAAAAATTACAAACAAAAATTACTCGAACACCACCCTTATTCGCCAGATGTGGCTCCATCTGACTATCATCTATTTATTCAACTGAAAAAAAAAACAAAAAATGTCGTGAATTTTCTTCCAACGAAGAGGTTATAAAAGCTGTAGAGGCCTTGTTTGCAGAGCAAGATGAACATGCTTTTATGCTTTTATAGTAGGCTACGAATTTTTACATTATCATATTTACAGTATCGTTCAAAACTTTAAGCAAAGGCTTGGGGTGTGTTGTATATATTAAGAGATGTTGCAGTTTATTCTTAAAGAAATTAGGACACTTGGTTCAATCAGCTGGAATACCAATGTTTTCAACTTATATACCTTAAATGTTATTGAAAATTTCATTTAATCTATGATGGACTCAGTTTTCCTACTGAAATGCACATATAGAGGAATGGAAATATTTTTGTTGTAAAGGGGAAAATACGATCCGTTATTATTATTTCATTTCACGCGAAAAAGGTGATACATTCGTTTAATTCACTCTGTATGTAAAAATAACTGATGTAAAATATAAACAATATTTATTCAGAAAGATGTCGAAATATAAAGATAGAATAGAAACAGTTCAGCTCTTTATAATTAATGTATCTCAAAGTACAATCCATTTCGAGAAATTATAACATTGGTCCCAAGAGCCGCACAGGATATTGATTTCCAGCACGAAGGTAATCCGGGCACAATTCAAAGGTTATGTTACAAGACTTCGAAAGGTAGTTGAATTAAGTATCTTAGAGTCACGTCACAGATTCGAGAAGTTTGAACCGATATAGATTCTAATGAAGTTGAGTCAGAAGAACGTGACAAGTTTGAAGGTTTTTATTTCACATTATGTGCTGAAATAAAAAATCTCATTGATTTATGAAAATAATCATCACAATTTCGACAAGATTGATGCAAATTCAGTGCGATCAATCGATAATGACCTCAAATCAAAAACTCATATCGATGTTAGAGAACATAACTGAGTGTAAAACCAAATCTAGTTTCCAGCACCTAACATGGATATCAGTTCAAATGAACACAGAAATTTTATTATTTGCGTTCTTCGTTGGAGAAATAAGTGTCCCAAATAATCGATGCTAACAAGTTTCAGCTAATACTTACAAGGTAGCTTGGCAGCTGTTATTAGATCGATTTGGAAACAAAAAATTGATTGATTTAATCATATTTATGTTGGTTTTCAATTGCCTAGGTTATGAAATGAATATCATGGTGAGTTAAGGCAGTTATTTTATGAGGTGTCCAGAGATCTAAGATATCTCAGAGAACACAGATGTGTGGGATAGACTCATAATTTATGTGTAAATTCATCATGACTGATAAATATAGAGGAAATAAAAGCTTACAAACTACACTAAGAATATATACTTGTAAAGTCACGCTTACAAGTATATATTCTTAGTGTAAATTGGAAGCTTTTATTTCCTCTATATTTATCAGTCATAATTTACTCGGTTACCATTGAGTTTGTTAATCGAAGATGAGATTGCGATTTCAAATTATCTTTAAGGTAGGGATTTACAAATCATTTTCCTTGAACTGTTCTATTTCTTTGTCAATTCAATTGATTTACAAAAAATAATTTCACTGGATGACCGCTTAGCCAACAAATTTAGCATCTTCAGGGGCTTTTTGTGGGGATGGGTAGTAGTAAAATATTTCAGTTCTGGCGGAGAACATGCCATTTGGGGTAGTGATGATATATAAGACTCTGAGGGCCGGTTTTTCAATATACTTTAACTTCGAGCTAAATTTATCTCATGGTTAGAATGTGAGTCGATTCCTTCATCTAGCAAATGTCATATTCATTCTAACCACGATTCAAATTTAACCGGGAGTCAAAGTACGCTAACACGACATTGATAAACTGGCCCTGAATGTAAAACAGCCCAGACCCCAAGTTGTAAGGGTTTCGGTCGTCCGTAATGACGTCATGAAGATGGCGGCCGTAGGAGGGTGCTGGACCGCCATGAATTGGTTATAATGACCAAACGCTTGAACTTGGGTACAATTATCTCGGTCCAGCTCGTCAATGGTCAAACTCGATCCAGCCGTTTAAAAATGGCGGCCGTTCAAAACTAAAATAATTATAACTATTGAACGGCTAAGTTCTGAGGGTTGTGAAATTTCAGTGGTACTTTTTTGGAGAATAGGCAGTGTTAGTACTTACTCTGCTCAAAGGGTGGCCCCTCCCCTGAGCTATACGTGTCAGGTATCAGTGCCAGAAGAGTGTCGCCGCCATGCGTCGAGTGGTGGGGGGAGCCGGCCGTGCACGGTTCAGTTCGGTCTCGGTCCAGTTTGTCAATAGTCAAACTCGATCAAGCTGTTTCAAAATGACGGCCATTAAAGATTAAAATAATTTTTCTAAAGAACTCTTCTAATTCCTAAAAGAAATAAATCCCTGGGGATTCGGGGAAAGAATAGATCCCAGGTACGGTCTGCCTGTCGTAAGAGGCGACTAAAATACCCCCAATCCAAAGTGTTAGGCGACCCGTGCTGATGGATGCATGGCGGTGGGGGAGCACCGTCGATAACGGAGCCTCGAGGATGCCGGGCGACCTCCTCGAGTACCAGCCTTGCCACGCCGTGCGGGGCTCCGGCTGGTCGACTATCGGTTCCCTAGCTATTCGTGGGACCAACATGGATAGGAAAACTAAAAAAAAAAGAAAAATCGCGGGAAGTCACCGCAATCCAGGATACTCAAGAGCGTCCTGGCATCTTCCGTACACCGAGCTCACCTCGGGAAGCAAAGGGGGGAAAAAGAAAAGGAGGAAAACCTTCGGAGCAAGCATCCGGCAAAGGTACTTTCTCCAAGACACTCCTCAGGAAAAACTGGAGGAAACAGGATCTGCCACCTCCAGGCTGAGAAGGGGCCTCAGCGGGGCAGGAGTAAGATGGTACCTTCGCTTTCTTGAACAGGGCCTGACACAAGCAAGAAGGAAATCAGTCGAGAGGAAAAGGCCTGAAGAGCAACCCCCACAACAGACAGAGAAAAGGGGGTCCAAAACTCAAACGCCCCCTCAACGTCCGAATGTTAAGAGGAAGAAGACTGAAGCAGTAAGCATGATGAAAATTGCAGTCATCCCGAAAAACTACCCAGGGTAGACGCTGAGTGCTGAGCAACTCATAGCACTGGAAGACGCCATCGTACAGGAGATGGTGCTGGGCGCAGAGTGCAAACTCCAGTTTGGAGGAATCCACTTTCGCCCCAGCATGCTTGTGGTAGACTGTGTCACCCAAGAGATGGCAGACTGGCTAACTGCAAATGCCCCTAGTCTGAGCACCTGGAAGGGTGCGGAGCTGAAATGATACACCATTTTCTTCAGGTTCGGGAAAATCTCCATTCATGGCCTCCGCAAGGACTCGAGCGAGAAGAAGGAGGAAGAAGAGACGAGCAAGACACCAGCCTCTGGGGCTGTAGCAGATACAGCGGCCAGCGCAGTCGAATCGATTGGGAGCACGAACCAGCGAAGAAGAGCAAATGCTACTGGACGATGAGGGGGCATCAGCCGCCTTATCGAGGGTGTTCACCGGGACAAACCTGGGAGTTGTGTTGATCCAAGAACCTTGGGTCAACAAGGGGTAGATCAGAGGATTGCCGAACAAAGACGGTAAGGATGTCAGGTGTGACCACCCCAGAGCTTGCATCTTGATCAGAAATGACATTAATTATATCTGTTTTTAATTCATGACGAGGGACAAGACCCGCGCAGGTCTACTCCAACAGCAGCAATAGAGGTTATTCTGGACCTCACTCCTCTCCATATCATGGTGAGGAGAACTGCTTCGGGAGCAAACCTCAGGTTGGCTAAAGTAGGACTCAAAGGGACAGCACACAACGTAAAGGGCTCAACCCCCACTGAAAGTACACACCTTGCCGATCTCCCAACTGACGAAATTACCAGGAATTTTTTCGAACGGAAATAAATACCAAGAGTGGATGAAGCATACAATTCATTCGAGCACTGGGAAAGAATACCATAACATGGTACACGGACGGGTCCAAAACTCCCGACGGAACTGGAGCAGGAGTCTTTGGGCCTCGCACCAAATACTTCGAACCTATGGGCCAGTTCCCCAGTATTTTTCAAGCGGAAATTCACGCCATAATCTTACTCCAAGAAAAACTCAATAAAGCTGAAGAAGCAATGAGAGCAACACACTGACAAAGACTTCCAGGGCTAAGGCAGGCCAAAGATCTTCTCGGCAACTTCAACCGAGCAAGTTCGAAGACACTGATTAACATCAGCCAAACTAGTCTAAAGACAATCACGGGATTTCTGACGGGGCACTGCAGACTCAAGACTGAAGAACACCTAAGGAAGCTAGACTTAGAGGAGGACAGCACCTGCAGATTCTGTTGGGAACATCCATAAACACCACAGCATATATTGATGGAGTGTTATGCTGTACATCACAAGAGATTGAATATACTGGGATCACACCAGCTGACTGTGGGAAAAGTACCACGAATAGACCCCTCAAAATCCTTAAATTCCTCAAGGAATTGGAGCTTGAGGGGCTGCTGTAAACGAGAACACCTTGAAATAGCAGAAGAAGATGGGGCACAATAAATCTAATTAGATCGCAGCGCATCAGACACCATCCGTACTTACCAATACTCTTTGTAAATAAAATAACACAGTCTGTACATTACAAAAAACATTTTTATTAAACAAATACTAACCTTTTTCACAAAATAATACGATTGCTTACAAATAATATAACTACTTTTGAGTTTTTCCAGCTTCCGCCTCTAAAATTGCAAAATATAACACTTATGACTGAGTACGGAAATGTAATGAAATCTTTGTTACACAATTTCGAGAATATTGACTCCAGCATCGGCTCGAAGGACCAAATGTAAAAGTTTGAATTTGAAATATTATGTTTCCTTTGATAGCTGTATGAGAGAAAAATGATAATTTACCCCCCCCCCCCCCGAAAATGCCAGATGGGCCGTGTCATTGAAACCTTTCCTGGTACTGATGGTAAGGTTAAAGTGGTTTCGGTAAAAGTCTCCTCTGGCGTTTTGAATCGCCCGGTAAGCAAGCTCTGTCCCTTACCGCTCGATGCACCGTAAAATACTGTGTATTTTAGTTGGGCGGCATGTCGCGTTTCCGCTCAGCTTTTTTTTGTTTTTTGCGAGTTTGTAACGCTCGGAAGCGGCAATATTCATGAAATCAGGACATTTGTATATATTATGATCTGACTTAGAGCACAGAATACACTTAGCTCTTACCTCGTTAGTCTGAGCTGAAAAGGAAGTAGAACGGTTACAAGAGACTGGTTTGGGTTCGAGATTTCTTGAAACAGGAAGTTTGCGAGAAAATTTCAAGTTATCCAAGGAATTGCAATGTTTTGCTAAAAAATCAAAAACCTCCTCATATTCAGGAACTTCTGAATTGTGATGATGCTCAAACTGAGTAGCTACAACGATATCCACTCTTTTTAACAGCATCTGTACCAGAATGAGGTCCCATTCTGCTACAGGAAATTTCAAGTTTTCAAGAGCCGCTAAATTATCGGAAAATATATCTAAAAGCTGCCTCAATTCGTTAGGGGAATCACTGTTCAACTTTGGAGCACTGTCCAAAGCCGACCAGTAAGCAGAAGCGATTACACGCTTGTTTTGGCAACGTTTCACTAACGTTTCGTTTGCAATAGAGTAATTGGATGACGTCATAAATAAGGTTTGAACAAGTTTCAAAGCCGCGCCTCTCAATGAAGTAAGTGAGTAATTAAACTTTTCTATTTTACTCAATCTATGATTATTTCCGATAAGTGAATCAAACATTTCTATGAATGAGTGGAAAGTAAGGATATCTCCACTGAAAACAGGCAATTCTACTGTAGGGAGCGGTATCTTATTAGCGGAACATGAATCGTCAGTATTATTATTCGCGGTTTTTTCAGAAAGTTTCAAATAAATTGCCTTGACGTCGTAAAATGATGTTTCAAATTGATTTCTGATCAAGTCTTCTCCATCAAAGGTGGTTTCATCGCTACTAATTAGGCCGATGACGGAGTTATGATTGATGAAAAATTCCGTTTTAATGTCTTCTATATTCTCCATATATTGTTTAAATAATGGAAAATATAGTGCATCTGCTTGAGGCTTTATGGAAACCTCGCGTAACTCTTGAGGCCTATTGATTTGAGTTTTCCTGAACGCTTGATATTTTTTTAATCTACCGGCCATTATGAAGTTAATTAATTAATTACGTAAATACCTTTTGGTGAAATAATTTCAAATCAAATTCCTAGTAAACTTAGGCAAAATGAAGCATATGCGAAGATAGTTAACACAAGTGTTGTAAGCCGAGTGCAACTCAAAGTTGAATTGAAAATATTGATACTAAATGGTAAATAAATCTATTTGTCTCACTCTGTAATTCCAGTCAGCTGAACGTATTTGAGGCAGCCACTGTCCCACAGCGCTCGAGCAGAGGTTTTATGTAGCGCAAAAAACCCAAATTGTATTAGGCGTTTTTCACATCGGCTTAATTTTATATTATTTATTGAATAAATTTAAATTTAACAAGACTGAAAAAGATGTTATTCACTGCAACTTAACATGCAAATCAACCCAAATTCAGCAATCCGTGCTCGAATGACCAAATGTAAAAGTTTGAATTTGAAATATTATGTTTCCTTTGATAGCTGTATGAGAGAAAAATGGACAATAGCTGAAATGAGTTGTATTTATGGTGCGAGCCCTTTAAGAATCTTACCTTCGTTACGAAAATCCTTATCCGGGGGAAGATCCTGACTGGCCAGTCTCCTGGGGTTGCGTGGAAGGATATCTCCTTGATCTTCTTTGGGAGAGGTGGACATAAGTATGGCGCAAAGCACTAATTTTGGTTCATAAGTTTGAAAAACACAAGAAAAGACGTGGGTAATATCACTCGATATGTTTGTGGAGAAAAACGTGCTCTCTAGTTGAGATTTTCTGAGTTCGATCACTACCGATCGAACCGAATGGAAGTGTTCTTAAAGGGCATTTTACTCGCGCAAGGAAATATACTGTTATACACAGTGAGCAAAACAAATTGATTGATTAACACGTCCAGTTGCAGAAGGTCGTTTAAAGAAATAAGTAATAAATGATATACTTATAATATAATAATTGAAGACAATACACATTACAAAAAAAAGCTGTGCATGAAGATGGCGAAAAATACTCCCTAGCTACTGAGGCGTTACGCTCCTCTACGTATGTGGATGACATTGTAGTGTCGGTTCCCTCCTTCGCAACTGCATCAATTCTCAAAGGGCAGTTGATATCGCTTTTAGATAAAGGCGGATTCGAATTGAGGAAGTGGTCCAGTAATGATGCTGCTCTGTTAACTGACCTACCCCCCACTCATCTCTGTATCGATCCGTTATCTTTCGACAGTTCACCCGACTCGTCGTGCAAGGTTTTGGGGCTCCAGTGGAATCCTTCCACGGATTCCTTTAAGTTCTCAGTGAACGCGTTGAAATTTCCTTGTACCAAAAGGAATATTTTTTCAACTCTCGCCAAAATATTTGACCCTCTTGGGATTCTAGCCCCGCTTACTTTCCTCATTAAACATCTGATTCAGCAAATTTGGGTTCTCCGAATTGACTGGGATCAGGAACCATCGGCTGAAATCGTCAGAACTTGGGAAAAATATATTAGCGATTTTCCTTCCTTGTCGGAGTTTTCATTGCCACGACGACTTTGCATAGAAAAATTTCAAAGTTGTGACCTCCACTGCTTTGGTGATGCGAGCGAAAGAGGTTATTGCTCGGTCGTTTATTTTCTTTTTCAGTCAGATACAGAAGACAAAGCCATTCGCTTTGTGTGTGGTAAGTCCAAGGTTGCCCCGTTGAAAAGAATTTCCGTGCCCAAGCTAGAACTTTGCGCTGCCGTTCTGACTGCCCGCTTAGCTGAATTTGTTCGCAATGTTTACAAAACGACCCTTCACATAGAAAAGACTTATTGTTGGTCTGACTCTAGGGTAGCTCTAAGCTGGATAAAAGGTCCTTCTTAACGTTGGAAAACATTTGTGAGTAACAGGGTTTCCTTCATTAAAGAAAGGATTTCCTCGGATTGTTGGTATCATGTTCCTTCATCTGACCATCCCGCTGATGTGGGGTCCAGGGGTCTGTTACCCAGCGAATTCCTCAGTTGTCCCACATGGTGGGCGGGACCTCAGTTTCTCCTAATCTCCAACTGCCTTCCTGACCAAGAGTTTTCGGCTCCTCCTGCCGCTATGGAAGAGGAACGTCGGGTGACTTTGAACGTCACTATTGCTAAATCCAACTTTCTTGAAATTCTCCTCGAAAGATATTCCTCTCTCATGACTTCGACACGGATTGTGGGTTATATCTGTCGTTTTACACACAACTGTATGATATTTCCCAAAAGGACAGGTTTCCTCACGTTTTTCGAAATCCATCAGTCCCTATTGATATTCGCCAAACATACTCAATCAGTATGCCTTTTCCACGAAATATCCCTACTGAAAGAAGGGAAGGTGCTCCCCTAAATGTCCCGAAAATTGTCCCCCTTTATTGATGGTCAGGGTCGATTCTCGAAAGTATCCAGTTCTGCTGCCCAGTCGAAGTAGATTTACTGATCTCCTCATCGAGAATATCCATCAGAAATATTTTCCCGCCGGTATACAGACGGTCCAATATTTATTAGCTCAAAACTGGTGGATAATCAACTCGAAGAGATCTATCAGGCGCATCGTATCTAAATGCATCACATGTTGGCGGATTAACCCCAAGTCAACCCAACCTACCATGGGTGACCTACCCCTCGCATGTGTGTTACGCTTGAAATATTTTCTACATACAAGAGTGGACTTTGCTGGACCCTTCCGCATTACCATGTCAAGGACAAGGGGTGCCAAGGTTCTCAAGTCTTACTTGTGTCTCTTCGTTTGTTTTGCTACTAAAGCTGTGCACCTCGAACTAGTATCCGACTTGTCCGCAGACGCCTTCCTGGCTGCTCTTAGGAGATTTGTTGCACGTCGTGGGAGATGCCATCATCTATATAGCGATTGTGGGACGAACTTCGTTAGCGCCCATCGACAATTGAACAAAATGTTCGAGAAGTCGGCTTCAGTTGAAGGAATTACGTGGCACTTCAACCCCCCTGCAGCCCCAAACTTTGGGGGTCTATGGGAATCCGGGATCAAATCCGTAAAATCCCATTTAGTAAGAGTAATTGGGGATCAAATACTAACTTTTGAAGAACTTCTCACCGTCTTCACTCAAATAGAAGCCACCCTGAATTCTCGGCCATTGACTCCCTTCAGCAATGACCCTAATGATTTTACGGCTTTAACTCCAGGGCATTTTTTTACCATGGAGCCTTTGACTGCCCTTCCTGAAGAAGACTTTCGAAATACTCCAACAAACCGTCTCAGTCGTTTCCAGCTTCTCTTCCTGTTGCATAGAAGTTTTTGGGATCGTTGGTCCAAAGAATACCTCCACACCCTCATCAGCTTGCTAAATGGGTTGATGATTTCCCGCCATTGAAAGAATGTGTTCTAGTCCTCATTAAAAATGATAATTTACCCCCCCGAAAATGGCAGATGGGCCGTGTCATTGAAACCTTTCCTGGTACTGATGGTAAGGTTAGAGTGGTTTCGGTAAAAGTCTCCTCTGGCGTTTTGAAACGCCCGGTAAGCAAGCTCTGTCCCTTACCACTCGATGCACCGTAAAATACTGTGTATTTTAGTTTGGGTTTGTGTTTTTCGAACTTATGAACCAAAATTAGTGCTTTGCGCCATACTTATCTCCACCTCTCCCAAAGAAGATCAAGGAGATATCCTTCCACGCAACCCCAGGAGACTGGCCAGTCAGGATCATCCCCCAGATAAGGATTTTCAACTCATTTCAGCTATCGTCCATTTTTCTCTCATACAGCTCTCAAAGGAAACATAACATTTCAAATTCAAACTTTTACACACATAATCATAACAGGATACACAGTGGTCCTTTTCTTACACAGATGCACGAAGGGCACCGTTTTTTGCAGACACATGAGTACAGATCTTCACAACTTTTTGAGGCCTCAGGAATGGATGACCACACTGATAAATAACTATCTTTAGATTTTTTCCAACCCCATTGTTCAGGTGGTGGAGCCGTGAAGTCGGTCTCTAAACTATGCATCCAAATCGTAGCATGCAGAGTAGCTCGCTTCACATGCTGACATAGTGCATTCTCGGTGGGCGTGATATTATTATTATTAATAAAAAGATCACATCTACATTCATCAACGCTGTTAAGGTGTGATGTTATGTCATAGAGAAGAACAACAAATCTTTGCATCGTCAGCATAACAGACTGATCAACATCTGGATTTCTGCCAACCATCAACTGTTCAAAAGTTGCATTAACATTTAGGAAGGCCATCCACACCTTCCAAGCTATTGTTTTGCCTACTCCATGGAATACTGAGACTGTATCACATTCAGTGATTGAATGGAAAATGGGAAGATTCTTGCAGATCTCTGGAGAGAGTTGAATACACAGAACATGTATATGAATCATTCTTCGGTGTTTCCCTGTACCAAAATCAATCCAAAGTTCTTTTATATTTATTATTCGTTTAAAGATGGATACATCCACCACAACGACATCTGAATCCACAGTACGTATGTTGATGTATTCATGGCCGATATTCCACATACATTAAACTCTGCAACTGATGAAATAATTTTTTCTTCAAGTGTGCACACGACCGTCTTTCCTTCGCAATGTTTACTGGTAAGCTGTACCGACAAGAACAGAAATAACTGGACTCGCAGAAACTCGTAGAAATTTCTCGGAATTGTCCTAGATGATGTTGACTAGTGAGTGTCAGACTTTGAGGATTCGGGACAGTAACTATCGAACACCTCATCAACTTGTGTCAGGTTCCTTGATAAGTTTTAAATGTAGGGCTTGAAAATGATGTTGAAGTAAACAAAACACGATTTTTCTTTATTCGGAGGAAGTAGATGTACTATTACTACACCATCTAGTACCGCTGCCGTCACTTTTAGTTAACCTACGGTTGTGCAGAGTAGTTGCTCTTCAAGCTGAGTAAGTGCTAACACTGCCTAACCCTAATGAAACGAACCCCTCGAAATTCTGAATCCTTAAAACTTAGCCATTCAAAAGTTATAATTCTCTTAGTTTTGAACGGCCGCCATTTTGAAACGGCTTGATCGAGTTTGATCATTGACGAACTTGATCAAGATATTGTACCCAAGACTCCAAATTTCATTAGATTCGGTTCAGGCATTTGTTCACTATAGTCAACTCATGACGATCCGGCATCCTCTTACGGCCGCCATTTTGATGACGTCATTACGGACGATGGAGACCCTTAAAACTTGGGGTCTGGGCCGTTTTATGTTCAGTAACATGTATACTATATCCACTCCAAGTGACATGTTCTCCACCAGAACTGAAATATTCTACCACTTTCTACAACTATACAACCCCACTATTTGGTGTTTGGGTAGTTTCTATTCCTTGAATTGTATTCATACCAAAGGATCCAAATATTATTTTATTCATAATTTATTGTTTTTGACATGGATGGAAATTGATACAATTTATTTTTGCACAGATTGTGTTGAATGATTATGGATGAGTCATTCCAATTTTCTTCAGTTAAACTGTTAATGTTAAATATTTTGATTAATTGATGTTAACAATTAAAAAAATAGAAATGTTTTCCTAATAGGTACTATAAAAATGTAATAGTCAGTCGAAAGAAAATGCGAACAAAAGCGAGTCAAAATAATATGGTTACTTCAAATTGTTCTATTGATGTATTCCTCAACATTGTATGATCCCAGTTCAATCAGTAACTTTAATATAAGTTTTTTCACTGCTTAAAAATTATGTTTTGATTTGATTCTGGAGGTAGGTGATTATAAAATTTTATAGATGAATATAATAATAATAGCCGTCCTCTACCTGCACAGGCTATACCTTTGGGAACACTCTATGAGTGTTTATGAGAGAGTATTATTATTATTATTATTATGCGACGGTACACTAAGGTTGTAGTAATGTCTGTTGTGAAAAATAAATGTAATGCATTCATGCAGTGCGGCTTTTAATAGTCCCCCCTTATTAACTTTTGAACGGTTTGACGTACAAACATAAAAAAACCTTTTGCAGGGTAGCACCCATACTATTTTTAAAATGAAATACATTGTAATTGCTCGATAAATAGCGCGGAGGGGGGCACATTAACCAAAAATTTTTAAATGGCATGCGGGTTCATGTGTCACATCGTTGAAAAGAAAAATCAATTCTATTTTCAACCATCTAAATTTTTTAGAATTTTGTTTTTATGTTTTTTCACAATATGCATTTGAAATGTCAGAATAAGTGCGGATCGGGCGGATCTGAATCTCTTACCAATACACACATGGGATTGATGACAGTCTATGTGGTAATCCTGAAGAAAATTATCCCGAGCGGGTATCCCCGAGCGGATTAATCGAGAGTTGATTTTTGCGGTTATTCACAACGTGACTGCCCAAACGGTTGGCTTTCCAGCGCGTGTGTGAGCAGCGGCAGTTTTATCCGACTTGTTTTGGGAAACCACGTGTTGCTGGTTTTAAAGTATTGTGTTTGACCAGTTGGTTTGATTATTACAATTATGGATACTCGCTAGTAGTGAAGAGAATTGATTCATTCAGAGGATCCTTCAGGAAGGAATTTAAAAAATGGGAGATTTAAAGAACTGTGCCGTAACCACGTACGATTAAAACTGTCTTGTAATTCCCGAACGTGTGTGTGCTTTACCTGACCACGATAACTTTTGAATGGTTTGATGTGAAATAACGGGGACAGAATTTTTTTTGAATGGAACGAAATTTCAAAAAAATTTGATGGTTGAGAAGACAATTGAATTAACTTTTCAACGATGACACATGACCCATTTAAAAATTTTTAGTTGATGTGCCCCCCGCGCCATCTGTCGAGCAATCACAATGTGTTTTATTTCAAAAAGTAGTATCGGTGAAACCCTCCAAACGGTTTTTTTATGTTTGTAGGTACGTCAAACCGTTCAAAAATTAAGAGGGGTGGGACTATTAAAAGCCGCACTGTATATGTATAAATCTGGTGAGGAATTTCAGTGATTTGAAATGACCCCTGCATGATTCTCTGAAAGGCAAATTTTTTAGTATTTGTAAGGCTCTTTTTTGGATTTTGAAAATATTATTGGCACTGCTGGTGCCTCCCCATAAAATAATTCCATATCATGCTCTCGAGTAGAAATTCGCAAAGTAAAAGGTTCTAGCAATCGAGTTATTTGCATTTATTTTTAGAATAGGTCTTTCATAATGATTTATGTATAGAAACACTAATTTGAATTGTAACGAGAATATCGTTACTTTAAAAGTCCACTTAATTCCAAAATTGTACTAGAAGCGACACCTAATAACGAACATGTAAACTTGTCTAAAGAGTAGACAACAGAATTTTCTCACTAGCTAAGACGTCCAGTGACAGCTGATGGCAAATAGCTGAACTTGTCTAAGGGTAAATTTCATTTGTAGACACCCATCTGGGTTGATAACGTTGGGTTCATATATAGATGTCACTGACATTATGTCGAAAATTCAGTTCGACAATTGAAGAGGTGGGATGAGTCTCTTCTTAGTTTGGCTGTCGAGGTGTGAAGAACTCGCTTGATGCTCAAGTGAACAATACTGGGAATTAGATTGTCAATCAACTCCAATCCAGAAGGAAGTGCCAATTGCAACGGAATTAATGATCTAATAACCTGTTGATCAACCATCGATGATGGCCTTCTAGTTAATTGGATCCAGTGTTGTGATGATAAGCAGTTATTAATCACCTAGGGCAAATTCTGATGTGTGATCACGTGGAAAAGAATCTACCAAGAAACGTTGGTTGGTTTAACATACCAATTCTGGGAAATACATGAATTATTTCTCCTATCATAGTGAAAAAACCAAAATAAATTTAGTACTTGGAATGAAAAATAGAATAGACAAAATATGTCATCCTACTTTGAAGATGAAAAATTTTAAAAAATTATTCGATTTTCTTTCAGACAATTCTTATCCTAAACGACTCTTCAATAAATTAATATTTTCCTCTAATAATTTTCCAATTCAAATTAGCAAAAATACCGATTTCGCAAATAACGAAAATCCTGTAACAAACATCATTAAAAAAATTCGATCTTTTCCATATATAAAACAACAAACTTCCAAAATTAATAATGTTCTGAAAGAAGAAACTAATATTATCTTATCTAATAAACCATTTAAAACTGTTAATAAATTATTCACCAAATTGAAAGATAAAACTCCTATACTGGATCAAGCAGGAGTTGTCTACAAAATTAACTGTCGTGAATGTGAAAAAAACTATATTGTGAAACATCAAGAAATTTGAAATCAAGGATTGTTCCCACAAAAGTGATATACGTTTAAGACCCAATGCTTGCGCTTTATCACAACATGTTAATGTTGTAGGACATTCCATTGATTCCAAAAATATTTCATTTCAATTCTAACTAAAGAGAATAATTTATTCAAAAGATGTTTTTTAGAAATGGTTTACATAAAGAATGAAAGAGATTCAATGAATAAGAAGACCGATTTTCAAAATTTAAATATAATTTATTCTAATATTTTAGATATTGAAATAAAATTGAGCAACAATAAAAATCCTAGAGTATCTATTTCATCAATAACTTGAATCGACCTTTTACAATAAAATTTATACCAATTCTATACACCCTATATCCATCATTCATAAACTTCACATTGACTTTTCACGTTTGTGTCTTGAAACCATTTATTTTTCTTTTTCTGAATGTTATGTTATCTATATATATATATATATATACAATTTCAGTAATGATTTCAAGTAAAGTTTTTCATGGTGCACCATTAATATTCTGCTGTTAAGATTATCCTAGATCTAAGTACTCATACATCTCGACTCCTGTGTTGAGGAGTACATCATTTCATTAAAGTGTAATATTATGTCGCATATTCAGTGAGGAGCGTATCGTATACTGTTGAGTTTTACATCTGTGATAACCTAACATCTATCAACGATTTTTCATGAACTCTACCCCTATTCACGAGGGAACACAACGAAACCAGAACGGAACTAGTAGAACCTGGAGGCATAGTTCATACCAGACGATTCCCTGAACCTGTTACGTGAAGTGTCATCTTGTTCATGCTCAGGTTAGCAGAACAACAACCAAAACGTTCCTGTTATCACTCTAGCCTCTGAATCTCAACAATATATGAATGAACTAAGGTAACCTGTGTCGCTGAAGCCAATTCAGTAATAATATTGTTCGAATATCAACGTGTGTTACTTTGACACTATATTTTGTTAAATTTATTAATATATATTTGTTTTGAAATATTGTTTTATTGTTGGTCTGCTTACAGAAGGAAGTCAATTTATCTTATTTCAATTATCTATCATTAGGTATTTTGTACTTTTTATTCCTGTTAAATTAAAAATTGCTGGCGTCCAAGCCAGTCAAATTCTCGAAGTTCAAAATTTAAAACATTTGCCTGCCACATAAAAAATCCGAAACTGGCAATATAGTCCAAAGAACCTACGCCGTTCTCTGCTGAGCAGTCGAGCAATCAAAGTAACCCCGGTTACGTTACAGAATATACAGGGCGAATCTATCCCCTATTACGAGTCGTTCCACTATGCCTAATCCGAAAAAATGTTTCGCAAGATATTTGGTTCTTTTATAAATTGAAAGACACACAATAAAAAAATCCGAAAAAAAATAATTTTGGATTTATTAAATTTCAATTATAAATATCATTTACACCTATAATTAGATAGTCTACTTCTACTACTTACAACTTCTCAATCCAGATTCGTTTTAGTACAAGAAAAATTAATTATAGACATCAACACTGACAATTGAAGATTCTGCTATAGTCAGATTGGCCAAATACAACAAACCATCATTCAAGATTTAGAAACTGACCAAAAAGGTCAGAGTTTTTTTTTGGGAAATCGTTTAGAAACGATAGCTGTTGCCAACCGATGGTTTACCCTTTTTTACTCCCATCCAACTACAGTATTGTGGCAAATAACTACCTGTATAACATAATGGTATCATTATAACTTGTACGAATTCAAGTTTATTCCCAGGCTATATCATTAATGCTCTCAGGAATAAAAAACAGGTTTATGTTATTTATACAGATTTAGCGTAAGCATTTCGTCGAGTAATCATGAACTGCTAATTGCAAAACTTAATGCTATCGCTACAAATAGTCGGATTTTGAAACAAATTCAAAGTTATCTTGAAGAGAGAACACAATATGTTGGATATGGAAGCTCCGTCTCAATGCCAATTACAGGAACTTCAGGAGTTATTTATTAATGATGTAAATTTTAGTATCCTTCAGAGTATTTTTTTTTGTTTCACTTTGAGTATAACATTAGACGAACAGTTATTAATGAAACAAATAATATTGAACATCTAGGAATTATTCTATTATTGTTCTAAAATGTCCTTCAAACAACACCTATAGTCGGATCCTCATTGAGAAGTCAGTAATGTAAGATAGGATAACACTATTGCCGGAGTTCATACATCAGAAAGAGGTATTAATGACATATAAATGGCAGGGCCGTACGCAGGTGTATTTCCTTATAGTGGGATTATCAAAATATAACAAAAAATGAAGTAGCAATTGTACGTCGAAGATTGGTTGGTTTGACAAACTGCTTCAACAACATTGCGTATATATATGAAATACTTATTTGTTTCAATGGTAAAGAAATTACTGTTTTTAAAACTCGGTGTCATCAGACAATGTTATGTGTTCCAGAACCAATCTTTTTCTACGAATGGATTTTTTTTTTAATCACACGTGAAAAAAATATTTCATTGGAATTTGAACCCGTGGTCAAGGAATGAGAACAAACAGGCAGAAGACGTTCAGTTACAAATTTCTTGTGTTCATGATATTCAGATAACGTATATTAAAAACACAAATATATTCAATATCTCCTTTTCAAATAGACAGATATTAGATCAATACTTAGTGGATTAGATGGGTCCTGTATTTTTGAAGAATTGATTCTAAATTTAACTTTCAGAATTATCTTGCCTCCTGCAAAGCTTATGTAAGGCTAATGAATAGCAGGTTGATGTGATTATTCAAAAGACAGGCCCGTAAGAAGTGGGACAAAAATAACCGGCACTTTATTGTTCGGCCGACCTGTAGGGGATTTCTCAATGTGGATCAGACGATGTGGCTTCAATCTCTTTGAAAATGTTTAGGATTCATTCGTATATAAATAAACCATTGAAACTTCTACTAGCACTGGGGAAGGTTCGATCCTTGAGTGCGAGAGAATTTTTTTCAAGTTTATTGGAATCGATAGATGACCACATGCTTTGCTGAGAAAGCAAGTGTATGTGAGTTGCCTAGATACCAGCCCCGACGTGTGGTGCTTGCTTAGAGTGCTCACCGACCACCCAGATGGTGGGAATCCGTATACCATAGAATTGTACAGTTGACAGTTTTGTCTCTGTTTATCCCATGAATTCAACCATGTCATTTCAGTTATTTAATAAACAGTAGAATTCTATGGTACACGGAATCTCACCCCAGAGTTATGCTGTAGGTTTTTCTACAGAACCACGCAGGGAAATGCAGAATGTTTTTCTACAGCTGAAAAGTGATCCGAGCACAACGGCAAATAATAATAACCGTCCTCTAACCGCACAGGCTATGCCTTTGGATACAGTTAATGAGTGTTTATGATGAAGTATTATTATTATTCTCAACAACTTTTAATATGAACACGGTCAAATTACTTCATTGCTCATTTGTGAGGTCCATTACTTAATATGACTCTACTACATGGAGCCCATACTATGGTAGTGATGGTGATTTGATGAAAGGCATTCAGGGGATTTTGAGGTACTGTGCATATAGGTTAGGTAAAGCTACAGGAGAAGAAAATAAGAATTTAAATTCATTACAACATAGAAGGATGGACGCAAATGTCTTATTTTTATTCAATATCATTGATGGTAATATAAAATTACCTACTAAAAATCTTAGATATCAAAAAATTCTAAATCTGAAATTTATTCTGTCATTCGGCTGCACACCATACAAGCAACCCTCAGAAGTCTTCAGAAAATTTGTGCTAACTGGGAATGACGAAGATCTTAACTTTTAACGAGAATACGAATCTCCGGACTATTTAATATTCGAGAAGATTGGTTTCCGGCTTTGAGGCCGTGGTCGGTTCACTTCCGTGAAGGTGGTTTCCTTGGACGTTTTGCTCACAACTGGAGTTATGTTGCTCTTCGAGAAGACAACATCCACGCTGAAGATGCTCACTGCAGTTGTGAGCGAAACGTCCAAGTAAACCGCTTCCACGGCCGCTTCCGGCCGTGAAAGCCTTCATTCTATATTTAATATTCCTTTATAGATTATAATTATGGAATCAATGAGTCTATTATTGTAAGAGAATTATAATATTAATAATAAAAACACTTCAACCCTAAACTGGTAAGTGCCGTCTCTGAGACTGCAGCCATTTTTATTTTTGAGTTTTTTCTCGGTTTTCTGCGAATCACGCCACCTAATCTATAAGCTATCATCCAACAGGGGTGGAGTAGGAAATAGGGTAGACGATGTTTGAGAAACATTTAGTAATAGTAATTAGTTGAGCACAGTCCATGAGACGGTATGTTTCAGTTTACTTAAGCATTTCTTGTGACTTGAAGTTATGATGGATCCATCAAAACGTATACGTTGTGGGGTTGAAGATTATGAGAAAACTTTTTTCTGTTGGTAGGTATAAGGAAACAAAGAGTGACTCTAGTGAAAATGAAAATGTTTTGAGGATGAATTTGAAATTTTCGATCATGAAAGTCAAAGTGCAACATTTGTTAAAATAAACCTTGAATTCATGACTTGTTAGGTCCTTTGAATAGACAGATTTTGTTAGTTTTTTATAGATGCTGCGTTTTGGTCATTACTGTTGAAACGTCAAAATAACGTATTTTAATACTATAGATACATCGATGTAGTTTTTTTAGTAAACTTGTACAATTATTAAATAAAAAGGCTTTTGATATTCTTCTCTGTATTTTTGCCTGAAAGTCTCCGGTAAATTCAACAATTACTAGTCGCACTATGCATAATATCAATTTTGTTTGAAAGTGTTTAAATTTTTTTGTGGATCTTTCGGTATCACCACCAATTTTTGTTATAGTTAAAAGGTATTATTATAACAAAATTATTTTCCTACAAGTTTTTTCGTTATTTTATGCAAAAACATTTTGAAAGAATGTGTACTAAAGTGTTCTTTATAAATATTAAGAAAAAATCATTAATGTGAATTTTTTTGTTTCCAAAAAGTGCCATTCTCCCAGACTGCATGTTACCATTTATGTTCCAAAATTTCACGTTACCAGTTTAGGGTTAAATACAATATTTAAATTTTGTCAAGATGAAAATGAATAACAAAATCATACTGGTAATGGAATGTAGCCATCTTTCACTTTTCAGTTCAAAATCAATGTATTTACCAGTTTTGGTTTCAGTAACCCAATAAATAAATCTTGGGTAGAGGTAAGTTTATCGGGATTCGCTTTAAAATAAAAAATAAAAGTGACTCAATTTACCTTATGTCTCCTGAACACGACTCCAAAGAAAATTTAAGGCGGTCTCAATTACTTTTTCAGTTATGCCCTTCTGTATCTGCAAAATCGACCCGAATTCTTCGATGAAATATGTCGACACTATTTAACTATGAGCAAATCACTTCCACTTCATTTATATCTTCAATTGTTTAATTTACTCCAATGCAACAAATCAAGATACAAAGCTCACTTTGCTTGCTCTCTTGTGACTTAACAATGAAAAACTAACCAAAGTTAACCTTGATATCAAAGTTGCATAAGAGAGAGAAAATATATGTTTATTGTACATAAGAAAAAACTCGTGAAACAATACGGTGCACCCTTCTCTCTAAGCGTTTCTCCACAGATGATACTATGACCCATGGGGAAATATTAGTTAACGGTTGATTATTGTTCATTTGGCAGGGACAGGACAATTGTAATGTCCGCCTACCCTGTCACTGATGAGAGGCAATAAACCTCGAAACATGCATGTCTGCAGGTGGTCATTTCCGGCCAAATGAAGGATAATCTTCTGTTTAATTACAAGAAGAACGTTGCACAGATATCTGTCAGATATAGTTCAATGTCCGTCGTGGTATTAGCCAGGGAAGTAGTTGTCTTCTGACAGATGTTTTCCTTTATTTTTCCACTTGGTGGAAACGCTTAGAGAGAGGGGCACCCCATATTCTTTTACGCTGTTGATACCTCTCTGGCACAATGAATACGAACTTCGTTGGATATATTTCAAAAAACTCATTGACAAACACATGTAAAAAATTTACAGAAAATGAATGAACATATATTGTTTCTGTCAAAATAGATAAACAAAGCACATGATAAAAATAATAATGAATACATAAATATTGAGTCTTAATTGAATACTTTTACAATAAATAAATTTAAAAATATGCAATGCAATCCGTTTATACTACAATCGGTCATCTAAGCTGCCTTTTTTTATATTTTGTAACGAATCTTCCAGATTTCCGGAGAGAGAAACCCCTCAGAAGCTCCTAGGAGGACTGATGATATAAATAAAAATGTGCTTGCTTTGCTCCCTATTTACTCATAAAAAAGTTAACAAGTGCCAATCTGTTGTAGATCAAATTGAAACATTCGTGAAATTTCTGTTGATAAATATAATAACAAATGGCGAAAATTGAACTATGGAACATGTTGATTTTATTGCTAGTTATTAGGGCTTACATGTGGTTTGGCCATATTCTTTTATTTATAATTTTATTTATAACCCTATGCTTTGTCAGCAAGAATCTCATTCTTTGCACAATGAAGTATTTTTGGATTGTTGTTGTTGTTGTTGTTTTTAAAATTGTTTTTTCCGTTAACCAGCTGTCATCCCCCTACGAACTACAGCCCTCAGAAGTCGAAACTTGTGCGAGCTAAGGATTAACAAGGTCTTACCTTTTAACGTGCGATTCCTAGGATAGATTGATTGATATAAATGAAGGGGAAGGTATTTGCTCATATTTGATTAGCTGACGTTGCAGTGCTGGGACTCTGATGATTAGAAATGTTTCATAGCATCGAAATGTGTCGAGAATGTGACGTCATATTTGAACGTTAGAAATGGGAAGCATAGTAACGATATTTCGAATATGACGTCACATTTCGATTCTATAAAACATTTCTAATCATCGGAGTCCAGGGGCAGATACCAAATGATCAAATCACTTTTAATCGAAAAAATCGTGTATGAAAATAATCGATTTTCTAGATCCAGAATGGCATAACTGAAAGAGTAATTGAGACTGACAGGAATTTCGTTGGGAATCGAGTTCAGAAGACAAAACTACCTAAGTCCCTTTTTTTTTCAAGGGGGAGCGCGGAGCCTGATAAACTTATCTTCACCAAATCCTGCTCCTATATCACTGAGAATGAAAAACAATAATGTACATGACAATAATTTTCAACCCGTTTTGTGAAGCGTAAACCACGAATATTTATGGAGCTCAATTCACCACTTTAAAAATACTCACCATCAGAGTCCGAGACTGCTCCTTGCAAGCGTAAAATACTTTCATTCATGTTAACAGTTAGATCTCCTTTCCGCAGAATACCAAGTACAAGATCGTAAGTTAGACCAGGATGTGATGCCTCAGCTTTTGTAAGGGCCGATCTTAGAGTTTGAGAAGCAGAAACATCTTGTTTCTCTAACTGAAAAAGCAGTAAACAGTAAACTTTACATTCTGGAATTATATCAAGGTAAAAGAAAACATACTTCGGATAAAATAGGGCGTATTAAAACTGGAAGTATTAATGTTGTCACAGGAGTTTCATCTCCCATTGTCATATTTCTAGATGAAGAAAAAATTGCTTTCAACCTCTACTTAAATTTCAACTTAATTTGAGGAATTAAACTATTGAAAAAGAAATTATTGACATATTTACGTATCTCTAACTAAAAAATTTATCAACATTATCAACAAACGTCAGTCATATCTAATTATCTTCTTCGTGATTTATTTGCCGTTGCCTCCCATGGGGCATGTTTGGCCAGCTCGATTCCGGAAGGTTGCAAACTTGTCTGATGTTTACATCATGTATGTTTTAACTACAATATTGACCATACGCCATAAGGGCCAATGTTAGCAAATTGAAGCCGGATTTTATATGCCCTTCCTCGTCTAATTGGCAAAGGTGACCGAGAGCAAATGCGCAAAACTTGAGCGCGAAATTCAAATTTTAAAATGTCAATCTCTTGACTTTACAGGTTATGACGGATTGACGGTTATGTTCATAAAATTTCATATTGTCATTTGGAAAATATCCGAGTATTTGGATAAGTATTTATTTGATAGCTGAAACGTTTCTTTGATATGAAGGAATGGAAGAATGAAGATTTTTCATAATGGGAGGAGTATAAATCATCCAGAACTCTCCAATCCCAGTAAACATAAAAACATAACTTAAACATAACTGTTATATCACATTGTGACTTGGTGATGTTATTCAGAGATATGCTTGATGTAACAGATACGTTGCGTCCATATGCCTTTGTGCCTCTTTTAATTATTACAATGTAATGTTAATTACTTAACATTACATAAATGTATCATATTTTACGTAACTTTAATGTGACTTTATTACATACATATAATGTTACTCAAAACATCTATGCAACATTTGTAAAATGTTATATTGTAACATCAGGGTGGAGCATATACTCATGGTTTACCAACACTTTTTTCTATATTTATAGGTATATTTCTGGAATTTCAGTAGTCACTTTTCAGTAGATGAATAACAACAATAGCATTTAACAAAGTTATTTATCTACCAAAGAGTGACGATTGAAATTCCGGAAATACAACTTTAAGTGTAGAAAAATAAGTGTTGGTAAACAATGAGTATAAGCTCCACCCTGTATACTAAGAAATAAAATATGTATATAAGGGGGTGATGATGTAAAACATACCAATAAATCAAAAAACTTTATTGTCAATAATTAAAATCTCATGGATAAAGCGTTAGAAAACAAGACAGTTTTACATCATTAACAAATAAATTAAAATTAGCAGTATAAAAAATATAATCTTGAATCACTATGAACAGACCAAAGTACCTAATAATATGACTTACCACCTGAATCAGATGAAAAATTTATTGAGAGATCTACCAAAGTTAAGTGTTATTAGAAGAATAATATTGAATGAAAACCTATTTCTTTTGAAAAATAAAAACAGAATCAATAATTATATGGTTGTTGTATCGGTCACTTCTTCTTTCTTTTTAGTTTCTACTCTGCTAATGTCATCCAATCCATCACTATGAGTCAAACTCTTCATCTGTGATTGAACTGCAAACATATTTTACAAATTCTGAAAATATAGTCATTACAGTCACTGAAAACTCATATTAATCTTTATGATATAAGAAAACGACCATCCAATAATTATTAATAATTCTATGTTGCTCCTAGAGGTAAAAGAAAAATAATTACTTACGTTTCAGTATGTCCATAATTATCAATTCAAAACTTTTGGATTTTTTCTTTGCCCAGTCCAGAAGGGAGCTTAGTTCGGAAACAACTGCTATTTAAGTTTTTGTAATCTGATCATTCAATAAGTACCAGTTTGTATATCAAAACTTATAGAGGAATGTGAAATGACACTACCAAACTGAAAAGAAAGAGAAAATGCAGTTAGTTTATTGATAATTTGTATTAAACAATTCAAGTGATTTCTCTACAATCTAAAGAAACGTTAATATTATCATAGATTAATGAAATTAAGAAAGATCAGAACACTCTGTATAAAATATATAATTTTGAGTTCACTTACAAATTAGGCAGCTCCAATATTGTTGTTTTAGCAAGCTAAATTCATTGGTTTCAGTTCCAAAAATTCCTTAATCAATCGGTTCAAAATAATTTGACACAGCTCCAGAGATGCAGCAACCATTTCCATACTGTCCAATATCTGCTTAGCAGGAACTGGCAGCTTTTTTACTATTCATAGCATCATGTGTAGTCATTCAACTCTTTGTATTCGTATTTATTTATTGTATGTGAATAAAGTTATTATTATTATTATTATTAATATATTTTTCCAGGAATTAATTTGCAACTAGCCAGCTCGTCTCAGTTTGTAACAGTATCAGAGTGGACTAAGAAAAGGAAGTGAACAGTATTTCGGATCTGTTGAACTCAAGAATCTATTTCACCACAGCAAAACAAAAATGTTTATCCTGTAAAAGTAAGTAAATCTCTAAAAAGTATATTTATGCATTTTTTCTTTGAACTTTCCTTTGTTTTCAGAGATTCTACTGAAAGTCCTATGAGACTTCTGAATATTTTTAAAGGAAGGGCCACACAAAATGCAGAAATGATAAGGACTATAAGAAATTCTAAGAAAGGAAATAATATCCAAGATATCTCAGTCTTACAAAATAGAGTTGATGGAGTTGGATGGAAAACTTACTGACAAAAACATAGTATTTGTTACTTCCTTCACAATTACTTTGATGAGTGCTTGTTGTTAAATTGTTGGTATTAGTGCACTATAACTGAGAAGATGTAATAATTTTATTTATAGATGACAAAGCTTCTTCATGTTGGATGCATCAGTGTATTGGGAGATATATATGCCTCAGTTAGTTGACGATGATGTTTTAAGACACCTTTAGCTAGGTTGGAGGAAATGGAAGGAAAAAATTATCTAATGTAGACATGGCTACTTTGATAAAAGGTAAAAATATACCACAGAGATGACGTCAATTTGAATTAAAATTTACCTTTACTTAATTTATACTATGTAGTTTAACATATTCAAAAAACGTTTTTTCTCAATGTTGACCAACTGTTCTAGAATATTTTTTGTAATAAGAGACAGTATATAAAAATTATACACTTATTGGTCATTACTTCAATTTAATTAAATTTTAGACTAACCTTACCATAGTGTTTTAACAATATTTAAATGTCAAATTCATTATCTATTCACTTACATCATTTTCAACTATTCCCCCTTTATAAAATATCACTTCTATTCAATATATATGTTGCAAATATCAATCAACATGCTTGATTATCAAAATAAATATAATTCATCAATTTTTTTCTACACTATATTAATAGTATTTTTAGGGGTATGTATGTATATCCCACTCACATAGCAATTTACTGAGAAGTCGAAGAAGAACATGCCATTTTCCTGATCAAAGTAAGTTACTGAGAGTTGCAATAGAACACTAAGTAAATTATTGTACAACGAGGTTCATTTTCTCCTGATTGTTTTTTTTTAGGATTAAGAAAAACAAAGATTCTGAAGAACTGAAAAGTCTAATGAGACCGATTTGAGTAATTTGTGTTAGTGTAAATGCAGATCTGAATTTCCAAAGGTCTTGATAATTGCCAAAATAGTGTATCAGAATACATATGTATGTTGTATTTGTCGTTTTTGCAATAAATAATTTTTTTGTATTTAATTTTTTATTCTTACTCAAAAAAATAATACATTGGACCTCATATTCGATATATCGAGGGTAGTTTATTCCATATATAAACTAGACACCCTGGATATGTTCTGCATTCATCTTCAAGAAGCATGCAAAAATTTATTTCGGGCATACTTTTATGGTAAGAAAACATATATATAGCATGTGCCATGAATATGTTTTAGTATATTCCTGGAATATGTATATCACATGCTTTGCAGGATATGGAATATTCCTGGCATATGCAGTGGAAGATTATGGCATATTCCTGGAACATATTTCATGGTGACCTTGAATATCCATGGAATATGCATAGCACATGTTTTGGAGGATATGGCATATCTCTGGAATATGCCAATATTCCGGTGAAATATGCCTAGGATATTCATGCAATATGATTGTGCCGTCTGGGATATGTATAGATACTCTCTAATCAATAGTTGATATCACTACATTCACTACATAACCTAAATGATAAAATATCAATTAGTTGATGGAGTAGTGGAAAATCATAATCATACCATGAAAATTATGAGTTTTGCAATCCTATTGATTCCAATCACTTTTAAGTAGTTTGAATTATATTTTAATTCTATGATCTCAAAACTCCTACCATGACCGCCATGATTATTAGGTTAAAATAAACGATGGCGTCAGTGATATATTTATTTCATATTTACTGGGTAATATTGTTTGAACGTGGATATCATTTTTTTAAGTTACGTAGATTTTGAGTTTTTGTCGACATTTATGATATAATATTAATTTCAACCCAGACAGCATGGTATATCCCTGGAATATTCCTCAGATGTCTCAGATAGGATATATATATTCCGAATAATCATGGAATATTCCTGGAATATCTATATACCCTGGGCACATTCAAGGAATATACAAAGTAGAATATTTCAAGAATATTCTTGAAAGAATATACCAGGAATATTTCAATGTGACTATTCTGAGTTGAATATTTCTGGAATATTACTTATTGCGTATTCTTTATAGTATATTCAGGGAATGTTATGCAAGGAATATTCGTGGATTATTCTATACAAGACGTTTCCATATTTGGACCAAATATTATTAATGTTTCCATACTAGCGCGCTGATGCTTGATTCATAAATGATTTTCATTTCTCTATAGCCTAATCTCTATTTTGATGAGTACTTAGCAAACTTCACATTTGACAGAGAATTACTAATAATTTATGCACTTCAACTCAGTTAGCATGTAGCTTGTTATTTAAACTTCCCGCCATTACAGTGACCAATCACACAGCGCTCATTCGGTATAAGTTATTCCCACAGACCTCATGTTATTCACAGACCACCTACCTCGTTATTCCGTGCATTTCAACGAGTGTCGTCGGTCGTCTGGGAAGTTTCAGGTTTAATTTTTCATTTCAACTTGTTTTAATGAGTATTTCATTTAGTGATTTGTATAGTGTTATCATATAAAATGTAAATAAACTAAGTAGTTTTTGAAAAATACTTTTGTTCAGAATGGAATGGCTGGTTAAAAAATAGGAATTTTTATCGCCACGGGTAGGTGAGCTTACATACCTATCATCTCTTCGATGATAGAAACCATCTGAAGTTATGTCCAATAATTTCTGATTATAATTAATATTGGGAACAATAATTATGCTATTTTTAGGTTATGTCTCACCGTTCTGGCCTAACATTGTAGCTGTTAATTGCATCATTTTCTTTCAATTTTCAAGAACTCGTGTGTCATAATGATTCAGAAGAGTCTGACGGAACGCCATTCAGAGAAGCAAATTGAAAATGATAATATCATCAGTATAGATTTAGGTTCTGCTTCGTACCATTATTCACATTTCAATAAAAGTAGTTTAATAAATACAGTATAAAATCTACAAGTTTTTAATGTATTTGAAATGTTCTGTAAATTAGATTATCGAGAAAATATTAGGGGAACTGGGGAGACATGACCATAAGGGAGATTTGACCACCGTTTGAATTTTCCGCTATTTTTAGATATTTAAATAGCGCGCGGTGTGGAGAGAGTCAAAACTAATCAAGCAAAATAACGCTAGAGCGAGAACAAAGAGTAGAGGTTCTATATATAGAACCTCTACTCTTTGGCGAGAAGTATCAAGCAGTTATTAATTAGATGTGTATGAGATTAGATGTGTTTTTTTATATAGAGCAACTGTACTTTTGTAGAAGCTGTTCGTAAGAGTTTATTACGGGTTGTTTTTGGATTCAGGTAAATTTCTTGGGAAATAATCTGTAGTAAAATGTCTGTAGTTTTGAATGTTAATCAGGATTTTGAGAATATAGAAGGCAATTGGTGTTATTAGCACCTTAAATAAATATGGCGGTTTAGGGAGACATGACCAATTGATTTTAGGGAGAGTTGACCACTGGTCATGTCTCCCTATACCAATAAATTTGAAATACCTAGATACTTATCTAAGTAATTACCTTTTTGCTAGCTGATTTGAAATGGTTTCACTTCAAACAATTTTTATGTTACTTTCTTTTAGGGTTAATAACGTAAATTATACTAGCTTAAACAGAAACATTTGACTAAAAAAAAAAAATAGTTTTTACTTTTGTAGGCTCATTATCTAGTTTTTCGTTTTTTTTTTAGAATTCCTTTCAAATATAAACGAAAGGAAGGATGAAAGAATGAGGTCGGCTGTTGAATATGTGGTAAATGAAAACAACAGTACCAGGGGAGCTGCCATTAAATTTGGAATTGACCGTAAAACACTTAGTAGATACATTCAAAAATATAAAAGTAGTGATAACAAAGATTCTGTATCTATGTCAGCAAAGTACAATTCTTGTCAAATTTTTTCTACCGATATTGAGAATATTTTAGAAAACTATCTAATTTATTTATCTAAACTTAATTATGGATTAACTCCTAAAGCAGTGCGATTTTTTGTGTACCAGTTTGCAATAAAAATTTAAAAAAAAAATCCAGAAAGTTGGCATATGAACAAGTCTGCAGGATATGATTGGTTGAGAGGATTTATGTCACGACATAAAAAACTGTCACTTCGACAACATGAATCGACCAGCCTCAGTCGTTCTACGGCTTTCAATAAAACGAACGTCGACAAGTTCTTTCCTAATCTGAAAGAAGCATGGTCAGCACATTCCTATGGTCCAGAAAACATATACAATATAGATGAAACAGGTGTGACCACTGTACACAAACCCAGAAAAATTATAGCTATCAAAGGTGAGAAACAGGTAGCTAGAGTAACATCGGGAGAAAGAGGAAAATTAATTACGATGTGCTGTGCGATATCAGCTATGGGGACATTCATACCTCCATTTTTCATTTATCCGAGGAAGAGAGTAACAACTGGTATGACCAAAGGAGCTCCACCTGGTTCAGTTGCAGTAGCTTATCCCTCCGGGTGGATGACTCAGGAAAACTTCGCGTTACACATCAAAAATTTCATCAAGTACAGCAGAGCTTCAAAAGACAATAAGTGTTTGATTATTTTTGATAACCACGAGAGTCACATAACACCTACTATAATAGACTTGTGTCGAGATAGTGGCATCGCACTAGTTACCCTACCTCCGCATACCAGCCACAGGTTGCAGCCCCTAGATAAAGGTGTTTTTGGGCCATTTAAAACCTTCTACAATCAAGCTGCAGATGATTTTATGATTAATTTTCCTGGGCAAACAATTACAATACAAGCAATATTCCTGCGTTAGTTGGAGTCCCTTTTTCCAAAGCATTCACTCCGACCAATATATAAAAAGGATTTTTGTCATCAGGAGTTTATCCATTTAATAGTACAATATATACTGATGACGATTTTCTTGGATCCTATGTAACGGACAGACCATTACAAGAAAGTACTACTTCATTCAACAATTTAAACTCTTGTAAAGGTAGCAATTCTGAAGTAGTAGTTGATGTACCTTCTTCCTTGAGCAATTATGAACTATTAGTTGACTCACATTTGACTTCAACCAATTCTGAAGTAGCAGTTGCTGTACCTTCTACTTCAACAAATTCTGAAATGGCTGTTGATGTAAATTATGTACAAACAAAATGTTCAAAAATACAAATATTATCAAATGATATCATCTCTACTCCTATTTCAACATTACATTACAGTCCAAACACATCAGTTTCCAACTTAAAATATTTACCTGAAGATGGTTCGTCCATTTCCAAAAGCTCCACCCCGAAAAACAACTGCACGTGGACGAAAAAAACGATAAGTTGAGATTGGAAAAGAAAAAAAAAAAGAAAACAAAGAATACCGAACAGGTTAAACGGAAAATAGTCGACAGTTCTGATGAAGAAAACCAGATGCCAGTCTTAAGAAGTCAGAGAAAGAAAGACATGATACAGGAAAAAGTCAAATTAAAAAACACATTTCTTCATCTGACACGGAAACGGAAGAATTTCCAAGTGATTTCAGCGACGAGGACCTTGACCCTGAAGATTTTCCTGATGAGCAGCTTTAATACCGGTGATTTTTGCTTGGTAAAATTTAGTACAAAGACAACAATATACCACTATGTTGGTAGAATCACTAAAAAAAATGCCAGATCAAGAATACGAAGTAACTTTCTTGAGTGGGAGAAGAATATTTGTTCATATATCCAGTTTCAGAAGATACAGCCATTGTTCCAGAAGAAGACATTTCATTTAAGCTGCCACAACCTATTTCTCGAGGTGGAACAGAACGTGCAGTGCTCAAGATTTCTTTTGATTTTGACTTTAGTAGTTTTTCTAATGTTAAGTAATAGTCTTATACCTGTTTGTCGATGATTCAAATACATGTACTCAATACTTTTGTTTGTAAATTTTGATTAATTGATACAAAATCCACTGAGTGGTCAAATCTCCCAATGCCCTGGTCATGTCTCCCGTATAAAGGGAGATTTGACCTATTTGCATTTAAAAAGAAATTATTAAAATCTACAAAAAAAAAATCAAAATACGTAGGTCAAATTGACACATTTCGAAAAAAAATACCCATTTATTTGTATGACATGATTTAAAAGTTTTCACGGACAATTTTTGTATTTTTTATTGTCAAAATTTGTTACTATGGTCAACCATCCCCAGTTTCCCCTACAGTCTAGTCAATCACACACTCTCAATGAATTTTTCATTTCTAGTTGCAATTCAACGCTGCCTCAATAGAACATCTCTGAAGGAAATTGAAGTGGTGGTATCTGTTACCTCGCAAAATCCTCCGACCGATTGAAAAATAAATTAGTAAGTATGTATATATAGAAGTTACATCGATAGATTATGGTTCCTAGTGAAACTCGAAGAAGACCAATATATTTGCCTCATATTTTTCAGTAACAATATATTTACTGAAAACTTATTTCAAGAGTTAATTCAAAACCTTTATAAATGAACAACCTCCCATTCACTTTGAGATTTAAGAGGCATTGTTTAGTTTCGAATTCTACACATTAAACGTACAAATGAACATATATTTCATTTACCAACATACCAAATATCAAATCGCACAATTAATACTTTTTTTTCAGGATTCTCAATTCAGCAGCCTGTAGCAAAACCATGTGCCCTCGTTTATCACGGAATAATTCGCTCCCAAATCCCATAATTTCCTGTCGTGGAGACGACACTGCTCTAGCCTGTTCTAGTTTTTTATAAATTTATCCAAAAAGTGGGTTATTGTTTTTGTACGCGCCTCATCCAGAATATCGGTCGTGGCTGAACCAAGATTACTTCGAATTATTCGTTCGATTTAGCGAAATCTACTTGAAATTCCTACGGAAATATTGTACGGATTGCACAGAATCTGGGGTTTAGAGCTGCTATTAAATATACCTGTTTAAGTATCAGCGGGCCTGATCTGTCAGGTGAGTTATGTTGTTGAGTAATCTGTTTACTGTTCTCGGCTAATTTTTGTTTGCTGTTATCCTTGATGTATTTTCTGGACCTTGAACAGACAACCACTGATAGGATTTATGTCAGTTTGTAGATATTCCGGCGAATTGGCAGTGAATAAATTCATCCTCGATCACGACTTTTCTTTGTATAGAAATCCTCTAAGTGCACACCCAAAGCAAAACCCCTGAGATTAAAGAATATCGCTGCAACTTGTCGACCAACGCATGGCCACACAGGATTTCTATAAGAAAATGGGTATTGATCATACACCTAAGACGGGATATACGAGGGCAGTATCAAGAAATGGAAACATGAATACTTCAAGGCGTAGTTCAACATCACCTTTTAGAGGTTTTCCACCATGACAAGGTGGGACCTTTCCTAATTTTTTATCAAATGGGTCATCTGGAAATGCGAAAGTAAGAGATTTGAGCCGGTTCTGGGCCTCCCCCCACTACTTTACCCCCCTACTACTATGACGTCATCAGTGACTGACGTCATCAGTGACCTTCAAGTATATGTCTGGTACATGGGCGCCACTGTCGGCCTCCCTCCACCACTATGATGATGATGTATCATTGACCTTGAGATGGACTTCAAGGATGACCTTGAGGCATTGATACCTTTGTGTGGGTCTTTGACCTTGGCACGCCCTTGAGATGACTTTGAAATTTTGTGTTTGATCTTGAAGTATATTATTGGGAGGTGTTCAGGGTTTGTGTTCGACCTTGAGATGACATTGTGATGACTCAGATTTTTTTTCATACACGGACAAATACTTTTTCCAAGTACATATATTTTTTTAACTCCATGTCTCTGCTTCTGTGTATGATCCTTATGTGCAGAGTACACATAAAATTTTATATCGAAGTATAGAGCTGGTACACGTCTGCACACCACGGAGATCCAGCCAGATATGTGAACTTTGATTCCTCTCCCGTGATGTATACCTTGAGATGGTGGAGAGGTCGCGTGACGTCAACGCTATGCGCATCACGATCTAGTGATGTGTGCCAGGCCCTCGCTTTCGACACGGTGCGGTGAGTCCGCTGACACGTCACATACCATACGCTGCATGATGCAGAGACTACTATTTACTTTCCGTCTTTTATCGATGCGGTGCAAACTCGCGCATGGTGGGGGCTTCGCATCACACATGTGGTGCATAAGTCTGTGGTGGGGGTGGTTCATTATCTGTTATAAAAGAATTGGGTATGGTGATATGAAATCAGAAGTTGTATACCTAGCAGTCGAGCAGTCAGCAAGAGTAGAGAAGTTAATCCGTGCCTATACTTCATCTTCATGTGTGACTTTCGTGTGTAGTCACTGTAAACTGTTCAGTTTGTAAGAGTACATGGGAAAACCATGTGTCTTTTATCGATATTTGCAGAGAGGATTCACGTCTGTAGGCCGCAGAAATCCAGCGACGAATTTAAGCCCTTATCTCTGTTTGGCTTAAGATCTCTCTTTTGACAATGTGGGTGGGTGATAGAAGGGTGTCTACTGGGTATACTGATCAAAGTTTCCTTTACTTGTAAATCTATCGAAGATTGATTATCAACAAATGTCGGCTTTTATTTTACCACTTTTTCAACGTTTCGAGTGGTGGTGTCCTTGAGATTTCCTTTGTAATTTGGTAGTTGTTTGACCTTGATGTAGATTTTCTGTAGTATTCAGGGTTTGAGTTTGACCTTGGCGTGACATTGGGATGGTGATGATGACGAGGCATGTTTCAAGTACTCATTTTTTTTTACCTCCAAGTATTGCTACTTCGTATGACTTGTGTACTGTAATGGTGATCGAGTACTTGGCATGTTTCAAGTACTCAGTTTTTTTACCTCCAAGTATTGCTACTTCGTCGTATGATCTGTGTACTGTAATGGTGATCGAGTACTTGAGTACTTATTACCTTCATGTCTTGCAACTGGTGTATGACCGTCATGTGTACGCACAACTAAACATGAAAATCTGAAATAGAAAATCCGAGAATGCGCACACGTCTGCACACCACAGAGCACCAGTCAGTTATGCAAACTCTCATCTGATCACGCTGCTCAGCCCTCTCTGTATCGATGCGGTGTTGGTGCGAACTGGGCATACAACCGGTTCTGGACCTCACCTCCCCCACTAGTATGACGTCATGCTATGACGTCATCAGTGAACTTGGTGCATAGGTACGGTACGTTTGTGTCTATGGCACGCGAGATGACTTTGAAATTTTGTGTTTGACCTTGACTTCTTGTGTGCTCTCAAACTACAAACTACTCATTACGATATTTCTAGAGAGGTCTCTTGGCACGATATTTCTAGAGAGGTCCCTTGGCCTCGAGGTTGTATGTTTTCAGGGTAGTAGTTTTTTTAGGTGTTCATTCATGAGTCATTATCATGATGTGTGACTTTCATATGTACTCACTACCAACATCTAGTTTGTAAAGAGTATTTATATAGAATCTCAACAAACTTACAAACTTTCTTCGTCTGAACACCATGGAGATGCAGCAGCGACTAATGCAAGTTTTTTTATAACTCTCTCTGGAATTGTATTTATTGTACCTACCCCCGTCATTGCGAGTGGTGAGGATGTCTGTTATGTCACACGACTCACATGGGGATGAACTTGGCATGCATACAGGGTTTGTGTTTGATTTGTGTCTGACCTTTTGGGATGACAATGGAAATGTTTGTTTACACGATGGTTGAATCATGATTGATTTTCCCAAACCATTGGTGTTTCTTGAGAGTCGAGATGCGGCTGCGGCGACTATTGCAATTACTCTCCTTCGACATTGTCATTGTAGCCGGAGCCGGTCTCGCGTCATTGCGAGTGGTGGGGGTTTGCATATATAGTTGTTAATCATGGTTGACCTTCATTCTTGTGTTTGACCGTCATGTCTTCGTCTCCAGAGAGAACATATGCACACCATACACACCATAGAGACACACATAGAGAGACACCTTAGAGATGCAGCAACCCTTTATCAAGCGTCATTGCTACATCACCACGACTCGCTCACAGCTACATCGTGTTGTTGTTTACCTTGAGATTTGACCTTTTTGACCTTGAAATGGTATTGGCCAACCCACGTTACTTTTAATGCCATGCTACTGACGTATCATCATATCATCAGTCCGCGCCGAGTATCAGGAACGCATCAGTCCAGAGGAACATCAACAGAGGGGAATACAACCAATCATAGCTTTGTGAATGTGTTCAAGAAAAAAGGGCATTAATTTATAGCTGAATGAAGGTCAGGTCAATGGAATGGCGCCTGCGTATGGTGTTATTTATTGAGGAAAGGGGGTTTATTGATTGTCAGTTTTCAATCCTTATTGATCCTAGTTTCATCGAAACTTTTCTTTGTGAATCTGGTACATTTTGATGTTTTTCAAGCACTGGACCCTTGACTGCTTAGCTGCTTTCCAATAGAGATTTCTAATGGATTTGGAAACCCAAATAAAAAGAGACGAAAGTTCTTAATTTTTCCATCCTTGTTGCCAGGGAAGGGTACTCTGTGATTAGTCAGGGAGTATAAATGTCATTTTCAACTGTAGCTCCAAACTAACCGCCCATAACCAATCACTGAGCGCGCCTCTCTCCAGAGAGAGTTATAAAAAAACTTGCATTAGTCGCTGCTGCATCTCCATGGTGTTCAGACGAAGAAAGTTTGTAAGTTTGTTGAGATTCTATATAAATACTCTTTACAAACTAGATGTTGGTAGTGAGTACATATGAAAGTCACACATCATGATAATGACTCATGAATGAACACCTAAAAAAACTACTACCCTGAAAACATACAACCTCGAGGCCAAGGGACCTCTCTAGAAATATCGTGCCAAGAGACCTCTCTAGAAATATCGTAATGAGTAGTTTGTAGTTTGAGAGTACACAAGAAGTCAAGGTCAAACACAAAATTTCAAAGTCATCTCGCGTGCCATAGACACAAACGTACCGTACCTATGCACCAAGTTCACTGATGACGTCATAGCATGACGTCATACTAGTGGGGGAATTGAGGTCCAGAACCAGTTGTATGCCCAGTTCGCACCAACACCGCATCGATACAGAGAGGGCTGAGCAGCGTGATCAGATGAGAGTTTGCATAACTGACTGGTGCTCTGTGGTGTGCAGACGTGTGCGCATTCTCGGATTTTCTACTTCAGATTTTCATGTTTAGTTGTGCGTACACATGACGGTCATACACCAGTTGCAAGACATGAAGGTAATAAGTACTCAAGTACTCGATCACCATTACAGTACACAGATCATACGACGAAGTAGCAATACTTGGAGGTAAAAAAACTGAGTACTTGAAACATGCCAAGTACTCGATCACCATTACAGTACACAAGTCATACGAAGTAGCAATACTTGGAGGTAAAAAAAATGAGTACTTGAAACATGCCTCGTCATCATCACCATCCCAATGTCACGCCAAGGTCAAACTCAAACCCTGAATACTACAGAAAATCTACATCAAGGTCAAACAACTACCAAATTACAAAGGAAATCTCAAGGACACCACCACTCGAAACGTTGAAAAAGTGGTAAAATAAAAGCCGACATTTGTTGATAATCAATCTTCGATAGATTTACAAGTAAAGGAAACTTTGATCAGTATACCCAGTAGACACCCTTCTATCACCCACCCACATTGTCAAAAGAGAGATATTAAGCCAAACAGAGATAAGGGCTTAAATTCGTCGCTGGATTTCTGCGGCCTACAGACGTGAATCCTCTCTGCAAATATCGATAAAAGACACATGGTTTTTCCATGTACTCTTACAAACTGAACAGTTTACAGTGACTACACACGAAAGTCACACATGAAGATGAAGTATAGGCACGGATTAACTTCTCTACTCTTGCTGACTGCTCGACTGCTAGGTATACAACTTCTGATTTCATATCACCATACCCAATTCTTTTATAACAGATAATGAACCACCCCCACCACAGACTTATGCACCACATGTGTGATGCGAAGCCCCCACCATGCGCGAGTTTGCACCGCATCGATAAAAGACGGAGAGTAAATAGTAGTCTCTGCATCATGCAGCGTATGGTATGTGACGTGTCAGCGGACTCACCGCACCGTGTCGAAAGCGAGGGCCTGGCACACATCACTAGATCGTGATGCGCATAGCGTTGACGTCACGCGACCTCTCCACCATCTCAAGGTATACATCACGGGAGAGGAATCAAAGTTCACATATCTGGCTGGATCTCCGTGGTGTGCAGACGTGTACCAGCTCTATACTTCGATATAAAATTTTATGTGTACTCTGCACATAAGGATCATACACAGAAGCAGAGACATGGAGTTAAAAAAATATATGTACTTGGAAAAAGTATTTGTCCGTGTATGAAAAAAAATCTGAGTCATCACAATGTCATCTCAAGGTCGAACACAAACCCTAAACACCTCCCAATAATATACTTCAAGATCAAACACAAAATTTCAAAGTCATCTCAAGGGCGTGCCAAGGTCAAAGACCCACACAAAGATATCAATGCATCAAGGTCATCCTTGAAGTCCATCTCAAGGTCAATGATACATCATCATAGTGGTGGAGGGAGGCCGACAGTGGCGCCCATGTACCAGACATATACTTGAAGGTCACTGATGACGTCAGTCACTGATGACGTCATAGTAGTAGGGGGGTAAAGTAGTGGGGGGAGGCCCAGAACCGGCTCAAATCTCTTACTTGCGAATATGAGCGAGGCTACACAGCAGCTTCAAGATGAAGCTGCCGGTACTGTACAATCCAATTTTGTGCCATTTTCGGCTTCGTCAATTTCGGCTCCGACATTTTCGGCTCCGGCATTATCGGCTCCGATTTATTCAGCGCCACCTCCTTATAGTCAAACCTAGCAGATGTTTTATCCACCACCAAGTCAAGAAGATTTAGTTAGACTAGTTATAGTTCATCCATTATCAATTGCAACAACTCGTATAGATTCAAAGGAAGCACCGCGGTCTAAAGGAATAACCTAATTAACGTGCCTTATAATGCAAAATCGTTGGCTGGCGGATAATAAATCATCACTTAAATGGGGTGTCGGCAGATCAAACGAAATTGTCGGTATAAGGGTTCCGAGTTTTGATGTTCTGCAATTAATATTGGAAAGACAATACTACTTACTTGTAGTTTCTACAATGATGACTCAAAATAACAACAGCACAAGTCAAAATAATAGAATAACGGTTTATTGCCAAATATGTCAATAGTTGAGGCCAGTAAGATTCTTCCAAATTTTGATAACGAATATGCCTCAGTTCAACCGATAGATTTTTTGCAATCTTTGGAAAATATTTTAGATGTTCAGAATTTAGCATTTCAGAGAATTTGCATTCGTAATAAATAATCGCTGGCATAAGTCAGCAAAAACTTGGTGGGACGCATTTTCTAACAGCTTTCAAACTTATATTGAATTTCAAATAGGCTTTTTCCGAACATTTTTGGGGGGACGATAAGCAATTAACGGTAAAACTCAAATTAGAGTCTGGAAAATACCGGGAGGGTCTTCTAACAGATCATTTCAATCGTTATGTGGTACTTGCTAAGCATCAACAACCCCCCTTTACAGAATCTCAATTAATTAGTATTATTGCACGCCATTTTACACTCAATGTTGCAATGTTACTTGTGGGAGTCAATGATCTATCACAAGCACTAAACCGACTTCGACAGGCCGATAAGTTTTGCAATAACTCCTCTGCAAATAATAATAATAAAGTTCATTTTCCGAGAGAAACACACAATCATGCAAATAGATCTCCGCATTTTATTAAAAATGTCACTAGACAGGCTCAGAATATATCTAGTCTAGATATAGATGATAATATCTCGGAAAACGAACCCAACCTTCAAGATTGAGCTCCGATTTGGAGGTATTGCATAAAGGAGCACGAGTGATAATAAAAAATAATCCCACTGATTTTAAATGTACAGGTATACGTGATGTGACGAAGCGTTATTTTGGACTCCGAAGATCTTTTCAAACCCCCCGTATATGGACCGAACGCCGGCATTTTCCACTTATTCGTCGATTCGAAACCCTCGTATATGGATCTGCCTCCTGTGTTCATGTTTATTCATTCCAGTAAACTCTGCTGCCGTATCACGCCAAGAAACTCCGTTTTTGCACTTTTTGTGGTGTGTTAAAAATTTTAACTTTTAAATAGGTTTCCAGCTCCGATTTCTTGCAGCCCCGTTCTTTGGATGGTTAAGAAGTCAGGACGATTTTTTTTTGTTTTTCAGGCATTTTGCTACGACCGTCTACGAAGGTGAAACGAACCATATAAATATAGGCCTCACCGACTGGCCGGGGGGTTTTTGTTTTTTTCTCTTTGGTGCTCCAGCCATTAGCCGGTATAGATCTGGCAGTGTTCAATTCAACCGTTTATTTGAATAATTCAGCTATCAGCCAAAAAGTCTGAGCTAGCAATTTTGATTCCATAGACCGAGTGTGTGCCTAGTGTTTCACCAGCCGAAGTAAAGTAAGACATTTTCCGTAATCTTATCTGTAATTAGGGCTATTTCTTCGAAACCGTTATTTTTATTTTTTTTTGTAATAGAATACTACCAAGTGCATTTAACGCAGGTGTTTTATTTCTTTCCCAAAAGTATTGACAAACTATTTAACGTTCATTCGAACTTCTGAATCGAAACTCGTGCTCCCGTCCGGGGAACTTCTACCAGACTTCCGCGTGTTAAATAAAATTATCCTGTTCGACGACTAGGACACCTTTTTCGGTTGTCGAACGGTGTGCAGTAGTTTTCTTGTTGGCACGAGTATTATTCCGTTCAAAGGTGGTAGAAGTTTTCCTCTCTGTGCTTCTTCAAACCCGTAAGGAACCCCATTTCCGTTTTAACAACCGAGCCGGAAACGTACGGACTCGATAACTAGGACACCCTTTCGGTTGTCGACTCCGTGCTCACCAGGGAGCTCATAACTGCGTTTCACAGTCAGGACACCCTTTCGGCTGTCGAACGCAGGTTGTCCGCGAAGTTTTGAATCAAATTAGGGATTCCTCAGGGTTCCGTTCGGCACCGGTATACGTGGAAACCGCCGTAGCAAGTTTTAATTTGATTTCTCTGGGTCAAGCTCTGTACCGCGACTTCTAATCCCTGAGGCCTGTACAACAGATCATTCGGGATTAGCCGTATTACATTTAAGAAGAAAAATACTTGCTACGGTTCCCAAAAGTACAGTAGAGCGTGGAAGTTTCGCCGATATCATTGAGACCGTAGAAGCCGAACACCCGTTGCCCTCAGCCTTGGTTCTATTCACCGCAGCCGCCGCCGCCGATGCCCTATTACAGGTATTATATGCACCCGTCCGTCCATTTTCGCAAAACCGCCAAATAATATAGATAGGTTGTCAATACTTGGTTACGGTTGTGTGCTTTCCGCCGTACGGAGTATTCTGTCCGCCGTACATTGTAGAGCGTATTCATAAAGCAGCCGGTATTCCTGATAAACAAGCGATTGCAATTAAAGCCTGCAATCTCTTGAGGAATCGATAAAGTGTCATAAGAACTGACCCCTGGAATACCGTATCTCCATCTGTAGCTGCCCTGGGCCTCCCACCGTGCTCTAGACTGGGAGAGTGGAGCATATCACTTTAAAACAGCTGGCGCCCGAGGATTTGTTGGGTTCTGACAAGTTCCTGGTGTTCGGGAATTGTCGGAGACAACAACCGAGAGCGTCATAGTAACGTGCGCCGCCCGGCTGCACCCAATGCACGTTACAGTGTTGTGGGCGCATTCAAAACTAAGTATAAAAAAGTAGGCTTACAAGCAGAAGTTACTTTTTTAATAAACAACAAAAAACTCAGTCACGAATTTCTGATAATAGCAGGTTTAACATATCCCATCATTTTAGGTTGCGACTTTTTACGATTGTTTCACGTAAATATAAATTTGTCCGAGCAACATTTAGTTTTAAAAATTGATGAAGAGTTTTTTGTTGTCCCAGAAATTTTAGATGTTCACAAAAGCACAAACTCATTAAATATATTTGCGTTAATGAATAAAAACCGTAATTTTTTGCCCATTTTAAATGTTGATGTTAGTCCAGTCAAAAATAACAAGTTTTTTCATGTTTGTGAGATAGATGTGAAATTTGAACGTAGGTCAGATGCTTTTGATACAGAGTGTCCAAATATTCAAAATGAGTTATTTCAAACGATTTTGTCAGAAATTAACTTTTCAAAAAAGGACAAATTTATGTTCGAGAGTCTATTATTAGATTATTCATCCATTTTTTTGGAAAAGCCAGAGAGAACTTTGATGTATACTCACGCCATTAAACTGATTGATAATACGCCATTTCTTGTTAAAGCCGTATCCTATACCTGTTGCCCATAGGGATGCGGTACAAAAAACGTTAATGCAAATGGAAGAATGGGACATAATAGAGCGTGCTCCCTCAAAATATATATCTCCATTGATGGTTACCCCTAAAATAGACGGGAATGTAAGAGTTTGTTTGGATGCCCGTAGGCTAAACGCAGTAATGGAACCTGATTTTGAGTTGCCGAAGCCTATCGCGGAAATCGTTAGACTGATGGCGGGAAAATTTTTCTTGTCTTGTATTGACCTAACCCATGGTTATTGGCAGATTGGTTTACGGGAGGAGGACAAGCAGTATACGGGTTTTATGGTGGACAACAAAACTTATCGTTTTTGCGATTTACCATTTGGTATCCAGACAGCTGTCAGTGCGTTCAATCGGGCTATCGATACGATCTTCGGTCCGGCTTTTCAGGATTTTTTGGTGGCCTTCTTAGATGTTAGTTAGTTAGTCTTTATTAATCCATAAAAAATAGCTTTAAAAAGCAATTGGACAAGTCAATACAGTCAGTACATTTCAATAGGTATAAATAAAACACACTACATACATTAAGCAATAAATAACAATTAGAGAACGTTAGAACAATGAAATAATCAAGTGAATACAGAAGAGCTGCATTGATAAAAAGTATAGACATTTTATTTCTGTAAATATGAAAAAAATTCATCAATTGTATACGGACTGACTTCAAATAGTAGATGATATTTTGGTAATGAGTTCCAGATCACCTGGCACATCTGGCCAAAGTTTTCAGCAGGTTGCGAGAGGCAGGGTTCACAGTCTAACTCTGAAAATGTCGTTTTTTTCAGCAGGATATGCCTGGTTTGGGATACATTGTCAATGGCGACGGAGTCCGCCCCAATCCAGAGCGCATCCAAGCACTTCGGGTTACGTAAAACCAAAGAACGTGAGGCAGCGGGCAAGGGTTCTTAGGTTTGTGTCAATACGACAGGATGTTCTCCAAAGATTTTGCTGAACTGTCAGCACCTTTGACGAATTTGCTCCGAAAAAGGGTCGTGTGGAACTGGACTGCCGAACATGAGCAGTCTTTTCAGAAACTCAAAGCTTTGTTACAGGATGATGCTCTTTTGTTCCATCCACATTTTTCACAGTCTTTTTGTGTTCAACCGATGCCAGCGACGTAGGAGTGGGGGCAATACTTTTCCAGATCGTTGAGGGAAAATGAAAAATAATAGCTTACGCATCACGTATGCTTTTGGACCGCGAGACGAGATATGGGTCTACCGAAAAGGAAGTATTGGCAGTTTTGTTCGCTTTTCAGAAATGGCGGGTGTATTTACTTGGTCGTTTATTTTTTCTTTATGTCGATAACAAGGCAATAACTTTCATAAACCGATGCAGATTATTGTCCGATCGAATTTCTAGGTGGACGTTGATATTACAGGAATATCGTTTTGAAGTTGTGTTTGTTCCAGTGAAAGAAAATTTGCAAGCGGATGCGTTGAGTAGGTATGCTTGTTCTAGGTTTCCGGTGTCTAATGATAAATGTTTTCAGCTTTTTTCATTATTGAAACTGCCTAAAGAGTTTAATATTTTAATAAATAATTTTGAGAATAGTCAGGATCAGTATGATAAGCTACAAGAAATTAAAAGAAGATTGCCTAATGACCAGAAACTTCAAAGTATGTTCACAGTAGCTGATAACGTGCTGTTTAAAAACGGAACGGACGATGGAGAATACCTGTTGTGCGTCCCGCGCCATCTGATATTCAATTTTATTGATACTTATCATGAAATTTCAGGCCATTTCGGCATATATAAGGTGTGGTCTAAAGGAACCTAATTAACGTGCCTTATAATGCAAAATCGTTGGCTGGCGGATAATAAATCATCACTTAAATGGGGTGTCGGCAGATCAAACGAAATTGTCGGTATAAGGGTTCCGAACGAGTTTTTATGTTCTGCAATTGATATTAGAAAGACAATACTACTTACTGTAGTTTCTACAATGATGACCCAAAATAACAACAGCACAAGTCAAAATAATAGAATAACGGTTTATTGCCAAATATGTCAATAGTTGAGGCCAGTAAGATTCTTCCAAATTTTGATAACGAATATGCCTCAGTTCAACCGATAGATTTTTTGCAATCTATGGAAAATATTTTAGATGTTCAGAATTTACCATTTCAGAGAATTGCATTCGTAATAAATAATCGCTTGCATAAATCAGCAAAAACTTGGTGGGACGCATTTTCTAACAGCTTTCAAACTTATATTGAATTTCAAATAGGCTTTTTCCGAACATTTTTGGGGGGACGATAAGCAATTAACGGTAAAACTCAAATTAGAGTCTGGAAAATACCGGGAGGGTCTTCTAACAGATCATTTCAATCGTTGTGTGATACTTGCTAAGCATCAACAACCCCCCCTTCACAGAATATCAATTAATTAGTATTATTGCACGCCATTTTACATCCAATGTTGCAATGTTACTTGTGGGAGTCAATGATCTATCACAAGCACTAAACCGACTTCGACAGGCCGATAATTTTTGCAATAACTCCTCTGCAAATAATAATAATAAAGTTCATTTTCCGAGAGAAACACACAATCATGCAAATAGATCTCCGCATTTTAATAAAAATGTCACTAAACAGGCTCAGAATATATCTAGTCCAGATATAGATGATAATATCTCGGAAAACGAACCCAACCTTCAAGATTGAGCTCCGATTTGGAGGTATTGCATAAAGGAGCTCGAGTGATAATAAAAAATAATCCCACTAATGAATTGATTGAAGGTTGAAGTTTTGAACACGAAATGCTTGATAATCGTTCGCCAAGGATATCGCTGAAAGTTTTTGATTTTTGGTTTTTAGCCCTAATAGATAACGGGAGTCAAATTTCTGCTATGTTCGAAGATGTGTGGAATCAATTTTATAATTTTCATGTTAAATGTACAGGTATACGTATTGTGGACGCATTCAAAACTAAGTATAAAAAAGTAGGCTTACAAGCAGAAGTTACTTTTTTAATAAACAACACAAAACTCAGTCACGAATTTCTGATAATAGCAGGTTTAACATATCCCATCATTTTAGGTTGCGACTTTTTACGATTGTTTCACGTAAATATATAAGGTGTGGTCATTGCTAAAACGAGAATTATGGTGGTCTAACATGCATCGGTCAATTAAGAAAATGCTAAAAAATTGTGAAACGTGTCAAAAGACGAAAATTTGTAGTTTACCAAAACCGGCGCAAATGCAAATAGTACCGGGTGGGGTCAATGATATTATTGCAATGGATATTTTTGGTCCGTTGATTCGTGGTCGCGGAGGCGTTGCCTATATCTTCGTAATACTCAATTTATTCACTAAACACGTGGCGTTATATCCTCTTAAAAAGGCTAATACCAGGGCTATGTTGACACACCGCAACGGATTCTACATGACAATGGCACTTAATTTAGGTCATGGGTCTGGAAAACAACCTTGCAATCTCTTGGTATCAAAATTACTTATGGTTCGGTACGTCATCCTTGTGCGAACCCCGCGGAAAGGGTGATGCGCGAGCTAGGTTGCTTACTGCGCACCTATTGTCACGAGCAACATTCCAAATGGGCTTGGGAAGTACCTCGTTTTGTCGAACTGTTGAATTCAGTCACCCATGAGAGCACTGGATTTGCCCCTTGCGAGTTACAACTAGGCAAGCCTAGTCCTAGATTGTTAGGAGGCAAATTTGTTCTACCTGAAGGCTATCGGGATTGTAAAACATCGCTCGCGGAAAAACTGGTTCTTGCAGAATCCAGTTTAAGAGGAAAAGCCGCACGCCGTGCCGTTGTCAATCCCGGGAAACCATGCTATGATTTTCAGCCGGGTGATAGGGTGTTACTTCGGGATGATAATGTATCTTCGGCGATAAAATCCGAGACTGAAAAAATGCTTTTACTTTTCATGGGGCCTTTGCGGATAAAGAAAAAGGTTAGTGATGCCACATATGTGATGGTTAACGAACATGATGATAAGAAACGGGGAACATTCCACGCTTCCCACTTGAAATTATTTTTTTCTCCAACTTAGTTACTAGCCAGAGGCTTGACCAAGTTTAGGGGGGGGCGAGATGTAGCAAAATCATGTGCCCTCGTTTATCACGGAATAATTCGCTCCCAAATCCCATAATTTCCTGTCGTGGAGACGACACTGCTCTAGCCTGTTCTAGTTTTTTATAAATTTATCTAAAAAGTGGGTTATTGTTTTTGTACGCGCCTCAGAATATCGGTCGTGGCTGAACCAAGATTACTTCGAATTATTCGTTCGATTTAGCGAAATCTACTTGAAATTCCTACGGAAATATTGTACGGATTGCACAGAATCTGGGGTTTGGAGCTGCTATTAAATACACTTGTTTAAGTATCAGCGGGCCTGATCTGTCAGGTGAGTTATGTTGTTGAGTAATCTGTTTACTGGTCTCGACTAATTTTTGTTTGCTGTTATCCTTGATGTATTTTCTGGACCTTGAACAGACAACCACTGATAGGATTTTATGTAAGTTTGTAGATATTCCGGCGAATTGGGAGTGAATAAATTCATCCTCGATCACGACTTTTCTTTGTATAGAAATCCTAAGTGCACACCCAAAGCAAATCCCCTGAGATTAAAGAGTATCGCTGCAAGCCTTAACGGATGTCCCAGAAATGGACGAGTAAATAGGATGTGATTTTTTTTTATTTTAAAATTAGATGTCACACCCTGTTGAAATTTTAAAGCAATTGTACCTTTGTAGAGATGAACTTTTCTCCCTGAATTATATATAACCCTCAAATTGTAGAGCAACTGTAGACACGTGTTTCAGACTGTTGGCATCATATGAGTATATGTCAAATTGGTCGCGGATGCCCTATTTGAAATATTCTCTCGAGTTATGTTTTTGTATATTCATCGAATAATCCATAGAATATTCTTTGAATGGTCTAAAAAAATTCCATACATATCCGATGAATGTGATATATATATATATATATATATATATATAAATATATATATATATATATATATATATATATATATATATATATATATATATCACATATATACTATATGAATATTCATAGAATGTGAAAAAAGTGTGCCATTTCGCCAGTTCATAGAATATTCCACAAAGAATATATATATTCAAAGTGGATTCTGGGAATATTCCATCATTCTGATTGGAATATTTCATGAATATTCTATGAATATATAATGCTATCTAGGAAGGCTCCCTGTACATGTCAGTAATGTTTTGAGAAAGTTAGACAAAAATATCGAACAAATAACATAACTACTCTGTCTAAGACATATCTGGGAAACATATAATCAACATTATATGTATTATCTAATGAATATTATTGATTACATTATTTTGATGTTAACATAAACATATAGTTGAAAACACTGTGTTGGAAACGTCAAGATGACATTAATATAATGTTAGTTTGCCAATATCACAAAATTGCACAAAAGTTATATTTGGAAAATATTGTTGTTATGTTTAGTGGGATTTTGTTAGACTGAACTACTGAACTATGTGTCATTTTTATTGTGTCCTGATTTCTGGAAGCATGGAGAATAATAACTCCAAAAATACTATTTTGTTTAGATATGAATTCATAATTACACGTTGTAATCATCCAGGTACGATCGTTTATGTATTTTGGGAGAATCATATGGAAGGTTATCATTCAGCTATTCTGAAGATTAACTCTCCCAATTGATACGAGTATGTTGGTAACTATTTCACTCCTCTTGGTTCATCGATAAGACTCAATTTGGATTCTCTCATTCCATTCCAAAAGGCAGGAGTACTCACTTTTGCTCACTAAATCTCAACGTTTTATTAAAAATATGATTTGAATATATATGTTTATATTGTAACAAAGGACATCCCATAACAAAATGTGAGAATTTCTATCAGTGGAGTGTTTAAGGTTAAGAAAAGCATAAGGAAGTGTGTTACCAACCTCAGCTGAGTACTTCCTTTTCACCTTAATATTTCATACTATAATATGAATGTTCAAAGTTTTGAAACTCATTACATTTACCTGAAAAACTCTTGTTCACTTCTATTTATAAAACAAATGAGGCAAAAGAAGGTAACTTCTATTCTGTCGGTGTACCAACATTTTTCAAATAAAACAATGATAATTGCAGTTTGCCATATTTTCATTGAATACATGTATGATTCACTGATTGTGAATGGAAAATTTAGGAACATATGGAATGAAGTGAATTAGGTTATTTTTAAGATTACTTATATGATGAGAAAATGATTCATTCATATATGAATAAAATAAAACACTATCACAATCTGTTGATATTGAAACTTTCTCAACGGAGTAGACATATGCCATACATACTATACAAAGTTATAGTCACCTCTTAAAGGATTGTTATCGACTGTTTTACAGTCACTGGAACATTATTTGCTCCTTGAAACAAGTATATCACATATACCATTTTGTATCCGAAATGTCTTTCTGGGGTGCTCTCTAATCTGTCACCAAGCTTGATCCTGTGAGCAATTGCAGTATTCCTCTCGGAGGACGATGACGAACATCAGGACCTCGCGTGTATACAACCCTGATAACCTTGACTGCACTGATGAGGTACGATATTTCGAAACCGGTCTGTAGATGGCTCTCCGTTTGAATCAGGCAAAGTCCTGCTGTTTGTTTCAGAGAGCTCTTGCAAAGTTGTTCATTCAAAGTAAGGATCTTTGCACATATGTCTGACAGATATAATTCAATATCTGTCGAGGTATCAGCCAGAGAAGTAGTTGTTTTCTGTTGGACATATGCCATACATACTATACAAAGTTATAGTCACCTCTTAAAGGATTGTTATCGACTGTTTTACAGTCACTGGAACAATATTTGCTCCTTGAAACAAGTATATCACATATACCATTTCGTATCCGAAATGTCTTTCTGGGGTGCTCTCTAATCTGTCACCGAGGTTGATCCTGTGAGCAATTGCAGTATTCCTCTCGGAGGACGATGACGAACATCGGGACCTCGCGTGTATACAACCGTGATAACCTTGACTGCACTGATGAGGTACGATATTCCGAAACCGGTCTGTAGTTGGCTCTCCGTTTGAATCAGGCAAAGTCCTGCTGTTTGTTTCAGAGAGCTCTTGCAAAGTTGTTCCTTCAAAGTAAGGATCTTTGCACATATGTCTGACAGATATAATTCAATATCTGTCGAGGTACCAGCCAGAGAAGTAGTTGTTTTCTGTTGGACATATGCCATACATACTATACAAAGTTATAGTCACTTCTTAAAGGATTGTTATCGACTGTTTTACAGTCACTGGAACATTATTTGCTCCTTGAAACAAGTATATCACATATACCATTTCGTATCCGAAATGTCTTTCTGGGGTGCTCTCTAATCTGTCACCGAGGTTGATTCTGTGAGCAATTGCAGTATTCCTCTCGGAGGACGATGATGAACATCGGGACCTCCCGTGTATACAACCGTGATAACCTTGACTGCACTGATGAGGTACGATATTCCGAAACCGGTCTGTAGTTGGCTCTCCGTTTGAATCAGGCAAAGTCCTGCTGTTTGTTTCAGAGAGCTCTTGCAAAGTTGTTCCTTCAAAGTAAGTATCTTTGCACATATGTCTGACAGATATAATTCAATATCTATATATATATATATATATATATATATTGGATTTTTTGGTATTTCATTTCAAAAAATTACTTTCTATTATATCATTAGAAAGGAATGGTTATGCTGAATAGTACAGGCAAGAAAAAGTTGTATGTTCCTATTTAAGTTATGGACCTACAGAGTATTGTTTTTTCCCCAATTTTTCCAATATTTTTTTTGGCGGCTTTTTATAACGCCGACGAATGAAAATAAAATATCACAGTAGTAGCAACTGTTATCAAGTGACGTATGGTTTCCATAGCCAACTTTTCAATTTTTGGCTTTCATTTTGCTTCCACGGCCTACTCGGTGAATTTCAATAAGGTATCAAAAAAACTTTAACGCGTACACGAATCCTGTCTATATCTTTTATTAAATTGAACTAGAATCGTACTGGATAATAGCTATTAATGTAACGAGATTATTATGCGATTTATGATAATCGAGGACGTGCAACTTCCGAGATTTATTCAAATTGCATAATAATGAAGTTACATTCACAGCTTTATCATATCATTGACAACGAAGATGTGAAAATAAAATCAACAACTTTGGTTATTGTCACATTATTGTCATTTTAGCGTGCCATTTAGTATGATTTGATCCAGTTGATGGAAGATATTCCCATAGCGGAACGACAAGGAATTTGGTGGCAACAAGATGGTGCTCCTCCTCACAATTCACAGGTTGTTACTGAATATCTGGATAGAACGCACCCAAATAGATGGATTGGTAATAAGGGTCCAATTCGGTGTCCGGCTCGTTCCCCAGATGTATCACCGCTTGAAATTTTTCTATGGGGTTATTTAAAAGATATTATTTTCACCACTCCCCTTTTGAATGTGGATGATCTGAAAATGAAAATTCGACTAGCGTGCAGTGATATATACGCCTGATATTATAAGAGCGACTTGTTCGAGAGAAGTGATTCGACGTTTCAAAGCCTGCATAATATCTAATGGGCCTCACTTTGAACATTTTTTATTACATATCTAGGTACTATTCTTGTGAAATGATTCATTAAGTTATATTACATTGTTATTGACGATTTGTTCCTGAATACACCTCTTTCAATTTCGCAATTGTTTCATATTCAAAATTATTCCTGACTGAATTCCACAACTCAAAATTGAAACCATCACTTCGAACACCTATAATTTTGACTAATATTCATGTGATCTGATGCAGAGAGAATAGTTATTGTCTGAGATATTTTTAAAAATAATAGTCGTTCTCAAGACTTTACATTTTAAGCAATAACTCAACAACGCCGTAACCGAATTTCAAAAACTAAACATGAGATGATATCAGAATTAAGCGTAGAATCTGAATATGTAATGATATACAGTGCGTTCTATTTTAAAAAATGGCATTTTGGTCTGTAGCACCTACACCAAACATTTTGTATATGTGAAAATTATATCAAAATATATCTCTCATGAACTCATAAAACTTTTGTATGAAATATTTTTCTATATCTCCTGCACAAGCGGATAATGCGCTGAATAAAAAAACAGACGTAAATCACTTGAGTGAAATTTACTCTTATTCAATTTTTGCAGATAATACAAGGTTTGGGGACAATCAACGGATTACTTCAATGAATATTGACTTCACAAATTAATTCAATTTAATTCAATTCCTCCGTCAAAATACTGTTCATACAATCTTTGTTCCATATATTTCAGTAATGTATTATTGTTAGCATTAGGTCGAGTGTTCATGGTTTCAGGATATGTTTCCTTTGTTGGTTCAGCTCATTTGTCACCTACACCATTAAAATATATCGTTCTCATATTCCAAATTTCACATTTGATAATTATTGTTCCATGTAGCTCCATCACAGATCTGTATCATTAGGTTGTAGTGTCATCTGTCACTCCCCATGATTAAGATTCCGTATGGCTCATGTCACCTGTCATTTATCAATTGTCTCATGTCATTTGTCATTGGTCTTGGCTAGTCAGTTGAATAAAATTACTCGGCGCGGTTGTTTGCCTCTTCAAGGACAACACGTGCTTTTATATAATTTTAACAATTTTAAAGTCCATGTCATAATGTATCATCAGTAATGAGTGTGCATCCACGTTACTCTTGGTTGTTATCAATGATGTTTTACTCCCAGTGCTGTCCATATTTCATGATTATTTTTAACATATACGCCATGTAACCTCGAAACAGTGTAAGTTATTCACGTTATTCATTGGCGTAATTCTCATAGTTGTCTTTACATATTTGTAGTTTTCCTGAAGATGATAATACAAAGTTATTAAAAGCTTGGAACAAGTGTATAAGAGTATCCTTATTGGCCTGCTGCATATCCCAAATATTAAAAAACTCATAGAGTTAGTTCTCTGTGAATTTTGTAAGTTATCATGTTATTTTTATGTAGTCCTTCAACAACTTATATTCCTTTTTAATTGTAGCTCTTCCTGAAGAAGTCAATAAAGGTTGACGAAATATTGAAGATTTAAATCGAATGAGTTTCATTGTTCAACAGACCGCTACCCGAGAATTCCTACTTAATTAATAGAGTTCGGTCGAGAATACTTTGTTATTATATATATATATATATATATATATATATACAGTGTGGTCCAACGAAAACTTAACACCTCGATTTTCCGGCTTTAAAATGAAAATGTGGAAAATCGCTCGGACCTGTCAATTTCTAATACGAGGGGGAACAACTTTTCCGCTGTTTTCATCCCCGTAACTTCAACCACCTAACGGGGGAGAGCACAACCCCTTGATTTTGAATATGGATGCGGGTTGTTGCGATACCTCATTTTGAAGATCTCATCGTGTACTATCTGACCGTAAAATTACGCTCCAAAATATCCATCAATAACGAAAGGACAGGTAAAGTAGTGGAAGAGTACGTACTTTTGTGATTACTTTATTAAATGCTCGAAATGGGCACCATCCACTTCCATGCAGTAATATAAGTTTTGCTGAAAACGTTCACGTACATTACTCAAGATTTCTGGTGTAATTTGACGGCATTCATTAATGATCCGAGTTCGCAAATCATCCAGTGACTCAGGCTGGGTAGCGTAAATCTTGGATTTCAGGTGACCCCATAGAAAAAAGTCCAGTGGAGCCAGATCAGGTGATCTGGGTGGCCACTCAATATGTCCCCTTCTTCCAATCCAGGCGTGAGGAATTGTCATCTAAGAACTGACGCACCGGTTGAACAAAGTGAGGTGGTGCGCCATCTTGTTGGAAAATGATCGTTTGATGGTCTTCTGCATTCTCCAATACTTGCACGAGGGCTGGATAAATAGCGTTCTCCAATAGATCGAGATAAATTTGGCCTGTGAGATTACCGGGTATAAAAAAAGGGCCGATTATGTGATTTCCATATATACCCGCCCAAACATTTAATTTTTGGGGGCGCTGTGTATACACCTCACGAAATATTCTTGGATTTTCATCTGACCAATACCGACAGTTATGCCGGTTTACAATGCCGTTAAGGTAAAATGAACACTCGTCCGAAAAACAGATATCGAACATGTAGTTTTGATTGCCGTTAATTATTTCACTGATCACTTCACAGAACTGGAGTCGGCGATCGGGATCATCCTCATTCAGTTCCTGAACCAATCGTATCTTATAAGAATGGAATTTATGTTGTTTCAGGATTCTCATGATTGTTGTGCGTGAAACACCAGATACATCGGACAATTTCCTAGTACTAACGGTCAGATCCATTGCTATATGACCTAAGACAGCCACGTCCCTCGCTTCGTCTCTTTCATGCACCCTCTTTTTGTTTCCAACTGAACCAGTAGCGTCAAATTTGGCAACCAGTTGCACAACGTAAGCAGCGGATACATTTTTTCCAGGATGTCGTTCGTTAAATAAAGCCGCTGTTGTGCGCGCAGAGTCGTTATTTCGGAAAAATCATTTTATCATTTCCACCCTTTCTTCTACGGAATACACCATTTTAATTCCACTACCAATTTACAATCGCTTTGACACACTTGTACCGTTCTTAAACATTCACGATAGACTAAGGTACAAAAACAAGGTCCGTCTACTTTTTTGGACGAAAAATTAACGACTCAATACCTTTGAAATGCGTCGGATACGAATACTATTCTCGAGATAAATTCCATATTGCCTCTTTCACTATTTTCGCTGTTATTTCATTATCGATGGATATTTTGAAGTGAAATTTTACGGTCAGATAGTACACGATGAGATCTTCAAAATGAGGTATCGCAACACCCCGCATCCCTATTCAAAATCAAGGGGTTCTGCTCACCCCCGTTAGGGGGTTGAAGTTACGGGGATGAAAACAGCTGAAAAGTTGTTCCCCCCGTATTAGAAATTGACGACTCCGAGCGATTTTCCACATTTTCATTTTAAAGCCGGAAAATCGAGGTGTTAAGTTTTCGTTGGACCACACTGTATATATATAAAAGTTCTGGTTGAACCGCGTCTAGAATTTGTTGAAATTCGACGTTTCGGCTCCGATTTTGGAGCCATTTTCAAGAACTAAAAAAGAAAGAAAATTAATGAAAGGTTGAAACGTAATTCTACGCTGAGGTTTCAATCTGCCTACTCCTCAGGTATAATTACGTTAGGTTTTTGTGACTTGATGTCGGGGTCTCAATCTGCCTACTCCCCATGTCTCGTCACTGATTCTCTCTAAGGTCTCAATCTGCCTACTCCTTCGAGAGAACTGAGGAATTGTGGGTTGAGGAACTGTATTTATAGTGGACGTGGCTGTAATGGCCGTGTGCAATGTATTGGCGCGAGGTGAACTATGGGCGGGAACTGAGTTGGCGCTAGATGAGCTGTTTGCGGGAACTGGGTTGATGGGAAATGAGTTGATGCGTGCAATGAGAGGCTTCCAGGTATTGGGAAGTCTACGTCCGGCGTCGCGAGTGTTGAGGCAATTGGGGCGCTTCTCTATCTCAAGGGCTTCTCGGATGATCCTGGTTTGCAGAGTTTTCTCGGTGGAAATTGTTTTTGTGTTTTTGAAGTCTATTTTGTGACCTGTGTCTTCTCGATGTTTATAAATGCGGAAGTGGAAGATGCGTGACGCACAGCAAATTCGTGTTCGTAGACTCTGGAAGTTACTCGTCTGTTAGTCTGGCCAATATAAGTTCTCGGGCAGTCTAAACATGGTATTTCATATATACCTTGAGAATTGTTTGGTATTTTGTCCTTGGAAGATCTGAGGAATTTGGATATTTGGTTGTTGGCCGTGAATTTTGTTTTTATCTCGTGTTTTCTCAAGATATTACTGATGTTGTCTGTCACACCTTTGATGTATGGTAGGAAAGCTTTGTGTGGCTGAATACTCTCTAGTGGATCATTCGTTTTTGGAGGACGGGTCATTTGATGGCGGATAGACTTGTCGATTAGCAAATTGTTGTAAACATTTTGTAGTAAGGCTGATTTCAGTTTGTCCAGCTCTTGTGGTCTATTCTGGTTGTCGGAATGGATCTGTATATCAGGGAGTTCAATACGAAGTTTGTGCTGGATGGTGTTGAGAGTTTGCGTGTAGGTATCGGTTGGTGTGGGTCTGTTTCCTGTGTACTGTGTGGGTGAAAGAGTTATTGGATTTGGTGATGAGAACGTCCAGGAAAGCTAGGGTGTTGTTCATTTCGGTCTCCATTGTAAATTTCATGTTGGGATGGATATCGTTTAGGTGATCTAAGAACGTGTTTGAGATTTCGTAACCATGAGGCCATATGACGAAAATGTTGTCAACGTATCTGAACCAGCAAGTAGGCTTGTGATCAAATGCTTCTACAGCCCTGGTTTCGAAGTCTTCCATAAACAGGTTTGCAAGGACTGGAGAAAGGGGGGAACCCATAGGAGCACCTTTCACTTGTTTGTAGTAAGTTCCTTGGAAGAAGAAGTACGTGTTGTTCATACAGTGACTGATGAGGTCCAGGGTGTCTTTTGGAATTCTGTGTTTAGTTTTAAGGATTTCTAGCGTGTCCGTTAGGGGAATGTTTGTGAAGAGGGAGACAACATCGAAGCTCACTAGGATATCGGTGTTCTGGATTCTATAGGATTTGAGAAGGTCTAAGAAGTGGAATGAATTTTTCACGTAGGATGAAGCTTCTTCTGCTCGTGGCTGAAGAGTACTCGCCAGATACTTGGCGAGGTTCTGGGTTGGTGATCCAAAGGCACTGACGATAGGTCGGAGTGGGATATCAGGCTTGTGTAATTTTGGTAATCCGTAGATACGAGGGGTGCGTGATGACTTCTCTCTAGGGATAGTGGCTTTCTTGGTTTCGGCTGGTAGTTTAGAATAATTGATCAGATTTTTGGTTTTCTTTTCGAGGTAGGTTGTCGGGTCTCGTTGGGTGATCTGATACTCGGATGAGTTTTATAGTGTACTCATTTTGTCTACATAATCTGAGATATTCAGAACTACCGTGGCGTTGCCTTTGTCTGCTGGGAGAATGATTATGTCAGGGTTGTATATACAGTGTGTTTCACTTCTCATGGAAACACCCTCGTATCTTCCGTAATTTTCAACGTAGAGCCATGAAATTTTCAGGATCGATAGATTCACTAAAAATGAACTGCAAAAAAGGTGTCATCCTACGATATATACACTGCACGAAAACAGCGATGGAACCACCCATTTTTCCAGAAACTTATATTAGGGGGCAAAATTGGCCAAAAATTCCTTCGGATTCGTGTTTAGGATCCCCGAATTACTGCTACTACACCTGTCTCTTGAAAAATTTTTAGTCTTGAAAATTTCAAACTTGTTACACTTTTCATAGAAACGACCCCGTACCTTCCGTAATTTTTTATGTAGAACCATGAAATTTCCAGGATCGATAGATACACTAGAGATGACCTCTCTGCATGAAAGGGGTCATCATCCGTGAAGTATTTGAAAAATAACTTAATTTTTCAGAACTGAAATTTTTTCAGGAGAAAAGTGTATTAGTAGTAATTTGGGGATCCTGAACACGAATCCGAATGAATTTAGGTCCAATTTTTCTCCCTAATATTACTTTCCGGAAAAATGGGTGGTTTCATCGCTGCTGGCGAGCAGTGTATATCACGTAGGATCAGAATCAGTGACGAGACATGGGGAGTAGGCAGATTGAGACCCCGACATCAAGTCACAAAAACCTAACGTAATTATACCTGAGGAGTAGGCAGATTGAAACCTCAGCGTAGAATTACGTTTCAACCTTTCATTAATTTTCTTTCTTTTTTAGTTCTTGAAAATGGCTCCAAAATCGGAGCCGAAACGTCGAATTTCAACAAATTCTAGACGCGGTTCAACCAGAACTTTTATATATATACAGTGTGGTCCAACGAAAACTTAACACCTCGATTTTCCGGCTTTAAAATGAAAATGTGGAAAATCGCTCGGAGTCGTCAATTTCTAATACGGGGGGAACAACTTTTCAGCTGTTTTCATCCCCGTAACTTCAACCCCCTAACGGGGGTGAGCAGAACCCCTTGATTTTGAATAGGGATGCGGGGTGTTGCGATACCTCATTTTGAAGATCTCATCGTGTACTATCTGACCGTAAAATTTCACTTCAAAATATCCATCGATAATGAAATAACAGCGAAAATAGTGAAAGAGGCAATATGGAATTTATCTCGAGAATAGTATTCGTATCCGACGCATTTCAAAGGTATTGAGTCGTTAATTTTTCGTCCAAAAAAGTAGACGGACCTTGTTTTTGTACCTTAGTCTATCGTGAATGTTTAAGAACGGTACAAGTGTGTCAAAGCGATTGTAAATTGGTAGTGGAATTAAAATGGTGTATTCCGTAGAAGAAAGGGTGGAAATGATAAAATGATTTTTCCGAAATAACGACTCTGCGCGCACAACAGCGGCTTTATTTAACGAACGACATCCTGGAAAAAATGTATCCGCTGCTTACGTTGTGCAACTGGTTGCCAAATTTGACGCTACTGGTTCAGTTGGAAACAAAAAGAGGGTGCATGAAAGAGACGAAGCGAGGGACGTGGCTGTCTTAGGTCATATAGCAATGGATCCGACCGTTAGTACTAGGAAATTGTCCGATGTATCTGGTGTTTCACGCACAACAATCATGAGAATCCTGAAACAACATAAATTCCATTCTTATAAGATACGATTGGTTCAGGAACTGAATGAGGATGATCCCGATCGCCGACTCCAGTTCTGTGAAGTGATCAGTGAAATAATTAACGGCAATCAAAACTACATGTTCGATATCTGTTTTTCGGACGAGTGTTCATTTTACCTTAACGGCATTGTAAACCGGCATAACTGTCGGTATTGGTCAGATGAAAATCCAAGAATATTTCGTGAGGTGTATACACAGCGCCCCCAAAAATTAAATGTTTGGGCGGGTATATATGGAAATCACATAATCGGCCCTTTTTTTATACCCGGTAATCTCACAGGCCAAATTTATCTCGATCTATTGGAGAACGCTATTTATCCAGCCCTCGTGCAAGTATTGGAGAATGCAGAAGACCATCAAACGATCATTTTCCAACAAGATGGCGCACCACCTCACTTTGTTCAACCGGTGCGTCAGTTCTTAGATGACAATTCCTCACGCCTGGATTGGAAGAAGGGGACATATTGAGTGGCCACCCAGATCACCTGATCTGGCTCCACTGGACTTTTTTCTATGGGGTCACCTGAAATCCAAGATTTACGCTACCCAGCCTGAGTCACTGGATGATTTGCGAACTCGGATCATTAATGAATGCCGTCAAATTACACCAGAAATCTTGAGTAATGTACGTGAACGTTTTCAGCAAAACTTATATTACTGCATGGAAGTGGATGGTGCCCATTTCGAGCATTTAATAAAGTAATCACAAAAGTACGTACTCTTCCACTACTTTACCTGTCCTTTCGTTATTGATGGATATTTTGGAGCGTAATTTTACGGTCAGATAGTACACGATGAGATCTTCAAAATGAGGTATCGCAACAACCCGCATCCATATTCAAAATCAAGGGGTTGTGCTCTCCCCCGTTAGGTGGTTGAAGTTACGGGGATGAAAACAGCGGAAAAGTTGTTCCCCCTCGTATTAGAAATTGACAGGTCCGAGCGATTTTCCACATTTTCATTTTAAAGCCGGAAAATCGAGGTGTTAAGTTTTCGTTGGACCACACTGTATATATATATATATATATATATATATAATAACAAAGTATTCTCGACCGAACTCTATTAATTAAGTAGGAATTCTCGGGTAGCGGTCTGTTGAACAATGAAACTCATTCGATTTAAATCTTCAATATTTCGTCAACCTTTATTGACTTCTTCAGGAAGAGCTACAATTAAAAAGGAATATAAGTTGTTGAAGGACTACATAAAAATAACATGATAACTTACAAAATTCACAGAGAACTAACTCTATGAGTTTTTTAATATTTGGGATATGCAGCAGGCCAATAAGGATACTCTTATACACTTGTTCCAAGCTTTCAATAACTTTGTATTATCATCTTCAGGAAAACTACAAATATGTAAAGACAACTATGAGAATTACGCCAATGAATAACGTGAATAACTTACACTGTTTCGAGGTTACATGGCGTATATGTTAAAAATAATCATGAAATATGGACAGCACTGGGAGTAAAACATCATTGATAACAACCAAGAGTAACGTGGATGCACACTCATTACTGATGATACATTATGACATGGACTTTAAAATTGTTAAAATTATATAAAAGCACGTGTTGTCCTTGAAGAGGCAAACAACCGCGCCGAGTAATTTTATTCAACTGACTAGCCAAGACCAATGACAAATGACATGAGACAATTGATAAATGACAGGTGACATGAGCCATACGGAATCTTAATCATGGGGAGTGACAGATGACACTACAACCTAATGATACAGATCTGTGATGGAGCTACATGGAACAATAATTATCAAATGTGAAATTTGGAATATGAGAACGATATATTTTAATGGTGTAGGTGACAAATGAGCTGAACCAACAAAGGAAACATATCCTGAAACCATGAACACTCGACCTAATGCTAACAATAATACATTACTGAAATATATGGAACAAAGATTGTATGAACAGTATTTTGACGGAGGAATTGAATTAAATTGAATTAATTTGTGAAGTCAATATTCATTGAAGTAATCCGTTGATTGTCCCCAAACCTTGTATTATCTGCAAAAATTGAATAAGAGTAAATTTCACTCAAGTGATTTACGTCTGTTTTTTTATTCAGCGCATTATCCGCTTGTGCAGGAGATATAGAAAAATATTTCATACAAAAGTTTTATGAGTTCATGAGAGATATATTTTGATATAATTTTCACATATACAAAATGTTTGGTGTAGGTGCTACAGACCAAAATGCCATTTTTTAAAATAGAACGCACTGTATATCATTACATATTCAGATTCTACGCTTAATTCTGATATCATCTCATGTTTAGTTTTTGAAATTCGGTTACGGCGTTGTTGAGTTATTGCTTAAAATGTAAAGTCTTGAGAACGACTATTATTTTTAAAAATATCTCAGACAATAACTATTCTCTCTGCATCAGATCACATGAATATTAGTCAAAATTATAGGTGTTCGAAGTGATGGTTTCAATTTTGAGTTGTGGAATTCAGTCAGGAATAATTTTGAATATGAAACAATTGCGAAATTGAAAGAGGTGTATTCAGGAACAAATCGTCAATAACAATGTAATATAACTTAATGAATCATTTCACAAGAATAGTACCTAGATATGTAATAAAAAATGTTCAAAGTGAGGCCCATTAGATATTATGCAGGCTTTGAAACGTCGAATCACTTCTCTCGAACAAGTCGCTCTTATAATATCAGGCGTATATATCACTGCACGCTAGTCGAATTTTCATTTTCAGATCATCCACATTCAAAAGGGGAGTGGTGAAAATAATATCTTTTAAATAACCCCATAGAAAAATTTCAAGCGGTGATACATCTGGGGAACGAGCCGGACACCGAATTGGACCCTTATTACCAATCCATCTATTTGGGTGCGTTCTATCCAGATATTCAGTAACAACCTGTGAATTGTGAGGAGGAGCACCATCTTGTTGCCACCAAATTCCTTGTCGTTCCGCTATGGGAATATCTTCCATCAACTGGATCAAATCATACTAAATGGCACGCTAAAATGACAATAATGTGACAATAACCAAAGTTGTTGATTTTATTTTCACATCTTCGTTGTCAATGATATGACAAATGTGCGGTTGGCTTCCTGTTTGTTGACTCCGTTCGTTTGTTGTTTCACCTGCAATCAAGTGTTGCACATCCTTACACTTGCTTTCACCGTACTGATGAGATCCCTAAGATCGAAACACGTGTCTACGGTTGCATTTTTACCAGAGGGCTTAGTCCAATAAAATGTCCTACTTGTTATATATATATATATATATATATATGTTCAGATAGGTTTCAACAAATTCTAGACGCGGTTCAACCCGAACTTTTAGTATATATATATATATATATATATATATATATATATATATATATATATATATATATATCTTGGAAAATATTTGGGTAGCAGTCAGTTGACCAGTAAAAGTTATTTAATCTTCGTTTTCAAGCCGAGCTTATATATATATATATATGCTTATAAATATGTTTTTCTTCAGACAGGACTGCATATTCATGAAGTCTTTATGCAAATGTCAGTGTTTTCTATAATATAAAATTCACTCATGATTACACTCATAGAGTCCTTCTGACTCTTATGGTCTATTCATTAAATATTTGTTTTGAGATTATTTTGTTAACACTGTCACTGGTTAATGTTACATTTAATTACTTGAACTTGATTCTCAGTGCGTAGGTTCAAGCAAACTCCCATGAATATTTCCACTATTATAAAAAGTATTTGGTACCTAAGTAAATATTGAACGTAAATGACATTTGTAAAAAAATTCCCTGTTGAAATTAGCACATGCTTATTTCATACTTGCTACAAGTCTTGGCACCTCTTGTTTGTTGCATGGTATATGCACAAGCACGCCTTTGAAATAATTCTCTACGCAGGTATAATGTAAATGAACAAACATTTTCATGGCGAAATTAGAAGAGAAAACAAAACCAACATAATAATTGCAGTGGTCAGCACATAAAAATGGATAGTGAAAAGTATAACTAAAAATGCTCTCTCCGTATAAACTAACGCATAGCACCTTTAATATAGTTATAAATATAGCAATAAAGCCGTAGACACAATGGAAGTTTTATGGAATAAGTTTTATGATTTGGGATTTTGGATATCAATTTCACAAATAAAACAAGATGCAGAACAGAGTTGAAAAATGAATCTTGAATTTTACCAAGAAGATTGTTAATGAGGCGTGATCAGAATGAGAATGGCAATGATAGTTTCGCGTCAAAAAAAATCCAAAATTAAGAAAATTAAAACTAAAAACATAAAACTTCCATTGTGTTTCAGCCTTATCTTATCAAAAATCAATGATTTATTCGTTTCTACCTAGCAGATTGTCCGGGTTGTTCACGAGGTGAAAGAGGCTGCTCACCGAGGGATGAACACGGTCATGGTCCTGTTGGACATGCAGAAAGCCTTCGACTCCGTATGGATCGAGGGTCTAATTTGCAAAATGCTTGAGGCACGCATGCCTTCCTACTTGGTAAGGATCACGGATTCATTCCTCACAAATCGCGCTTTTGTTGTTAGGGTTAACAGCACGAGATCGGCAGAGTATCCAGTCGAAGCAGGTGTCCCGCAGGGGTCTAGCCTCTCCCCGCACTTGTACTCTCTACATACGCATGATTTCCCTATGTGCGAGAGAACGAGGACGGCTATATATGCGGATGATACCGCTATATACGCCCAATCGTTCTCCAGCGCCGCAGCTGCTAGGCAGGTCCAGATCCGTCTGGACAGGGAGATCATTCCGTATTTGGAGAGCAACAAGATTGTGGTGAATCCGGCCAAGTCCGAGGCCATCAATTTCTCGAGGAAATTTAGGTTCTCTAAAATTCCACAGAAATTGAGGGTCAAGGACAAAGCCCTGGAGACAAAGACCAATGTGCGATACCTGGGGGTACAGCTCGACAAGCGCACAACGTGGCAGAAGCACATAAACCTGGCTATACAGAGGGCCGCTGCGGCGGTAAAACGCACTTACCCTCTTATAGCCAGAGGATCACACATGTCACTCGAGGCAAAGATGGCCATCTACAAACAGATCATTCGGCCGGCCATGTTGTACGCTTGCCCAGCGTTCTGCAGCCTGCCCAAAACCCCATTTATGAGGTTGGACAGGATGCAGAACAAGGTACTTCGTATAATCACCAAGAGTGATAGGTACATTCGTCTGGATGCGCTGCGCGCCCTCGCTGGCGTCGACTCCATCCCGACACATGTTAGAAGCCTGTCGGAGAAATTCTACAGGTTTCACCATCCCAAAAGCGTGATCACGAGAGACCTTACCAGGCTCAGACTACATGATAATCAGCCCCGCAAACACGGTGGGCTGATCTATCAATCTTTGGCCATCTTCCAGGAAAGATGGGAAGAACCGGTTCCCTAGGGAACCAAGCCGCATCTATGTAATGCGCGAAGTACCGTGACCCGGTTTTTTGCAACAGCCTTTTCCGGGACATCATCGAAACAACCACCTCTGACCAAACCTTAGACAAAGCATTTTCTGCATAGAAGGCAAACTGAACGACATGCATAAGCTTTGCAGGAGGCATGGATTATACGAACCACACCCGCATAAATTTGGAATATTCGACCCACCGCCACCATCAGCGGGGGCGGATGCAAGCGTCCCTTCGCCGGGATCCTATGCACCCCTTGGCACAGGCGCTCCCTCATCCCTCGTCCAGAAATGGTCGGAGGATGAGGGAGGCGGCCTTCAGTGCGTCCTCCCGAACCTCTTCCTCTCCTGAACCCTTTTGGGCGACGGCAAGATGAGTCTCCGGAGTGATGAATATACTAAATTTTGTGTAGAAGTCAATTTAAACTATGGAAATAAACCTTTATTTATTTATTTATTTTTTTTATTTATTCGTTTCTTAAATAATGTCAAATTGTAGTGGTTGTTTATAGCTGCGTTTTATTGGCGCCATTGTGATACCGGTTTGGGAATGAATTGTCATTTATCTGTCAGTTCTCACATTTTTATCATTGTATTCGTGTCATATGTCAGTTGATTCTACCAAACCGGTATCGGAATGAGGTCCAATAAAACGCAGCTTTATGTGACCTACAATCTACAACTTCGTTTTCTTCTTCTGATTCTCTAACTCTGACGTCGATGTCACATGACCTGCTATCTTGGCTCGTGATTGGTGACACTAGAATCCAACCAGATTTTGAATTTTACGAATGAAATTAAAAGTACAGTGGTTTCAAGGATTTCAAAACGATTTTACTACTCCATTCATAAAACGGTCATGTGATCTCTCTTGTTCTGTATAGAACCTCTACTCTTTGTTATTACTTGTTATTACTGTCACTCATGACCTCCACTCACACTAGCGCTCTCTGGCGGGAGCGATATCGTCCATGCCTACCATGCATGGGGCTTGAGCTAATTTCTGGCACTTTTGGTTTCGGGTTTCTGGGAAAAGAGTGCATGGACACATTCGCAGATAAATAATTATTGCACTGCGGAACCACAGATTACGGAACTGTTTCCGTAATCTGTGCGCGGCACTTAACAACATTTTTTTGACTTACTAGTCATTAGTCATATCAAAGCTGTTTTCTGCATTAAATCAAAAAAATCGAACCAAATATAGAAAGATAAAGAAACAATCAACAATTTATTAACACGAGATCTCATGGAGTTTGACGTACATATTTCAAAATGTAGACGTCGCCCACTTCGTGGCGACCCCGAATAATAAGAATTCAGGGTTGCCAATTCGTGAGTAATTTTATGGTGTGTGAGTGATATTGTGAGTAATGACCAATTGTGAGTAAAATGTGAGTAATCGGAGGTAAATGCTAGGTAAATTGGTAAATTGACAGTTTATGAACTCGAAACTTTATCGTTATATTCTAAAGTTACTGATAGAATCTCAACGACACGCAGAAAACAATAGAATGTGATGCTGTCCACATTATTTTTGCAAACAGTCGAAAATAGCATAGAGCAGCATACCCGCTCGCTGTCGCCTGAGAAATGGAAAGCGACTTTTGGTATCTAGCCAACTCCACGTTGACTCAATTTTCTATTTATTATCCACCAACTCTTTTCTCATATTATAATAAATTGAGGGCGAATATCGTAGACAGGTGAATCCACCGGTGAATAAAATAAAATGCCTTATACAGTGTGTCCCGCTTTTTATGAATACACCGTAATATCTCAGTTATTAATAATGCGATTTTCTTGAAATTTTGGTGGTGATTATATGTTAGGTAAATGAAGTATTTTGGCATAGTGAACATTTTCATCGACCATAGGCGTGCGGTGTGGGGGGGTTAAAAAAAGCTGTTTTTTGCGAAAAGGATATTAGGGCTCATTTTAGATAACTTTTTTTATCAGAATTAGAATCAGCATCCCCAAAAACCCCCCATTCCATATTTTCGAAATCTCAGGAGCTGATTTGACGAGAGAAAAAAAATCACTTTTTTCGTCAATGCACCCGAATATCTGTTATTAGCGATTATCTTGAGATTTTGGTGGTGATTTTATGTTAGAAAAATGAAACATTTGGCATAGTGATCATATTCATTCACCATTGGCGTGCGAAGTTGGGGAGAGAAAACAGGCATTTTTTGAGAAATGAATATTAATGCTTATTTAAGACAACTTTTTTTTATCAGATTCGGAATCAGCATCTCCAAAAACCCTTTAATTCATATTTGCAACATCTCAAGAGCTGATTTGAACAAAAAAACAAAGTTTAAGTCTTTTTTTTAATAAGTTCTTTATTTGTAACAGTGGTAACAAAATTACGAATTACTTTATTTTAGATTCTTGTGTTTTCAACATAACTACCTTCTGAAACAATACACTTTTCAACAATTCTTCTCAAACGTACATTCACTTTAATTAAAGTTTGGGGAGTTATTTCCTGACACGCTTGCCTAATTGCAAAGCAAAGTTCCTCTCTATTACGCGGCCGAGTAGCATACACTTTATTCTTCAAATGCCCCCACAGAAAAAAGTCACAAGGGGTAATATCTGGCGATCTAGGGGGCCATGGTTCCAGAGGAGAATTTCTACCTATCCACTTCATAGGGAAAATTGCATTTAAAAAGTTCCGAACTATCCCAGAATTGTGTGCGGGGGCCCCATCTAATTGAAAGATTAAGTTTTGTCTTTGTGCTAATGGCAATTCCATGAGAAAATCATAGAGACCATTTTGTAAAAAATATAGAAAATTTTGTCCGGTCAGGATATCCAGGAAATAAGGGCCAACAATTCGATCGTTGAATATGCCACACCACACGTTAACTTTTTCACTGTATTGGTTTTTACAATGAATTACCCAATTCGGATTTTCAGCTGCCCAAAACCTACAATTTTGACTAGACACCACACCGTTTGTTGTAAACGTTGCCTCGTCAGTAAACATCATGTTCTTCAGAAAAAGTCTGTCGTTAAGATAGTTACCCTGCAACCATAATCAAAATTCAAACCGTCGTTCAAAATCACCATTTAACAGAGTATGTAGAAATTTTGGTTTAAATGCCCTAATCCTGTTGCGTTTCAAACATCTCCATACTTTGTTTTTCCTTAAATTCATTGTCCCCGCAACTGCCCTTACAGTACCATTTGGGTTGTTTCGAAATTCTGCTAAGATACGTTCGTCGTCTGGATAGTGTCTTTGATTTAAATTGTACCTCCCTGGTCTTATTTTGAAAACCGCTTCAGTCCTTGCGAACAATCTGTTGATTTTGGCAACGGTATCGTGAGAAATTGGTTCTCGATCATGATGCCTTCCATTGAATATTCCAGCAACTTAACGCGTAGATCTTTCATTATTACCAAATAAGCGGATAATCTCTACTTTTTCTCCAATTGTAAGAACTACTCTTCGGTTGTGTGCCATCTTATTAACAGTTTAGTAACACTGCTTGACTTATTGACATTTCGTACTGATTACCGATGTCGAACAAAAACTTTTGTTTCAAAGCACTCTTTCATTAATTTGCATGTAAACTCAAATCGGCAAGCCAACGGTAACAAAGTGTGCGTATCTTCGGAAATACCTAAAATGTAGTATAAGTTGCAAACGATACAGAATATAAGGAAACGAAGGTGTTTGAAATTTAATATGGGATTAGGGCATTTGAAATAAAAAGTTAGAAATAAACAATCTATTGAAAAAGCAAGTGAATTTAATTTTGTTTTCTAATCAAATCAGCTCTCGAGATTTCGAAAATATGAATTGAGGGGTTTTTGCGGTCGCTGATTCCAAATCTGATAAAAAAATTTGTCTAAAATGAGCCCTTTATATCCTTGGAGAAGAAGTGGAGATTAAACGATTATTTGGTAATAATGAAAGATCAACGCGTCAGGTTGCTGGAATATTCAATGGAAGGCATCATGATCGAGAACCAATTTCTCACGCCAAAATCAAAAGATTGTTTGAAAAGACTAGAGCGGTTTTCAAGACAAGACCAGGGAGGTACAATTTAAATCAAAGACACTATCCGGACGACGAACATTTCGAATTTCGAAACAACCCAATTGGTACTGTAAGGGCAGTTGCGAGGACAATGAATTCAACGAAAAACAAAGTATAGAGATGTTTGAAACGCAACAGGATTAGGGCATTTAAACCAAAATTTCGATATACCGTGTTAAATGGATATTTTGAAGATGGTTTGAATTTTGCTTACAAGGACTTATTGAAAAAAGAGCTGAATAATTTTTTATTCAAATCAGCTCTTGAGATGTTGAAAATATGAATTAAAGGGTTTTTGGGTATGCTGATTCCGAGACGAAAAAAGTGAATTTATTTTTTTTTTCTCCTCAAATCATCTCTTGAGATTTCGAAAATATGGATTGGGAGGTTTTTGGGGATGCTGATCCTAATTCTGATAAAAAAAGTTATCTAAAATGAGCCCTAATATCATTTTCCCAAAAAACAGCTTTTTTTTACCCCCCCACACCGCACGCCTATGGTCGATGAAAATGTTCACTATGCCAAAATACTTCATTTACCTAACATATAATCACCACCAAAATTTCAAGAAAATCGCATTATTAATAACTGAGATATTAGAGTGTATTCATGAAAAGCGGGACACACTGTATAAGGGCGAAGTTTGTAGACCGGTAGATTCACCGGTGAATAAAAAAATGTATCTATAGTTACATTTTCTTCACATTTTGAATTCTGTCGAATGTCAAAAGTCACGTGACGTCACACTAGAAAACTAATTTTTATTAGTATTTTGAAGTTGTGGGTAATTTTTGTGAGTATCTCAAAAAAATTCGTGAGCAATTCGGCGAGAGCCGTTAGCAACCCTGAATAAGATATGGGCCGGCTAAAATCCTCTAGAGGTTTCTCTCAGGAATCACCTCCTGAACCCAATCCTCTTTAACATATATCTCAGATCTATTTTTGATCTTATCTCTCAACACACAACTTTAATCGCTTACGCAGATAATCTATACTACTACTTGTGTAAGGAGTACATGCACAAGAAATGTAAGTTAATATAAAGTAATCCCTATTATTAAAAACTGGATGAATAACCACGATTTGAACTTGTCCATCCCAAAAACCGAGACTATATGGTTTCGAACGGGACAAAAATATAGGTATACATACCTAAGATAATAATAGACGAAAATATATAATACCCTTAAAAGACAATATCAAAATAATACCTTGGGGTGCACTTCGTACTTACAACCTTAATAATAGGACAAACATATAAATCACACTGTAACTTGGGCAAAACAAAGATTTAATGTCATAAAAGCATTCTGCGCAGACCCAAAGACGATATATTAATGGCTTTCAACGGGATAGTTAAATCACATCTAATCCTACTAAAACCATGTGCAAAAAAAGATGTAATCAAATTGGACATAGAACAGTCCCAAGGGATGAGAATTATCACGGGTACAATGTAATCGACTCCAATAAATGCACTATTGGCAGAAACGGGAGATATGAGCTGTATAAAATTAATGTGTGGCGGAACTCTAATTGCTATCCATACCGGAATGATGACTTGCCTGCAAAAAGAATCCAACAACCTGATACTCATACGGACTCCCTGAGTGCCCTAGAGCGGATCTGGTCAAAATAATATAGATGATTCAAAAACTGACTACATTACATCAAACAAATAGTACATCTCTCCTCATTAATTGGTGTAGGTTCTTCTGGATACCTGGATATGCAGAAATTTAAGGGTAATAATGAAGTAGCGATCGAAATTGGGTACCACTCTTGATGTTCCCCTGGATATCAAATTAGATAAAAATTCTTTAACTTCTAAATGGTATATAAAGATATAAAACACAATTTTTCAACAAAAAGGAAGAGCCTATTACAAAATCCAAGACAGGTTCCCAAAAAATATTTGGTAGTGGTAGTGGATTTTCTTAAGAGCTATGATCTTGAATATATTTACGCGTCGCTTACAGGCAACAAATCACAAAATTATTGAAACAGAAACCGAAAACATTGACTCAACTATTACTTCACTATAATAGCCTAGCCTAGCCTAGCCTATAACAGCCTACGTTCAGTAGACGAATGCCAGAACGTAAATTTATTCTCTGCGACGGTATGAGTCATAGCTCTTAAGAAAATCCACTACCTTACAATTCCCAAACATGGACAGACGACATTGAAAACGGGTTATTGCCTCCAACAATAAACACCTCCTTCGATTAAACATGAAAGATTATCTTAAATGCGAATTTGGTGGAGAAGAGACACTGGAATATATATTTCTTGAATGTCCTATTACCGAATATCCAAATATGTAGATATATATTATGAGTTCATGAAGAGAGGAATTAAAATTCCTCTAGACATGACCCAAATACTGGGAAATTTAACTTTACCAATTATCAAACTACTATAATATCGTTCATGGAACATAACAGCATTAAAATTTAATATTTCAAAACAAAAAACAAATGTTTATCCAGAAACCTTTTACCTACGATTCATAACAATCTTTGATCCCACCATCAAATATCAAACTAAAACCTGTGTACTGTGTACTGTCTCACCCTCCCACTAGTACCTCATTTTTAGTACAAACTCCAATAGTGCCTGTTAGCGACAGAGGAGATTATACAAGGGATGCAACATGATGTAAACCATATATGTATTAACTACGAATATTGATAATAAGGATAGCCTGTCTGATGCTGAAACAAATGAGCATCTGGCAACGATGAATTACTGCACATGTGCCAAATTACGATGACACTTTAAGAGCGACTCTCGTGTGTTGTTTCTGTCTTACATCCTTCGTTGCAACCCAAATAAGAAATGATCGTATGTCGGAAATCACTTTTTGAGATATTTTGATATTTGTCGTCAATCAAAGATAGAAATATTCATTTTTGTGTAATTTTCTTGCAGATAACTGGTATTTTGGCGATGTTTAATAATTTTTCTCATTTCTCGTTATTGATTCCATATTATATTGTGTTTATAATTTGTGAGTTCATAACATAATCATTATTCAAGTTCAAGACTCGTACAAATTTGTTTTCTCTGGAGTCTCAGTTCATATCATTGGTAAGAAATTTATCGTATGGATATATGTTTACTTCCTTGCAATGTTTATTTACACCATTTCAGTTTACCCAAAAATTCATCACAATCCCAGTGGATGAAAATATTGCGTTATTAAACTGAGAAAGAATACACATGGTAATCATTTCTCTAGGAGTGATATGTATTTTGTGTAAAGTGGAAGAAAACTTTTTAAAACTAGTGCACTACGCCTTACCCTCACCCAACATTGATTGTTTTTTATTTACTCTCATGATGCTCTTCAGGGAAGTTCACTTCACAATGAAGAACAAGAAATAAACTGTTCAAGTGGAGAAATCCACAATGATTTCAATATATGGTGAGTAAACAGAAAATAAACTGAAATTTTTTCCCACATTTGTTGTTTTCACAGCAAACGAAGAAGTGCACAAAGAAGATAATGAAAATCTTGCAATGGAACAATCTGATTGTAGTATCTTAAAAGGTTAGTAGACATTACTCGTGTATTATTTATTACCATGGATCACCAACAAAAAGCTAACTAACGAACAAACCATATATTTATATTGAAAATCTTTCCATTTCTTGTTAATATTTTTTGAGAAATCATTATTCCGCTGACTCCTAATTAAAGTTGAAATTATATTTTTCCCTCTACTATGATCTACTTGAAGCTTGGAGCATATTGCATTGCAAGAAGGAATATATAGCTCAAGCTCTCATAGTTTCTTAATTTGATTATGGTATTTTTGGAAGACGTTTTATGATTCAGAAAACTTGTACTGAGAAAAGATGAAGTCAGAGGCAAAAACTTAACTGGTGAAAACATTCTGAGACATTTTCTATTTTGTCCTTTTGTGGAAAATTGTATTTTGCTACTCTATTATTTATATTTTTTTTAGATAACTTGCAGAATATGAGGAAAAAAGTGACAAACAAGCAGAAAGTAAAGTACAGGAAATCCTACCCCTGAAATTATTCATTACCTAGTATATCTACTGTTGCTGAAGTGAAAGTATAATAGCAATACTCAAAGAATCAAGCCTCTCCAATATGTTTTAAGCCAAAATTGAAAGTCCATAATAAGATATCACATATCTTTGATAGCGATATAAGGGAACTTGTGTGGTAATAAAAGTGTGCCAAGTCATCGAAAGAATTTCGTCATTGCCCAATGGAGAAAATTATAAAGAAAATGTTAATAATTTTTATTTTGTTTTATGTTCCTAAGAAAGGGGTATTGTAAGAGCAAGTGAATAGAACAAACTTTTTTCATCATTGAAAATTCTACAAGACTAGTCAAGAACAGGAATACTAACTCTCCTATATATATATATAGTGGTGAGTATTCGTGACTGGCAGTAATATAGAAGTTGAATAAAAGAACCGATTTGAAGAATCAAGTCAAATTTATACGTATTTATTAAAATTCAAATCTAATAACGATATAACACTCAATATTCAAAATTTTCCCGTTTCGGAATGTTGTCCCTCATTAGTACAGTCCAGGTTATCACAAATTGTATACAAGCCCGTCACCGTCCGCCGAGATGAATACTACAATTGCTTACAGGATCCACCTTGACGACAGTTTAGAGAGCACTCCAGAAGGACATTTCGGATACGAAATGGTATATGTGAAATACTTGTTTCAAGGAGCAAATAATGTCCAAGTGACTGTAAAACAGTCGATAACAATCCTTTAGGAAGTGACTATAACTTTGTATAGTATGTATAGCATGTTTCCGACAGAAAACAACTACTTCTCTGGCTAATACAGCGACAGATATTGAATTATATCTGTCAGACACATGTGCAAAGATCCTTACTTTAAAGGATTAACTTTGCAAGAGCTCTCTGAACAAACAGCAGGACTTCACCCGATTCAAATGGTGAACCAACTACAGACCAGTTTCGGAATGTTGTTCCTCATCAGTGCAGTCCAGGTTACCACAAATTGTATACACGCGAGGTCTCGCTGCCCGTCACCGTCCGCCGAGATGAATACTGCAATTGCTTACAGGATCCACCTTGACGACAGTTTAGAGAGCACTCCAGAAGGACATTTCGGATACGACACTGTCGTCAAGGTGGATCCTGTAAGCAATTGCAGTATTCATCTCGGCGGACGGTGACGGGCAGCGAGACCTCGCGTGTATACAACATTCCGAAACCGGTCTGTAGATGGTCTATCCGCCATCAACTGACCCGTCCTCCAAAAACAAATGATCCACTAGAGAGTATTCAGCCACACAAAGCTTTCCTACCATACATCAAAGGTGTGACAGACAAAATCAGTAATATCTTGAGAAAACACGAGATAAAAACAATATTCACGGCCAACAACCAAATATCCAAATTCCTCAGATCTCCCAAGGACACAATACCAAACGATTCTCAAGGTATATATGAAATACCATGTTCAGACTGCCCGAGAAGTTATATTGGCCAGACTAACAGACGAGTAACTTCCAGAGTCTACGAACACGAACTTGCTGTGCGTCAGGCATCTTCCACTTCCGCACTTTATAAACATCGAGAAGACACAGGTCACAAAATAGACTTCAAAAACACAAAAACAATTTCCACCGAGAAAACTCTGCAAACCAGGATCATCCGAGTAGCCCTTGAGATAGAGAAGCGCCCCAATTGCCTCAACACTCGCGACGACGGACGTAGACTTCTCAATACCTGGAAGCCTCTCATTGCACGCATCAACTCATTTCCCACCAACCTTGTTCCCGCACACAGCTCACTTAGCGCCAACCAAGTTCCCGCACACAGCTCATCTAGCGCCAACTCAGTTCCCGCCCATAGTTCACCTCGCGCCAATACATTGCACACGGCCATTACTGCCACATCCACTATAAATACAGTTCCTCACCCCACAATTCCTCAGTTCTCTCGAAGGAGTAGGCAGATTAAGACCTTAGAGAGATCCAGTGACGAGACATGGGGAGTAGGCAGATTGAGACCCCGACGTCAAGTCACAAAAACCTAACCGAAACGTCGAATTTCAACAAATTCTACCCGAACTTTTAGTTTTCAAATATCTGACCTGATATATATATATATATATATATATATATATATATATATATATATATATATATATATATATATGATTGAATACTCTCGTGACTGTGAAAATATATCTTGGAAAATATTTGGGTAGCAGTCAGTTGACCAGTAAAAGTTATTTAATCTTCGTTTTTAAGCCGAGCTTTCGAAAATCTTTATTTTCTTTATCAAGAATATAATGTATATGAGTATATATGTTAATTCAACAGTTAAGTAATACTTACTAACGTGAAATTGAAAGAAATTTACATCAATGATATACATAAAGAATATTGAAAACTTCAAAAATACAGACAGAGACAGGAAGATAATGACAGAAAGTGAATGGTATATATATTTTGTCGTATCCGAAATGTCCTTCTGGAGTGCTCTCTAAACTGTCGTCAAGGTGGATCCTGTAAGCAATTGCAGTATTCATCTCGGCGGACGGTGACGGGCAGCGAGACCTCGCGTGTATACAATTTGTGATAACCTGGACTGCACTGATGAGGAACAACATTCCGAAACTGGTCTGTAGTTGGTTCACCATTTGAATCGGGTGAAGTCCTGCTGTTTGTTCAGAGAGCTCTTGCAAAGTTAATCCTTTAAAGTAAGGATCTTTGCACATGTGTCTGACAGATATAATTCAATATCTGTCGCTGTATTAGCCAGAGAAGTAGTTGTTTTCTGTCGGATACATGCTATACATACTATACAAAGTTATAGTCACTTCCTAAAGGATTGTTATCGACTGTTTTACAGTCACTTGGACATTATTTGCTCCTTGAAACAAGTATTTTACATATACCATTTCGTATCCGAATTGTCCTTCTGGAGTGCTCTCTAAACTGTCGTCAAGGTGGATCCTGTAAGCAATTGTAGTATTCATCTCGGCGGACGGTGACGGGCTTGTATACAATTTGTGATAACCTGGACTGTACTAATGAGGGACAACATTCCGAAACGGGAAAATTTTGAATATTGAGTGTTATATCGTTATTAGATTTGAATTTTAATAAATACGTATAAATTTGACTTGATTCTTCAAATCGGTTCTTTTATTCAACTTCTTTATTACTGCCAGTCACGAATACTCACCACTATATATATATAGGAGAGTTAGTATTCCTGTTCTTGACTAGTCTTGTAGAATTTTCAATGATGAAAAAAGTTTGTTCTATTCACTTGCTCTTACAATACCCCTTTCTTAGGAACATAAAACAAAATAAAAATTATTAACATTTTCTTTATAATTTTCTCCATTGGGCAATGACGAAATTCTTTCGATGACTTGGCACACTTTTATTACCACACAAGTTCCCTTATATCGCTATCAAAGATATGTGATATCTTATTATGGACTTTCAATTTTGGCTTAAAACATATTGGAGAGGCTTGATTCTTTGAGTATTGCTATTATACTTTCACTTCAGCAACAGTAGATATACTAGGTAATGAATAATTTCAGGGGTAGGATTTCCTGTACTTTACTTTCTGCTTGTTTGTCACTTTTTTCCTCATATTCTGCAAGTTATCTAAAAAAAATATAAATAATAGAGTAGCAAAATACAATTTTCCACAAAAGGACAAAATAGAAAATGTCTCAGAATGTTTTCACCAGTTAAGTTTTTGCCTCTGACTTCATCTTTTCTCAGTACAAGTTTTCTGAATCATAAAACGTCTTCCAAAAATACCATAATCAAATTAAGAAACTATGAGAGCTTGAGCTATATATTCCTTCTTGCAATGCAATATGCTCCAAGCTTCAAGTAGATCATAGTAGAGGGAAAAATATAATTTCAACTTTAATTAGGAGTCAGCGGAATAATGATTTCTCAAAAAATATTAACAAGAAATGGAAAGATTTTCAATATAAATATATGGTTTGTTCGTTAGTTAGCTTTTTGTTGGTGATCCATGGTAATAAATAATACACGAGTAATGTCTACTAACCTTTTAAGATACTACAATCAGATTGTTCCATTGCAAGATTTTCATTATCTTCTTTGTGCACTTCTTCGTTTGCTGTGAAAACAACAAATGTGGGAAAAAATTTCAGTTTATTTTCTGTTTACTCACCATATATTGAAATCATTGTGGATTTCTCCACTTGAACAGTTTATTTCTTGTTCTTCATTGTGAAGTGAACTTCCCTGAAGAGCATCATGAGAGTAAATAAAAAACAATCAATGTTGGGTGAGGGTAAGGCGTAGTGCACTAGTTTTAAAAAGTTTTCTTCCACTTTACACAAAATACATATCACTCCTAGAGAAATGATTACCATGTGTATTCTTTCTCAGTTTAATAACGCAATATTTTCATCCACTGGGATTGTGATGAATTCTTGGGTAAACTGAAATGGTGTAAATAAACATTGCAAGGAAGTAAACATATATCCATACGATAAATTTCTTACCAATGATATGAACTGAGACTCCAGAGAAAACAAATTTGTACGAGTCTTGAACTTGAATAATGATTATGTTATGAACTCACAAATTATAAACACAATATAATATGGAATCAATAACGAGAAATGAGAAAAATTATTAAACATCGCCAAAATACCAGTTATCTGCAAGAAAATTACACAAAAATGAATATTTCTATCTTTGATTGACGACAAATATCAAAATATCTCAAAAAGTGATTTCCGACATACGATCATTTCTTATTTGGGTTGCAACGAAGGATGTAAGACAGAAACAACACACGAGAGTCGCTCTTAAAGTGTCATCGTAATTTGGCACATGTGCAGTAATTCATCGTTGCCAGATGCTCATTTGTTTCAGCATCAGACAGGCTATCCTTATTATCAATATTCGTAGTTAATACATATATGGTTTACATCATGTTGCATCCCTTGTATAATCTCCTCTGTCGCTAACAGGCACTATTGGAGTTTGTACTAAAAATGAGGTACTAGTGGGAGGGTGAGACAGTACACAGTACACAGGTTTTAGTTTGATATTTGATGGTGGGATCAAAGATTGTTATGAATCGTAGGTAAAAGGTTTCTGGATAAACATTTGTTTTTTGTTTTGAAATATTAAATTTTAATGCTGTTATGTTCCATGAACGATATTATAGTAGTTTGATAATTGGTAAAGTTAAATTTCCCAGTATTTGGGTCATGTCTAGAGGAATTTTAATTCCTCTCTTCATGAACTCATAATATATATCTACATATTTGGATATTCGGTAATAGGACATTCAAGAAATATATATTCCAGTGTCTCTTCTCCACCAAATTCGCATTTAAGATAATCTTTCATGTTTAATCGAAGGAGGTGTTTATTGTTGGAGGCAATAACCCGTTTTCAATGTCGTCTGTCCATGTTTGGGAATTGTAAGGTAGTGGATTTTCTTAAGAGCTATGACTCATACCGTCGCAGAGAATAAATTTACGTTCTGGCATTCGTCTACTGAACGTAGGCTGTTATAGGCTAGGCTAGGCTAGGCTATTATAGTGAAGTAATAGTTGAGTCAATGTTTTCGGTTTCTGTTTCAATAATTTTGTGATTTGTTGCCTGTAAGCGACGCGTAAATATATTCAAGATCATAGCTCTTAAGAAAATCCACTACCACTACCAAATATTTTTTGGGAACCTGTCTTGGATTTTGTAATAGGCTCTTCCTTTTTGTTGAAAAATTGTGTTTTATATCTTTATATACCATTTAGAAGTTAAAGAATTTTTATCTAATTTGATATCCAGGGGAACATCAAGAGTGGTACCCAATTTCGATCGCTACTTCATTATTACCCTTAAATTTCTGCATATCCAGGTATCCAGAAGAACCTACACCAATTAATGAGGAGAGATGTACTATTTGTTTGATGTAATGTAGTCAGTTTTTGAATCATCTATATTATTTTGACCAGATCCGCTCTAGGGCACTCAGGGAGTCCGTATGAGTATCAGGTTGTTGGATTCTTTTTGCAGGCAAGTCATCATTCCGGTATGGATAGCAATTAGAGTTCCGCCACACATTAATTTTATACAGCTCATATCTCCCGTTTCTGCCAATAGTGCATTTATTGGAGTCGATTACATTGTACCCGTGATAATTCTCATCCCTTGGGACTGTTCTATGTCCAATTTGATTACATCTTTTTTTGCACATGGTTTTAGTAGGATTAGATGTGATTTAACTATCCCGTTGAAAGCCATTAATATATCGTCTTTGGGTCTGCGCAGAATGCTTTTATGACATTAAATCTTTGTTTTGCCCAAGTTACAGTGTGATTTATATGTTTGTCCTATTATTAAGGTTGTAAGTACGAAGTGCACCCCAAGGTATTATTTTGATATTGTCTTTTAAGGGTATTATATATTTTCGTCTATTATTATCTTAGGTATGTATACCTATATTTTTGTCCCGTTCGAAACCATATAGTCTCGGTTTTTGGGATGGACAAGTTCAAATCGTGGTTATTCATCCAGTTTTTAATAATAGGGATTACTTTATATTAACTTACATTTCTTGTGCATGTACTCCTTACACAAGTAGTAGTATAGATTATCTGCGTAAGCGATTAAAGTTGTGTGTTGAGAGATAAGATCAAAAATAGATCTGAGATATATGTTAAAGAGGATTGGGTTCAGGAGGTGATTCCTGAGAGAAACCTCTAGAGGATTTTAGCCGGCCCATATCTTATTCAGGGTTGCTAACGGCTCTCGCCGAATTGCTCACGAATTTTTTTGAGATACTCACAAAAATTACCCACAACTTCAAAATACTAATAAAAATTAGTTTTCTAGTGTGACGTCACGTGACTTTTGACATTCGACAGAATTCAAAATGTGAAGAAAATGTAACTATAGATACATTTTTTTATTCACCGGTGAATCTACCGGTCTACAAACTTCGCCCTTATACAGTGTATCTCAGTTATTAATAATGCGATTTTCTTGAAATTTTGGTGGTGATTATATGTTAGGTAAATGAAGTATTTTGGCATAGTGAACATTTTCATCGACCATAGGCGTGCGGTGTGGGGGGGTAAAAAAAAGCTGTTTTTTGGGAAAATGATATTAGGGCTCATTTTAGATAACTTTTTTTATCAGAATTAGGATCAGCATCCCCAAAAACCTCCCAATCCATATTTTCGAAATCTCAAGAGATGATTTGAGGAGAAAAAAAAATAAATTCACTTTTTTCGTCTCGGAATCAGCATCCCCAAAAACCCTTTAATTCATATTTTCAACATCTCAAGAGCTGATTTGAATAAAAAATTATTCAGCTCTTTTTTCAATAAGTCCTTGTAAGCAAAATTCAAACCGTCTTCAAAATATCCATTTAACACGGTATATCGAAATTTTGGTTTAAATGCCCTAATCCTGTTGCGTTTCAAACATCTCTATACTTTGTTTTTCGTTGAATTCATTGTCCTCGCAACTGCCCTTACAGTACCAATTGGGTTGTTTCGAAATTCGAAATGTTCGTCGTCCGGATAGTGTCTTTGATTTAAATTGTACCTCCCTGGTCTTGTCTTGAAAACCGCTCTAGTCTTTTCAAACAATCTTTTGATTTTGGCGTGAGAAATTGGTTCTCGATCATGATGCCTTCCATTGAATATTCCAGCAACCTGACGCGTTGATCTTTCATTATTACCAAATAATCGTTTAATCTCCACTTCTTCTCCAAGGATATAAAGGGCTCATTTTAGACAAATTTTTTTATCAGATTTGGAATCAGCGACCGCAAAAACCCCTCAATTCATATTTTCGAAATCTCGAGAGCTGATTTGATTAGAAAACAAAATTAAATTCACTTGCTTTTTCAATAGATTGTTTATTTCTAACTTTTTATTTCAAATGCCCTAATCCCATATTAAATTTCAAACACCTTCGTTTCCTTATATTCTGTATCGTTTGCAACTTATACTACATTTTAGGTATTTCCGAAGATACGCACACTTTGTTACCGTTGGCTTGCCGATTTGAGTTTACATGCAAATTAATGAAAGAGTGCTTTGAAACAAAAGTTTTTGTTCGACATCGGTAATCAGTACGAAATGTCAATAAGTCAAGCAGTGTTACTAAACTGTTAATAAGATGGCACACAACCGAAGAGTAGTTCTTACAATTGGAGAAAAAGTAGAGATTATCCGCTTATTTGGTAATAATGAAAGATCTACGCGTTAAGTTGCTGGAATATTCAATGGAAGGCATCATGATCGAGAACCAATTTCTCACGATACCGTTGCCAAAATCAACAGATTGTTCGCAAGGACTGAAGCGGTTTTCAAAATAAGACCAGGGAGGTACAATTTAAATCAAAGACACTATCCAGACGACGAACGTATCTTAGCAGAATTTCGAAACAACCCAAATGGTACTGTAAGGGCAGTTGCGGGGACAATGAATTTAAGGAAAAACAAAGTATGGAGATGTTTGAAACGCAACAGGATTAGGGCATTTAAACCAAAATTTCTACATACTCTGTTAAATGGTGATTTTGAACGACGGTTTGAATTTTGATTATGGTTGCAGGGTAACTATCTTAACGACAGACTTTTTCTGAAGAACATGATGTTTACTGACGAGGCAACGTTTACAACAAACGGTGTGGTGTCTAGTCAAAATTGTAGGTTTTGGGCAGCTGAAAATCCGAATTGGGTAATTCATTGTAAAAACCAATACAGTGAAAAAGTTAACGTGTGGTGTGGCATATTCAACGAACGAATTGTTGGCCCTTATTTCCTGGATATCCTGACCGGACAAAATTTTCTATATTTTTTACAAAATGGTCTCTATGATTTTCTCATGGAATTGCCATTAGCACAAAGACAAAACTTAATCTTTCAATTAGATGGGGCCCCCGCACACAATTCTGGGATAGTTCGGAACTTTTTAAATGCAATTTTCCCTATGAAGTGGATAGGTAGAAATTCTCCTCTGGAACCATGGCCCCCTAGATCGCCAGATATTACCCCTTGTGACTTTTTTCTGTGGGGGCATTTGAAGAATAAAGTGTATGCTACTCGGCCGCGTAATAGAGAGGAACTTTGCTTTGCAATTAGGCAAGCGTGTCAGGAAATAACTCCCCAAACTTTAATTAAAGTGAATGTACGTTTGAGAAGAATTGTTGAAAAGTGTATTGTTTCAGAAGGTAGTTATGTTGAAAACACAAGAATCTAAAATAAAGTAATTCGTAATTTTGTTACCACTGTTACAAATAAAGAACTTATTAAAAAAAAGACTTAAACTTTGTTTTTTTGTTCAAATCAGCTCTTGAGATGTTGCAAATATGAATTAAAGGGTTTTTGGAGATGCTGATTCCGAATCTGATAAAAAAAAGTTGTCTTAAATAAGCATTAATATTCATTTCTCAAAAAATGCCTGTTTTCTCTCCCCAACTTCGCACGCCAATGGTGAATGAATATGATCACTATGCCAAATGTTTCATTTTTCTAACATAAAATCACCACCAAAATCTCAAGATAATCGCTAATAACAGATATTCGGGTGCATTGACGAAAAAAGTGATTTTTTTTTTCTCGTCAAATCAGCTCCTGAGATTTCGAAAATATGGATTGGGGGGTTTTTGGGGATGCTGATTCTAATTCTGATAAAAAAAGTTATCTAAAATGAGCCCTAATATCCTTTTCGCAAAAAACAGCTTTTTTTAACCCCCCCACACCGCACGCCTATGGTCGATGAAAATGTTCACTATGCCAAAATACTTCATTTACCTAACATATAATCACCACCAAAATTTCAAGAAAATCGCATTATTAATAACTGAGATATTAGGGTGTATTCATAAAAAGCGGGACACACTGTATAAGGCATTTTATTTTATTCACCGGTGGATTCACCTGTCTACGATATTCGCCCTCAATTTATTATAATATGAGAAAAGAGTTGGTGGATAATAAATAGAAAATTGAGTCAACGTGGAGTTGGCTAGATACCAAAAGTCGCTTTCCATTTCTCAGGCGACTGCGAGCGGGTATGCTGCTCTATGCTATTTTCGACTGTTTGCAAAAATAATGTGGACAGCATCACATTCTATTGTTTTCTGCGTGTCGTTGAGATTCTATCAGTAACTTTAGAATATAACGATAAAGTTTCGAGTTCATAAACTGTCAATTTACCAATTTACCTAGCATTTACCTCCGATTACTCACATTTTACTCACAATTGGTCATTACTCACAATATCACTCACACACCATAAAATTACTCACGAATTGGCAACCCTGAATTCTTATTATTCGGGGTCGCCACGAAGTGGGCGACGTCTACATTTTGAAATATGTACGTCAAACTCCATGAGATCTCGTGTTAATAAATTGTTGATTGTTTCTTTATCTTTCTATATTTGGTTCGATTTTTTTGATTTAATGCAGAAAACAGCTTTGATATGACTAATGACTAGTAAGTCAAAAAAATGTTGTTAAGTGCCGCGCACAGATTACGGAAACAGTTCCGTAATCTGTGGTTCCGCAGTGCAATAATTATTTATCTGCGAATGTGTCCATGCACTCTTTTCCCAGAAACCCGAAACCAAAAGTGCCAGAAATTAGCTCAAGCCCCATGCATGGCAGGCATGGACGATATCGCTCCCGCCAGAGAGCGCTAGTGTGAGTGGAGGTCATGAGTGACAGTAATAACAAGTAATAACAAAGAGTAGAGGTTCTATACAGAACAAGAGAGATCACATGACCGTTTTATGAATGGAGTAGTAAAATCGTTTTGAAATCCTTGAAACCACTGTACTTTTAATTTCATTCGTAAAATTCAAAATCTGGTTGGATTCTGGTGTCACCAATCACGAGCCAAGATAGCAGGTCATGTGACATCGACGTCAGAGTTAGAGAATCAGAAGAAGAAAACGAAGTTGTAGATTGTAGGTCACATAAAGCTGCGTTTTATTGGACCTCATTCCGATACCGGTTTGGTAGAATCAACTGACATATGACACGAATACAATGATAAAAATGTGAGAACTGACAGATAAATGACAATTCATTCCCAAACCGGTATCAGAATGGCGCCAATAAAACGCAGCTATAAACAACCACTACAATTTGACATTATTTAAGAAACGAATAAATCATTGATTTTTGATAAGATAAGGCTGAAACACAATGGAAGTTTTATGTTTTTAGTTTTAATTTTCTTAATTTTGGATTTTTTTGACGCGAAACTATCATTGCCATTCTCATTCTGATCACGCCTCATTAACAATCTTCTTGGTAAAATTCAAGATTCATTTTTCAACTCTGTTCTGCATCTTGTTTTATTTGTGAAATTGATATCCAAAATCCCAAATCATAAAACTTATTCCATAAAACTTCCATTGTGTCTACGGCTTTATTGCTATATTTATAACTATATTAAAGGTGCTATGCGTTAGTTTATACGGAGAGAGCATTTTTAGTTATACTTTTCACTATCCATTTTTATGTGCTGACCACTGCAATTATTATGTTGGTTTTGTTTTCTCTTCTAATTTCGCCATGAAAATGTTTGTTCATTTACATTATACCTGCGTAGAGAATTATTTCAAAGGCGTGCTTGTGCATATACCATGCAACAAACAAGAGGTGCCAAGACTTGTAGCAAGTATGAAATAAGCATGTGCTAATTTCAACAGGGAATTTTTTTACAAATGTCATTTACGTTCAATATTTACTTAGGTACCAAATACTTTTTATAATAGTGGAAATATTCATGGGAGTTTGCTTGAACCTACGCACTGAGAATCAAGTTCAAGTAATTAAATGTAACATTAACCAGTGACAGTGTTAACAAAATAATCTCAAAACAAATATTTAATGAATAGACCATAAGAGTCAGAAGGACTCTATGAGTGTAATCATGAGTGAATTTTATATTATAGAAAACACTGACATTTTCATAAAGACTTCATGAATATGCAGTCCTGTCTGAAGAAAAACATATTTTTTTCAAAAAATTTATGAAAAAAAAACAACCATCCTTGTGTTACATAACTAGTATTAACCATATAATTATAATTGTTTTAAAAATAATATTTCCATTACAACAGTAAAAAATTATCTAAAATTACACTTAATTTTTTTACGAGCCCTGGTGATGATATACAAACTCTGAAAGAGAAAGAAAAATATCAGATTTTTGTATTCAAAAGAGGATATTTCTTACCTTTATTATGAACAAAGAAAACATTTTTCCTCGATAGCATGAATTAATTCATTTATAATTGAATATAAATCCTTAGATAACGTTGGTATGGCTAATTTTATCTCCTGACATACATGAACATATTTTTGAGAGCAGTAGTTACATGAAACAAAAAAACAGAGTGGAACAAAATAATACGCTATTATAGATAGGTACTCACAGTGGGACCTTATGTCCCTGGACATTCTAACAATACTTATCAATAATCCCAAATTCATAACTATGTACTAAAAATGTATGGATTCATGAGAAATATTTTGGTTCGAATATATACCAAAAAAAGTATGTTCTTTTACAACACACTACATCATATTCATTTGTGCTGTAATATTTGTAACTTTCTCAATTTCTTTACTCATAGATTGTTAGTTTCTTCCATTTTGAAATTACAGTTGGCATATTTTGCAATATAAAATATCCTCATTTGTATAAACAACTGCAATAAATAAACATATGGAAATTCTTCACAAGGGTGTACAAATAAAATTTCTTTCAATTTTATATAAAGTTGTTCTGTTTTTCCAGTAGCTACAGTTCTGATATTTTCCATAAGAATTTTTTCCATCATCGACACATAGTCCACAAATGAATCTTCTGGCATTAACAATTTTCCAAACTGCTTCCATATTTGTCAGTATCACCTGAAAATACATTTCAAAAAGAATAAACTGCTGATAAAATTAATTCACTATACCTACCTTTGAAGTGGCAGAATAGTTTAGTAGAATGTAGACTATCGGTTGACTAGGCATAATCCCAATGATTGTTTCCAATTATCATGGATTCCTCTTGCCATCAAAACTAATACATTTTTTGCCGGAACTAATTCCTTTTCCTTTCCTTAAAAAATATTGAACAAAAAATAACTTTCTTCCACAGACTATTTTCAGTATGAGTTCTTACCCAAATCATGAAATCCAATTATTTAATCATTTTTTGGATCATACTGAATACCTGCTTTCGAAGAAACTTCATCCATAGACAGAATACATATTTTCTCTAGTTCACCTTTTCCTTGTAGTCTCAATTTAAGGCTCCTAAAAACAAAATCATTCATTCCAGGTTTTTCTGAATATTTTCAATCATCCTCCTCAAAGTTGACACTGATGGAAAATGATAATTTTTGGCCATTTGCCAATATGCTTTTGGTCTGCTATAAAAAAGAGAAAGTGCATGCTGTTTGAACTCCTTCGTATATCTCCTGCCCTTTGGTTTCCTATCCTTCAGTTCACTAACAATCTTAGCAGTATTTGCGAAAATCTGTGGAAGGTGACTATCACATGCTCTCTTAAATATTTCTTTGGAAATATCTTCTTCCTTCATTTTCATTTCCTCTATTAAGTGTTCCAGTTTAGCATTTTTGATCTCCATCTTTTTTATTTCAATTGATTTAGACTGAAAAATATAATAAGTATCTGACAAAGATTCTGGATATTTTTTATGCATTACCTTCACTAAATCCCTCAACTTCCTTTTCCTTGGTGTCTGTGAAGAAAGATCCTTCGATGTTTGGGTTTGACACTCCGAAACTGTAATCCACTTTTGTAGTTACTTCTGTTTGTGTCTCTTTGTCAAACCTTGACTTCTGAAACAAATTCAAGGTAGGAACTGCAGTTCGATTTAAATTATGATTAATGATGTATCGATTTTCAAAATGTGTGCTGCAAATCCTATTATTTGGATATAACATGTTTGCTTCTTTCTTCATTACATCTTCATCATTACAAGTCAGTTTCTATTGAAGAACTCCGTCAATATCTTTCGGGTTGAGAAATCTAAAAAATCGTATCTTCTCCAAAGTACGCGAGCTAGAATAAAATCTGTTAGGACACTCTTTAACAGAGCACTTAGAGCCATTTCCAGTATTTCTACCTTCCAGTATGACATGCAAAAATTTATATGATATTGGTAAATACTAATTCTACTAGACTACTGACTAATTTACTACTTCAAACTAAACGATGAAAGACTTCAAGAAACATCGAGCAGTCAATCATTAGATATTAGAATATTTAGAATTGATTAGATTCTGAAATTTGACAGACAAATGTAAAATGTAAATAAACATCGTCGTAAAATTCAAGACCATTAGTCCATTTTCGCGCCATATCTAAAGATATTTCTCTTGTTCTGTATAGAACCTCTACTCTTTGGTAATAATATGCAATTATGCAATAAGACTTTAATTAGTTGCTGTTATGGAGAAATACGGCCCTATAAGTGTAAAAAGCCTCATTTATGAATTGAAAAAAAGGAAAAGCAAAAACTTCCAGCCGTAATGAACAGTTGATACGAAAATGAGTGGATAGAATCGGTGCATTCACCTCAGTTTGTAGGTTAACTTGTCTATATTTGGTGAAATTTATTTACTGGCTATAAATCTTATTCTTTCAGATTACTCGATTATGATAGGAATAAACTTTTCATGTCCGTTATGCATACCTATCAACTACTCCAATCTGATCTGCACTAACAATTGCGCCATCTACGTTAAGCTTGCCAGAATACATGCCATTAGACTGAAATATATGTGTTGGCAGCGAACACTTCATTTTGGAATATTTCATACTTGGTAAGATATATTTTGTACATATAATTGGCGTGAATCTATCTAGTTATTTTCTAGACACAAGAGCAAAACATTCAAACGATTGATGACAGGGGTCATTCCATCTCAAAAACTTTCTGAAACTGGTTCATCAATGCCATGAAATCTGGGAGAAAATGGTAACTGTAATTGTTTAATGAAGAAGTAACCGGGTTTGGAAATGTTTTATCAGTTCAGTGCTTTTCTTCGGATGTAGCCTGTCCATTTTCAGTCTCGAAACAGATACAGCAGTATGGCAGTGATACAGAACCACTTTCCATTAAATTATATGAATTTACAGACAAATCTGTTTGAACACCATTTCGTTTATACCGTCTCAGAGCTAATCTTCAATCAAACAATAATATGATGTATTTTACTGGCTTCGGCAGATATTGTGAAAACTCTAAAAACATGTGAAAATATTCTTTATTCAGAAGATTTTCTAGATAATCGCCAAGCCACACTCTCACAAGCAACACTCAGAAGTCTTTGAGAGATTTGTACGACCTAGGAAAGACCTGTTCTTCACCTTCTCGAATGTGTGGTGCCATGCACAAGACCAGTGACCCAGCTAAGGTTCGAACCCATACACCTATCGATGATTGGATTGAGAAGCGATTGTTTAACCCGCATGCCACCATGGCTTGTGACAATATTGAAATGCAACCATACTTTTCACTGACACAGTCTTTAGTGATCGTAGTAATATTGTTAACGGTTTTGCTTCATTATTTGAAAGGGTTTACTCAGGGAGCTAAATCCAATAGGTATTTTAATTAAATCCCTAATCTATGAAACAACTATAATAAGATTTGTAGAAACTGTGACATGAGAATAAACAAAATTAATGAACTTTTTAGGGTAGCCAAGGTTTGCCTATAAAACTCATTTATATTGTTACTTCAAACTATCTGCATAAATTGTCCTTTAAATAGTTCTACTGTTGGACAATGAAGCTATTATTATTATTTGATACATATTAATGAAAACCTGGACTGTTAATTGAAAGATTTCATATATTGGGTACAGTAACATTTATTTTGAATAATATTAACCAACTATCTCAGATAGGACAAATAAAACATTTTTACTCTACGGCCAGCAAATCTATTCTGTCTTTTCTTTTACAAATAATTCAAATAATCCCTTTATGGGTTGTATAGTCCTTAATCAGGTAAAAGGTGGCAGCTGGGAGGACACTGAGGTCGTCAGTGGTGAAGTAGATACTCATATTCCCAATAGCGGTTCTTCACCCTGTAAATTGAATTAGTGCAGGTACTGGAATATCACTGATTTTCATATACACATATAAGGTAAAACCACCAATAGATAACACCCTCAAATTCCACGCCAATACATGACACCCTTTCAATAACTGTCTATATTAAAACATAGGAACTTTTCTTACTGAAGTCCGACGTTTGGCAACATTGTTTAGAACACACTTGATTACCTGTAAGCGTCTTCTCATTCCGTAATGAGACTTACTGCCGTCAACAAGTTTTCTTTCGGAGATTGTCAAACTGTGAGCTAGTTTTTAGTACGTGTCTAATGAGAATATTAGGGAGGTAAGTTTATATTTTTTAATTTTTATTACTTATGGTTTCAACCATACGGAATCTTTGAAGCTATAAAATAAGTGTTACTGCTTAGGTTATGTTTTCTCTTCATTGGATTTAGATTGAATAAATAACAGATTTGTTACTGTAATGTCAGCTTTTGGTCTAACTGAACCTCTTCAGACTAATAGTTGACATCCGGTGTCAGGCATCAGATTTCGCAATTTCTTTAGCTTTTTATACGAAATTAAAGTTTTGCTTCTTCACGATCACGCAAATAAATTTGGATATAAAGAGATATTGGAAACTAGGTGTCAGCTATTGGGCTCCATATTATTGCATCAATCCCACTCTGGAGTAAAAATTCTTCGGTTTTGTTTATAGATGCCGAATCACCAAAGAAAAATTATGAAATACTCCCAGCAGAATATGCTAGATGCCATTGATGAAGTGCGAAGAGGAAATTCCGTTAAGGCAACGGATAAAAAATATGGAATACCCAGAATTACACTTTTGTACAAAGTTAATGGGAAGCTGCCAATAGGAAAAAGAATGGGCCCAAAGGGAATTTTTACTATCGAACAAGAAAAAATTCTGGTAGAGTGGATACTTTCCATGTCCAGGGCCGGTTTTCCAGTAACAAAGAATACTTTTATGATAACTGTCGCGAGGCTAGCCAGAGCTGAGATTAGAGAGAGTACCAGGAGAAAAGTGGTATAAATTGTTTCGCGCCTGCAATGATATAATTAGAGACAGGATCTATCAAACCTTAACTCGTTCACGAGCAAATGTCACCAGCGAAAATTTAGCGCAATGGTTCAAAGAGGTATGGTCCTATATTTCAGAAAGGGAGCTCGTCAATACAATGAAGAATCCATCTAGAGTCTTCAATGCGGACGAAACTGCCTTCTACATGAACCCCAAAAGTGGTAAAGTATTGGCTGAGAAAGGTAGCAAATCGGTATACTTAGCAGGAGCCAATGATGAAAAAGAAAACATAACTGTCTTATTAACTGCCAATGCCTCTGGCAAGATAGCTCCTCCAATGATTGTTTATCGTTATAAGAGAATACCGTTACAAATTGCTGAGGCAGTCCCTGCGGATTGGGCAATAGGAAGATCCGAAAACGGGTGGATGACCCAAGAAATTTTCTATGAATATATAGCGAACATTTTTCATCCGTGGCTCCAAAAAGAGAACATTGAACTTCCCGTTGTTTTGTTCCTTGATGGACATTCCTCCCACATTTCTCTACATGTATCAGAATTTTGCGTGAAGAATGGTATTGAGCTAATTGCATTATATCCTAATGCAACTCATCTGATACAACCCATGGACGTTGCGGTCTTTCATAGCTTGAAAACACACTGGAGAAAGCAGGTTCAAGACTGGAGAATGTCTCACACAGGAGAACTCAAGAAAAAAGATTTTCCTCCACTTCTCAAAGAAGTTATAAAAAAAATTGATCCTTCCATTTTACAAAACGGATTCAAGAAGTGCGGACTGGTACCTTGGAACCCCCAAATTATAAATTTGCCACTAAATAACCCAACGCCAAGAGCAAAGGTGGATATAAATGCAATAAACACATTTTTGCTACATTTAGAGAACGAAATTGGCGAAGAAAAAATATCACAGTTTAAAAATAATGAGGGTGACTGGAAAGGACCCAAAGAAGATTGGTCTCTCTACAACATTTGGAGACAAAATAAAAGTAAAACAGAACGGGTAAATCAGCATCATATTTTATTACGTCTTCTTTTCCAGCTACCACTGCAAGAAGTTCCGGAAACTTCAGACAATAGTCTACAGAAAAATAATAATATTTCAGCTTCTGAAAATGTTGTTGCCGAGTCAGTAACATCTGACAATATCGCAGCCGCCCCACAGCAAGAACAGATACCTGAGATTTTCATAGCAGAACCAGTGCCATCTGTATTACGGTCAAAAGCAGTTGTCAATGAGTTAACACCAAACAAAGAAAATATCACAAATTGCAGCCTGAAGTCAACAAACATCGCAGATCCCACAATTCCATCTCCATTCAAGCGAGTATTATTTTGGCCTGATACAAAACCACATACAGCTAAAAGGATGAAAAAGGAAAAAATACCTTGTGTACTCACATCGCCCCAAACGATTATGTATTACCGAAAGAAGGAAGAAGATAAGCAACAGAAAGCTGAAAATCAAGCTAAGAGAAAGGAAGAAAGAGAACAAAAACGAAAAGAGTTACAAGAAAAGAAAGAATCTGCAGAAGAACAGAAGAAAAGAAACAAAGACAGAAAAAGAAAGGGCACACTTAAAAAACAGGATGATGGCGATTCAACGACTTCAGAATCATTATCTATTGAGAGTGCCGACTCTTCTCTATGGGATGAAGATTTTGAAGATGTCAACAATGAAGATGATTTGTCATATCAACCAGTTAATTTTGAACTTCTCAAGGAGGGGGATTTTGTCTTGTGTGAATTCTTAGGTGGTAAACGCAATCAAACAAAATTTGTTTATCTATGTGTGGTGCAAGATAAAAAATCAGACATTCAAGTTATGGGATTAAAATCCACAGACAAAATGAAAAAAGAGTTTGTTCCACATGAAGATGACATCTCTTTTATATCCATTGACCAAGTAATTGGCAAAGTATCTCAACCAGAAATCTTGAGAAGAGGAGAAAGAATCAGTTATGCTTTTCCAAAATCGTTGCCGGTTAAAGAAGTTTAAAAATTGATGAAGTCATCTATTGGTTTTACACATGTCATCCTTTGGACTATTTCGTTTTAGAGGTGTCATCTTTAGGTAGTAGTGATAGGTGCGAGTAAAATATTTTTTCTAGTTCGGTTTTCAATAAAATATTGAAATAATAATAATAAGAAGTTTTAACAAACCTTAGGATATTTCATGATGTATTCAGTTTTCAAATGTAATAAAAAATATTGAAAATTTCAGTTATTTTTCATTTTATTTCCTTAATAGTGTCATCTATTGGTGGTATTACCTTATCCTTGATTATTTTTAATTAACACATGTGAACTTTTGTTACCAAACTATAGTTTGTTCATTTATTTTCACATTATATATGTGAAAGCTATTATATGTGACCTATATTACTGCATTATAATACGCTAAAACATATTTTTTTTTCATACATATGATTGATATTATGTAACTTTTGTTACCTTTGATACATAAGATTGATATTATATGTGACCTTTGTTACCACATTATCATATGCTCATCATTTATTATATATGTGACCTTTGTTACCACATTATAATATGCTGATCATTTAATACATATGTGACCTTTATTACGACATTATGCTTTTTCTTACCTATGATTGCTATTATATGTGACCTTTGTTACCACATTATCATATGCTCATCATTTATTTTATATGTGACCTTTGTTACCACATTATAATATGTTAATCATTTATTACATATCGTCGGTCCAATGCCAGTCACGAATGTGCATATTTGATGTTTTGAGAAAAATGCGTTTCAAAAATTCAAGACGTTGCTAAAAATAAAGATATCATTTTGGGTTACTGAACCACTATTGGAAGGTTTTCTGTTGAAAAACGTTGAATAATAATATCTTTATTTTTAGCATCGTCTTGAATTATTGAAACACATTTTTCTTAAAACAAATATGCACATTCGTGACTTTGGCATTGGACCGACGATATGTGACCTTTGTTATCACATTTTATGCTTTTTCTTACCTATGATTGCTATTATATGTGACCTTTGTTAACACATTATAATATGTCAATCATTTATTACATATGTGACCTATGTTACCACATTCTGCTTTTTCTTACCTATGATTGCTATTATATGTGACCTTTGTTACCACATTATGCTTTTTCTTACCCATTAATCAATCAATCAAAATATACTTCATTGCACAAAGAATTACATTCTCATTGGCTATTATATGTAACCTTTGTTACTACATTATAATATGTCAATAATTTTACCTGAAATAAAAGAAATAGGTGAACAGTTTCTCCTCAAAATTTCAGTTCCAGTAAGTCCACCAGTTCATCAGTACTATATTGACATCACTATCAATTGCAGTCATCTCCACGACATTGCCTTCTCGATCATTTTCTTAAATAGACCACAAAAGCAGCTTTGGATCTTTCATAACCTTAAGGTGCCGCTAATTTCACAAATTTCATACCTATCATTATCTTATATCGTATTGTAACCCTTTTTTTTTCACTAACATATTTCTAATTTTTATCTTCACCTACAATAATAATGGATACACGTTTACAAATATGACTGCTCAGCATCAAATCGTACTTTCTTATTTTTCGATAATTTATCCAAATTTTACTTCACTTTTTCTCTCTAATATCCTCAAAACTCGTACTACTGTTAATTGTATTCTTCATTCCCCATATAACATGTATTGTTTATACTGTCATTTGAGCATTGCCTAAGTAGTCATGTCTATTCGCACCATCCTTAATCAGTAAACAGTTTGGTTCTTACTTAGTATGTTTGCTAATTACTTTGGATATCATACCACTGATCTATAAAAAGGTTTGCAACACTACCCCATATTTTATGACAAAAACATAAAAATCAATACGAATTAGATATTCAAAGTATTGTGTTGCTGGAAAAATTGATATTGGGGCACTATTAAAACATCAAAACACAGACGTAGGACTTAGCAAGATGCTGGAAAGTCAAGGTAATAGAAGTAGTCAACTATTTTGGTTTGGTATGCAACAACTTTCGGTACCAAACCAAGCTGGATACTTGAACAAGTGTACTCTGTATACACCAATAGTTTGAAATAGTCATTAGCCAGCTCACCAAGAGACGGTATAAACGTGGCCAATGTTATTCAACTTGATTATTATTCGTTTAGAGTAGGAGATTTGAGCCGGTTCTGGGCCTCCCCTCCTCCACTATGACGTCATCAGTGACCTTGACCTTGACATTGACAGTGGTCTTGGTCTTGAGTATTGTTGGGAGGTGTTCAGGGTTTGTGTTTTACCTTGGAATTGTGATGACATGGATTTTTTTTCATACACGGACTAGTACTTTTTCCAAGTACATGTATTTTTTCTCACCTCCGTACCTTCCATACCCTTCATGTATAAAAACTCTGCTATTATGTATGGTCCTTATGTGTGGAGTACACGTCTGCATACCGCGGAGATCCAGTCAGATATGTGAACTCTGATTCCTCTCCCGTGATATATACCTTGCGATGGTGGTGGGGAGAGAGGTAGCGTGACGCTATGCGCATCCGACGATGATCGAGTGAAGTGTGTCAGGACCTCGCTTTCGATAGGGTGGGGTGGGTCCGCGCTGACGTCACAAATACCCATACATTGCGCTCATGCAGCGACTACAATTTACTCTCCGTCTTTTATCGATGCGGTGCAAACTCGCGCATGGTGGGGGCTTCGCATCACACATGTGGTGCATAAGTCTGTGGTGGGGGTGGTTCATTATCTGTTATAAAAAAATTGAAATCAGAAGTTGTATACCTAGCAGTCGAGCAGTCAGCAAGAGTAGTGAAGTTATTCAGTGCCCACATAGAGAGAGATAAATTGGTGAGTGTGTTTTTCTATTGAAAATTATTTATATTTTCCTTATATATTTTCATCATGTCAGTTCGAAAGGTGAATTTACAAAAATTTAATTCTGTAATTGAACAAGAGATGGAAGTATTAGAACAAAGAGTAATATCATCTTTGCCACTAAATGAAGCTTATCCAATAAAGACTATGTCAATTTGTTCAACCCGTATTGAATAATAGTTATTTTTCAATAAGATCGAATTTTACGAATTATCGTGTTTTCATACCAGCAAAGCTTTGTTGAGTCTGACCCAAATATGCTACGGTATATTTACCATCAGATGAATTGATGCAATTAACATCGTCGTCACTAAATTGCTCTGAAACACGTTTTGGTAGCCATGTTTTAAATATGTTATTGCTTGCATCAAGTAATGTTAACAAAATGGATTCACCGAAACGGGATGAACAAATTGACATAGTCTTTATTGGATAAGCTTCATTTAGTGGCAAAGATGATATTACTCTTTGTTCTACTACTTCCATCTCTTGTTCAATTACAGAATTGATTTTTTGTAAATCCACCTTTCGAACTGACATGATGAAAATTTATAAGGAAAATATAAATAATTTTCAATAGAAAAACACACTCACCAATTTATCTCTCTCTGTGTGGGCACTGAATAACTTCACTACTCTTGCTGACTGCTCGACTGCTAGGTATACAACTTCTGATTTCATATCACCATACCCAATTCTTTTATAACAGATAATGAACCACCCCCACCACAGACTTATGCACCACATGTGTGATGCGAAGCCTCCACCATGCGCGAGTTTGCACCGCATCGATAAAAGACGGATAGTAAATTGTAGTCGCTGCATGAGCGCAACGTATGGGTATTTGTGACGTCAGCGCAGACCCACCCCACCCTATCGAAAGCGAGGTCTTGACACACTTCACTCGATCATCGTCGGATGCGCATAGAGTCACGCTACCTCTCCCCCACCACCATCACGGGAGAGGAATCAGAGTTCACATATCTGACTGGATCTCCGCGGTGTGCAGACATGTACTCCACACATAAGGACCATACATAATAGCAGAGTAGGTATACATGAAGGGTATGGAAGGTACGGAGGTAAGAAAAAATATATGTACTTGGAAAAAGTACTAGTCCGTGTATGAAAAAAAATCCATGTCATCACAATTCCAAGGTAAAACACAAACCCTGAACACCTCCCAACAATATTCAAGAGCAAGACCACTGTCAAGGTCAAGGTCACCGATGACGTCATAGTGGTGGGAGGGCTCAAATTTTCTACTCTAAACGAATAATAATCTAGTTGAATAACATTGGCCACGTTTATACCGTCTCTTGGTGAGCTGGCTAATGACTATTTCAAGCTATTGGTGTATACAGAGTACACTTGTTCAAGTAACCAGCTTGGTTTGGTACCGAAAGTTGTTGCATACCAAACCAAAATAGTTGCAAACCTTTTTATAGATCAGTGGTATGCTATCCAAAGTAATTAGCAAACATACTAAGTAAGAACCAAAATGTTTACTGATTAAGGATGGTGCGAATAGACTTGACAACTTAGGCAATGCTCAAATGACAGTATAAACAATACATGTTATATGGGAAATGAAGAATACAATTAACAGTAGTACGAGTTTTGAGGATATTAGAGAGAAAAAGTGAAGTAAAATTTGGATAAATCATCGAAAAATAAGAAAGTACGATTTGATGCTAAGCAGTCATATTTGTAAACGTGTATCCATTATTATTGTAGGTGAAGATAAAAATTAGAAACATGTTAGTGAAAAAAAAAGGGTTACAATACGATATAAGATAATGATAGGTATGAAATTTGTGAAATTAGCGGCAACTTAAGGTTATGAAAGATCCAAAGCTGCTTTTGTGGTCTATTTAAGAAAATGATCGAGAAGGCAGTGTCGTGGAGATGACTGCAATCGATAGTGATGTCAATATAGTACTGATGAACTGGTGGACTTACTGGAACTGAAATTTTGAGGAGAAACTGTTCACCTATTTCTTTTATTTCAGGTAAAATGATTGACATATTATAATGTAGTAACAAAGGTCACATATAATAGCCAATGAGAATGTAATTCTTTGTGTAATAAAGTATATTTTGCTTGATTGATTGATGGGTAAGAAAAAGCATAATGTGGTAACAAAGGTCACATATGTAATAAATGATTGACATATTATAATGTGGTAACAAAGGTCACATATAATAGCAATCATAGGTAAGAAAAAGCAGAATGTGGTAACATAGGTCACATATGTAATAAATGATTGATATATTATAATGTGGTAACAAAGGTCACATATAATAGCAATCATAGGTAAGAAAACGCATAAAATGTGATAACAAAGGTCACATATCGTCGGTCCAATGCCAAAGTCACGAATGTGCATATTTGTTTTAAGAAAAATGCGTTTCAAAAATTCAAGACGATGCTAAAAATAAAGATATTATTATTCAACGTTTTTCAACAGAAAACCTTCCAATAGTGGTTCAGTAACCCAAAATGATATCTTCATTTTTAGCAACGTCTTGAATTTTGGAAACGCATTTTTCTCAAAACATCAAATATGCACATTCGTGACTGGCATTGGACCGACGGTATGTAATAAATATTATAATGTGGTAACAAAGGTCACATATATAATAAATGATGAGCATATGATAATGTGGTAACAAAGGTCACATATAATATCAATCTTATGTATCAAAGGTAATAAAAGTTACATAATATCAATCATATGTATGAAAAATAAATATGTATTAGCGTATTATAATGTAGTAATAAAGGTCACCTATAATAGCTTTCACATATATAATGTGAAAATAAATGAACAAACTATAGTTTGGTAACGAAAGTTCACATGTGTTAATTAAAAATAATCAAGGATATATGTGTATATGAAAATCAGTGATATTCCAGTACCTGCACTAATTCAATTTACAGGGTGAAGAACCGCTATTGGGAATATGAGTATCTACTTCACCACTGACGACCTCAGTGTCCTCCCAGCTGCCACCTTTTACCTGATTAAGGACTATACAACCCATAAAGGGATTATTTGAATTATTTGTAAAAGAAAAGACAGAATAGATTTGCTGGCCGTAGAGTAAAAATGTTTAATTTGTCCTATCTGAGATAGTTGGTTAATATTATTCAAAATTAATGTTACTGTACCCAATATATGAAATCTTTCAATTAACAGTCCAGGTTTTCATTAATATGTATCAAATAATAATAATAGCTTCATTGTCCAACAGTAGAACTATTTAAAGGACAATTTATGCAGATAGTTACAATAATATGCAGACAGTTTGAAGTAACAATATAAATGAGTTTTATAGGCAAACCTTGGCTACCCTAAAAAGTTCATTAATTTTGTTTATACTCATGTCACAGTTTCTACAAATCTTATTATAGGTGTTTCATAGATTAGGGATTTAATTAAAATACCTATTGGTTTTAGCTCCCTGAGTAAACCCTTTCAAATAATGAAGCAAAACCGTTAACAATATTACTACGATCACTAAAGACTGTGTCAGCGAAAAGTATGGTTGCATTTCAATATTGTCACGAACCATGGTGGTATGCGGGTTAAACAATCGCTTCTCAATCCAATCATCGATAGGTATGGGTTCGAACCTTAGCGGGGTCACTGGTCTCGTGCATGGACCACACATTCAAGAAGGTGAAGAATAGGTCTTCCCTAGGTCGTACAAATCTCTCAAAGTCTTCTGAGTGTTGCTTGTGAGAGTGTGGCTTGGAGATTATCTAGAAAATCTTCTGAATAAAGAATATTTTCACATGTTTCTAGAGTTTTCACAATATTTCTGTCGAAGTCAGTAAAATACATTATATTTTTGTTTGATTGAAGATTAGCTCTGAGACTGTATGAACGAAATGGTGTTCAAACAGATTTGTCTGTAAATTCATATAATTTGATGGAAAGTGGTTCTGTATCACTGCCATACTGCTGTATCTGTTCCGAGACTGAAAATGGACAGGCTACATCCAATGAAAAGCACTGAACTGATAAAACATTTCCAAATCCGGTTACTTCTTCATTAAACAATTACAGTTAGAAAATCCTGTTACCATTTTCTCCCATATCGGTTAACATTTCATGGCATTGATGAACCAGTTTCAGAAAGTTTTTGAGATGGAATGACCCCTTTCATCAATCGTTTGAATGTTTTGCTCTTGTGTCTAGAAAATAACTGAATAGATTCACGCTAATTATATGTACAAAATATATCTTACCAAGTATGAAATATTCCAAAATAAAGTGTTCGCTGCAAACATATATATTTCAGTCTAATGGCATGTATTCTGGCAAGCTTAACGTAGATGGCGCAATTGTTAGTGGAGATCAGATTGGAGTAGTTGATAAGTGCATAACGGACATGAAAAGTTTATTCCTATCATAATCGAGTAATCTGAAAGAATAAGATTTATAGCCAGTAAATAAATTTCACCAAATATAGACAAGTAAACCTACAAACTGACGTGAATGCTGTCTAAAAGGGGGAAACTCAAAGTTTTCAAAATTTATAAAATTTTGATGTTCTGTCTCGTTGCCTTGAACGGGGCTCGAGATGAACCGGCTAGCTCGGGTTCCGGGTGTGTCGCCTCCGATAGCGTTGGGCAACGACATGTTGAAAAGATTTGTGTTTACTGAATATTACTTGTGAAAGTTAACAGGCGGAGAATAATTCTCCTCCAGGGGAGGAGTAGATCGACCCGATAAAACCACCAACGGATGCAATACCGAGTAATGGTAAGAAAACTTTGAAACAATAGTTGCACACGTATAGAATGCAAAAATATCATATAAAAATTCACTTTCAAATTCTCAGGTTCAACGTCTGCCTCTTCCTTGCACCTTACGAATTCTTTCTAATTTTATTTAAATAATTATTGTTTGTCAGGAACTGATGCAAGGATAGAGAACGACGCCTGAAAAAGAATGCAGTAAATGTGGGACGTTAGTCCGATATGGTGAGTATGAATAACACTATAAAAGTCTTGGTAAAACTGGTTGAAGTTAATAGTTTCCAAAGAATGTTCACTTAATAGAGTCTAATTGAATTTCTCACAAGTTTGAATGTTATTTATGGAAATAAGTTCTCGCAAGCAGGACTGTGAGACTCCTCTGGATAATTTCAACACAAACAATGTCTCTTACCCTGATGTTCACTTCGAAGCTGCTCTGTCTGGAATCTGCAGGCCGATGCTGAACGGCAAAGCCAATATAACAAGACTTCCAGGGTAATACAACCTCTCTTCTTGGCAACGAACAAGCGGTTACTATCGGCTGGCTTTAGGCTGCAGATTGACAAATGGAAGATCGTCGGTAAGTATTTTCAGCTAACAGCTGAGACTAAATGTCGCTAACTTGCAACAGAAGTAGTCGTTTACACGAAACGAATATGAGTGGGTATTGCACAATACCATACGCAATTAATGGAATCGGCTAGAAAGCACTTCCTAGCTATGTTTCAGAATATATCTGGCACTGAATGTATATTCTCACTTGAGTCTCGAAGCTGTTTCTACAAAGCGAGAAACAAGACTGAATAATAGGGCGATCAACGCTATATTTATATCCTCACCGCAATAGGGCGCGGACTAGCTGGGCCAATCACAGAGCGCGCTGGGCGGGGCGTAGCCCACAAAACCAGCACTAGAATTCTCGCGTCCGCTTAGCTTGGCCAGGTCTCTAGCGCTACGGAGCTCGCGAATTCCCTTTCAATAAATGCAATGCATTTACTTTGTTTAATTTACATTTATTTTTAATTCCTTCCATTTGCCCCTTGTTGACACGCCCCCCCTCTAGGGAGTCGCTGGCCGATAGTAGTACCTGCTCGTGTTGAGATTCAAGGCCCACATCTGTAGTTTTATTCAAGAAAAACACATATATCCAACACCAACAACTTTCGGGTTGCCAAGCCTGGCTTACAATTTACCCTGTATTTTTCTTACATCTAATTATAGGATATCACATAAAATAAACGTATTACAAAACGAAACAACATAACAGAGATGATTACATCAAAATATATGAACATAAGGATACCCTTAAAACTACACATACTATACACTAAATCTACAAAAGGGATATGTACAATTGCGCTTTCGGCTGGACAATTACCCAGGCGCATTCAAGGAATCAATTTACTCGCCTTTGCATCGCTGAAAAGTCTCACAGCCCATTCGTTCCTTGTCTCATGCTAGAGACCGAGCAGACTGCAAGTACTATTCATCGGAACGGTCACGATCTAATCTTCCTCCTCCTCTGGAGGAGAAGGCCGAGGGTCTAAGTGATCCTGGCCAGATCTTGGTTCCGGAGCCAAACGTAAATCATCAGTATGAACGTTGTGTTCTAGCCCACCTTTATTAACCACAAAGCAATTCGGTCCAACAACCCTTTCCACTTGGTAGGGGCCTACCCAGGTTGGACCAAAGTTCCAAAGTTCCAAACCCATTGCCCGGCTAGAAACTGCGTCGTTTGATTATCAGGGTTAGGAAAAATCTTCGCTCTATATCGTTGCGAATTAGCCGCAGCAATGGCAATACGTTCTTCTCGGCTTTCGTTACGACGCCTCCGTCGGCGTTGGGCCGGCATGGCCCATTCGCCTGGCTTGGGGAGGTCGTATCCGAGAAGAAGGATGCTTGGAGTCGTTCCTGTGGCTGCGTTTAACCTAGTTCGGAGATTGAAAACGATCATAGGAATCTGCTCCTCCCATAAGGACTCTTCCTTATTTAGGAGGGCAGCTCTCAGCATTTTCTTGATCTCCTGCGCTCTTCGTTCGACAGGATTAGCCTGTTGATGATGCACAGGAGACCACTTTCGTCTGATTTGATGCTGAGCCGCGTAGGCTTCGAATACTCGGCCCTTAAACTGGCTAGCACTGTCGCTTATAATAGTCTTGGGGTATCCCCAACGATTAAATACTTCTTCATGGAGGAACCGGGTCACAGCAGTAGCATCGGCCCTTTGTACCACCTTCACCTCCACCCACTTGCTGAAGCAGTCGGTTGCGACGATCGCATACCGATTTCCTGAGGATGAAGGGGGATAAGGGCCCATCGCGTCTACCGACACCATTTCCCAGGATTTCTCCGGGGAATTCGGTCTGAGGTTCGAAGCAGGTTGGGGCGCGGATCTTTTGGTGGTTGCACACACCAAGCATTTTGTGACATAATCGTGTACTCTATTCCGCAAGGGTGAGAGTTGGAAGTGTTCGGATACTTGTCTATATGTTTCATCAACACCAGGGTGCCCAATGTCATCGTGATTCATTACCTCCGCAAAGTAACTCTTCGGTATCACGAGACGTTTGGTTTCTGGGTCTGGGCCGACAAAATAGAGATAGCCTTCCTCCAGTACAAATTCCCTGACTATACGTCTCTCATAGTCTGAGGGTTGGGCTGCTCTTTTGGCACGCAATATCCGTTCTATAAAGCGTTGCAGGCTTGGGCAATTAAGCTGTGCCTGCATAACTTTTTCGAAAAATGACTGGATTTGGTTCAGATTCTCGTGTTCAGACATTCCGGTTCCGGCCGGTTGGAGGCTTTCCCACTGACCACGCGGGGCTTGGTTTGCCTCAATAGTGGGAAAGAACATCCTTTCAGCGTCTTCCGAAATATTCTGACCTGTCCCTTCTTCGACTGGATTTCGCGAGAGGAAATCAGGCAGTTGGTTAAGTTTCCCTGGTACATGAATGACTTCAAAGTCATATTCCTGAAGGAGGAGAGACCAACGCGTAAGCTTGGCCTTCTCGTCCTTCATTTTATTTAGCCACAGCAAGGCAGTGTTGTCTGTGTACAATTTAAAAGTAAGATCTTGCACGAAGTGCTTGTACTTTTTCACCGCCCACACTATAGCCAAACATTCAATCTCATTAATATGATATCGACACTCGGCCTTATTCAATTTCGCGCTGGCGTAAGTTATAATGTCGCGCTTATTATCATCACCCTCTTGGAATAGCACGGCACCGATCCCTACCGTGCTTGCGTCCGTCTGGAGGCAATACGGACGGGAAGGATCGGGCCTGGCCAGTTCCAGAGGCCCGGCCACAAGGGCCTTGATTTTTGTAAAGGCTTCTTCAGTCTTATCAGTCCATTTAAATCGCCGTTCCTTGTCGATCAGATCTGACAGGGGTGCGGCAATTTCTGTGAAATGCGGTATGTATTCTCTTACCCAGCCAGCGGTCCCTAAGAACGCTCTGACCTGGCGAATGGATTTCGGCGTTGGGAATTCTGTGATATTGATCACATGTGCCTACTGAGGACGGTTCCCCTTCTCAGAGACTATCCTGCCCAGATATTTCAGTTCGCTTGAACCAAAACAACATTTCTGGGGGGATAGCCATAGTCCGTGGGAACGGAGTCTCTCCAGAATCTGCCTCAGGTGGTCGCAGTGCTCCTCTATCGTGTGGGAATACACGATGATATCGTATCAACTGTTCTTTACGGCTGGAAGTTTTTGCTTTTCCTTTTTTTCAATTCATAAATGAGGCTTTTTACACTTATAGGGCCGTATTTCTCCATAGCAGCAACTAATTGAAGTGTTATTGCATAATTGCATATCATTACTAGTTATTACCACAGTAAAGCATATACAGTAGTCCGACTCAGCGTCGGAACCTTTGATGTTGGTGTCCAGGAGTTTCGTTTTTATAATGCTGACGTCAATGACAGTAATGACATTTCTCCCTACTACAATCCCAACCACAGCGTATATACACTGCTCGACATAACAACGATTGATATAAACTGCTCGAAAAACTTCAGATGATGGAATTCTCGTTGGGCATATAGGTAATTGAAAAAAAATTGAATTGCGTAGTAATTAGTAACCTAGGGCATTTGAAAAATTAAAAAATATAAGTCAAAAAGATTCGGAGAATTAATGAATATGGCAGATGTTGATATTCGGATGTAACAAAATGCATTGCTATTTGAATAAGAAAAAAAAAAGAATGTGAACGAGTTTATTCGTAAATCATTGTCCGATTTCATTCAAAAATGGTTTGTAGTAGTTTTTTGGGTCAAATACGTAGCATATTTGGGTCAGACTCAACAAAGCTTTGCTGGTATGAAAACACGATCATTCGTTAAATTCGATCTTATTGAATAATAGTTACTTTTCACATATCATAGGCTAAGTCTAATTATATTATTGGTGTTAATTGTAAGGAAAATATATAAATAAGTTTTCATACATTGTTAAACACACACTTTAGCGGTTGGCATCATCGAAAGTATATGTGAGTTTTATTGATAAATTCTATTACCGCATACGTATTTCAATAATTTTTCTTTGATTTCAGTTCCATTTTCGAGAAAGATGTGGATGCTGTATGCGAGCCAAAACTGGACCGAAGCTGTAGACATCTCTTCAACTCTTGAACGATTGACTTCTGAATTAGATGCTTTGAGTGATGATGCTCACCATGCCACCAACTATGACCTGAGCGTGTGTTATGATGAAGAGCAGATCCAGTTATGTTTGCGTGACGCTGAGAACTATCAGAAAGGTGTGGCTCTTTGTGAGAAATATACAGATGGTTCTTTGGATCTAGATCAACTCTGCGATGCAATGGTTGAATGTGAGCTGAGGAGATTTCTCTACCGTCTCTTGCCATACCTACCTAATGGAATTATCCAAAAGTACCAGCTGGATGGCGATGGTAGTAAAATTGAAAATGCCCAAGAAAATCATGACGGTGAAGAAGTTATATTAGATTGTTTGTATATACCTAAGACTAATTGACTAGTGATATCTGAATAAAAAACATAAAATAGTTCATACATGTTTTATTTACCTATTCCTCTTTTACAAGAATAAAGAAAGAAAAAATCAATACAAAATAATGAAAAATGTGTGTGTCTTCAATATCTGCTGTGAACTGATCCGTCCAATGCATTGTATGTCAAAAATGTATCATGTTGAATGAGTGCATATACTTTGGTGTTGGCTGGGAAGTTGACTTTCCTAGTTTCAAACTCGAGCTTAATATCAATAGTTAATGATTTTGTGGCATTCGGCTGATGTGAACAATCAATAATGAATAAGGGATTTTGTCGAAATTCCCCAATGTCCATGAGAGGTTCACTCATATCTTTATCATAATAACTTCGTTGGAAGTTCTCATAGGCATAATATGCTGAAGTATCAAGTTTCTTATCGAAGTCCAAATTCATATGGGTATACTTCAGAGTTCAAGTACTCACGAATGTTATTGATATCAGCAGTTGTGAATTTAGTGATGTCCTTTGTCCTGTCTTCAGACGTGGTAGTGCTTTGGAATCCAATGATGATATAACGAGGTGTTTCAAGGGCGTTGGTTGTCTTGATAGCCCATATGTCTGAAGATGTGCCACGTAGTGATGGAAGTTCATAGAGATCCCACATGCGATAGGCCAACTTGATTTTAGTATTCAGACCACTTTTGTTGATTCTTTTCAAATGTTTGAGCTTATGCTTATCTTCTGGAACAATATGCCTTATTTTCCACTCAATTTTAATAATTTCCAAATCAGAATCAACCTCACCAATATATGAGTTCTTGAAAGATCGAGCGATTATTAAGATCATTTCTTATTTGGCAATCAAGATACTTTTGTTGTAATAATCAGCGAAACCCATCAAATATTTTAGTGGTAATTTGCCACTGAATACATGACTGGTTGTATCCAAGATATCTTGCTTAGTTTCCGGAAATCCCCATCCAGTGGTTAATAATGTATTAGCATGTGTTTTTTCAAATGAAATCATAGTCTTTATTGTAGATGTTATCCCCGGCTTCCTGACGACAGCAACTTGTTCACCACCCATTTCATAGCGAATTTCATCAAAAAGGAAAGCGATAGCATTGTTCGAGAGATAACATGATTTCGTTTCATCTTTAGGTGTGAATTTACCCCCTATATAAATTAAACTCTCAGCAATGTCAAGTATAACATCTTGATTATTGATTGCAATTCGAATTTCATCTGAATTCCTAAATAATTCCTAAATAATGGTGATCCATATGGTTTGTATGTGTGCTCATGTAAACTTGTGAGGGAATGATCGAGCATCGGCTCATCGAATATATTCAACTTTTCACTATTTGTTTCGAGCACCATTGTTCCTTATTTTCAGAACAATTGATTTCAAAAATTTAAGATCTCTCACTGACAGAGCGTGGTGTGCCGACTGTTTAGCGTACACTTTTGGAATGAGCCTTTTTCTAGCCGAGCCTTCCTTTTTAGCTGTTTGTGGAAAGTTTTCAAATCCTCGTCGATTCTGTCTATTATAACAAAAACCCATGATAGTTATGAGATTTTTTTCA